>CP092871.1:11637117-11688100 GCA_030710605.1 Cordylochernes scorpioides | reverse complement strand
TGGGGGCCGGCTGTGTGCTGGGGTACAGTTCCCCCGCCATCCCCAGTCTCCAGAACTCCACCTCCCCCCTCGCTGGCATCACTGAGAGCCAGGTGTCCTGGTTCAATGGTCTGCTGGCTCTGGGGGCCCTCACTGGGGGCATCCTGGCAGGTAGGGCTTCCTTCTCCCAGAGTACTTTCTATGGAAACAACCTTTGTTATACCTACAATAGGAGAATTACTAAGATGAGATAAAAGCTAACAGCCATGAGTTTCTTTGTTGTTGTTGTGTCTAATGAAGAACCTCAGATGTTTCCATGCATCACAGCAGTCGCAATGTCCTATATCTTCGCTCTTCATTGGAAAATGGGTGCCATTGCCATGTTAGTCACCATGGACCAGAATTTGGTCCAATATTCCAAGGGTCCAGGGAGGACTGGTGTGGTTGGACTTCTCCCTAAAAACTGTCTGTTTTCTATTTATTTTTAATAAATAGAATTGGTGTAACTAGAATTTATATCTCTGATTAGATTTAAGAAAAAGGCATCTCCTCATCATTCAACTAAAAGTTGCTGACAGCTTGTGCCATATGTCAGAATACATATCAACTATTCATTGATTTTTAATTATTCCAGAATTGGCCAAATACCCATTCTTGATTAATCAAGAATTTTTATTAAATTTTTATTTTTTCTTTGGTTCAGAGCCCCAACATGAGAATCCTTTGTAAAACTGAGGGTCTAAATAAGGGTTGTGTGTATATATTAGGAAATAGAATTTCTCTCTGTAAATAACCAGTGTTTTTTTTTATTATTATTATTATTATCCCTAGTATACGTGGTACAGGCCATCATGGTGGGTAGAAGTTGGTGGCTGCTTTTACTGTAAGTGTACCACATGTCTACACATTTGAAAAGCAGTTTGACTTTTGCACATACAAATGTGCCAGAGCCCTATTATGACTAGTGTCAGCCTTAACACTTGCTGAAGCTAACACTAGCTAGAATTAAGTTCCACACTTTCCCGGTTTCAAACCTAGATATTTAGACTTTTAAACTATTTCATTAGATCCCATCATTTCCATTCATCATTACTCTTCACAATTCATCCTTTCATACTTCATCCTTAAGGATAGAAATAGTCGTTATTTCTCCTTAAAATAAATTATTTTTTTGTTCAAAAGAAACATTTGCGGTAAAACTTGTCAAACGTCGTTTTAACAATATGTATTATAGATTAGAAACACAAGGTAATAAGGCCAAATCCAAAAAAATAGTGTGTGATGTTTTGGTAACAGTGTTGTTACCATCTTCATTCAGTATTTCTGTCTGATAACTGGCCATACAAGACCACTCCTCTTCCAGGATGGTGTCTTCTCACAATTTACCATCTGCAGGACCAAAGAGACCTCATCAGACCACCTCTTGGAATGTATGGGAGCCTCAAGACAGGACCCCAACCCTACCAAGATTGTGAATATGGTCAATGAATATAGTCTCCATGACCTTGTATCATTATACAATGGGATAATATATTTAAAAATAATTTTTAAAATGCTGTTACTGAAATGTAGCACACTACAGTTAAACCTGTCTATAGCACCCCCTCTTTGGACTTACCAAAATAGGGTGCTATTTAAAGGGGGCGCTATAGACAGGTCACTTTTAATGTTAAATTGTTACATTTCAATGTTTAAAATCGAGCGCTATAAAGAGGAAGGCGCTATAGACAGGTCACTTTTAATGTAAAATGTCACATTTCAATGTTTAAAATCGAGCGCTATAAAGAGGAAGGCGCTATTTAGAGGGGGCACTATAGACAGGTTTAACTGTATTTATTTATTTGGATTTGTGGTCTTGTTACCTTGTGTTTTTGTAGATGGATGTCTTGGTTGATGTGAGAATAAGGCAGATGTTGTCATCCAGTACTTGAGCCTGTCCTATAATAGGTAATGTGGCCGCTGGATGGTGTTGCAAGAGGTCTGACCCACTGGCCTGGCCAATAGCAGCGGACCAGTCGAGGCTAGGTCAACTCTCTTTGCTAGTATCAGTGTAGTAGCTTGAATGTTCAATAATTTCTATAAAGAGGCATTTTACCACTTGATTTTATATAAATGTTTATTAAGATTTAGAATTAGCTACTAGAGAGTCTTTAAACAATGAAAATGTACATATTAAAGATTTTATACGATACAATTAATTTAGAGATTTTGGCCTAATTTGCAAAAATATAATTGAATTTAATTGAATATAATTGAATAGGATCCAACAATCTTTTTCTCTCTTTATACCAATGCGTTCCATTGAATTCTCTTGTCTTAATTGGAAAAAGGACTGAAAAAGATTTTAAATGAGGAGGATTCTAATTTTTTTGGTCACATTTCTGACACAAAGGTGTAACTTTTGGACTTGTTTTTATACAGCCTGTTGTGAACATTTGAACTTTTTAATGACTAGCATTACAAAAGTGGAATCTCTGAATTTCATTCTTAAAGAGAATCAAGTCTTTGCATTAAACTCTCTGATAATACAAGAAAATAAGACCTAATCCAAATAATTTATTAATTTGTGATGCTTCGGTAACAGCATTGTCACCATCATCAGAAAAAAAGAATAAATGAGAAAAAATATCACAGAAAGTTCTTAACTAGTATGCTGTTGCTGAAACGTCACACACTAATAAATTATTTGGATTAGGTCTTATTTTCTTGTATTATAATCTATAATCCAAATTGTGATTTATCATAATCTCTTTGTCCTTTATTTATTCCAACTGATATAATACAATCTTAATTTGATCAGGTGTGTGATTCTGAAGTAAAGCTGTTGCTGATCTCTGTTTTTTTTTGTGTTGTTAGGTTTTATCACCGAGAGGTATGGACGGAGGTCAGCCATTATCATCTTCAATGTTCCCTTTGTGATTGGTTGGCTCAACATTGCTTTTGCCTACAACATTCCTCAGTTGTTCATCGCCCGGTACCTCACAGGCCTGTGCTGCGGGGCCATGTCGCTGGCTGTCCCTGTGTACCTGGCGGAGATTGCTCCACCTCATCTGCGAGGGCTCTTGGGGTCAGGCATGCAGCTCTCTGTGACTGTAGGAGTGCTGCTGGTGTACGCAGTTGGGGTGGCTCTGCCCTGGTCCTGGCTGGCCTACCACTGCTGCATCTACAGCGGGGCCTCCATGCTCATGCTCACCTTCTGCCCCGAGACCCCGCGCTGGCTCATCTCCCGCCACCGCCAAGAAGAGGCTCTGCAGGCCATCAGGTTCCTGTCTGGCACCCAGGTTAATCCTGAGGCAGAATGCCAGGCCATTGAGGTGAGCCTACTGCAGCAGCCAGCTGGCAAGGCTTCAATCAAAGAGATCCTTCTCCCCCAGAACTGGAAGCCTCTTTTGCTCTCCCTATTCCTCATGCTCTTCCAGCAAGCCAACGGGAACAACAATGTTATTCAGAATGCTGTGAAGATATTCAAGGATTGCCCTGATCTGCTAGACCCCAATCTTAGCTCCATTGTCTTGGCTGTGGTTATGGTGGTAGCCACCTTCATCGCTACGGTGGTTGTGGATCTGGCAGGTCGCCGTTTCCTTCTCATCATTTCAGGCTTGGGCAACTTCCTGACTCTGGCAGCTCTGGGCACTTACTACTATCTCAGCCAGGTGGTGGACCCATCCTACCACACCAGCCTCTCCTGGCTGCCCCTCGTCAGTGCCGCAGGATTCCTCATCATATTCTCTATTGGCTTCGGCCCTGTCCCCTGGTTAATGATGAGTGAACTTTTCCCCTTGCGTATGCGCGGGCTCTTCAGCGGGATCGCAACAGCATTCAATTGGACATGCGTCTTTATTGTTACAAAGGAGTTTGAAGATACGCGCCAGGGCTTACATGATTACGGTACCTACTGGCTCTACTCAGCCTCTTCAATACTAGCCATCCTCTATGTCTATTTCTTCCTGCCAGAAACCAAAGGGAAATCTCTGGAGGAGATCGAAGCTTCCTTCCAATCTGAATCCCATCAAAGTAGCAGCATTCCTGTGAGAGCTATGATATAAGGAGAAAAGTACTTTTGTTATTCTTGCATTTTTTCTTCTTCTTCTTCTTCAAATCTCTGTATGCGGCAGAGAGGAGAGAACAGCTGCTATCTTAAATGTGATAGATACTGTAAATAACTTATTTTGCTTCTCCCCACACTCTCTTTGAAGTTGACCAGATAGTAGATACCCACACAATTCTAGTTCCGTAGAAGTCTTTGCTTTCTAGATGTTGCTCAACCATTCTCTTTATCTAAGAACCCTCTTTCACTTTTCAATTTACACTCCTATGTAGAAGTTACGGAACAATCAATAAAATGTTGTTTTTTTTTTTTTTTGTAGAAATATTAATAAATTTGCATATATATATATATATAACATATTGAAGTATAATGATAATGCACAATTTGGATTATAAATTATAAACACAAGGTAATAAGTCCTAATAAATAGTGTGTGACATTTCAGTAACAGCGTTGTTACCATCTTCAGACAAAAGTACAAAAACACTGAGCATTCAGTACTTTTGTCTGAAGATGGTAATAGCGCTGTTACTGAAACGTCAGATTCAGTACTTTTGTCTGAAGATGGTAACAATGTTGTTACCGAAACGTCAGATTCAGTACTTTTGTCTGAAGATGGTAACAGCGTTGTTACCGAAATGTCAGATTCAGTACTTTTGTCTGAAGATGGTAACAACGCTGTTACCGAAACATCAGATTCAGTACTTTTGTCTGAAGATGGTAACAGCGTTGTTACTGAAACGTCAGATTCAGTACTTTTGTCTAAAGATGGTAATAGCGTTGTTACCGAAACATCAGATTCAGTACCTTTGTCTGAAGATGGTAGCAACGCTGTTACTGAACCATCATATTCAGTTCTTTTGTCTGAAGATGGTAACAACGCTGTTACTGAAACGTCACATACTATTTATTTGGATTTGATCTTATTACCTTGTGTTTATATTGAGCTATATAATATGTAAATAAAGTGAATATACTTATAAGTGATGCCTTCTGTAAAGCACATGTGCTCCTGGTCAGGATATGTCATCTTTAATATTGATTTCAACACCTGATCTTTTTATCTTTTTCTTTCGTTTTTTAATGTGCTAAGCGTATTTACGCAAGTTTGGCCTTAAATACCTATTTCTTGGTTTTTCAGGAAGCCACTGGGACCAAAAAATATTTTTTGGTCGCAGTGGTTTAGCCTACTCCACGCTGACGAGCGCCAAAAGCACGAAACGCGTTTGTGGATGGCTTTTCTTGATTTATCAAGAAATTGGGTTGGTCAAATATCAGGGAACAGGCTAAATCAATGTTTAGTTTATTTCTGTTCCACCAGATGGCGCTCTGCCGTCTGTAAAGCACATGTGCTCCTGGTCAGGATATGCCATTTTTAATATACTTAAAAATATAATGATCGGGTTTGTACAATCATATATAAAGATGACCCACTGAAAAAGTAAACAATGAAGATCAGTATGGCACATATGAACAAATTTTGATATATCCATTAAAAAATCATTGAAATCATATTGTTCCTTAACTTTTGCAAATTAGTGTATTTATTAACCTCACAGGAATCTTATTTTCTTTTACTAAATGCTTGTTTTTGCATCCCATATTACAACTATTTGTTTTATCTTCTTAGGCCTCTAAAGAAGATGAGTTTATTTCTGATAAGACACAATTTGGATTATAGATTATAAACATAAGGTAATAAGACCAAATAAATAGTGTGTGATGTTTCGGTAAAAAGCGTTGTTACCATCATCAGACAAAAGTACTGAATGAGAAATTTTACCACAGCATGTTTGATAACAGTAACTATTTAAAACATTAAGAAAAAGGCATCTTCTTATCGTGCAACTGAAAGTTGCTGATGGCTTGCGCCATCTATCGGAATAAATATCAACTATTCTCGTTGATTTTTAATTATTCCAGAATTGGCCAAATACCCATTCTTGATTAATCAAGAAAAGCTAACCACGGACGCGTTTCGGGCTGTTGGCCCTCATCAGCGTGGTGCAAGCTGTACCTCAACGACCAAAAAAAAATTGGTCATTAAGGCATCCTGAAATATCATGAAACGGGTAGTTAAGGCCAGAATTGCGTGAGGACGCTACACAATGTGAAAAAATAGTACAAATGTAACATTGTACTGGGATAAGGTGCATATTTAAAACATGCTGTAGTAAAATTTCAAATTCAGTACTTCTGTCTGAATATGGTAACAACACTGTTATCGAAACGTCACACACTATTTATTTATTTGGATTTGATCTTTTTACCTTGTGTTTATGATTTTTCTCTGTTTCTTAAATTGTAAACCTTATTCTTTTTTTTTTGGTCATAATTGAGCAGGCTCTTTTAATAGGTTCTTGTTATTCGAAGCCTCTGATTGATTGATGCTTTAAAAAAAAAAAGCTTTTAATGGAAATATTTTAAAAAGCCTCTTTATATTTTGGATCATAAATTAAAACAATCATGGTAAACACGACGTTACAAATTCTACTTTGATGACCTGTTGTTTCATCTACCAAAGTATGTAGAGTTACCGACATATTCTCCCCGCCAAAAGGAATTCTTCAGGGTATCCTTCGAAACTGTTTTTCCAGCAACTACAATCTCGCTAAGCCAATCATCCGAATTCCAAATTTAAAAAATCAAGGGGTAACAAAGCCAAAGTAAACTTTTTTTATAAAACATCCTTCTTGTTCTTCTTCTTTCTTATCTCCACTCAATCATATTAGGGTATCAAGTTTGTAAAGCTTGACAACCATCATGACTGGGTGAAGTAGAATGCGTCTGCCTTTGTCATTAAGACTGGGAGCACTACACAGTGGCAAGCCGATTTAGCTCCAAAATAAATGGCCGCCTCTGACATGAGGAACAGACGCCATGTGCAGCCGCTCCTAACATGGAATACAAATGCTGCTCATCCTGTATCCCTGGATTAGAAGCCCTCACAGGGTACTATCAGCCAGGCCAGCTGAACCCAGGTTTTTTAGTGAGCTTGTTACTGCTCCCCCTCCTTTTTCATCCGGGCTTGGGACCGACAAAGGCGGAGTTTTTCTTGTTCTTAAAAATAACAAGACACTTCAATCCTTATTTTTAAGAATTATGAATTTATATGGAAAGGCAAACTCTTTATGATATTCATATTATTATATATAATCTTTATGATTTTTTCTTGTTACCTTTTGAATCTCACCCAAGCTGTTTCTTTCTATCTTCACTCTATAATCTTCTACTATAGTCAACATAGTGAACACATTGTTAGTTTAAACCTATTACAGAATCCTTGTGTTAATCTAGCTCTCTCTATTGTTTTAGTCTTCTTTTTTATTATTATTATTATTATTATTGCTTCTTTGTTAAATATATATATACAGTAGAACCTTCCTGTAAAGGACACCTAGTTACAGAGCCAAAGTGTCCTTTAAGGAGAGATGTCTTCTTACCGGAGATTTACTAAATAGTAAAAAATGGTAAATTTGCAAATGAAAACTGTCCTTTATAGAGAGGTGTCCTCTAGCGCGAGTGTCCTCCCATGGAGGTTCTACTGTATATAGACTTTTTTGATAAGATCTTGAATGTATATAATTTATTTGAACAACACTATAAAGAATTTTTTTTTAAATCTTTTGAATATTTATTATTTATTTGTTTTTTTCTTTGCCTGTGTTCATAATGAATTTACAAATGAAAAAATATTTGAATCTATATACAGTTAAACCTGTCTATAGAGCCCCCTCTAAATAGCGCCTTCCTCTTTTTAAGCGCCCGATTTTAAATACGTAGTACGATGTGATTTACATTAAAAGTGACCAGTCTATAGCACCCCCACTCTATTGCACCTATTTTAGTGAGTCCCAAGAGGGAGCGCTATAGACAGGTTTAACTGTATTGCTATATTTTCACCGCAAATTTGACCTTTTTTTTTTTTCTATGAAAAAAAAAGAATATTTTTTGTGATAATTGGTGATAATATATATTTTTTCAAAAAAAAAGTTAATGCTTTCAAAATTTTAGTCAAAATTTAAAAGTTCTAATGGTATAAATTTTTTATATTTTATGAAGGTATTGTTTCCTATAAATTCAAAGCAAGAAATTTGTGTGAATTTATATTTAAACACGTATATATGTTATCTGTGATTTTTTTTTGTTAATAAAATTGAAGGCTGACCTCATATTTTGAATTTGTATTCTTTATTTTCTCTCTTTCGAAAGAATCCTTTAAATTATACACACATTTAATAAAGGCACTTTAAATCAACTGACTACAAAATTCAATGTACCTACTTAAATCAATCGATTCATCAAATGGTTCAATCATTTTTTTTAAATACCCACCAAAATGTCATCTTTAAACAACTATAATTCAATCATTTTTTAAATATCTGTCAAAGTATCTACTTTAACTGACTATAATTCAGCTATTTTTCAAATCCCCACCACAGTATCTACTTTAACCGACTATAATTCAACCATTTTTCAAATCCCCACCACAGTATCTACTTTAACCGACTATAATTCAACCATTTTTCAAATCCCCACCACAGTATCTACTTTAACAGACTATAATTCAACCATTTTTCAAATCCCCACCACAGTATCTACTTTAACTGACTATAATTCAACCATTTTTCAAATCCCCACCACAGTAACTACTTTAACAGACTATAATTCAACCATTTTTCAAATCCCCACCACAGTAACTACTTTAACTGACTATTTTTCAACCATTTTTCAAATCCCCACCACAGTAACTACTTTAACAGACTATAATTCAACCATTTTTCAAATCCCCACCACAGTAACTACTTTAACTGACTATTTTTCAACCATTTTTCAAATCCCCACCACAGTAACTACTTTAACAGACTATAATTCAACCATTTTTCAAATCCCCACCACAGTAACTACTTTAACTGACTATTTTTCAACCATTTTTCAAATCCCCACCACAGTAACTACTTTAACCGACTATAATTCAACCATTTTTCAAATCCCCACCACAGTATCTAACTGACTATAATTCAATCATTTTTCAAATTCCCACCACAGTATCTACTTTAACTGACTATAATTCAATCATTTTTCAAATCCCCACCACAGTATCTAACAGACTATAATTCAATCATTTTTCAAATTCCCACCACAGTATCTACTTTAACTGACTATAATTCAATCATTTTTCAAATCCCCACCACAGTATCTAACTGACTATAATTCAATCATTTTTCAAATTCCCACCACAGTATCTACTTTAACTGACTATAATTCAACCATTTTTCAAATCCCCACCACAGTATCTAACTGACTATAATTCAATCATTTTTCAAATTCCCACCACAGTATCTACTTTAACTGACTATAATTCAATCATTTTTCAAATCCCCACCACAGTATCTAACAGACTATAATTCAACCATTTTCAAATCCCCACCACAGTATCTAACAGACTAAAATCCAACCTTAAAGTGCAGCATTCTTCAGCAGCTGCATAAGGCCATTACTATTTTGCCTGCAACAGTTGCTAGGCCGGAATAATGCTTTGGTGTAAGCTAACAATATCTTCCTACTCATCTGCAAGGATGGGCCTTTAGAGCTTGAACCCGCCTGGAAAATATTAGTAGACTTCAGGGTGCATCAGGAATAAAGTTAGCCTCAGAAAAAAGTCTGGGTCTCTGGTGCATGGAGTATAGTAACTATACTGACTCCTTTTTTGGGAATCTCCTGGGAACAGGAAATCACTATCTTAGGGATCATTGCAACTCTAGAACAAAGAATCTCTGTTCAAGACCAACACCTATATGAGCTGCTAGAGTGAGCCATTGCCAGATGGTCTCTCTTTGTCCTCAAACTCTCTTGCAAACTCTTGTGGGCAAGAGAGACCTACAGTCTGGAGCTTACTTCAGTATACTATCATCTTCAGGGCTAACTGCCCAGTGACACTACCATCTTAAAAAAACTGTAGCCAAGATTGTCTGGGTCTTGGCAGTAGATATTTACAAGTTGTTTTTGCAATTACAAAATCTCATCTACACTAGTGCCTGCTCAGCAACAACTCTTGCTTACTTTTTTTCCATCTTCTAATCTGGAAATCAAAATATTCCCTCTATTATCCCTGAACTCACATCCCAAAGCTATCACAACCCCTCTATATTCTAAACACAAGGTAATAAGACCAAATCCAAATTGGTCTTATTACCTTGTGTTTATAATCTACAATCCAAATTGTGCCTCATCAACCCTCTATATTCTGTTAAAAACATTTTGAAAAATATATCATAATTATTATAATTATATTTTTTAATTTTACTATTATATATTTTTAAAACTCATTAACAAAAATTAATATGGATTGAAATAAAAATTTTGGAAAAATATATATAAATGAACTTGGTGGAACCTTGACATAATGGGGTCTGTTTAGAGAAGGTTCAGGGCTCTTGATGGAGCTGGCGTTCTGAATGAAGATGGCGATGTTATCAGTCGCCATGGGTCTGTGGCTTGGCCATAAGGATGGGGTATTTTATTAGAGTTCTGGCTTGGTGCTGGTGGGTAAAGAAAGTCACCATAGATCATGTGGCTCGATCTTAAGGAAGGGATGTTTGAGTCCATCTCAGACTCTGGCTTGATGCTGTCAAGGCTTCAGATACACTTTACAGCCACCAGAGCTTTGAGGGAGGTGGTTGAAATGTGGTTAGGTTGGGTTATGGGTGTGGATCGTGCATACTTATCGAATTCATCTTAGAGGTCACGAGGTGTTCTAACACGCTCACTTGGCAGCTTGTCCCATCCAGCCGCTTTCCCTGTTAGCAAATGGCCAATGGCAGAAGATATACACGCCTATCTCGAGGCGATTAAGTGGATCATTTTGATCTAATGTAAGTCTCGGAGTTACACCTACACCGTGTAGGAAGAAATTGTTGCCCACTAAAGAGAACGAAGGTGCGAAGCGTCCCTTCAAGTTGGCGAAAGCTAGGCCTCTCATAACCCAGTCTGTCATAGATGGTCTTCGCCAAGGTTCCTCTGCGATAGAATTTTGAAGTGCACATCTTGGCTGAGATGAATAGTCCGCCTTGATATACGCATTTTCAAGATTTGTTTGGACAAACCATCTTGCACTTTTAACATAGGCGTCATCTGATCTGCGCGAGTCATCAAGGGACTTGTTTGCTTAGGATGTATTCGCCTTTATGTACTTCACTCCCTCCAGATTTCTCTTACTGGCGTATCCTCGATGTTGCCTAAGTTTTGTCACAAAGAGTGCTTTAACTCTTCTGATGAAGCATGCTGGTGAGGTATGATGGTCGCGACTCAAAGGCTCTGCAGAATTTAAGGACTGCACAGTGTGGTCAGAGTTCTGGTATCTAGTGATGCGGCTGGAGAAGCATGATGGTAGTTTCACACTATCAATCTCGTATCCACTCGGCTTCTGCAAAAATCTAAAATGTCCTATGACCTTTTTTGAATGACCTCGATTTTGTGAAAAATAATATTAATTAAAATTTATATATTCAATGATAATAGACAAAACGAAAGAATATGTAAAAATATGAAATATCATTTTTTTTTTAAATTGGCGATTTACTTTCAACTATAAGCTAGCCAATTACCCAAGACCTATTTATAAATAACTTAGCATTCTGAGATTACAAGACAAAATTAATAAAATATCAAAAGTTGTATAAATATTGATATGAACGGTGAAAATTAGCTTTTGTTCATTCATTTAGAAAAATAACTCTTTAAACCTTTTTACTTAAAATAAAAAAATGAAAAATAAATAAGATTGAAAAAATATATATATTTTTCGTCTGGTCACTTTGGCATTACGAATAACATTTTTAGCACGTTCATCTCTCTGAATTGTTTGTGTACGCTTTGGCCAAATTTTATAACAGTTTTTTTTCTTTCGTTTTTAATTCATATAAATTGTTCATTTAAAAATGGCTTTAAGTTGGGTTCCGCTTGAAGCAAATCCAGAGGTAAATATAACGTATATATATTTTAGGAAAACCGAAATATGATTAAAAAATAAATGTCAAAATATGATTTATTTGCACTATATAGCTTAAACAATCGATTATCTTTGATTAAAAAGTTCATTATTTTAAATATTATTCTAATTAAGTATTATAGATAACCCATTAAGAAATATTACGTAAAATATATACCGGCGCCTGCTCTTTAAATAAAAAATGTTGCAATAAAAATTTAAACAAAGTGTTGGGGTGTTGTTAACATTTTTATAGCATGTCATTTTATTATCGAAGAGGTAAATGTCTCATATGTGCTTTGTAAAACTTTTAACTTGAGAACTAAATAAATATAAATACTTTTTTTGCATGACTCAAGCCAAATCTACGTACAACAAGCGCTAATATATAATATTAAACGCTTCATATAGCCATAGGTTATAAATTGCATATTTTTTATATTATAGAATTATTTTCCTAGAGTAATGAGATTTCTTGAAAATTTCGATTTTATTTAATAAATATACATTTTAAAAATCTATTAATCTTATATTAAATAAATTAAAAGGAATTTAAAAATGATATAGCTGTTGAGAACTCTCCCTCATAAAAGAAGAAATACCATACCAAAAGAACTAAGGTATTAGATAAGGTGTCAAAATTGAAAATGGTGGTCACCTGTCACATTATGAAATGAATCAATTCTACCAAATATTGCTATCTGCCTTTCTCTATATAAAGAAATTCATTGTGAGAAAATATCTTTGTAATTTATAAACTTTTTTTACAATTAAATCTTGAAAGTAAAGGTGTTATCTAATTGTTTAACTCTTGTTTGATGTTTTTTATTTCATTAAATACTATTTATAAATTTTTATTCAGTTAAAAAAAAAATGATTTTTAAAAATATAGGTAAAACAAGATCAAATCCAAATAAATAGTGTGATGTTTTGGTTACAGCATTGATAAAGCACAATTTAATGCTAAAAATGATGCACAAAAGATGCTAAGCCATCTCTTGAAGATTCTATTTTAACCCTTATCCAGTAACATGGTGTCAATATGACCCCAGACATATCATTTTTATCTTTAATATCATTAAAGATAGAATAATATTTATACCAATTTTTATATACTTCTAGTAAAGCTTAATTTTTAATCCTGCTCCAAAATTTTTAAAATATAATGCTAATTATTCATTTTAAAAAATAAAAATTTTGTTTGGGGTCATATATTGACCCCATGTTATTGAATATGTTATAAAGTGCCTTTTTTAATATCTAACTTTTATCGCTATATTTTAAAACAAAAACATTTAAATCTAAACCAAAACTAATTAATGTGAAATCAAAACCAAAACTAATTAACGTGCAATCAAAACCAAAACTAAAAGTGTTATGCAATATCCTTTGTGAGATCTCACTAGGCTCAAGTTTCTCTCAGCTGTAAGTACTCTTTTATTTTTTATATTTATAAATATAATGACAGAAAAAGAATTAATTAATAATATTAGTAGATTAATTTTAGATGAAAGTGAAGATAGTGAAGAGGAATTTGGTTTATCTGATGAAGATAGTGATAATTGTTATGAAAGTAATCACAATTCTGAATCTGAGCAGGATGTTATTTCTTCTGGATCTGAAGATGAAGGGGAAGAATATTTAGGAAAGAATGGCCATGTTTGGTCTTCTAAAGAACCAATCAAAACAAGAACTAAGAGTTCTAATATTGTAGTTCGATGCCCTGGCCCTAAAGCATCCCTTCAAATTCCAAAAGCTTCTGATGCTTTCAATTTGTATTTTGATGACAACACAATAAATGTCATTACCAAGTGGACTAACCAAAAAATTGACACTGTGAAAGGTAACTATAAATTTAGAACATTTACCTATGAAACATCTCCTGATGAAATTCGGGCATTAATTGGTCTTACTTTATTGGCAGGAGTAGGAAAAGGAGGCTCAGAATCTACAAAGTCTTTGTTTGCGAGAGATGGGACTGGTAGGAACATTTTTGGTGCAGGTATGAATGAAAGACGATTTGTATTCTTATTGAATGTTTTAAAATTTGATAATAGGGAAAGCAGAGAAGAACGAAGAAAAGATGATAAATTAGCTCCTGTTAGAGAGTTGTGGGAACTGTTCATAGCAAAATGTTCAAGTCTGTATACTCCAGGTACAAATTGTACCATTGATGAATCGTTGCTAAACTTTAGAGGACGTTGTGGATTCAAACAGTACATCCCGAACAAGCCAGCAAAGTATGGGATCAAAGTATTTGTACTAGCAGATAGTGCAACATATTATTTTCTCACAGGAAAAAAATTATATAGGAAAAGATTCAAACTATGTTCCCAATTTTTCCGTCCCTACCAATGTTGTCTTGGAATTGGTCAAACCTATTGAAAATACCAATCGAAATATCACAACCGATAATTGGTATACCTCATATGAACTGGCTATGGAGCTTAAAAAAAGAAATATTACTCTGGTTGTCACATTAAAAAAAAATAAGGCAATCATTCCCAAAAAATTTCTTTTGAATGGAGATATAGGTGTTTCACAATATGGATTCGATGCAATGGGAGTAACTATTCTTTCTTATGTGCCAAAACAAAAGAAACGTGTCATTTTACTTTCCAGTATGCACCATGAAAAATACACCGAGAAAGATTCCAATAAGCCAGAAATAATTGTATATTACAACTATACCAAAGGAGGTGTGGACACTCATGACCAACTTTGTGCCAACTATACCTGCAAAAGAAAAACAGCTCGTTGGCCAATGAGAGTTTTTTTTGGAATGGTTGATTCAGCTGCTTATAATTCTTTGGTTTTATATTCTTCAGTTAACAAAGTATGGGCATCAGAAAAATCAAATAGGAGATCAAATTTTATCAAAGAATTGGCAATTGAGCTCATCACGCCTCATGCAAAGCATCGCTATTCGATTCCCCAAACTCCAAAAGCGATAAGAAATATGATCGAACTGTGTGGATTAGTTGAAATAATGATGCCTTCCCAATCTACATCCCAAAAGAGAGCACGCTGCTACCTTTGCCCAAGGTCGAATGACACTAAATACAAAATCATGTGCTCCAAGTGTAAAAATGTTGTGTGCCCTAATCATTCATTTGTATATTGCCAAAAATGTAATTAATTTTTTTTTTATGTTTATATGCATTAATATATAGTATAATAATGTTTTAATATCATAAATTAAAATGCTAAATTTATATATATATTTTTGTGTTGTTTTAAATTTGGGGTCATATAGACCCCATGTTACTGGATACAGGATTATTTTCATGTTACTGGAGGAGGGTTAAAGAGTTTGAGATCTGAAGCTCTCCTCTACTTCAAGAGGTTGAGATTTATTCTTTTGTCTGATGATGGTGACAATGCTGTTACCGAAACGTCAAACACTATTAAATTATTTGGATTAGGTCTTATTTTCTCCTTGGTTACTTAATTGTTATCATCATCAGGCAAAAAAAGTACTGAAGTGATGATGATAAAAACACTGTTACTGAAATGTCCACACTACCTATTTACAGTCGAACCTCTTTAATTCAACACCCCAAGGGATCAGAGCTTTTGGTTGAATTAAAGGAAGTGTTGAATTAAAGTTAGATGATTAGCTAATCATCTAACTCACTAAAATAATATTTTTAAAAATTGCTTTGTAATATAAATTAATGATATTAATTGAAACTATTGTATGTACTTTTTTGTATTTATTTTTTTATTTTCATGATTAACTTTTAGTATCAGGGACAAAATGGCAATACTACATATTTTTGAAACATAAATAATTACAAATAATATTTTTTTCTAATTGAAGAATATAGCAGTTTAAAGGAAATAAATAGGCAAAATAAAAAGAAAATTTAAAAATAATCATAAAGATCTTTTTAAAAATTCCTTTATAGATGTCTATTTTTTCTCTGAAATCCTATTCAGGATGTATTCCAGATGGTCTCTTTTAAAAAAATATGCATGTCTTTCTTCCTGTGAAATGTTATTGTATTAAAGGCATCTACTGTTGCTGCAGGTGTTATTGATTTTGTGTTTAAATCTTTTATAATAACACAGAAATGGAATATTTAAATAAAATGTTATCATAATCATTGTGGCTACATATTTTATGAAGATTTATTTATTTAAAAGGAAATTATTTGTAAATTTTAAAATAACTAAAACATTTCAATGCTGAAAATTAAAAAGAAAATAATATTAATTAGCGCACGAAGCCTAAATTCCCGGGTAAAAAAACAAACATAACCATAACACTCGCGACATTGCGCAACGGCACTGCAAAGTGAAACTTAACCCTTAGTTACTGGCGCCTATTTTCCTTACACAATTACTGGCGTTCGGCCTCTCAGGCCGTCTTTTAAAATCAATAATAAACCATGTTATTTATAAAATAAAAGAAATTAAACGTATACACATAATTTCCAAAGAATAAATATTTTGTTTTTATTCGAATAAACAGAGCTCTAAACAAAATTAAATGAAAATGTACAAGAAACTCTTTCTATCTAAAATATTCTATATATATTCTAAAAAATTCTATCTAGAATATTTTATTCAAGATTAGGTGCACAATTCAAGCATATTTCAATAGAATGATCTTTGCAGATTGGTTCTTTGCATTTTTTGAATTGCATTCGAGTTCAACGATCTTTTTACATAGGTAGCATCTTTTGCGTTTTTTGGACCAAGGACTGCCGCTTGTGGATTCCTAGATAACACATATTATTGATATTTCGTTTGAATATCAAATAAATATTTGCCTACCTCAAGTGATGAAGTTCCAGCATGCTTCTGAATTATTACTTGCAGATCTCTTGACAAATATTTGGCTTGATTTCTCATATTCAAGGCATCTCTCATTAGTTTTAGAGCAAGCTGCTTTATAAAATATTTTCGAGCCATTCCACCGTCTTGCTTGACAGCCTTATAAACTACTGCTGAATTTATTGCAACTACATCCAAAAAGTTGAAAAATGAACACAGGGGTCATCTTTTGGTTCTTCTTCCAACTGAATACATGTCTGATCAACTACATCTACACCACCTTTGGTCATATTATAAAATGTGATTATCTCGGGCTTTTATTGTTCAGCAGTTTTTGATCAATTGTTGTGGTCGAATGCATTGTGGAGAGTAATATAACAGATTTTCCAATTTTATAGGGACATAGGGTACCAAATTTTTGTTTTTTGAAAAACCAAAAGTGGAACCGAACTTCTATTATATTATACAAAATTACAATCACAAAACACAATTTAGAATGCATATAATTGAAGCAAAAGTAATAAAAAAACGAATGCTCAACTTATTTGTTGCGTTTGAACGTCTATAAAACCAAAAGTGAAACGGCCAATAATAGGGGCGCTAAAATTCCCAGTGACGTAATTACTGGCGCTCGGCTTTAAAGGCCGTTTGATATAATAACTCGGGATATACAAAATAGATTTCTCTTAAAATGAAAAGTTCTTCAAATAAATGCATTTTATTAAGCTACCTAAAATTTTGATGAAAAATATTGCATTTTGAAAATTTCGCAAACATTTTTAATTTTCACACGGCCTTTCAAGCCGAACGCCAGTAATTACGGGTTAAACTGAAACCAAAAGTGCACGTCGCGATTCTAACGGCGCCCGCCGATGCCGATCGTCGCCGCCGTAATATCATTTTAGCGGTAAAGTTGTATGTAAAAAAACATTCAACTGTCAAAATTCGAATTTTAGAATGGTCGAACTGTCGTATTATCGATACTTTCGAATTACGGTTTGTTATTTGATAGGCCGGAGGTCGGGACATCAGAATATGGTCGAATTAAGGTAGGGTGTCGAATTAACGGGGTTATACTGTATTTGGATTTTGGTCTTATTACCTTGTTTACCTGTGTTTATAATCTATAATCCAAATTTTGCCTTATAAAACCCTCTAAATAAAATGGCAAGGCAGAAATGAATCTATATGTGTATATGATAAGGTACATTTTGGATTATAGATTATAAACACAAGGTAATAAGACCAAATCCAAATAGTGTGTGACGTTTCAGTAACAGCGTTGTTACCATCTTCAGACAAAAAGTGCTGAATGAGAAATTATACCACAGCATGTTTTACATTTTTTTAAATTTACACACTTGATAACAGCAACTATTTAAAACATGCTGTGGTATATTTTCTCATTCAACACTGAAGATGTCTGAAGATGGTAACAACGCTGTTACCGAAGCATCACACACTATTTATTTGGATTGGGTTTAATTTGGATTATAGATTAGAACTACAAGATAATAAGACCAATATAAATAAATGAAAGTTGAATAAATTATTGGCTGATGTAGATATATTTTTCCAAATCAACTTTCAACCAACAAATGGAGTTTCTATAACAGCGTTGTTACCATCTTCAGACAAAAGTACTTAATAAGAGAAAATATCACAGCACGTTCTTAAATAGTTACTGTTATCTTATACCTAATATATAGATAACAGTACTATTTAAAAACATGCTGTGATATTTTTCTCATTTATTCTTGTGTCTGATGATGGTAACAACGCTGTTACTCAAGGTAATAAGACCAAATCCAAATAAATAAATAGTGTGTGACGTTTCGGTAACAGCGTTGTTACCATCTTCAGACAAAAGTACTGAATGAGAGAATTTTACCACAGCATGGTTTTAAATAGTTCCTGTTATCAAGTGTGTAAACAAGATAACAGATAAGAAGATATTTATCTGATAAACAGATGGGAAAAACAATGGGTAGTCCAATATCACCAAACGCAGCTTGTATTACTATAGGCCAATTAGAAATAAAAGCTCTAAATTCACTTGAAAATGATGTTTATTATTTTAAAAGATATGTGGATGACTCCATTTTATTTATTAATCAGGGAAGTGAACAAAAAATTTTGGATACTTTCAACAATATATTGCCTGATATCAATTACTCTATGGAAGTAGATAACAACAAATCAATAAATTTCCTGGACATGAACTTATCATACAACAATAACAACATTACAACCTCTATATACAAAAAAAACCAACACATACAGGAACTTATTGGAACTTTAGCTCACAGCACCATTTCAGCCAAAAAGTAGGATTAGTAAAAGCTCTTATATATAGAGCTTTTACACTCATTAATGATACAACTAAAAGAAATATAGAAATTAACAACATCAAAAATGAACTAATCAATGAAGATTTTCCCATCAAATTGATAGATAGAATAATAGAAGACATGAACCAAAAATATGAGAATAATACTTTAATTCAAAATCTAAAGTGCAAAAACAAAGAAGCCAAATTTATCACATTGCCATTTATAAACCAAAAGTTTGCAAGAAAATTGACTAATATATTCAAAAAGTATGAAAAAATAAACATTGCATGGAAACCATGTAACCCTATCTCTCAATATATCAACAACCATAAGAACACTCACATACCAAATAGAGCAGGTTTAATTTATGAAGTGAAATGTGAAAAATGTGACCAATGTTATGTAGGACAAACATCCAGAACTTTAAAAGAAAGAATGAAAAACCATGAATATGCTCTGAAATGGGATAAAATTGAGAATTCTGCACTTGTAGAACATAGAAAAATCACAGGACATAATTTTAACCTAA
The DNA here is from genome assembly GCA_030710605.1 of Cordylochernes scorpioides. NCBI lineage: Eukaryota > Metazoa > Arthropoda > Arachnida > Pseudoscorpiones > Chernetidae > Cordylochernes > Cordylochernes scorpioides. The sequence continues at coordinate 11,668,439 of CP092871.1, read as the reverse complement.
AAGAAACAAAGATACTAGATTATGAGAAAAATTATTTTAAGAGACAATTTAAAGAAGCATTTTTCATTCAAAAGAAATGTGCTACAATTAACAGAATGGAAGAAAGAGGAAATATAAATGATATTTATAGATATGCTTTTAATTATATTTGAAAAAACTTTTAATTCTAAGAATATTAATCAGCAGGTGTTTTTCCCATCTGTTTATCAGATAAATATCTTCTTATCTGTTATCTTGTTTACACACTTGATAACAGGAACTATTTAAAAGCATGCTGTGGTAAAATTGTCTCATTCAGTACTTTTGTCTGAAGATGGTAACAACGCTGTTACCGAAATGTCACACACTATTTATTTATTTGGATTTGGTCTTATTACCTTGTGTTTATAATCTACAATCCAAATTGTGCCTCATCAACGCTGTTACTGAAAAGTCACATACTATTTATTTATTTGGATTAGGTCTTATTACCTTGTAGTTCTATAACAACTGAATGGTACTTTTGTCTGAAGATGGTAACAACACTGTTACCGAAACATCACACACTATTTATTTATTTGGATTTGGTCTTATTACCTTGTAGTTCTATAACAACTGAATGGTACTTTTATCTGAAGATGGTAACAATATTGTTACCGAAACGTCACACACTATTTATTTATTTGAGTTTGGTCTTATTACCTTGTTTTATAATCTATAATCCAAATTGTGCCTTATCAACTTGTAGTTGTTGTTGTATGTTTTTTTTTGTTTATCCCAAGTACATGTGGTACAGGCCATAATAATCATGGTGGGTAGAGGTTGACGACTGCTTTTACTGTAAGTGCACCACATGTCTATACATGTGAAAAGCAGTTTGATTTTGCACTTGTTGTTGTATGTGATGTTTCAAAGTGGATTAGGAAGATGTACAGCTGCCCCAGCCAGCCACTACATAGTTAGAGGTGTGACCTTCAAACTGTAGGAGGATTTAGTTTCACTTTGCTGATTCACCCACTTTCCCACCCTGGCTCTCTCTGGGTTTTACTCTAGTCTTCAATTCACTGCTTCTGGTTGCTGAAATATCCTGGGGGGATTGTGCTTGGTGGCATAAACTGTTCTCCTTTCTTCTCATCTCCACCTTGAAGTTCTATGTTGTTGTATGTTTTTTTTTGTTTATCCCTAGTAGACGTGGTACAGGCCATAATAATCATGGTGGGTAGTTATAACGACTGCTTTTACTGTAAGTGCACCAGATGTCTATACATGTGAAAAGCAGTTTAATTTTGTACTTGTTGTTATATGTGATGTTTCAAAGTGGATTAGGAAGATGTACAGCTAGCTGCCTCTGACACCCAATAGGTAGTTAGAGGTGTGACCTTCAAACTGTAGGAGGATTTAGTTTCACTTTGCTGATTCATCCACTTTCCCACCCTGGCTCTCTGGATTTTACTCTAGGCTTCAATTTATTGGCTCTGGTTGCTGAAATATCCTGGGGGATTGTGCTTGGTGGCATAATCTGTTCTCCTTCTTTCTTATCTCCACTCAATCATATCAGGGTATCAAGCTTGATGAGCTCTACTCTTCCCCGGCAGACACCATAAAAAATATCAAGCTTTACAAGCTTGATACCTTAGTGTGATTGAGTGGAGATAAGCAAGAAGAAGAAGAAGGGTATCAAGCCTTTAGAGATTGAGATGATGTCTGCTGGGGATGAGTAGAGCAGAAACTGTTCTTCTTTCTATAATCTTTATATAATCCAAATTGTGCTTTATCATTTCTTTTTAAAGAAATTGCTTCAATGTGGCTCCCATTTCTTGAAGAAATCTAACCCTATTAGTGAGTGCAAGTAGCCAATCAAGGCTCTGGTATAACTTGTAAGTGCAAAATTTGGACAATTTTCTACATGTGTAGCCATGTGGTGCTCTTACAGTAACTGCTTACTGCATATCATGATAAGATATAAAAAAACATGATTTATTTAACTTGTCAACTGTACCATTTTCTGGATATTTCCATCTCATTAGCTCCTCAGCACTAGTTTAGTTGAATCTAACTACACGAACAATACAAAGTAATAAGACCAAATCCACATAAATAAATAGTTATAGTAAATAATTCTTCAAGAAATGGGAGCCACATTGAAGCAATTTCTTTTTTTCTTTAAAAAGAATTGATAAAGCACAATTTGGATTATAGAAAGATAATACAAAGAAGAACAGTTTATGCTCTATTCATCCCCAGCAGACACCATCTCAATCTCTAAAGGCTTGATACCCTGATATGATTGAGTGAAGATAAGAAAGAAGGAGAACAGTTAATGCTACCAAGCACAATCCCCCAGGATATTTCAGCAACCAGAAGCAGTGAATTGAAGCCTAGAGTAAAATCCAGAGAGTGCCAGGGAGGGAAAGTGGGTGAATCAGCAAAGTGAAACCAAATCCTCCTACAGTTTGAAGGTCACACCTCTAACTACCTATTGGCATTGTTACCATCTTCAGACAAAAGTACTGAATCTTTTTTGAAGTCTATAAAAATGATAAGGCACAATTTGGATTATAGATTATAAACACAAGGTAATAAGTCTAAATCCAAATAAATAGTGTATGACATTTCGGAAATAAGCATTGTTGCCATTATCAAACAAAAGTATTGAACTTAGAAACTCCAAATGTCTGGTGGCTCTAACAAGGATGCTGTTGTTTCAGACCATGAACAAGGTAAGCCCCCCATTCACCAATGGGACAAGATGGCCACAAGCTTTGGTAACAAGCAACCTGCTGACTTCCGGACTCTTTGGTAATCTGGAGCCGGCACTGCAACAATTCCTCGACATTTTCTTTCTTTAATGATTTCTTTCTCTCTATCCCCTAGATACTTGTGTATAACTTTCTGTTTTTGTTTGTGTGTATTGGTAATTAACCACTTTTAGTAGATTAGGCTCCGGATCAAAATAACTTTATATTTTCCCAATAATTCCTTTGGTGTCAAACTTCCTTGAGGAACAACATTTGTTTTGAGAGGTCTGTTTGAAACTTGCTTACTCTGCTCCACATGCTTCTGCAAATGCTGTGAAAATTAGTAAGAGTGAACTCCTGACAAGCATCTAAAACATTTTGTTTCTTAAGGAAGTTTGGTGTCACACGGAATATATTTGAACTACCTCTCTGGAAAGGACATTACCTAGTTTCAGAGCCAAAGTGTCCTTTACAGACAGATGTCCTCTTACTAGAGAGTTTATAATGATTTAGGCATTGAAAACTGTCCTTTGTTAGAGAGGTGTTCTCTCATGGAAGTTTTACTGTATTGGAAAAATAAAGATATTTTGATCCGAGTTTATTTCCCTTAAAGAAGTTTGGATTTATCCATTTTCAAACACCTTTTGTTTCTTCCCCTTCTACTCTTCCCTCACTTTTACCTAATGTTTCTAATTTCAACTCTCTCTTTATTTTAAAGGGAACCTGTTTCTCCTGAGGTAGGATAGCTAGAGTTGATGGTGCAGTTCATGTACAACCTGGGCATCCCCAAGGACTGGGCCCTGTGTGATGTCCTGGGATTGGACCCGGAGTTGCTGGGGATGGTGCCGCAGCCTGTGCTGGCTATCATCCTGCTCTACCCCCTCAATGAGGCAGTGAGTATCCTTTCTGCTACTTACTGGGGTCTTGTGTTTACATCCTTTATTACAGTACAACATACTAAAGGTAATAAGACCAAATCCAACAACGCTGTTACTGAAACGTCACACTATTTATTTATTTGGTTTTGGTCTTATTACCTTGTGTTTATAATCTATAATCCAAATTGTGCATTATCAGTACAACATACTCTGTGAGAGGACTCCTGCTAGAGGACATCTCTTTACAGAAGAACATGCTCCATGAAAGAACACTCCCACTAGAGGATACTTCTCTACAGTAGAACATACTCCATGAGAGGACACTCACACTAGAGGACACCTGTCTACAGAAGAACATACACCATGAGAGGACACTCCCACTAGAGAATACTTCTCTACAGTAGAATAAACTTCATGAGAAGACACTCCCACTAGAGGACACCTGTCTACAGTAGAACATACACCATGAGAGGACACTTCCGCTAAAGGACATCTCTCTATAGTAGAACAAACTCCATGAGAGGACACTCCTGCTAGAGAATATGTCTCTACAGTAGAACATACTCCATGAGAAGATACTCACACAAGAGGACATCTGTCTGCAGTAGAACAAACTCCATGAGAAAACATCCTGCTAGAGGATACCTTTCTACAGTAGAACAAACTTCATGAGAGGACACTCCCTCTAGAGGACATCTCTCTCCATAAGAAGACACCTTTCTACAGAAGACAGATCTCATTGCCAAAATCACCATTTTTATCCCAATGTAACCTCTATGATTCAACACTTTAATTTAGTTATTTTCTTAATCCCAAGCAGCCTATTTACTTTAATTTAGCCCACTATAATTGCACGCTGACTTTAATTCTACTCAAAACTTCAGATCCTTTAGGATGTTGAATTAAAGAAGTTGCACCTGTATTTAGCTTCTCTCTATGGTAAGAGGAAACCTCTTCTTCCTAAAGGAGTCTTTGGCATCTTTAAAGAGAGGTTCCAGTGTAACAGAAATTTGATTATCTTTAAAAGAATCCAACCTTGTTACCAGCAACACCACTTGGGACCAAGATTTTATGCTGTTTTTATAACCATGTGTTTAAACCAACTAAGTCTCAAAGCTTGGGACTTTATGATGTTATGGCCAAGTTTGGTATATAAAAGAGGCTGAAGTTGTGTTTGGCTGCAGCAATTCCAGGCTGCTAAGATCCAGGAGCCCGTGGACTCCACCAAGGACCTCTACTACATGAAACAGACAATCCGTAATGCCTGCGGCACTGTGGCTCTCATCCATGCCTTAGCTAACAGCACCAGTCAGATCAAGTTGGGTGAGTGGTCACTCTGTGTGTGGGGCTTCTATACTTCACAGCAGGTGGGGTGAGCCTTTGCCAACTGTCTTTTTGTAAAAGGAAATAATCCCCGGATAAACACAAGGTAATAAGACCAAATTCAAATAGTGTGTGATGTTTCGGTAATAATGTTGTTACCGAAACATCACCCACTATTTGATAAAGCACAATTTGGATTATAGATTATAATATAAGAAAGTATTTTGTCTGATGATGGTGACAATGCTGTTGCTGAAACGTCACACACTATTAAATTATTTGGATTAGGTTTTATTTTCTTGTATTATAACACACTATTTGTTTATTTGGATTAAGTCTTATTATCTTATGTTTATAATCTATAATCCAAGTTGTGCCTTATCATAATCCAGGGATAAGTATCTTAGACATGTTTTGTTAATATCTAATCTCTCAAGCTTTGCTGCACTTCTACAGAAGGGGTCTTCTTCTTTCTTATCTCCACTCAACAATCATATCAGGGTATCAAGCTTGTAGACCTTGAGATGGTGTCTACTGGGGATGAGTAGACCTCATCAATGGATGAGTCAATACAGTCAATGACTTTTACAGAATGATTGCAAGGTTTTCCCCACTATGTACTAAGTACAATTCTCAACCTGCAACTCTAAACTACATCATTGACTGTATTGGTTCATCCATTGATGAGCTCTACTCTTCCCCAGGTACAGACATCATCTCAAGCTCCACAGGCTTGATACCCTAATAAAATTGTTGAGTGGAGATAGGAAAAGAAGAACAATTGACAGTCAGTTAAAACTTATATCTCCTATATACAGCTATTTTATCTAACATATTTAGTTTATCTAGTTTCTCTCCCCATCTCACTATTGTGTTCCTTTAGTCATCCTATTGTTTCCTCATCTCACTTGTGTTACAAACCTGCCCTCCTTGTTCTCCAGACAGTACCTCTCCTTTCAGCAAGTTCCTTGATGTCACCAAAACAATGAATCCCCTGGAGAGAGGCACCTACCTAGAGAATTCTGAAGTAAGTTTATCTACAATCCAAGTTAGACTGTTTATACACTGTGTGGAGGTGAATCACCAGATATCTAAGAAGAGATAAAAGCTGACAGCGACAAGTTTATTTATTTATTTTTTTGCTTATCCCTAGTACACGTGGTAAAGGCCATGATAATCATGGTGGGTAGTTAGCGACTGCTTTTACTGTAAGTGCACCACATATCTACACATGTGAAAAGCAGTTTGACTTTGTACTTACAAATGTGCCAGAGCCCCGTTTGGTTACTTGCACTCGCTGGTGGGGTTGGACTTTAGCAAGAATCGTGGGTCATTGGAGCATTTTTTTTTTTTTTTTTAAACAGAAAAAAGTGTCCAATGCGGGAATCGAACCCGGGTCGTAGTGGTCGAAAACCAAACGGTTTAACCAGCCTTCCACTGAACCCCCTTATTTATTTATAAAAGGTAGAAGTTGGCGCGCGGGCTTTCAGACTATTATGTTCTTCTACAGGCTGTATTACAAATACAACAATGTATTCAGCCTGTTGAAGGATGTTACTGTCCTAAAGCTCACCAAGCTTATACCTTTACAAATAAAGAAACTTGTCACTAAACAAGACCTTTGGGAGAGACCGCTGCTTATCATCAAACAGCTTGAAGAGCATGTAATTTGTGTAATCTTTACACAAAGGAGATAAGAAACAACATGAAACTTGTTCGCCATTAGCTTTTATCTCTTCTAAAAAAAAAAGTATTATATTGACAAATAAATTCTTTTTCAATACACTTTATGCCATATTTTGTTCTTTAAAGATTTTATTAATGATTGCTCTATCATCCAAACTGTTTCTACAACTTGTCAACATTATCCTTTGTGGCCTGTTGATATTGATCTGTCTGGTGGTGTGGTAATCTGGTTATCTTGATTGGACTGCTCTATGGCTACAACAGCCACCCTTGTTAGATGTCATTGTCTGCTTATATGGTGACATAAAATGGCTAATAATGTAACTTGGGACCAAGATTTCTTATTGTTATAACCATTGGTTAGAAGGAGAGAAGATTTGACAACCACAAGTGTCTGCCTTTGTCATTTAGACTGGGAGCACTACTCAGTGGCAGGCCGACTTAGCTCCAAAAGAAATGGCCGTCTCTGACATGAAGAACAGATGTCATGTGCAGCTGCTCTTAACATGGAGTACAAAGGTTGCTCATCCTGTATCCCTGGAGCCCTTACAGGGTACTATCAGCCGGGCCAGCTGAGTCCAGGTTTTTTAGTGAGCTTGTTACTGCTCCCCCTCCTCCTTTTTCATCGGGGCTTGGGACCAGCAAAGGTGCATTTCATAAGGTTATGAGGAATTATAAAAGAATGACAATACACACAGCTAGCACAAGAACTACAGGAGATGCAACAATTGCCCTGGTGTGGAACTGTTGTTGTTTCTTATCCCCTTGTGTAAAGATTACACGAATTCCAGGTGTGGAACTAACACCTACCTATATATTCTCATGTCCAGCAATGGCCGCAGCCTTGCAGAAAATTAACATGGATCCAGAGCAGCAGCTTTACACACTCAAGATAGAGGACATTGCAACTGCTGTGATAGAAATGCAAGGAGACATTTGAGGCTCTTCATAGGACATGGCAACAACAATACAGTATACACACCCAAGATAGAGAACATTGTGACTGCTGTGATAGAGATATATGGAGACATATGAAGCTTTCATTGGACACGTCAACAATACAGTATACACACCCAAGATGAGGACATTGCGACTGCTGTGATAGAGATGTATGGAGACATATGAAGCTCTTCATTGGACATGACAACAACAATACAGTATACACACCCAAGATAGAGGACATTGCGACTGCTGTGATAGAGATGTATGGAGACATATGAAGCTCTTCATTGGACATGACAACAATAATAGAGTATACACATTAAAGATAGAGAACTTTGCGACTGCTGTGATAGAGATGCATGTGGAGACGTTTATTTGATATTTAGGTTTTGGAATACCTCTTTTGTTTTTACAAAGGTTCAGAATAAATATTGTTGATAGATAAAGGCTGACTGTTGTGCAGGATATATGTTCAGTCCATGCAGACACTGCACAAGAAGGACAGACCCAGGTGGGTGACAGAGAGATGTTGCGTGGACCTCCGTATTTGACCGCATGCGCAGGCCCCTGACGCCGAGGACGAGATCAACCTCCACTTTGTCACCTTTGTCCTCAGCAACGGCACCATCTATGAGCTGGGTGAGTCTGGGGGCCAGTCTTGTTGGGTGGCATGTTCCCATAGGTTGGGGTTATTGCTGGTCATAGTACATTCAAGGAAGTTGTACCTTTTACCATGTATATCAGGATTCAGACAATAACTCTGAAAGATACACTCATGGACAAAACTTAAGGAAGTTGTACCTTTTACCATGTATATCAGGATTCAGACAATAACTCTGAAAGATACACTTATGGACAAAACTTAAGGAAGTTGTACCTTTTACCATGTATATCAGGATTCAGACAATAACTCTGAAAGATACACTTATGGACAAAACTTAAGGAAGTTGTACCTTTTACCATGTATATCAGGATTCAGACAATAACTCTGAAAGATACACTTATGGACAAAACTTAAGGAAGTTGTACCTTTTACCATGTATATCAGGATTCAGACGATAACTCTGAAAGATACACTCATGGACAAAACTTAAGGAAGTTGTACCTTTTAGCATGTATATCGGGATTCAGACAATAACTCTGAAAGATACTCTCATGGGCAAAACTTAAGGAAGTTGTACATTTTAGCATGTATATCGTGATTCAGACAATAACTCTGAAAGATACACTCATGGGCAAAACTTAAGGGAAGTTGTACATTTTAGCATGTATATCGGGATTCAGACAATAACTCTGAAAGATACTCTCATGGGCAAAACTTAAGGGAAGTTGTACATTTTAGCATGTATATCGTGATTCAGACAATAACTCTGAAAGATACACTCATGGACAAAACTTAAGGGAAGTTGTACCTTTTAGCATGTATATCAGGATTCAGACAATAACTCTGAAAGATATTACAGTGACCTTTATTGAAGATGCACAAGATAACCAAGTGTGAACAAAATTGTCTGTCTTTTACAAAAAGAAGACAAATGGCGACATCAAAGACTTTTCACTTTCTTAAATCCATGAGTATATACAGTTAAACCTGTCTATAGCGCACCATATAAATAGCGCCTTCCTCTCTATACCGCCCGATTTTAAACATTAAAATGTAAACATTTTACATTAAAAGTTACCTATCTATATAGCACCCCCTCTCTATAGCACCCTATTTGGTGAGTCCCAAGAGGGGGCGCTATAGACAGGTTTAACTGTATATATATATATATATATTATATAAATAAGAATGATTTGAGATATCCTGCTTGAATTTAGATGATGTTGAGGATTGTACTATGTTAATGCAGTCGTGGTTAAAAATCTTGAAATAAAAATAATAATGGTTTTGATCAGAGGTTGTTTTAATTGAGCTAAGGAATGTATAAAAGACATGATTTGGTAAAAGTACTGCCTGGCTTAAGGCGTAAGAATAAAAAAAAATGAAAAGCTTATTTACATAATGTACAAATGTTTTGAGCCGGTCATCAGGATACAACAATGAGTTTTTATAGGGGAAGCATGGCCTCTGGCGGTCGATTTAACAGAGTATTTATATCTATGAAATATAATTTTAAATAGAATAATATTTTTATATAACATATATATACTTTTGTTTTTTGAGAATTTCTCTTGTCAACTATTTTCAATCTGTGTGTGTTAATTAAGAAAACAAACATCCCCCTATCATGTAACTGAAAATTGCTGATGGCTTGTGTCATTTATTGAAATAAATATCAACTATTATTTGTTGATTTTTTCAATTATTCTAGAATGTTGGCCACATGTCGTTTCTTGATTAATCAAGAAAAGTCATCCATGTACATATTTCTGTCTGTAGGCTCTTGTCACTAATGCAGGCTGTACCTAATCAAAGCTGGTCTTTGAGACTTCCAGAAAAAGGAAGGAATGAGTGGCCAATGATGTGGAATAAATGATTGGTTGATATTTATTCTGACAGATGGTGCAAGCAATGATCAGGAGATGTTTAATTTATCAACCTGATCCCAGAAAATTTTCATTTTTATGCTATTTTTAAAATATGTTTTATCTCAAGAACCTATAGGACATGCAACAACTTCCTGGTGTGGAACTAACACCTACCCACATATTCTCATATCCAGCAATGACCGCAGCCTTGCAGAAAATTGACATGGACCCAGAACAAAAGTTTTACACACCCAAGATAGAGAACATTGCTGTTATAGAGATGTATGGAGATATCTGAGAATCTTCATTGGACATGACAACAACTACATTTTTTATGCCTTTTCTCTCTATTCCCTCCCGACAAAGATATATTTTTTTACTTATCCCTAGTACATGTGATACAGGCCATAATAATCATGGTGGGTAGCTAGCGACTGCTTTTACTGTAAGTGCACTACATGTCTACACATGTGAAAAGCAGTTCGACTTTGCACTTACAAATGTACCAGAGTCCTGTTTGGTTACTTGAACTCGCTGGTGGGGTTGGACTTTTGCAAGAATCGGGGGCCATTGAAGCATTTTTTTTTTAAATCAGGAAAAAGTGCCCAATGTGGGAATCGAACCTGGGTCGTAGTGGTAGAAAACCAACGTTTTAGATCATCTTTCCACAGACCTCCGGACAAAGATATCTTGTGGTATCAGCTGTCCAAAGAGCACCTTTCTTCTTTCCTAATCTCTTGTGTTTGTTTAAACATCAGTTCTTGTTAAGGAGAATTGTGTGCTAGGGTTATAGATTTAAACACAGACGGAAGATACCCTATTGTTGTTGTTTCTTATCCCCTTGTGCAAAGATTAAACAAATTCCACGAGTTCAAGGAGTCTCCCACGAAAGACCACCCAAAAACATGCCAAAACCGGTCTCTCATTGGAGACTCAGTTATGATAAGTCAGTGATAATAAGTTATGGTGGATTCTTTCAACACAAAAATTTGTTTTACACCCCTCTAAATAGCGCCTCCCTCTCTATAGCGTCCAATTTTAAATACGTAGTATGATGCGATTTACATTAAAAGTGACCTGTTTGGTGAGTCCCAAGAAGGGGCGCTATAGACAGGTTTAACTGTAATATTTTTGACCAACAAAATGTGGGTTGGCAGATGGGCGGAAAGCTGGGCCCATCGCCCATGGATCCTCTTCTCCTGATACCTTCCTGCTGGTGAGTATCCCTCGACTAGCTATCCTTGTAGCATCTATAGACTGGGTCTAATTGAGAGTGTGTGTTGTGTGTGTGTGTGACAATTTGACAATTAAAAAATATTTATTGTCATCTTAGACAATATTACATATCTTCAATCATAGGGAGAGAAAAAGAAAATAAGAAGAGAGAAGAGAAGAGAAAATATATACATATATGAAACAAATTTTACAAGATGGTGATGGGAGATGGAGGAAGAAAACCTCGGCGCTGGAGGGTCCTGGACCAGGCGATGAGTGGGTCTTCCACTGCTTCTCCGAGCCCAACCTGTACAAAGTAGCGATAAATTCGCAACTTTGCCGACGCCAAGATGGAAAGGGCGTCGTCCTCAAGGCCGGACCCGCCGAAGATCCAAGCCTGCAGGTCAGGGGGCCGCCCTATGATGTTGAAGGCCTCTCTGATGAGAGGCCTGATGGAACGGCAGCACCAGTAACGGTGGCCGAGGGAGCGGTCGATGGACCCGCAGGCAGGACAGGAGGGGCCGACCGAGGCAGGATGGGCCGGATGGGGCAGGGCGTGGAGGGCCAACTTGAGGGCCGCGTCGGCCTCGTGGCCCGAGTAGGCGCAGCGCCGCAGCGAGGCCCAGTCGATCCTAGATGGAAGTGGACCGATGGTGGGCGACCATCTCGAGGTGAACCTTGAGATGGGCGTGGCGGCGAGGCGCGGGCGATCCAGGGCCCGTCGGGCCGAGCGGGTTGTGAGGCCGTTGAGGAACGGCGTAGCCGTCCCTCGCAGCACCACGGCCGCAGCTAAAGAGCTAGATGAGGGTGCAGACTCCGCCCCGAAGCCCACGGCATTCTCGGAGGTCAGCCTCCGACAGAAGGCGCCCAGGGCCGCGGCGTCAGCCAGGGCCGAGCGCGTAGGTCGGGCGGTGAGGTGGCCCTCCGCAAGAAGGTCTCGGGCTCCGCGCCAGCGGGCAGGGGCCAGGAGGTCGGGAGGGCGGAGGAACCGGCAGCCGCCGATGATGTTGAGGTCCAGTAGCTGAGCCGTGGGGACCGCCCGATGGTTGAGGCCCAGGATGTTGGAGGCCTCCTCCCACAGCTTCAGCAGCCGGAGACGGCGGGGCTGGAGACGGGTGCCGTCCGGTGGAGGGTGGATCCAGGCCTCACCGCTTTCTACCAGCCAGCTGAAGGCATTTCTGCCCCCGCGGAGCGCGACCTGCACCCCCTTGAGGCAGGCGAGCTGGAGCTGGGTCGCGAGGTCGAGGAGGCCGAGGCCGATGGCAACTGGCCTCGCCATGACATCGGCGGGAAGCCACGCCGTGTGGTCCTGTCCCCAGACGAATCTCGCCAGTCGGGCCTGCAGCTTGGCGATGGTTGGGGGTGATGGTAGGTAGCCATGCAGGTGGTGCTGGATGACAGAGCCCACCAGCGTGTTCGCCGCTCTTGCTCGCCCGACGAGGGAGAGGCCGCGGGTGAAGGGCGTCCATTTGCGGCATGCATTCTCCAGGAGGGCCAGGAGATGCTGCTCCCGGTGGGCGACGGTGCTCCTGGGGGCGATGTCGAGCCCGAGGACCCTGATGGAGGTGGTCGACCAGGAGGCGCCGAGAGGGGAGTCGCCGCGGTTGCGCCAGGCGCCGCACCAGAGGCCAGCGCTCTTCCGGAGGTTCACGCCAACTCCGGAGGCCTGCTTGTATTCTTCGAAGACGGTCGCCACCCGTTCGAAGTCTCCGTCGCGATGAAATAGGAGGACGATGTCGTCGGCGTAAGCGATGACATTGCCCACGCCGAGGGTCAACTCCAGGCGACGTAGCAGCGGCCCCGTGGCGATGCTGAAGAGTGCGGCGCTTACGGCGCAACCCTGCCTGAGGCCGTTGAGAAGGGGGAAGGCTGTTGTATGAAAGCCTCCGGCCCGGATGGTGGCGTCCGCCCCGGCGTAGAGGATGTTGATCCAGGCCATGAAGGCCGGCGGGAGGCGGAGGGATGTTAGCAGGGACTCCAGGAAGCCGCGGTCCAATGAGTCAAAGGCGGACTCTAGGTCGACGGCCAGCGGCGAGCCCAGGGCGGTGGCCTCCTCGATGGCGTCCGTCACCATGGCGATGTTCCATGACGGGGACCTCCCGGGGACGGCGTATGTTTGGCATTCCGGCACCAGGGTCCGCAGGTGGGGCTTGAGGCGCCGGTGAAGGATGGCGGCCAGGACCCTGTAGTCGGCCGAGGGCAGCGCGACAGGCCTGTAGCCATCAAGGCCGCGACCTCCGCGGGCCTTGGGCACGAGGCAGATGGAGCTGCGCCGCGTCGACGGAGGTAGTGCACCGCGGAGCCGTGAAGCCGCGAACACCCGGGCCAGAGCTCCCGCGAAGAAGTCCTCGTTGAAGGCGACGAGGAGCTCGCACGGCAAGCCGTCCCAGCCGGGGGCCTTTCCGCGAGGGAGGTGCTCGATGGCGTGGGCTACCTCGCTAGGGCTGATGTCTGGCCGGTGGAGCGGGTCCTCCTCACTCAGCTCGCGGGTGGTGGTGGTGGGCGCGCTGCTGGCGATGAAGGCAGCTCCCGCAGCTGGATCGCTGGTGGGATGGGCGAAGCGGGGCTGGAAGGTCGCAAACGCCCTCCGCCGAAGCTCTGGGCCCTCGATGACGTTGTCCTCCTCGTCCCTGATGACGCTGACCGGGCGACGGAGGCGGATGGCGCGTGCCAGGTCCGGCAGCGATGGGTAGTCTGCCCGGATGGAGGAGGCCTCGAGCTGCGCCGCGATGTAACGTCTCGCCCTGTAGACGTAGCTGTCGCTGGCAGCGTGGCGCGGGTCGTGCAGGGATCTGGCCTCCGCCAGCATCCCCGCCTTGATGGAGGTCCACCTATCCCAGAAGGTCCCGTCGTCGTCATCGTGCGCTGTGTCTTCCTCCAACTCCCGGATGTAGCCAGCCAGATGTTCGAGCGCAAGGCCCGAGCGGAGCATCGCGGCCAAGCGAGGCTGGGTGGGGGAGGAGACGGCGGTGGTGGGCGGGCCCACCTGGAGCAGCACGAGGCGGTGGTCCGAGAGGTGGTAGTGGCTGGTCGCGTAGATGGACGCGCGATCCAGGACTCCAGCAGGGACGAGGATCCGGTCCAGGCGGTTCGATTCGACTTGGTCGCCGTGCATGGCGACTCTGGTGGGCAGGTGGGCGGCATCGAACTGGGTGGCCACGTCAACCAGCGCGGCCAGGTCCAGAAGAGCGGCGAGGGCATCCGATGATGATGATAACGAGGGGCCCCGATCCCTGATGTTAAAATCGCCGATGATCCAGCAGGCTCCCTCCTCCTCCTGTGCCGCTGTCGCCGCCAGGAGCTCCAGTTGCCGGTTTCTCTCCCGGGGTTCATGCGCCAGATGAACGGCGATGGCCGTCATCTCCTCGCCGCGGACATCTATGGTTGCCAAGGCGATGTGGCCCGGCCACAGGATGCGTTGATGTAGCACGGCTACGCCTGGTCCGAAGACGCAGGCGAGTCCGGATCCCGAGATGGCTACGGGATGGGCCAACACAACAGCACTGTAGCCGAGGCAGAGGTCTTGGCCGCTGCCCAGATGAAATGCGTTTGTCTCCTGGACAAACGCGATGTCCACGTGATGTTGCCTGAGGAGATGACAAAGGGCAAGGCTCCTCCTCCGAGTGGCGAGCCCTCGCGCGTTGATGGTGGCGACGCGGTAACTCATTGGGACGGTCCTTCACGCAGCACCTTCCTGGTCTTTTGGAGGGTCTTGCGGATTGTGGAGTTGGAGTCAGGGCACAAGGGCTTGATGGTATCGTGCAGCTTGTTGAGGGCCTTGACCTGTGCCGGGGTCAGCGTGGACGCTCGCCTCTTCATGGTGGTCTCTGAGGTGAGGAGCTTCTGAGCCTCCTCGCGGTTTAGGTCGGGCAACTTATCCCAGTCGATGGAGATGTTAGGGGACTTCTGGAGGTGCTCCAGCAGCTGTTCGAGTGCGGCCTTTCCCCGGGCAGGCGTGGAGGGAGGTGAGGTCAGCTTCTCCACCGACATCTCGTGGTCGAGCGGAGAGATGCGAGGCTCGAGGGGCCTCGGGACAGCCAGGGGAGCAGGGAGGGCGGGCTGGGCGAGATCTATCGGTTCGGCAGGATGGGACGCCGAGGGGATCGCCGGAGACTCTGTTGATGTTTTCGCCGGTTGGACAGGGGACGCCGGTGTTGCGGGCGCCGGTGCCGGCTTCCTTGGCTGCTGAGGAGGAGGGGGGGAGGCCTTGCGCCGATGGGAGACGCTGCTTGCCTGGGGCTGCCGTTCCCTTGCCTGGCGAGCGATGGGCAGCTAGCTCTGCGGTGGCCCTGCCTTCCGCATTTGGAACATTTAATTCCGAAGGAGAGGAAGGCAGATAGGGTGTCTCCCTTGGACTGGATGGTCAGTCGGGCGGGCAGGGTCTCCAGCCTTACGCCCTGGTGGAGCAGGATGAACGCCTCCCGGCGGCCGTCGCTGAAGGCGAACTCCCCCATTTTGATCATGATGGGGGCGATGGAGGTGATGTCTCCGTATCGACTCAGAGCCTGCACGATGGTGGCGTCCTCTACAAAGCCGGGGAGATTGGCCACGATGATCCTTTCGGCCCTCTTGCGGAAGGGGAAGACCTTGAGGAGTGTTCCCTCGATGTTCAGGCCCTCCTCCACCAAACGGCTCGCAAGGTTCTTGCTCGCGAGGCCCACGATGTAGTGGCCGTTCATCCTGCCAAAGTGGGTGATGTTTTTGGGCCCTCCGACCAGGTCGCCGATTGCCCGGAGGTAGGAGTAGTCCGGGATGTCAGGGCACAGCTCCACGAAGATGTAATTCTCGTGGTTGGTTGAGGCCTGCCTCGCCTTGGCGTCGGCGATGTTGGCGCGTGTCGCCTTGATCTCCTTAGGCGGCACTGTTCTCGGCCCTGTTGGCCGCTTCAGCTGCTGGGAGCTGGGCTTCTCAGCAGGCCTGCTAGGCTGCTTGGCGGCGTGCTCCGGCATTGTTGAAGTGCGGCGCCGTTTCTTGCTCTTCACAACGGTAAAATCCTCGTTGGCGTCGACCTCCGCCATCTCGCTGTCGGCCCAGTTGAGCGAGGCCGGGCTAGCTGGAGTTGCGCTGGTAGCAGCAGCAGTTTTCGGAGCCGTGACGTCACCACGCGCGGCGGCCGGATTTGCATGCATGTCGCCTGCCGGCGAATTTGCATAGTTTTCAGATTCTGAAGAATTTTCATTGAAATTCTTCAAATTTCCGTTTTTCGGGGCTAATTTCTCGCCCGCTTGCGACAGGTTGCTGGGCCTTTCAGGCACTTGGTCAGCAGAGCCTGGGCCATCTTTTGGTACCAAGTTCGACATACCATCCGCCATCAACACGCACGCCAGAGGCGAAAACGGCGGAGCTCGAAAAAGCGTGGCCGCTCGCTCGCGTGTGTGTGTGTGTGTGTGTCCTTCTTACATGGGTCTCTTTAAACCAGCCATGCTCTGAATTTACCTAACCTGACCTCTCCAATATAGGATCATCTCCAGAAGAGACCAAGATTGTTGTTATCAACATTTTTTGGGTCTTTCATAATATATTCCACTGTAATTTATCTCCCCCCTGATTTGACAAATGGTTGAATTGATTAGGTGCAATTTGGATAATAATGATTAGGCACAATTTGGATAATAATGATAAGGCACAATTTGGATTATAGATTATAAACACAAGGTAATAAGACCAAATCCATATAAATAAATAGTTTGTGATGTTTTGGTAACAAGACTGTTACTGAAATGTCACACACTATTTATTTATATGGATTTTGTCTTATTACCTTGAATTTGGATAATAGTTTATAACTACAAGAAAATAAGACCTAATCCAAATAAATTAATAGTGTGTGACGTTTTGTTAACAAACGTAGTTAAAACATGGTTGAATTGTTTTAAAACTTCATAGAAAGTCAAACTTTGCGTTAAGATTTCCAACTTGAAAAGTTTTTTTTTTTTTTCTTTTTTTGCTTATCCCTAGTACACGTGGTACAGGCCATGATAATCATGGTGGGTAGTTAGCGACTGCTTTTTACTGTAAGCGCACCACATGTCTACAATGTGTAAAGCAGTTCGACTTTGCACTTACAAATATGCCAGAGCCCCGTTTGGTTACTTGCACTCGCTGGTGGGGTTGGACTTTTGCAAGAATCGGGGGCCATTGGAGCATTTTTTTTTTAAACAGAAAAAAGTGTCCAATGCGGGAATCGAACCCGGGTCATAGTGGTCGAAAACCAAACGGTTTACCAGCCTTCCACCGACCCCCTTAACTTGAAAAGTGGGACAGTGGGTTGATGATTTTTCATCTGAAACTAATTCCAGTAAGTTTTGAATTAGAATTGGCTTCTTCTTTCTTATCTCCACTCAATCATATCAGGGTATCAAGCCTGTAGAGCTTGTTGATAGTGTCTGCCGGGGAAGAGTAGAGCTCATCAATGGATGAGTCAATACAATCACTAATGTGGTTTTGGGGGGTTGCAGGTTGAGAATTGTACTTGGAGTTGGCTTCTTCTTCTTTATCTCCACTCAACAATAATTTTTGGTTATCAAGCAAAGTGCTTAATTGTTTGGAAGCTGCAAAGTTTGTGGAGGCTGTATTATACCTATCGGATAGAACCCTCTACCAAAGTCCTGAACGCGCCTGTTTTTTCTGCATGATGGGCTATGCAGCATGCAAATCAACAAGGAGCATACACTCATGGAATTTGTGTAATCTTTGCATAAGAGGATAAGAAACAACAACAGGTTATCAAGCCTGAGATATTTTTTTTATGGGGATGAGTAGAGCTCATCAATGGATGAGTCAATACAGTCAATAATGTGGTTTTGGGAGGTTGCAGGTTGAGAGTTATACTTAGAGTGGCTGAATTAAAGAAGTGTAGGGTTGCAAGTAAATATGACCTAATCCAAATAAATTAATTGTAGGTGACGTTTCGGTAACAGCATTGTTACTGAAACGTCACACACTATTTAATTTATTTGGATTAGGTCTTATTACCTTGTAGCTATGATCTATAATCCAAATTGTGATTTATCGAAGTGTTTTTGTTGGGGTTCCTCTAAAGATGGACTGTGGTGACCGAGGTGTGTTTGTGCAGGATACGGCCAAAGTGTTGCGCCAAATCATGGACAGAGATCCCAACAACCACAACTTCAACCTCCTGGCATTGACTGGCACGGCTAACTGATGCAACAGCTTTATCATTTTGTTTCTTTTCTCTTTTTAATACTTTTTGCACTGTTCTTTTATAAAACAGCAACAAGGAAAATTTTAATAATTGTTTTTTCTTGACAATGAAACCCTTGTCATTTAAAAAAAAATCTTGTTTATATTTTTTATAAATTACTTCCTTTTTTATATTTTTTTAAAACTGAATTAGGCATTATTTTTCAAGTCAAATTATGTGCTTTCTTCAATGACTATTCTCTTTTTGTTGTTGTTAAACATATGTACTATGTGTGCATAAGCCAATATGCAATTATGATCAGTTCTATTAAGTTGCACATCCATTTTGAGATAACTTTTTAAAAGATCTCTTGTGGTCATTTAAAAACTTATAAGATTCTATATATTTATATATCTCATTTAAATTGTTGAATGGTGTATAACACAATAAAAAATTTACTTTAAACCATTTATTTTTTTTATTCTTGTCTTTATTTCATTCATGTTGTGTCAGATATACAGTAAAACCTTCCATCCATGAAAGGACACCACAGAGGGGGTTGGTAGAAGGATGGTCTAAATTGTTATTTTTGACCGCTATGACCCGGGTTTGATTCCCACATTGGGCACTTTTTTTCTGTTAAAAAAAAAAAATGCTCCAATGGTCCCCGATTCTTGCAAAAGTCCAACCCCAACAGTGAGTACCAAACGGGGCTCTGGCACATTTGTAAATGCAAAGTTGAACTGCTTTTCACATGTGTAGACGTGTGGTGCACTTACAGTAAAAGCTGTCGCCTTCTACCCACCATGATTATCATGGCCTGTACAACATGTACTGGGGATAAGCAAAAAAAAAAAGAGAGGACACTCTCGTTAGAGGTCACCTACCTCTCTATAAAGGACAGTTTTCATCTCTGAAATTACAGTTTTTACTAACTAGCAACTCTCCAGTAAGAGGACATCTCTCTCTAAAGGACATTTTGGCTCTGTAACTAGGTGTTATCCTTTACAGAGAGGTTCTACTGTACTATTGTATGTTTTGCATTCTGTGTATATCATGTCAACTTGAGGGACAATCTTATTTCATTATTATTTTTTTTGCTTATCCCTCGTACACATGGTACAGGCCATGATAATCATGGTGGGTAGAAGTAGGCAACTGCTTTTACTCTAAGTCCACCACATGTCTACACATGTGAAAAGCAGGAGATTCTTATAAAGACTTATGATACTATCTCTAAAGTCTAAAGATTCCAAAATTCAGAAAAGACTCGAGTGTGTGGACTAAATTTTTGTTTACATATCTCTGACACTCTCATTGAAATAGTTTAAAGAAAAAATATTGCTTCAATGACTTTCTAAATCTTCCAATTCGCAAGAAGATGCCTGGTTTGAGGGAAAAAATCATCTTTCACTAAAGTGTGTTGGCAATGGGAAAACTGTGAGATTTAAGTTACGATTTGCTTGGTCATCCCCCTATTCTCCTGATTTGGCACCCTCAGACTTCCATCTCTTCCCACTCCTAGAGAAATTTGTTTCTGGATGGCACTTTCTGTCCAATGAAGAAGTTGAAAGAACTCCGCCTTTGCCGGTCCCAAGCCCGGATGAAAAAAGAGGAGGGGGAGCAGTAACAAGCTCACTAAAAAACCTGGGCTCAGCTGGCCCGGCTGATAGTACCCTGTAAAGGCTCCTAATCCAGGGATACAGGATGAGCAGCGTTTGTACTCCATGTTAGGAGCGGCTGCGCATGGCGTCTATTCCTCATGTCAGAGGCGGCCATTTCTTTTGGAGTTAAGTCGGCCTGCCACAAAGTAGTGCTCCCAGTCTTAATGACAAAGGCAGACACATTCTACTTCACCTAGTCATGATGGTTGTCAAGTCTCAAGTTCTACAAGCTTGATACCCTAATATGATTGAGTGGAGATAAGAAAGAAGAAGAGAAGTTGAAAGGGCTGTAGATGAGTTTTTTAACAGCCTTCCAGAATCATTTCCAGGGGGGGAATATTGATATTGGAGAAACACTGGACCAGGTGTGTTGAATTCAATGTTTTTTAAACTGAAGACCAGAGTGTTTCATTGTCAGGCCGAGAACTTTTCACCTCACCTTCATTTTGAAATTGTGAGCTGAAACAAAAAAAAAAAAAGATTAAATCAATCAAGTTTAAACTTTTAAACACAAGGTAATAAGACCAAATCCAAATAAATAGTGTGTGATGTTTCGGTAACAGCATTGTTACCATTTTCAGTAAAATCTATAAAAATGATAAGGCACAATTTGGATTATAGATTATAAATACAAGGTAATAAGTCCAAATCCAAACAAATAATTTGTGTGTGGTGTTTCGGTAACAGCGTTGTTACCATCTTCAGAAATTCTACCAATGAAGATGGTGACAACGCTGTTACCAAAACATCACACACTATTTATTTAGATTTGGTCTTATTACCTTGTATTTATAATCTATAATCCAAATTGTGCCTTATCAAGTTGAACTTTTAAGTTTGTTTTATAGTCCCAGTATTTTAATTAGAATTTATTATTTTGAGATTTGTTTATAAGGGTAGTTTGTTATTTTAAAAATATCAAAGTTTTTTTTTAAAATAATTATATTTAAAATGAAATGTGTGTATGGAATTGGGGATTATTTTAAGTTTGTCATAAAGGAAGGTTCGCTATATCCCATGATTGTTTGGGCGAAGTTTTTCTATATTTGTTTATTGGGATAGTGCCATAGTTGATTTGGATGGCAGTAAAGTAGTTTTCCCACACAGGCAAGTAATTCTCTCTCACATTTACCAAACTATCGACTACTCGGACCACCGTGCCGTCCTCTGATTCAAGTGGTAAACCCAGCTCCTACAAGACTTCCCTGCATCGGCAAGCTGCTACGGTCAGACCTGTTTGTCGATCGAATCGAAACGTTCATCGTTAAAATATCAGAAGACCTAGCAACTCCATCCCCGATGGTATGAGAACAATGGAACGGGTTCAAAGCAGATCTGATTGCGGAGATAAGATCACTCGCGCCTGCCGTCGCCGAGTCCGGCGGTGGATACATCGAGAGAGCAAGCCCCTTCCTGAGGCGGAGACTGGAGGACGACACTGCCCGCTCCGACTATCCTTCCTTGTCAGACCTCGAGCGTTCTCTCCGAGCAAGACGTCGCTCTCATTCTACCTCACCGACATGGACGGCAGCACCATTTCCAGCGGTCAACTATGAAGTTTCCTTCTGGAATGCTTGAGCAGTCACTTTACTCAGGCTCCAAGCTTGGCTGAAGGCCATCGCCGACTTCCATGCTGAAGTGACCCTCTTGGAGTTCGACGAGTGGGACCAGCTCTTTCTTGCCGACATCTCCCGCAACCAGATAGCGGCAGCCATCCACCACCGCCAAATGGTCGTGACTCGGGATAGGACGGATTACCCTTTGAGTTTGTCAAAGCCTTTGAATATTTATTCACAGAAGTTCTTTGGAAAGTCTTTGAGGCTTCTCGACTCTGCGGGCCATTGCCCCATCCCCAAGATGCAACAAGGTTATCCTGCTGTTGAAATCGAACGGTGGTCCGAGTCTTCAGGTATTTCGCCCAATCATCTTCCCAACGACTGACTGCAGGATCTTTAGCAGCGTGCTCATGGGCTGTCTGTGCAGTCAAATGCCAGACCTTGTGCCAATGTCAGACATGCCGTTCCGGGATGGTCATCCTCCTGGAACATTGCACAAGTGTCAGACAAAACCGCCTGGGCTGTGAGGCATGGCACGCTGCCATCTATCTAGACCTGAGCAGAAGCTACCTGTTCGCCCTGTAGGAGAAACTGGACGAGCAGGTAGCGTCTGCTTAGGCTGTCGAAAACCGACTTCAGGTCGAGAGAGGTGACAATCAGCGGCTTGTGATGTCTCGCAGCCCAGGCGACATTGTCGGCACTCAGGCAATGTTCCAGGAGGATGACTGTCCTGGAACAGCTTAGGTCTCTGTAACTCGGGCTCGAGGTCTGGTAGATGACGGCGCAGACGGCCCATGAGCACGCCACTGAGATGCCTGTAGTCGTTGGGAGGCCGATTGGGCGAAATACCCGTAGACCCAGAACCCCGTGCAACTTCGGCAGCAGGATGACCTTACTGCGACTTAAAGATGGAGGCAAGGCCCTGCGGAATCGAGAAGCCTCGAAGACTTTCCAAAGAACTTCGGTGAATAAATCTTCAAAGGCTTTGACAAACTCGAAGGATAACCCGAGGCACGGCCGTTTGGCAGGTGGTGGATAGCTGCCGCTATCTGATTTCGGGAGATGTCGGCGAGAAAGACCTGGTCCCCCTCGTCGAACTCCAGGAGGTCACTTAAACTAGGAAGTCGGTGATGGCTTAAGCCGAGCTTGGACCCTGGGCGAAGCGACTGCTTGAGCGTTCCAGAGGAAAACGTCTAAGCTGGACCTCGGAGATGGCGTTGCCGTCGTCGTCGGTGAAGTTGGAAGGAGTCAGAGAGCGAGAAGTGTCGTCCTTCAGACTCCGTCTCAGGAAGAGGCTTGCTCTCTCGATGTATCCACCGCCGGACTCTGCGACGGCAGGCGCGATTGATCTTATCTCCGTGACCAAGTCTGCCTTGATCCTGGTCCATTGTTCCCATAACATCGGAGGTAAAGGATTTGCTAGGCCTTCCGTTATTTCATCAATGAACGTTTCCATTCGATTGACGAACATGTCTGACCGTAGCAGCTCTCTAACGCAGGGAAGTCTTGTAGGAGCTGGTTCTCCTACTTGAATCTTAACGGCACGGTGGTCCGAGTAAACGTAGTCTATAGTTTGGTATTGGATGACGCGGTCGCAGAAGCCTGATGGAAGTAGGATTCTGTCCAGACGACGCTCGTCGACCTGACTTCCGAATGATGGCACCCATGGTGTACTACAGTGTAGTATCGAAGAAGGTGGCGACGTCGACGAGGTCGGCTTGGTTCAGTAGGTCGGCGAGGGCTTCTGCTGAACAGGATGCCAGGTTCTTCGCCGACTACTCGGAGATGTTCAGGTCACCGAGGATCCACGCACCTTCTTCACGCGCCAGAACTGCGATTGTCTGGAGCTGGCGGCAGCGTTCTTCAGCGTTGACACACGTCATGGAGACTCCCCGGACGGTGAGGTCGATGACAGCGATCTTGCCAGACCATAGGATCTGCTGCCGGTGAACAACGACGCCGGCCGCGAAGACGCAGGCGAGGCCCGATCCCACCGTGGTCGTTGCGGGCACACCGACGGCGCTGTAGCCGTGACAGAGATCTCTTACGTCGTCCAGGGACATGACGTTCGTTTCCTGCAGCAAGCAGATATCAATCTCATCTCCTTGAGAAAACAGCAGAGCTGGATTCTACGGCGAAAATCAGCGATGCCGCGCGTGTTAAGGGTCGCAACTCGGAAGTACATTTGGGCTTGCAAGCAGAGTTTTTGGCGCGCGAAAGCTTATACAGGGTACTGTTCGTTCCCCTGTCAGAGCCATAAGCGCGCTGGCCAGGTTGACAATGGCCTTCCTTTGCTCGACTGCGCAATCATCCTGTCTATCTTTCCATTATGTGTGAGTTCCTGAAGGATATCTCTCTCTCTAGACCCAGCTGCTGGACATTGACGATGGCAGTTAACGCCTTCTCGTTCTTCAGAAGAAAGACCATCAGCTTCTAAGCCATTGTTAGCTGATCCTGGAGTAATATAGGATTTTGGGAATCGTTGAGATTCTCAGACGGAGAAAGAGCCATGCCATATGCCTTATCTGTTACAACGATGTTGTTGGGAGGTTTTGAGACTACAGCAGCTGCCGGTGGTGGTGCTACAACAGAAGGAGCGGTGTTTGACGTGGAGGGCGGCTTGCTACATGCATTCGTGCTAGTAACGTGGGATCCACAGGGATTAACAGCTTTTTCTCCTGCAGGCCAATCTTGCGAGGACAAATTGCTCGTTTGTATCACTGTTTATAGCACAGAGAACACTTGATGCCATAGGTCCTATAGCCCAGCAGGAGTCCTCGAGCTGCATCATCTTCTAGATGATGGACGTGACCTGTTTGTAAGGCCGCAGCGACAAGGTCGGCGTCCTCCACGAAAAAGAGCACGTTGCCGAGGACAATATGCTTGGCCCTTTTCCTGAGAGGGAAGGCCCGCAGGGTGACGTCCTCGATGTTGAGACCTTCTTCTATCAGCTTGTTGGCGAGCTGTACGCTGGAGAGGCCGATCAGGGTGTGCCCCTCCATTTTCGTCAGCTGATAGACGGAGTCCTTGCCCAGCTTCGCCTCCAGCGCCAGAAACTACTGGGCCTGGCTGAAGTCTGGACAGAATTCAAGATAGACACATTGGTCTACCTTCCCCGCCGCCGACCTGGCTCTGAACGCCGCTTGTTTCTGCCGAGTCGTTGTACATTCCTGTACCTTGGACTTGGGGCGTTGGTTGAGGGATGGTTTCGCAGCCGCTGTCTGGACGCAGCCCCTCTTGGCTTCCTGGCTTGTTGCCTCGGCGTCAACAGACCTCTTTCTCCTGAGATTCATTTTGGTGAATCCGTTTTGTCCTCATCCATGGGGAGTTGATTATCCCGATCGGCCCAGCTCGTCGAAGTGTTGCCTGTACCAGGCTTGCGGATGATCGCCCGGCCTTTGTCGGAGAGGAGCTGTACATGCTAAAATGTACAACTGCCGTAAATTTTGTTCATTGTTAATGTATACTGTAATATAAAGATTTTTATAGAAACTTCGGCTGAGGAATTTTTGCATAAGACCAAATGGGGGTTTCGAGAAATGCATTTGTAAATACAGTAGAACCTCCCTTTAGCGGACACCTCTCCACAAAGGACAGTTTTCTTTTACAAAATTACTATTTTTACAATTTAGCAATTCTCCGATAAGAGGAAACCTCTCCCTAAAGGACACTTTGGCTCTGCAATTAGGTGTCCTTTACAGGGAGGTTCTACTGTACTCGTTTTATTATTTTTTATTTTATTTTTCTCTCTTAATTATGTTTTCACTAGCCGAATGACCCGGGCAACGCCCGGGTTTTACCCGATTAAATGCTTTTATTCAAATACTATTCGTTACAATTATAAATTGGCGCCGTGGATGTCATTCTTGTATAATATATAAATGAGTTTTAAAAATTGTAAAATAAAAAAAAATGTATCGGCCGGGAATCGAACCCGGGGGAAATCCCGGGAATCTACCACTGAACCACCGATGGTTATGGGAAATGGCCATATTTGGGTATTTATTCCATTTAAAAAAGTAAACGGTGACAGAATTGATTAAGAAAGAATTGATTATGACGCTGATAACTGTATATATTAATATCAGGGGTTTGGGGAATCTAACCTTTTTTGAACAACCTTGGTGGCGTGCAGCACCTTGGTACTTTGCTATAGTGCATTACGGCTTGTCTGCTTGCTACATTATTTCTGGGCTAAAAAAATCCCACACTTTAGTTAGCAGCCCGTAAAACGATATTCTCTCTATATCAGGGGTCGGTAACCCGCGGCTCACGAGCCACACACGGTTCTTTGGTTGTGAAGCTGCGTCTCTTGATTTAGTTCCATACGTAAATATTTATGCGAGTATTATTCATGGTTCGAAAGAAAAAAAATGTTGTGGCTCTTCAATAACATTGTAAATTGTAATTTTTGACTCTTCTGACTCAAAAGGTTACCAACCCCTGGTCTATATCTATTAATAAAGTCTTTCTGATATGATTTATATAGTCTCCGACCCATCAACTCGACACCTGAGAAAATTCTCACCCAATCCCGGCCATCTTAAAAAGAACCTCATAAAAATATAACTAGGAACATAAACTCTACTATCAGGACATGGATATGTTCAAGCCGATATGGCCAGAATTAAACAAGTCCCTGATTCAATATGTCTATATTATCAAGAGGAAGATCAAACCGTAGAGCATGTCCCAGCATTTGAACTACAGAGATTCCAAACGGTTACACTTCTTGGACTGCCCTCATTCAATGACACTGCCCTATTGAATCCACAAAGAAACAAACCGGCCTGGAAACACTTGGTGAACTGGTTCACTAAGGCTACCAAGACCTAAACTACAGGACAGCCTGGGTAGTTGGTGATCTATGGATACGATCTAGGAGCCTGGGTTACCTTTATGTTACTGTTACTATTGATTTATATAGAACAGTAATTTATTGATTTTAAAAGAATTATTATTTGTAAGTGTTATCAGGGATTCAAAATCAGAAATTCATTCACCGTTGGTTAGAAGAAAGCGCTCCACGCTCCAAAGCAAGAGTGTATTTTTTTAAATGACTAAATATTAATTTGAAAATATTTAAAATTATTTATTTAAAAAATAATTTTTTTCTATAATTAAAAAATATAAAAATATATAAATATAAATATTTAATTTTTTTTCTCATAGAGAATATTTTAAGTACAGATTATATGGAATCATCTTAATTTTATTTCTCGTTTTCTTTCTATTTTCAGGAACCTGGGTTAAAAATATCTAATTTACGTTATACCAATATACGTTAGAATTTAGCAGCAATGTACGAAAACACTGATCAACTGGATTGGGCCGATTACACAGACGATGAGAATTTAGATGAAACGGTTGAAATATCAGGTAATATAAAGACTGTTACCACGAAATCTATATGTGAGGAAACCGGTAGGACAAAAACAATTGTCAAAACTTATATTATAGCAGATGCAACCGAAAGTAGTATTGCTAGACGTAAGTGGAAAAAGTATGGTCAATCTAAAGATGATCCTCCAGGTCGTAATCCAGCAACTACACTGGAAGGTGAAGAAATATTCATGGAGTTCCTTAGAGATATGAAAGAAGAAAAAGTAGAAAGTGATTTGGCGAAACTCCAAGGAAAAGCCTTAGTCCAATGTCGCAGATGTAAAGGTGAACATTGGACAGCACAATGCCCATACAAGGATTCAATGCCAACCATAGAGAAAGAAATACCTAAAGAAACTAAACAGCCAGAAGCCGCTGCTTCTACAAACAAAAAATATGTTCCACCCAGTATGAGAGACGGTGCTGGTGGAAGGAAGGCTGGAGATGCTATGCCAAGAAGAGAAGATGATACCTATTCAGTAAAGATTCAAAATTTGAGTGAAGATACAACGGAAAATGATTTAATGGAACTTTGCTCTAAGTTTGGCAAAGTAAAGAAGGCCTATATGCCTAAAAGTAAAACTGGTGAACATCGTGGATTCGGATTTGTCCATTTCTTCAAAATGGCCGATGCTGAAAAGGCAGTCCAAATTCTCAATGGGTTTGGCTACGATAACTTAATTCTGAATGCCGAACTTGCCAAGCCTAGGGAAAGGTAAAACTACTCGTACATCTTCTTGTAAATACAATATTTTACATAGAGTAATAAATTCTCTCTATCTTTAAATGCACATATTGTCTATTTTTGTTATGTATCTCTGCTAACATCCAATATATAATAAATGCTAATATATTATCTATATAGATATGCAACTAGGTGTATTTATTTTCAAATCTTTAATTTTTCTTTATGTTTCTCTATTTATAATAGCCCTTAGTTTATATAATTGCGAATTCATGTTATAGTAATAATTTGCATAGTAGCTCTGCGTGTAATATTGAATTTGAAAAAAAAAATTGTGAGTATGCACTTTTTAAAAAACTTTATAATAATAAACTAATGCATATTTTTTGTGTTTTAACTTTAGAAATAAGTAATTTGAAATTTTTGTGAAGAGAGAGTAGATTTAGTATAGTTTTGATTTTTCGCCCAGGAACATGGCTGTTTTGCTCAAATTTGAAAAAAAAAGTGCCTAATTGGCCGTTATCTGGGGAATCTTTTTAAAAATGGTTTTCGAAACTATTATAGACGCGTATGATTCTTTTAAATATTAAAAAATTTCTACTGCCCTTACTGCAATGGAAATTTTTTTCATTGCAGTAAAGGCAGTAGAAATTGTTTAATTTTTAAAAGAATCATACGTGTCTATAATAGTTTCGAATTTTCATAACAGATAGCGCGCTAATGCATCATAAACATAGTTTTACTTAAAACCTGATTTTTTCTGACAAATTTGAAAAAAGAGCGTCATTGTGTATATAATTTTCACGCCATTTTAAAACTTTATCGAATTAAAAAATACAAGTATTAAAGATTTTTTTTTAAATGTCAATTTTTTTTTATTTGAAAGTAAAATTTCTTATTGAAAATATTGCATATATGCAGCAACTTTGATATATTTTAAAAATTAATCTCTATAAAACTCTGCCTAGTTTAGATTACAATTCTTCATATATTATAGTGCCATATATTTATAAACAAATTTCATATTAATTTTGCTAATTTTCCACAAGATGCGATTTTTTTTAACTTGGGGATATTTTGGATAATTTTAAAATTAAAAAATATCCGATGCAACGTGTATATATATACAGTTGAACCTGTCTATAGCGCCCCCTCTTGGGACTCACCAAAATAGGGTGCTATAGAAAGGGGGTGCTATAGACAGGTCACTTTTAATGTAAATTGCATCGTACTACGTATTTAAAATCTGGCGCTATTTAGAGGGGGTGCTATAGACAGGTTTTACTGTAAATATTATTATTATTATTAAGCATCCACTACACGTTTGCAAGGTATATATTGAGAGGGGGCCCTTGTACGTCAACCATACCAGCCATATCCCTGACAGGCAATTCTCCTCTTGACATCCAGGCCCGGCTGGATTTCCTAAAGGAGATCAAGGAACTACGAATCAAAGCCAGGACCTGCTGCGCTGCCACACCCCCCATACAGACGACCCCTTTCCTTCAGTTTGAACCTAGAAGATGTAACAACGCCACTAATTTTCACAGATGGATCAAAAAGTGATTCAGGCGTTGGTGCTGCGATCATCTTTCCTTCCCAAGAACATCAGCCAATTCTTCTACGGCTTCACCCAGACTACACTGCCTTTCAAGCTGAACTCTTAACAATTCTCTGGGCAGCTTAAATCGCAGACTCAAACAGCAGTGACCATTGCCTCGGACTGTAGATTCGCTTTAGCAGCTATCTGATCCTCAGAACCAACACGTACATCGCTAGTGGCAAATATAATGAAAGTCCTTAACAGAGCTCCTTACATCAGGTTGTGTTGGGTTCCCGGACACACTGGGATCAATGGCAATGAACTAGCAGACAGTGCAGCAAATATTGCCGCTACTTCTGTCCTACCACACTCATACTCCACTCTGCCTCGAACTCATGCTCGAAACCTAACAGCTGCTCTAGCATCATGGACTGTATTATATTCCCAAGACCATTCGACCAGATCCCTCAGGAGAATTGCTTCCAGTTCAAGCCATCTCAAATTTCTACCAAAAATCCGCCATGAAGAGGCCCCCACCACCATCCTTACGGGCCAGGGTCATGTACACGTATACATCCCTAAACAGACCCTACCTGCATTCACTGTTCAGAAGAGCCACAGACAGTCGATCATCTTCTCTTAAGCTGTCCAGCATTCTTAAGACATAGGATGCAAACAGCTATCCTGCTCGGACTGACCCACCTCAATCCTAGATCTATGGCCAGCCTTCCAGACTCAACCTCAGCATAGAACTTCCTGCTCAACTGGTCCACTCAGCAATCAAAACAGGACGCGAGTAAAAGTGCTCAACACTAGTCCATACTGGTGAGCTGGACTCCCCGGGTAGTTGGTGTTCTGCGCTCCAGGAACCTGGGTTATAAATATATCTCTCTTTAGTCAACCCAGGTTCCTGGAGCCACGTACAGAAGTCACAAACTGCCCAGGTTCTGACCTAAGTATTCTTGGTTTTATTTACAATGTATCAGAAGAGGTATACGCTAAGTCAGGTTCGATTCAGATATGGGTTAATATCAAATTGTTTCAAAATCATTTTAATCAGGTACCGCTCAAAAAGAGAACAACCTAGTTTATGATAATTGAAACAATGAATAATATATGAAGGTTATTGACGTATTAAAATAAAGGGTCCTACGCGGAATTCGATCCCGATTCATGGCTTCCGACAGCCAATACATGCTTGTCAAGTTTACTGTGATAAAGAGGGTGCAATCTATCGAAATATTTGAAAAAAAAAAAAAAATGTTTGCCCATTGCCCCGTTAGTCAGCCACATTTCAGAGTTCCCTGTTCACGGTTACCGTAGCGGCTCGGGGCTCACGACACCGTACTTCGTCCTACAGGGCAGTCCCTTACTTGTGCTCATTCTCCCGCCCGCCACGCACAGAAGTATTTGGACTTATAAATATAACTAGTAGAAAGTAGAAGGTAAATAAATCATCAAATCATTTTTGATACAAAATTGATAAATATTTTTCTTATCTCACTTTAAGATAACGAATATCAATCGTCATCCTCAGTTGACCCCGAAAACCAGTGTGGATGAATGACTCAGCAACAAAGCCTTTATTAAGGACAATTGTCTCATACAGGATTCTCCTAGGTAAACAGAAGTAATATGTATCTATAGAAAGTGAAGGCGTTGCTTAAAGCATCGCCCTCCTCCTGGAGATTAGAGGGCGTGTGACCTTCTTGGAGTTTTGGGGGGTCGCTAGGTCTAATGAGGGGGATTGTAGCCCCTTCTTCATCCGGGTGGAGCCTCTTTAAGGCGGGTGTATGTCCCCTTCTGGCCCGGGCACAAGAACTTGGACAAGACACCACAGAAAGTGAAGAATAACATTAATCTTTGTCCTCAAGTTGGGTCATTCTTCTGTGTTATACCTCTTTTGACTGTGAAATTTTCTCCAGAATTTGTGAAAAGTTAATTTATTGGTCTTGATTTTTCACTACTTTCTCTCTCTCAAGGACTCGTGCAGTCCATCAGTTCCAGAACCCTATTTGGTTTCTTGTCCTTAATCGTGTAGTTGGACTCTTC
Source organism: Cordylochernes scorpioides (assembly GCA_030710605.1). Lineage (NCBI taxonomy): Eukaryota > Metazoa > Arthropoda > Arachnida > Pseudoscorpiones > Chernetidae > Cordylochernes > Cordylochernes scorpioides. The sequence continues at coordinate 11,637,180 of CP092871.1, read as the reverse complement.
CAAGAATTACGGTGGCCCTGAAAAAAATTTTTTTTTTAAGAAAAAAGAATGCGGGATTCGATC
>CP092871.1:11534880-11637017 GCA_030710605.1 Cordylochernes scorpioides | reverse complement strand
ATTCTTTGATGACGGCAGCTGCGATGGTCTGCAACTGATGGATCCGCTCATCTGGAACTTCAGGTTTCATCACAAACAACTCTCACCCCGATTAGGAAAATCTTTCATAATAATTTTAATATCCATTATCAAGTTGCGTGATTCACAAAAGGGATGAGCTTACAATATTATCAAATACTATCCTTATCAATTAAACACCATTTTCATTACAACATTCTGCTCCCTCCAAATAATTAATATTACAATTCTAACTTTCGAAATACTACTATGTATATATTTTTAACAAACTCAAAAATATTGTTATTACGCGCTTTACAAAATTGTCTCTAGTGAAGAGGCTTTATATATTAACAAAATTTTCAAAATGTCTTTATTTAAAAATCTAAAATGTTCTATGACCTTTTTTGAATGACCTCGATTTTGTGAAAAATAATATTAATTAAAATTTATATATTCAATGATAATAGACAAAACGAAAGAATATGTAAAAATATGAAATATCATTTTTTTTTTTAAATTGGCGATTTACTTTCAACTATACGCTAGCCAATTACCCAAGACCTATTTATAAATAACTTAGCATTCTGAGATTACAAGACAAAATTAATAAAATATCAAAAGTTGTATAAATATTGATATGAACGGTGAAAATTAGCTTTTGTTCATTCATTTAGAAAAATAACTCTTTAAACCCTTTTTACTTAAAATAAAAAATATAAAAAATAAATAAGATTGAAAAAAAAAAAAGAAGATATTTTTCGTCTGGTCACTTTGGCATTACGAATAACATTTTTAGCACGTTCATCTCTCTGAATTGTTTGTGTACGCTTTGGCCAAATTTTATAACAGTTTTTTTTTTCTTTCGTTTTTAATTCATATAAATTGTTCATTTAAAAATGGCTTTAAGTTGGGTTCCGCTTGAAGCAAATCCAGAGGTAAATATAACGTATATATATTTTAGGAAAACCGAAATATGATTAAAAAATAAATGTCAAAATATGATTTATTTGCACTATATAGCTTAAACAATCTATTATCTTTGATTAAAAAGTTCATTATTTTAAATATTTTTCTAATTAAGTATTATAGATAACCCATTAAGAAATATTACGTAAAATATATACCGGCGCCTGCTCTTTAAATAAAAAATGTTGCAATAAAAATGTAAACAAAGTGTTGGGGTGTTGTTAACATTTTTATAGCATGTCATTTTATTATCGAAGAGGTAAATGTCTCATATGTGCTTTGTAAAACTTTTAACTTGAGAACTAAATAAATATAAATACTTTTTTGCTTTCCCCTCTCAAGCCAAATCTACGTACAACAAGCGCTAATATATAATATTAAACGCTTCATATAGCAATAGGTTATAAATTGCATATTTTTTTATATTATAGAATTATTCTCTTAGAGTATTTAATGAGATTTCTTGAAAATTTCGATTTTATTTAATAAATATACATTTTAAAAATCTATTAATCTTATATTAAATAAATTAAAAGGAATTTTATAATGATATAGCTGTTGAGAACTCTCCCTCATAAAAGAAGAAATACCATACCAAAAGAACTAAGGTATTAGATAAAGTGTCAAAATTGAAAATGGTGGTCACCTGTCACATTAGCAAATGAATCAATTCTACCAAATATTGCTATCTGCCTTTCTCTATATAAAGAAACTCATTGTTAGAAAATATTTTTATAGTTTTAAAACTTTTTTCACAATAAAATTTGAAAGGTGCTATATAATTATTTAACTCTTACTTGTTTGATGTTTTTTATTTCAATAAATACTATTTATAAATTTTTATAATTTTTATTCAGTTTTTTAAAAATTTGATAAAAAAAACCAAAAAAAACAAGGATAAACAAGACCAAATCCAAATAAATAGTGTGATGTTTTGAATACAGCATTGATAAAGCACAATTTAATGCTAAAATGAGGCACAAAAGATGCTAAACCATCACTTAAATATTCTATTTTAAAGAGTTTGAGATCTGAAGCTCTCTCCAACTTCAAGAAGTTGAGATTTATTCTTTTGTCTGATTGATGGTGACAATGCTGTTACCAAAATGTCACACACTATTTATTTATTTGGATTAGGTCTTATTTTCTCCTTGGTTACTTAATTGTTATCATCATCAGGCAAAAAAAAGTACTGAAGTGATGATGATAAAAACACTGTTACTGAAATGTCGCACACTACCTATTTACAGTCGAACCTCTTTAATTCAACACCCCAAGGGATCAGAGCTTTTGGTTGAATTAAAGGAAGTGTTGAATTAAAGTTAGATGTTAGCTAATCATCTAACTCACTAAAATAATATTTTTTAAAAATTGCTTTGTAATATAAATTAATGATATTAATTGAAACCATTGTATGTACTTTTTTGTATTTATTTTTTAATTTTCATTATTGACGTGACAACGTCTTAAATTAGGTTGCGGCTGGGAGTCACTTATGAAAAAGTGTAACGCCCGGTAACGTTACGATGAGTCACCGAACGAGAGTGCTGCGCGCGCAGCGCTAGAGAATTAGGCGCATTGAATCGGCGCATGCTTGTCTCTGTCTTTGTCTTTCTCGAACGTTCTTGGCGTTGGAAAAACAAGAAAGCGTCATAATACAAGTTCACACGTGTGGTTAAAGTATCGTCAGCTGTGTCTGTAGTGAAAATGTGGAGTGCTTAGATTCGTCATTTACAACAACTACAACAATAAAGGTAAATAATTGTACACTGATATTTCATTATCGTAAACTATGATTGATTGATTAATTGTTAGATTGACACAAAAGTTGAGAAACTAAGTTTATAGGGTATGTCATACTATTGATAAATGTTGATAGTGTTAAGTAAATTATTAGTTTAAAATTAAATAATTAATTAATTATTATTTTACAAATTTTAAATAGTTTCAAATTTATTTAGCAAAAATTTGAACCTTCGATCTGAATAAATGTTTTGATTTTCGAATTGATTCTTTAAAATTACAAATATTAAGAAAAAGTGGCAGATATAAGAAAACTTTATTTAAACTGTGTTGAGCAAGAATTTTAACATCTAATTTAAGTAAATGTTTTAATTTTCAACTTCATCATTTACAATTACAAATTTAATTTAATTTCAAATTTATTTAGCAAAAATTTGAACCTTCGATCTGAATAAGTGTTTTGAATTTCAAATACCAACGCGGCTGGTGGAGTGGCGATCTATCGTAAATTATCATCGACATCTACGGCGGAAGTGTTCCAAGTTGCGATTACAGACGTAACTCGTGTCATTAAAACCAAGGGTGACATGTGCATGACTGAAGTTACTTGCTTCGCCGCTAATACTAGCTTCAAGTTTATACTCGGTGCTGTATATATTCATCCAGGAGCTAGTATGCAGGATATTGGAATGTTACTATGGCAAGGACTCGGTCCGTACATTCACAACAGCCAGTACGTGCCACCGTTCGTGCAAGTTGATTCTAGTATACCGATTCTTCTGTGTGGTGATTTTAACAAAAACGTAAAGCCTGACAACTCGTTTCTTAATTTCATGAAAAATACGTATAATCTTGATTGCGTATCAAACGTTTCTAAGTCAACTACGTTAAAAGGAACAACTATCGACTTGACTTTCGCAAGACACATTACAGCAGAAACACTTCCTTTCATTTCATATTTCTCCTATCATCGTCCTATCCTCAACAAAATCACTCAAATAGGAATTAGTTAAGTTTAAGTTTACATGTACAATGTTTTAGTAAACAAAATATATTTCTATAGTTAAAATTTGTGCAATTCTTATTTTCATTCAATTCCTTGTTCCTATTGTGCAATTTAAATATATTCATATCAATAAATATTCTACCGTTGTCACGTAAAATCTTCGCCCGTAAAACCGACTTTACAGGCAACCATTTTTTTTAACTTTTAGTATCAGGGACAAAATGGCAATAATACATATTTTTGAAACATAAATAATTACAAATAATATTTTATTCTAATTGAAGAATATAGCAGTTGAACGGAAATAAATATGGAAAATAAAAATAAAATTTTAAAATAATCATGAAGATCTTTTTAAAAATTCCTTTATAGATGTCTATTTTTGCACTGAAATCCTATTCAGGATGTATTCCAGATGGTCTATTTAAAAAAATAAATGCATGTCTTTCTTCCTCTGAAATGTGTTTTAAATAACAAAGTGTTTTTATTGTAATAAAGGCATTTACTGTTGCTGCAGGTGTTATTGATTTTATGTTTAAATATTTTATAATAACACAGAAATGGAATATTGAAAAAAAATGTTATCACAATTTTTGTGGCTACATATTTTATAAAGATTTATTTATTTGAAAATAAATTATTTGTAAATTTTAAAATAACTAAAACATTTCAATGCTGAAAATTAAAAAGAAAATAATATTAATTAGCGCACGATGCCTAAATTCCCGGGCAAAAAAACAAACAACAATAACACTCGCGACATTGCGCAACGGGACTGCAAAGTGAAACTTAAACTGAAACCAAAAGTGTGCGGCGCAATTCTATCGGCGCCCGCCGATGCCGATCGTCGCCGCCGTAATATCATTTTAGCGGTAAAGTTGTATGTAAAAAAACATTCAACTGTCGAAATTCGAATTTTAAAATGGTCGAACTATCGGAACTGTCGAATTACGGTTTGTTATTTGATAGGCCGGAGGTCGGGACCTCAGAATATGGTCGAATTAAGGTAGTGTCGAATTTGCGTGTGTCGAATTAACGAGGTTATACTGTATTTGGATTTGGTCTTATTACCTTGTTTACCTGTGTTTATAATCTATAATCCAAATTGTGCCTTATAAAACACTCTAAATAAAATGGCAAGACAGAAATTAATCTTTTGTCTGAAGATGGTAACAACGCTGTTACCGAAACTTAACACACTATTTATTTATTTGGTCTTATTATTTTGTGTTTACTGAATGGATTGTGATCTAATATTCAGTACTTTTGTCTGAAGATGGTAACAACACTGTTACCGAAACTTCACACACTATTTATTTATTTGGTCTTATTATTTTGTGTTTACTGAATGGATTGTGATCTAGTATTCAGTACTTTTGTCTGAAGATGGTAACAACACTGTTACCGAAACTTCACACACTATTTATTTATTTATTTGGTCTTATTATTTTGTGTTTACTGAATGGATTGTGATCTAGTATTCAGTACTTTTGTCTGAAGATGGTAACAACACTGTTACCGAAACTTCACACACTATTTATTTATTTGGTCTTATTATTTTGTGTTTACTGAATGGATTGTGATCTAGTATTCAGTACTTTTGTCTGAAGATGGTAACAACACTGTTACCGAAACTTCACACACTATTTATTTATTTGGTCTTATTATTTTGTGTTTACTGAATGGATTGTGATCTAGTATTCAGCACTTTTGTCTGAAGATGGTAACAACACTGTTACCGAAACTTCATACACTATTTATTTATTTGGTCTTATTATTTTGTATTTTACGAATAAATGAACTCAGTAGATTTGGTAAACATTTATTCGTATATGTTTATTATTTTGTGTTTACTGAATGGATTGTGATCTAGTATTCAGTACTTTTGTCTGAAGATGGTAACAACACTGTTACCGAAATGTCACACACTATTTATTTATTTGGTCTTATTACCTTGTGTTTCCATGATAATTAAATAAATTATTGGTTGATGTAGATATATTTTTCCTTATCAACTTTCAACCAACAATTAATCTTTTAAAAAAATAATTAGTGTGTGATGTTTCTATAACAGCGTTGTTACCATCTTCAGACAAAAGTACTTAATAAGAGAAAATATCACAGCGCATGTTCTTAAATAGTTACTGTTATCTTATACGTAATATATAGATAACAGTACTATTTAAGAACATGCTGTGATATTTTTTCTCATTTATTCTTGTGTCTGAAGATGGTAACAACTCTGTTACCGAAACGTCACACACTATTTATTTATTTGGATTTGGTCTTATTACCTTGTAGTTCTATAACAACTGAATGGTACTTTTGTCTGAAGATGGTAACAACACTGTTACCGAAACGTCACACACTATTTATTTATTTGGATTTGGTCTTATTACCTTGTAGTTCTATAACAACTGAATGGTACTTTTGTCTGAAGATGGTAACAATGTTGTTACCGAAACGTCACACACTATTTATTTATTTGAGTTTGGTCTTATTACCTTGTTTTATAATCTATAATCCAAATTGTGCCTTATCAACTTGTAGTTGTTGTTGTATGTTTTTTTTTGTTTATCCCAAGTACATGTGGTACAGGCCATAATAATCATGGTGGGTAGAGGTTGACGACTGCTTTTACTGTAAGTGCACCACATGTCTATACATGTGAAAAGCAGTTTGATTTTGCACTTGTTGTTGTATGTGATGTTTCAAAGTGGATTAGGAAGATGTGCAGCTGCCCCAGCCAGCCACTACATAGTTAGAGGTGTGACCTTCAAACTGTAGGAGGATTTAGTTTCACTTTGCTGATTCACCCACTTTCCCACCCTGGCTCTCTCTGGGTTTTACTCTAGTCTTCAATTCACTGCTTCTGGTTGCTGAAATATCCTGGGGGGATTGTGCTTGGTGGCATAATCTGTTCTCCTTCTTTCATATCTCCACTCAATCATATCCGGGTATCAAGCTTGTAGAGCAGTGTCGGGCAACCGGTGTGCCGTGGCACACTGGTGTGCCGCGAAGAATTCTAGGTGTGCCGCGAACATTTTTGTAGGTATTTAGAACTTTTGGTTAAATTTAAAAATAATGTTTCAAAAAATATTTTTTATAATTTTTATTCAATTTTAATATTTTTTTCAAAAATTTTCATATAAAAAATGAAATTAAAAAAAAAGCAAATTTCATTTTATATAAAACTTATTTTGGTATTATAATTACAACAGTTTGCATAATTTTATATTTCATATAACGTATGTACATAATCTTGACGTACATAACTGGCACGTGCCATTATTAAAAAATAAAAATGCAAATAGGTACGTACCTATTTAAAATCATAAGTTAAAAAAAAACAATCCGCGAAAACAACTTTATTTAATAAAGTTGAATACATACTGCGGGAAAATACCTAATTTTTAAAATAATATGTCCAAACTTAACCGTCATTTACAATCTTTGTCACAGCTGTTTATTAATAGAGACTCAAAGCTACAAAGCTTAAAAAAAAAGAAAACAAAAAAAATTTATAAATTTATTTAAAAAATTTATTCGGAGTTTTCGTCAAAGTATTGCTGTAGTAATTCTTCATTTTTTTTTGCATGTTGTAAAACACACACACATTCACACAATAAGTTTTGTACACCGTAAAATCTGTTGGTTAAAAAAGGAAAAAAATATTTTTGTTACGAAATTCTCACAGGTGCGCCGCGAAAAAAAGAAATTAAGCTTAGTGCGCCGCAACTCGAAAAAGGTTGCCCGACACTGTTGTAGAGATTGAGATGGTGTCTGCTGGGGATGTAGAGCAGAAACCGTTCTTCTTTCTATAATCCAAATTGTGCTTTATCATTTATTTTTAAAGAAATTGCTTGAATGTGGCTCCCATTTCATGAAGAAATCTAACCCCATTAGTGAGTGCAAGTAGACAAGCGGGGCTCTGGTATAACTTGTAAGGGCAAAATTTGGACAACTTTCTACATGTGTAGCCATGTGGTGCTCTTACAGTAACTGCTTACTGCATACCATGATAAGAAAAAAAAACATGATTTATTAAACTTAGTCAACTGTACCATTTTCAGGATTTTTGCACCTCATTAGCTTCTCAGCACTAGTTTAGTTGAATCTAACTACACAAACAACTTGATTATTTCAACCAACTATAAATCAACACTTGTCGAATTCAACAAGGGATCAGAATTTTTGGTTGATTTAAGGTGTGTGTTGAATTTATTCGGTTAAAAACACAAGGTAATAAGTCTAAATCCAAATAAATAGTGTGGGACGTTTCGGGAACAGCATTGTTGCCATTATCAAGCAAAAGTACTGAACTTAGAAACTCCAAATGTCTGGTGGCTCTAACAAGGATGCTGTATAAGAACTTGCTGTAATATTTTTCCTCATTTATTCTTTTGTCTGATGATGGTGAAAATGTTGTTGCCGAAACGTCACACACTAATAAATTATTTGGATTAAGTCTTATTTTCTTTTATTATAATCTATAATCCAAATTGTGCTTTACCGCTTTATCAAGGATGCTGTTGTTTCAGACCATGAACAAGGTAAGCCCCCCCATTCACCAATGGGACAAGATGGCCACAAGCTTTGGTAACAAGCAACCTGCTGACTTCCCGACTCTTTGGTAATCTGGAGCCGGCACTGCAACAATTCCTCGACATTTTCTTTCTTTAATTCTTTATTTCTCTCTATCCCCCAGATACTTGTGTATAACTTTCTGTTTTTGTGTGTGTATTGGCTAATTAACAACTTTTAGTAGATTAGGCTCATCTTGTGCGGATCAAAATAACTATATTTTCCCAATAATTCCTTTGGTGTCAAACTTCCTTGAGGAACAACATTGTTTTGAAAGGTCTGTTTGAAACTTGCTTACTCTGCTTCACATGCTTCTGCAAATGCTGTGAAAATTAGTAAGAGTGAACTCCTGACAGGCGTTTAAAACATTTTGTTTCTTGAGGAACTTCTTGAGGTTGTTTCTTTGGTGCTCAGTCACACAGAATATATTTGAACTACCTCTCTGGAAAGGACATTACCTAGTTTCAGAGCCAAAGTGTCCTTTACAGACAAATGTCCTCTTACTGGAGAGTTTATAAATAGTAAAATTGGTAATTTAGGCATTGAAAACTGTCCTTTGTTAGAGAGGTGTCCTCTCATGGAAGTTTTACTGTATTGGAAAAATAAAGATATTTTGATCCAAGTTTATTCCCTGAAAGAAGTTTGGATTTATCCATTTTCAAACAAAATTAATTGTTACTTCCCCTTCTACTCTTCCCTCACCTAATGTTTCTACTTTCAACTCTCTCTTTATTTTAAAGGGAACCTGTTTCTCCTGAGGTAGGATAGCTAGAGTTGATGGTGCAGTTCATGTACAACCTGGGCATCCCCAAGGACTGGGCCCTGTGTGATGTCCTGGGATTGGACCCGGAGTTGCTGGGGATGGTGCCGCAGCCTGTGCTGGCTATCATTCTGCTCTACCCCCTCAATGAGGCTGTGAGTAATCTTTCTGCTACTTACTGGGGTCTTGTGTTTACATCCTTTATTACAGTACAACATACTAGAGGTAATAAGACCAAATCCAACAACGCTGTTACTGAAACGTCACACTATTTATTTATTTGGTTTTGGTCTTATTACCTTGTGTTTATAATCTATAATCCAAATTGTGCCTTATCAGTGTCTATAATAGTTTCACATACTCTGTGAGAGGACTCCTGCTAGAGGATATCTCTCTACAGTAGAACATACTCCATGAGAAGACACTCACACTAGAGGACACCTGTCTACAGTAGAACATACACCATGAGAGGACACTCCCACTAGAGAATACTTCTCTACAGTAGAATATACTTCATGAGAGGACACTCACACTAGAGGACACCTGTCTACAGTAGAACATACACCATGAGAGGACACTCCCACTAGAGAATACTTCTCTACAGTAGAATATACTTCATGAGAGGACACTCACACTAGAGGACACCTGTCTACAGTAGAACATACACCATGAGAGGACACTCCCACTAGAGAATACTTCTCTACAGTAGAACATACTCCATGAGAAGACACTCACACTAGAGGACACCTGTCTACAGTAGAACATACACCATGAGAGGACACTCCCACTAGAGAATACTTCTCTACAGTAGAATATACTTCATGAGAGGACACTCCCGCTAGAGAATACTTCTCTACAGTAGAACATACTCCATGAGAGGACACTCCCACTAGAGAATACTTCTCTACAGTAGAATATACTTCATGAGAGGACACTCCCACTAGAGAATACTTCTCTACAGTAGAATATACTTCATGAGAGGACACTCCCGCTAGAGAATACCTCTCTACAGTAGAATATACTTCATGAGAGGACACTCCCACTAGAGAATACTTCTCTACAGTAGAATATACTTCATGAGAGGACACTCCCGCTAGAGAATACTTCTCTACAGTAGAACATACTTCATGAGAGGACACTCCCGCTAGAGAATACTTCTCTACAGTAGAATATACTTCATGAGAGGACACTCCCGCTAGAGAATACTTCTCTACAGTAGAATATACTTCATGAGAGGACACTCCCGCTAGAGAATACTTCTCTACAGTAGAATATACTTCATGAGAGGACACTCCCACTAGAGAATACTTCTCTACAGTAGAATATACTTCATGAGAGGACACTCCCGCTAGAGAATACTTCTCTACAGTAGAACATACTTCATGAGAGGACACTCCCGCTAGAGAATACTTCTCTACAGTAGAACATACTTCATGAGAGGACACTCCCGCTAGAGAATACTTCTCTACAGTAGAACATACTCCATGAGAGGACACTCCCGCTAGAGGATACTTCTCTACAGTAGAACATACTTCATGAGAGGACACTCCCGCTAGAGGATATGTCTCTACAGTAGAACATACTCCATGAGAGGACACTCCCACTAGAGGACACTTCTCTACAGTAGAACATACTCCATGAGAGGACACTCCCACTAGAGGACACTTCTCTACAGTAGAACATACTCCATGAGAGGACACTCCCGCTAGAGGATACTTCTCTACAGTAGAACATACACCATGAGAGGACACTCACACTAGAGGATACTTCTCTACAGTAGAACATACTCCATGAGAGGACACTCCCACTAGAGAATACTTCTCTACAGTAGAACATACTCCATGAGAGGACACTCCCACTAGAGAATACTTCTCTACAGTAGAATATACTTCATGAGAGGACACTCCCACTAGAGAATACTTCTCTACAGTAGAATATACTTCATGAGAGGACACTCCCGCTAGAGAATACTTCTCTACAGTAGAACATACACCATGAGAGGACACTCCCACTAGAGGATACTTCTCTACAGTAGAATAAACTCCATGAGAGAACACTCACGCTAGAGGACACCTCTCTACAGTAGAACATACTTCATGAGAGGACACTCCCACTAGAGGATACTTCTCTACAGTAGAACATACTCCATGAGAGGACACTCCCACTAGAGAATACTTCTCTACAGTAGAATATACTTCATGAGAGAACACTCCCACTAGAGGATACTTCTCTACAGTAGAACATACTCCATGAGAGAACACTCACGCTAGAGGACACCTCTCTACAGTAGAACATACTTCATGAGAGGACACTCCCACTAGAGGATACTTCTCTACAGTAGAACATACTCCATGAGAAGACACTCCCACTAGAGGATACTTCTCTACAGTAGAATAAACTTCATTAGAGGATACTTCCGTTAGAGGACATCTCTCTACCGTAGAACATACTCCATGAGAAGACACTCCCACTAGAGGACACCTGTCTACAGTAGAACATATACCATGAGAGGACACTCCCACTAGATAATACTTCTCTACAGTAGAACATACACCATGAGAGGACACTCCCACTAGAGGATACTTCTCTGCAGTAGAACATACTCCATGAGAGGACACTCCCACTAGAGAATACTTCTCTACAGTAGAATATACTTCATGAGAGAACACTCCCACTAGAGGATACTTCTCTACAGTAGAACATACTCCATGAGAGAACACTCACGCTAGAGGACACCTCTCTACAGTAGAACATACTTCATGAGAGGACACTCCCACTAGAGGATACTTCTCTACAGTAGAACATACTCCATGAGAGGACACTCCCACTAGAGGATACTTCTCTGCAGTAGAACATACTCCATGAGAGGACACTCCCACTAGAGAATACTTCTCTACAGTAGAATATACTTCATGAGAGAACACTCCCACTAGAGGATACTTCTCTACAGTAGAACATACTCCATGAGAGAACACTCATGCTAGAGGACACCTCTCTACAGTAGAACATACTTCATGAGAGGACACTCCCACTAGAGGATACTTCTCTACAGTAGAACATACTCCATGAGAGGACACTCACACTAGAGGATACTTCTCTACAGTAGAATAAACTTCATTAGAGGATACTTCCGTTAGAGGACATCTCTCTACCGTAGAACATACTCCATGAGAAGACACTCCCACTAGAGGACACCTGTCTACAGTAGAACATATACCATGAGAGGACACTCCCACTAGATAATACTTCTCTACAGTAGAACATACTCCATGAGAGGACACTCCCACTAGAGGATACTTCTCTGCAGTAGAACATACTCCATGAGAGGACACTCCCACTAGAGAATACTTCTCTACAGTAGAATATACTTCATGAGAGGACACTCCCGCTAGAGAATACTTCTCTACAGTAGAACATACTCCATGAGAGGACACTCCCACTAGAGAATACTTCTCTACAGTAGAACATACTTCATGAGAGGACACTCCCACTAGAGAATACTTCTCTACAGTAGAATATACTTCATGAGAGGACACTCCCGCTAGAGAATACTTCTCTACAGTAGAATATACTTCATGAGAGGACACTCCCACTAGAGAATACTTCTCTACAGTAGAATATACTTCATGAGAGGACACTCCCGCTAGAGAATACTTCTCTACAGTAGAATATACTTCATGAGAGGACACTCCCGCTAGAGAATACTTCTCTACAGTAGAATATACTTCATGAGAGGACACTCCCGCTAGAGAATACTTCTCTACAGTAGAATATACTTCATGAGAGGACACTCCCACTAGAGAATACTTCTCTACAGTAGAATATACTTCATGAGAGGACACTCCCGCTAGAGAATACTTCTCTACAGTAGAACATACTTCATGAGAGGACACTCCCGCTAGAGAATACTTCTCTACAGTAGAACATACTCCATGAGAGGACACTCCCGCTAGAGAATACTTCTCTACAGTAGAATAAACTTCATGAGAGGACACTCCCGCTAGAGGATACTTCTCTACAGTAGAATAAACTTCATGAGAGGACACTCCCGCTAGAGGATATGTCTCTACAGTAGAACATACTCCATGAGAGGACACTCCCACTAGAGAATACTTCTCTACAGTAGAACATACTTCATGAGAGGACACTCCCGCTAGAGGATATGTCTCTACAGTAGAACATACTCCATGAGAGGACACTCCCACTAGAGGACACTTCTCTACAGTAGAACATACTCCATGAGAGGACACTCCCGCTAGAGGATACTTCTCTACAGTAGAACATACACCATGAGAGGACACTCACACTAGAGGATACTTCTCTACAGTAGAACATACTCCATGAGAGGACACTCCCACTAGAGGATACTTCTCTACAGTAGAACATACTCCATGAGAGGACACTCCCACTAGAGAATACTTCTCTACAGTAGAACATACTCCATGAGAGGACACTCCCACTAGAGAATACTTCTCTACAGTAGAATATACTTCATGAGAGGACACTCCCACTAGAGAATACTTCTCTACAGTAGAATATACTTCATGAGAGGACACTCCCGCTAGAGAATACTTCTCTACAGTAGAACATACACCATGAGAGGACACTCCCGCTAGAGGATACTTCTCTACAGTAGAATAAACTCCATGAGAGAACACTCACGCTAGAGGACACCTCTCTACAGTAGAACATACTTCATGAGAGGACACTCCCACTAGAGGATACTTCTCTACAGTAGAACATACTCCATGAGAGGACACTCCCACTAGAGAATACTTCTCTACAGTAGAATATACTTCATGAGAGAACACTCCCACTAGAGGATACTTCTCTACAGTAGAACATACTCCATGAGAGAACACTCACGCTAGAGGACACCTCTCTACAGTAGAACATACTTCATGAGAGGACACTCCCACTAGAGGATACTTCTCTACAGTAGAACATACTCCATGAGAAGACACTCCCACTAGGGGATACTTCTCTACAGTAGAATAAACTTCATTAGAGGATACTTCCGTTAGAGGACATCTCTCTACCGTAGAACATACTCCATGAGAAGACACTCCCACTAGAGGACACCTGTCTACAGTAGAACATATACCATGAGAGGACACTCCCACTAGATAATACTTCTCTACAGTAGAACATACACCATGAGAGGACACTCCCACTAGAGGATACTTCTCTGCAGTAGAACATACTCCATGAGAGGACACTCCCACTAGAGAATACTTCTCTACAGTAGAATATACTTCATGAGAGAACACTCCCACTAGAGGATACTTCTCTACAGTAGAACATACTCCATGAGAGAACACTCACGCTAGAGGATACTTCTCTACAGTAGAACATACTCCATGAGAGAACACTCACGCTAGAGGACACCTCTCTACAGTAGAACATACTTCATGAGAGGACACTCCCACTAGAGGATACTTCTCTACAGTAGAATAAACTTCATTAGAGGATACTTCCGTTAGAGGACATCTCTCTACCGTAGAACATACTCCATGAGAAGACACTCCCACTAGAGGACACCTGTCTACAGTAGAACATATACCATGAGAGGACACTCCCACTAGATAATACTTCTCTACAGTAGAACATACTCCATGAGAGGACACTCCCACTAGAGGATACTTCTCTGCAGTAGAACATACTCCATGAGAGGACACTCCCGCTAGAGAATACTTCTCTACAGTAGAACATACTTCATGAGAGGACACTCCCGCTAGAGAATACTTCTCTACAGTAGAACATACTTCATGAGAGGACACTCCCACTAGAGAATACTTCTCTACAGTAGAATATACTTCATGAGAGGACACTCCCGCTAGAGAATACTTCTCTACAGTAGAATATACTTCATGAGAGGACACTCCCGCTAGAGAATACTTCTCTACAGTAGAATATACTTCATGAGAGGACACTCCCGCTAGAGAATACTTCTCTACAGTAGAATATACTTCATGAGAGGACACTCCCGCTAGAGAATACTTCTCTACAGTAGAATATACTTCATGAGAGGACACTCCCGCTAGAGAATACTTCTCTACAGTAGAATATACTTCATGAGAGGACACTCCCGCTAGAGAATACTTCTCTACAGTAGAATATACTTCATGAGAGGACACTCCCGCTAGAGAATACTTCTCTACAGTAGAATATACTTCATGAGAGGACACTCCCGCTAGAGAATACTTCTCTACAGTAGAACATACTTCATGAGAGGACACTCCCGCTAGAGAATACTTCTCTACAGTAGAACATACTCCATGAGAGGACACTCCCGCTAGAGAATACTTCTCTACAGTAGAATAAACTTCATGAGAGGACACTCCCGCTAGAGGATACTTCTCTACAGTAGAATAAACTTCATGAGAGGACACTCCCGCTAGAGGATATGTCTCTACAGTAGAACATACTCCATGAGAGGACACTCCCACTAGAGAATACTTCTCTACAGTAGAACATACTTCATGAGAGGACACTCCCGCTAGAGGATATGTCTCTACAGTAGAACATACTCCATGAGAGGACACTCCCGCTAGAGGACACTTCTCTACAGTAGAACATACACCATGAGAGGACACTCACACTAGAGGATACTTCTCTACAGTAGAACATACTCCATGAGAGGACACTCCCACTAGAGGATACTTCTCTACAGTAGAACATACTCCATGAGAGGACACTCCCACTAGAGAATACTTCTCTACAGTAGAACATACTCCATGAGAGGACACTCCCACTAGAGAATACTTCTCTACAGTAGAATATACTTCATGAGAGGACACTCCCACTAGAGAATACTTCTCTACAGTAGAATATACTTCATGAGAGGACACTCCCGCTAGAGAATACTTCTCTACAGTAGAACATACACCATGAGAGGACACTCCCACTAGAGGATACTTCTCTACAGTAGAATAAACTCCATGAGAGAACACTCACGCTAGAGGACACCTCTCTACAGTAGAACATACTTCATGAGAGGACACTCCCACTAGAGGATACTTCTCTACAGTAGAACATACTCCATGAGAGGACACTCCCACTAGAGAATACTTCTCTACAGTAGAATATACTTCATGAGAGAACACTCCCACTAGAGGATACTTCTCTACAGTAGAACATACTCCATGAGAGAACACTCACGCTAGAGGACACCTCTCTACAGTAGAACATACTTCATGAGAGGACACTCCCACTAGAGGATACTTCTCTACAGTAGAACATACTCCATGAGAAGACACTCCCACTAGGGGATACTTCTCTACAGTAGAATAAACTTCATTAGAGGATACTTCCGTTAGAGGACATCTCTCTACCGTAGAACATACTCCATGAGAAGACACTCCCACTAGAGGACACCTGTCTACAGTAGAACATATACCATGAGAGGACACTCCCACTAGATAATACTTCTCTACAGTAGAACATACACCATGAGAGGACACTCCCACTAGAGGATACTTCTCTGCAGTAGAACATACTCCATGAGAGGACACTCCCACTAGAGAATACTTCTCTACAGTAGAATATACTTCATGAGAGAACACTCCCACTAGAGGATACTTCTCTACAGTAGAACATACTCCATGAGAGAACACTCACGCTAGAGGACACCTCTCTACAGTAGAACATACTTCATGAGAGGACACTCCCACTAGAGGATACTTCTCTACAGTAGAACATACTCCATGAGAGGACACTCCCACTAGAGGATACTTCTCTGCAGTAGAACATACTCCATGAGAGGACACTCCCACTAGAGAATACTTCTCTACAGTAGAATATACTTCATGAGAGAACACTCCCACTAGAGGATACTTCTCTACAGTAGAACATACTCCATGAGAGAACACTCACGCTAGAGGACACCTCTCTACAGTAGAACATACTTCATGAGAGGACACTCCCACTAGAGGATACTTCTCTACAGTAGAACATACTCCATGAGAGGACACTCACACTAGAGGATACTTCTCTACAGTAGAATAAACTTCATTAGAGGATACTTCCGTTAGAGGACATCTCTCTACCGTAGAACATACTCCATGAGAAGACACTCCCACTAGAGGACACCTGTCTACAGTAGAACATATACCATGAGAGGACACTCCCACTAGATAATACTTCTCTACAGTAGAACATACTCCATGAGAGGACACTCCCACTAGAGGATACTTCTCTGCAGTAGAACATACTCCATGAGAGGACACTCCCACTAGAGAATACTTCTCTACAGTAGAATATACTTCATGAGAGAACACTCCCACTAGAGGATACTTCTCTACAGTAGAACATACTCCATGAGAGAACACTCACGCTAGAGGACACCTCTCTACAGTAGAACATACTTCATGAGAGGACACTCCCACTAGAGGATACTTCTCTACAGTAGAACATACTCCATGAGAAGACACTCCCACTAGAGGATACTTCTCTACAGTAGAATAAACTTCATTAGAGGATACTTCCGTTAGAGGACATCTCTCTACCGTAGAACATACTCCATGAGAAGACACTCCCACTAGAGGACACCTGTCTACAGTAGAACATATACCATGAGAGGACACTCCCACTAGATAATACTTCTCTACAGTAGAATATACTTCATGAGAGGATACTCCTGCTAGAGGATATGTCTCTACAGTAGAACAAACTCCATGAGAAGATACTCACACAAGAGGACATCTGTCTGCAGTAGAACAAACTCCATGAGAAAACATCCTGCTAGAGGATACCTTTCTACAGTAGAACAAACTTCATGAGAGGACACTCCCTCTAGAGGACATCTCTCTCCATAAGAAGACACCTTTCTACAGAAGACAGATCTCATTGCCAAAATCACCATTTTTATCCCAATGTAACCTCTATGATTCAACACTTTAATTTAGTTATTTTTCCTAATCCCAAACAGCCTATTTACTTTAATTTAGCCAGCTATAATTGCACGCTGATTTTAATTCTACTCAAAACTTCAGATCCTTTAGGATGTTGAATTAAAGAAGTTGCACCTGTATTTAGCTTCTCTCTATGGTAAGAGGAAACCTCTTCTTCCTAAAGGAGTCTTTGGCATCTTTAAAGAGAGGTTCCAGTGTAACAGAAATTTGATTATCTTTAAAAGAATCCAACCTTGTTACCAGCAACACCACTTGGGACCAAGATTTTATGTTGTTGTTATAACCATGTGTTTAAACCAACTGGGTCTCAAAGCTTGGGACTTTATGATGTTATGGCCAAGTTTGTTATATAAAAGAGGCTGAAGTTGTGTTTGGCTGCAGCAATTCCAGGCTGCTAAGATCCAGGAGCCCGTGGACTCTACCAAGGACCTCTACTACATGAAGCAGACAATCCGTAATGCCTGCGGCACTGTGGCTCTCATCCATGCCCTAGCTAACAGCACCAGTCAGATCAAGTTGGGTGAGTGGTCGCTATCTCTGTGTGTGGGGCTTCTATACTTCACAGCAGGTGGGGTGAGCCTTTGCCAACTGTCATTTTGTAAAAGGAAATAATCCCCGGATAAACACAAGGTAATAAGACCAAATTCAAATAGTGTGTGATGTTTCGGTAATAATGTTGTTACTGAAACATCACCCACTATTTGATAAAGCACAATTTGGATTATAGATTATAATATAAGAAAATATTTTGTCTGATGATTGTGACAATGCTGTTGCTGAAACGTCGCACACTTTTAAATTATTTGGATTAGGTCTTATTACCTTGTATTATAACACACTATTTGTTTATTTGGATTTGGTCTTATTATCTTATGTTTATAATCTATAATCCAAATTGTGCCTTATTATAATCCAGGGATAAGTATCTTAGACATGTTTTGTTAATATCTAATCTCTCAAGCTTTGTGATGCACTTCTACAGAAGGGGTATTCTTCTTTCTTATCTCCACTCAACAATCATATCAGGGTATCAAGCTTGTAGACCTTGAGATGGTGTCTACTGGGGATGAGTAGACCTCATCAATGGATGAGTCAATACAGTCAATGACTTTTACAGAATGATTGCAAGGTTTCCCCCACTATGTACCCAGTACAATTCTCAACCTGCAACCCTATAAACTACATCATTGACTGTATTGGTTCATCCATTGATGAGCTCTACTCTTCCCCAGGTACAGACATCATCTCAAGCTCCACAGGCTTGATACCCTAATAAAATTGTTGAGTGGAGATAGGAAAAGAAGAACAATTGACAGTCAGTTAAAAACTTATATCTCCTATATACAGCTATTTTATCTAACATATTTAGTTTATCTAGTTTCTCTCCCCATCTCACTATTGTGTTCCTTTAGTCATCCTATTGTTTCCTCATCTCACTTGTGTTACAAACCTGCCCTCCTTGTTCTCCAGACAGTACCTCTCCCTTCAGCAAGTTCCTTGATGTCACCAAAACAATGAATCCCATGGAGAGAGGCACCTACCTAGAGAATTCTGAAGTAAGTTTATCTACAATCCAAGTTAGACTGTTTATACACTGTGTGGAGGTGAATCACCAGATATCTGAGAAGAGATAAAAGCTGACAGCAACAAGTTTATTTATTTATTTATTTGCTTATCCCTAGTACACGTGGTACAGGCCATGATAATCATGGTGGGTAGTTAGCGACTGCTTTTACTGTAAGCGCACCACATGTCTACACATGTGAAAAGCAGTTCGACTTTGCACTTACAAATGTGCCAGAGCCCCGTTTGGTTACTTGCACTCGCTGGTGGGGTTGGACTTTAGCAAGAATCGTGGGCCATTGGAGCCTTTTTTTTTTTTTTAAACAGAAAAAAGTGTCCAATGCGGGAATCGAACCTGGGTCGTAGTGGTCGAAAACCAAACGGTTTAACCAGCCTTCCACTGACCCCCCTTATTTATTTATAAAAGGTAGAAGCTTGGCGGGCTTTCAGACTATTATGTTCTTCTACAGGCTGTATTACAAATACAACAATGTATTCAGCCTGTTGAAGGATTTTACTGTCCTAAAGCTCTCCAAGCTTTTACCTTTTTCAAATAAGAAACTTGTCACTAAACAGAACCTTTGTGAGAGGCTGCTGCTTATCATCAAACAGCTTGAGGAGCATGTAATTTGTGTAATCTTTACACAAAGGAGATAAGAAACAACATGAAACTTGTTCACCATTAGCTTTTATCTCTTCTAAAAAAAAAAGTATTATATTGACAAATAAATTCTTTTTCAATACACTTTATGCCATTTTTTTGTTCTTTAAAGATTTTATTAATGATTGCTCTATCATCCAAACTGTTTCTGCAACTTGTCAACATTGTCCTTTGTGGCCTGTTGAGATTGATCTGTCTGGTGGTGTAATCTGTGGTAATCTGGTTATCTTGATTGGACTGCTCTATGGCTACAACAGCCATCCTTGTTAGATGTCACTGTGCTTATATGATGACATAAAATGGCTAATAATGTAACTTGGGACCAAGATATCTCATTGTTATAACCATTGGTTAGAAGGAGAGAAGATTTGACAACCATCATGTTGTTGTTTCTTATCCCCTTGTGTAAAGATTACACGAATTCCATGAGTTCATGCTCCTCGAGCTATCTCATGGAATGGGGTGTAGGGGTGCAGCTTTCGTTGATCATGGCACCATGATCCAGGCACACTTTGGTGAAAGTCTGACTTTGCCTGTAGTTTGAGGCCGTTCCTAACATGGAAGCAGACGCCTTTGCTGCCGACTCTAACATGAGTACAGACGCAGCTCCTCCGTATCCCTGGAGTGGGACCCTTGCTGAGGTCTATCAACTGGGTCAGTTGAAATCAGAATTTTTAAAGAGGTCTACTCCTCTTCTAACAATGCTGCTGTTGGTCCGCGACTGCTTATTCGTCAGAGTTATTCTGCTTGTTTCGCAGCTGGCCTTCATATCTGAAGGTCGTTCCCCTATCCGCCACCTGGGGACGCGCCCTATAGCAGTCAGCTCTGCCAAGGGGACAACCATCATGACTGGGTGAAGTAGAAAGTGTCTGCCTTTGTCATTAAGATTGGGAGTACTATTCAGTGGCAAGCCGACTTAGCTCCAAAAGAAATGGCCGCCTCTGACATGAGGAACAGATGCCATATGCAGCCACTCCTAACATGGAGTACCAACGTTGCTCATCCTGATCCCTGGAGCCCTTACAGGGTACTATCAGCCGGGCCAGCTGAACCCAGGTTTTTTAGCAAGCTTGTTACTGCTCCCCCTCCTCCTTTTTCATCTGGGCTTGGGACCAGCAAAGGTGCATTTCATAAGGTTATGAGGAATTATAAAAGAATGACAATACACACAGATAGCACAAGAACTACAGGAGATGCAACAATTATCCTGGTGTGGAACTAGCACCTACCTACATATTCTCATGTCCAACAATGGCCGCAGCCTTACAAAAAATTGACATGGACCCAGAGCAGCAGCTTTGCACACCCAAGATAGAGGACATTTGTAACTGCTGTGATAGAGATGTATGGAGACATCTGAGGCTCTTCATTGGACACGACAACAACAATACAGTATACACTCCCAAGATAGTGGACATTGCGACTGCTGTGATAGAAATGCATGTGGAGACTTTCATTTGATATTTAGGTTTTGGAATATCTCTTTTGTTTTTACAAAGGTTCAGAATAATGAGAGGCTCACTGTTGTGCAGGATATATGTTCAGTCCACGCAGACACGGCACAAGAAGGACAGACCCAGGTAGGTGGCAGAGAGATGTTGCGTGGACCTCCGTAATTGACCGCATGCGCAGGCCCCTGACGCAGAGGATGAGATCAACCTCCACTTTGTCACCTTTGTCCTCAGCAACGGCACCATCTATGAGCTGGGTGAGTCTGGGAATCACGTCTTGTTGGGTGGCATGTTTCCATAGGTTGGGGCTATTGCTGGTCATAGTACATTCAAGGAAGTTGTATCTTTTAGCATGTATATTGTGATTCAGACAATAACTCTGAAAGATACACTCATGGACAAACCTTAAGGAAGTTGTACCTTTTAGCATGTATATCGGGATTCAGACAATAACTCTGAAAGATACACTCATGGACAAACCTTAAGGAAGTTGTACCTTTTAGCATGTATATCGGGATTCAGACAATAACTCTGAAAGATACACTCATGGACAAAACTTAAGGAAGTTGTACCTTTTAGCATGTATATCGGGATTCAGACAATAACTCTGAAAGATACACTCATGGACAAAACTTAAGGAAGTTGTACCTTTTACCATGTATATCGGAATTCAGACAATAACTCTGAAAGATACACTCATGGACAAAACTTAAGGGAAGTTGTACCTTTTAGCATGTATATCGGGATTCAGACAATAACTCTGAAAGATACCCTCATGGACAAAACTTAAGGAAGTTGTACCTTTTAGCATGTATATCGGGATTCAGACGATAACTCTGAAAGATATACTCATGGACAAAACTTAAGGAAGTTGTACCTTTTACCATGTATATCGGGATTCAGACGATAACTCTGAAAGATATACTCATGGACAAAACTTAAGGAAGTTGTACCTTTTAGCATGTATATCGGGATTCAGACAATAACTCTGAAAGATACACTCATGGACAAGACTTAAGGGAAGTTGTACCTTTTAGCATGTATATCGGGATTCAGACAATAACTCTGAAAGATACACTCATGGACAAAACTTAAGGGAAGTTGTACCTTTTAGCATGTATATCGGGATTCAGACAATAACTCTGAAAGATAAACTCATGGACAAAACTTAAGGGAAGTTGTACCTTTTAGCATGTATATCGGGATTCAGACAATAACTCTGAAAGATACACTCATGGACAAAACTTAAGGAAGTTGTACCTTTTAGCATGTATATCGGGATTCAGACAATAACTCTGAAAGATACACTCATGGACAAAACTTAAGGAAGTTGTACCTTTTAGCATGTATATCGGGATTCAGACAATAACTCTGAAAAATACACTCATGGACAAAACTTAAGGAAGTTGTACCTTTTAGCATGTATATCTGGATTCAGACAATATCTCTGAAAGATGCACTCATAGACAAAACTTAAGGAAGTTGTACCTTTTACCATGTATATCGGAATTCAGACAATAACTCTGAAAGATACACTCATGGACAGAACTTAAGGAAGTTGTACCTTTTAGCATGTATATTTGAATTCAGACAATAACTCTGAAAGATACTCTCATGGACAAACCTTAAGGAAGTTGTACCTATTAGCATGTATTTCGGAATTCAGACAATAACTCTGAAAGATACTCTCATGGACAAAACTTAAGGGAAGTTGTACCTTTTAGCATGTATATTGTGATTCAGACAATAACTCTGAAAGATGCACTCATGGGCAAAACTTAAGAAAGTTGTACCTATTAGCATGTATTTCGGAATTCAGACAATAACTCTGAAAGATACACTCATGGACAAAACTTAAGGGAAGTTGTACCTTTTAGCATGTATATCGGGATTCAGACAATAACTCTGAAAGATATACTCATGGACAAAACTTAAGGAAGTTGTACCTTTTAGCATGTATATCGGGATTCAGACAATACACTCATGGACAAAACTTAAGGGAAGTTGTACCTTTTAGCATGTATATCAGGATTCAGACAATAACTCTGAAAGATATTACAGTGACCTTTATTGAAGATGCACAAGATAACCAAGTGTGAACAAAATTGTCTGTCTTTTACAAAAAGAAGACAAATGGCGACATCAAAGACTTTTCACTTTCTTAAATCCATGAGTATATACAGTTAAACCTGTCTATAGCGCACCATATAAATAGCGCCTTCCTCTCTATACCGCCCGATTTAAACATTAAAATGTAAACATTTTACATTAAAAGTTACCTATCTATAGCACTCCCTCTCTATAGCACCCTATTTGGTAAGTCCCAAGAGGGGGCGCTATAGACAGGTTTAACTGTATATATATATATTATATAAATAATGATTTGAGATTTCCTGCTTGAATTTAGATGATGTTGAGGATTGTACTATGTTAATGCAGTCGTGGTTAAAAATCTTGATATAAAAATAATAATGGTTTTGATCAGAGGTTGTTTTAATTGAGCTAAGGAATGTATAAAAGACATGATTTGGTAAAAGTACTGCCTGGCTTAAGGCGTAAGAATAAAAAAAAATGAAAAGCTTATTTACATAATGTACAAATATTTTGAGCCGGTCATCAGGATACAACAACGAGTTTTTATAGGGGAAGCATGACCTCTGGCGGTCGATTTAACAGAGTATTTATATCTATGAAATATAATTTTTTTTTAAATAGAATAATATTTTTATATAACATATATATACTTTTGTTTTTTGAGAATTTCTCTTGTCAACTATTTTCTATCTGTGTGTGTTAATTAAGAAAACAAACCTCCCCCTAATCATGTAACTGAAAATTGCTGATGGCTTGTGTCATTTATTGGAATAAATATCAACTACAATTGTTGATTTTTTCAATTATTCTAGAATGTTGGCCACATGTCGTTTCTTGATTAATCAAGAAAAGTCATCCATGTACATATTTTTGTCTGTAGGCCCTTGTCATCGTAATGCAGGCTGTACCTAATCAAAGCTGGTCTTTGAGACTTCCTGAAAAAGGAAGGAATTAGTGGCCAATGGTCTGGAATAAATGATTGGTTGATATTTATTCTGACAGATGGCGCAAGCAATGATCAGGAGATGTTTAATTTATCAACCTGATCCCATAATATTTTCACTTTTATTCTATTTTTAAAATATATTTTATCACAAGAACCTATAGGACATGAAATAATTGTCCCTGTGTGGAACTAACACCAACCCACATATTCTCATGCCCAGCAATGACCATAGCCTTGCAGAAAATTGATAATGGATCCAGAGCAGCAGCTTTACACATCCAAGATAGAGGACATTGCTGTGATAGAGATGTATGGGGACATCTGAGAATCTTCATTGGACATGACAACAACAACAGAAAATTGACATGGAACCAGAGCAGCAGCTTTACACATCCAAGATAGAGGACATTGCTGTTTTAGAGATGTATGGAGACATCTGAGGCTCTTCATTGGACATGACAACAACATTTTTTATGCCTTTTCTCTCCATTCCTTCCCGAGAAAGATATATATTTTTTTGCTTATCCCTAGTACACGTGGTACAGGTCATAATAATCATGGTGGGTAGTTAGAGACTGCTTTTACTGTAAGTGCACCACATGTCTACACATGTGAAAAGTAGTTTGACTTTGCACTTACAAATGTACCAGAGTCCTGTTTGGTTACTTAACTCGCTGGTGGGGTTGGACTTTTGCAAGAATCGGTGGCCATTGGAGCATTATTTTTTTTAAATTCAAAAACAAACGGTTTAGACCATCCTTCCACCGACCCCCCTGACAAAGATATCTCATGATATCAACTGTCCAAAGAGCACCTTTCTTCTCTCCTAATCTCTTGTGTTTGTTTAAACATCAGTTCTTGTTAAGGAGGATTGTGTGCTAGGGTTTTTTTTTTTTAAGGAAATGGATTTAAACACAGAAGGAGATATTTGTTGTTGTTGTTTCTTATCCCCTTGTGCAAAGATTGCACAAATTCCATGAGTTCAAGGAGTCTCCTATGAGAGACCACCCAAAAAAAACATGTCAAAACCAGTCTCTCAACGCAGACTCGGTCATGATAAGTCAGTGATAATAAGTTATGGTTGATTCTTTCAATACTAAAATTGGTGATTTATCATATATGTAACCTACATAGGTTTTTAATAAGTAAACATTCTATGGAAAACACCATTTTGTTGTTGTTGTTGTTTCTTATTCCGTTGTGTAAAGATTACACGAATTCCATGAGTTCATGATCTCATGGAATGGTGTATAGGGGTGCTGCTTTGGTGAAACTTTGCCTGTATTTTGAGACTGTTCCTAACATGGAAGCTGTTGTGTTGTGCCCATTGTTTTGTCAATAATCCACTCTGAGTTGTCGGAGCTCCCTTGGTACCGGTTTTATTTATAACCAGTGCCGGAACATAAGGAAAACACGACACACAGCCAGACATGGAGATTCTCCTCCGCTCGCAGCCAAAACCGAAACCAAACCGCTGGGTTCCAGTCTCGGCCGGTTCCCCCGCCACACTGGCGCCGCTAGGCGTGAAGTAGCGTGAGGATTCTCGCCTTAACCCTCAACAGAAGCCTTTGCTGCCGACTCTAACATAAGTACAGATGCAACTCCTCCGTATTCCTGGAGTATCGGGTCAGTTGAACTCAGAATTTTTGTAGGTTGGCTCTATAATAAAGTTAAAAATGAATTACTTCAACCTTTTTTATGTTATATTACAAAGTTTGATTATCAATGCACTGCATGCTCTACATGTTTCAAACATTACACCATTCAAAACTTGGCATCAAATAAGCTTCATCAAAATAGAATTTCTCAATATGGATAACAGCAGGTAGCTGAAATTGTTGGAATAAAGTATTTGGAAAAGGTTAAAGTCTTCTTCTTTCTTATCTCCACACAATCATATTAGGATAACCATCAGGACTGGGTGAAGTAGAATGCCTTTGACATTAAGACTGGGAGCACTACTCAGTGGCAAGCCGACTTAGCTCCAATATGAAATGGCCGCCTCTGACATGAGGAACAGATGCCATGTGTAGCCGCTCCTAACATGGAGTACAAACGCTGCTCATCCTGTATCCCGGATTAGGAGCCCTTACAGGGTACTATCAGCCGGGCCAGCTGAGCCCAGGTTTTTTAGTAAGCTTGTTACTGCTCCTCCTCCTCCTTTTTCATCCGGGCTTGGGACCGGCAACGGTTGAAGTAAATTATTTTTATAAGTCCCCCCACCCACCCAAACATTCTATATTATTAAAATATTTTTTTTTAAATGAAAAATACTCAGTCTACTAGTTTTATACATTAAAATATATTTTATTTATCTTTACAAGGCTTAGCAAAATACTTTGCTACAAAATATATTTAACCATATGTGGATTATTAAATCCCTACCAAGGTAATAAGACCAAATCCAAATAAATAAAGTGTGATGTTTCGGTAACAGTGTTGTTACCCTCTGTCATGGTAACCATCAAGTCACACACTATTTATTTATTTGGATTTGGTCTTATTACCTTGTGTTTATAATCCAAATTGAGCCGTATAATAAATACCTAACAATTTTTGTAGAGGGTCAGTGGAAGAATGGTCTAAACTATTGGTTTTTGACTGCTACAACCCGGGATCGAATCCTGCATTAGGCACTTTTTTTCTAATAAAAAAAAAAATGCTCCAATGGCCTCCGATTCTTGCAAAAGTCCAACCCCCCCAGCGAGTGCAAGTAACCAAATGAGGTTCTGGCACATTTGTAAGTGCAAAGTCGAACTGCTTTTCGCATATGTTGTCGATATGTGGTGCACTTACAGTAAAAGTAGTCTCTAACTACCCACCATGATTATCATGGCCTTGTACCACGTGTACTAGGGATAAATAAAAAAAAAAAAAAATTTTTAGTGTTTGATTATTTTTTTCAATCTCTGAAAAAAGAAAAAAAAAGTGTTTCGACTGTTGAGAGAAATACAGTTAAACCTGTCTATAGCGCCTGCTCTAAATAGTGTCTCCCTCTCTATAGCACCCGATTTTAAATACATAGTATGGTGCAATTTACATTAAAAGTGACCTGTCTATAGCACCCTATTTTGGTGAGTCCCAAGAGGGGCGCTATAGACAGGTATCACTGTAATATTTTTGACCAACAAAATGTGGGTTGGCAGATGGGCGGAAGGCTGGTCCCATCGCCCATGGATCCTCTTCTCCTGATACCTTCCTGCTGGTGAGTATCCCTCGACTAGCTATCCTTGTAGCATCTATAGACTGGGTCTAATTGAGAGTCCTTCTTACATGGGTCTCTTTAAACCAGCCACGCTCTGAATTTACCTAACCTGACCTCTCCAATATAGGATCATCTCCAGAAGAGACAAAGATTGTTATCAACATTTTTTGGGTTTTTCATAATATATTCCGCTGTAACTTATCTTCTCCTCCGATTTGACAAATGGTTGAATTGTGTAATCATAATTTGGATAATAGTTTATAACGAAATATCTTTATTTACAGATCTGCTAACCAGAATGGATGATTATTGAGCCCGATGGACACATAAAGTGGAATATATACAAATCACTATATACATTGTACTGTTGGAGGGGGATGGGTGGCCAGGGGATCATAGCCGGGTGAGGCCAGGAGAGCTGGGATGTAGAGGAGTGGGGCAGGGTGGTGATCCGCGGAGATCAGGGGGAGGCAGAGACGGCTCCAATAGTATTGAGCCCAAGGGTGACAGTGGAGAGCAGACAGACTGAAATGTTCAGTGTTCCAGGGTACAGTGCTACAATCACACGACAGCGTCAGGGGTGGTCGCATATGTAGGGCTGGTCAGGAAACTGGGTATTCTATATACAGTTACGAGCGTCATGCGTGGCCTCTGTCACGGTTTGCTTTTTTTTTTTTTGGAATGGCGCCCTCCTATTGGTCGGCTACGATCACGCCACCTTTGTCCCCCCCCCCCCCCCATTTCTGTAACTATTGTGTTGGAGCGGGTCGCTCCTTAAATAAATGCATATATTAGTTAATAACCAAATGGAATCCTCTCTTTCTTTTTCCCAGTAAGAGATACCTACGGAAGCCAACAGTACATAGACAGATAAAGCACATAGGCTATAGTTATTAACTAAAATATGCATTTATTTAAGGCGCCAATTTATAATTGTAACAAATAGTATTTGAATAAAAACATTCAATCGGGTAAAACACGGGCGTTGCCTGGGTCATTCGGCTAGTAGTATATAACTGCAAGAAAATAAGACTTAACCCAAATAAATTAATAGTGTGTGACATTTTGATAACAATGTTGTTACCGAAATGTCACACACTATTAATTTATTTGGATTAGGTCTTATTACCTTGTAGTTAAAACACGGTTGAATTGCTTCAAAACTTCATAGAAAGTCAAACTTCACGTTAAGCTTTCCAACTTGAAAAGTATGACAGTGGGTTGGTGATTTTTCATCTAAAACAAATTCCAGTAAGTTTTGAATTAAAATTGGCTTCTTCTTTCTTTTCTCCACTCAATCGCATCAGGGTATCAAGCTTGTAGAGCTTGTTGATAGTGTCTGCTGGGGAAGAGTAGAGCTCATCAATGGATGAGTCAATAATGTGATTTGGGGTTGCAGATTGAGAATTGTACTTTGTTGGCTTCTTCTTCTTTCTTATCTCCACTCAACAATCTTATTTGGGTATCAAGCAAAATGCTCAATTGTTTGGAAGCTGCAAAGTTTGTGGAGCATGCACTCATGGAATTTGTGTAATCTTTGCATAAGGGAATACAACAGGTTATCAAGCCTGTGATATTTTTTGACGGTGTCTGCTGGGGATGGGTAGAGCTCATCAATGGATGAGCCAATGCAATCAATGATGTGGTTTTGGGGGGTTGCAGGTTGAGAGTTAGAGTGGCTGAATTAAAGAAGTGTTGTTTCACAAGAAAATAAGACCTAATCCAAATAAATTAATTGTATGCGACGTTTCAGTAACAGCTTTGTTACCATCATCAGACAAAAAGAATAAATGATTAATGATGGTAACAATGCTGTTAACGAAACCTCACACACTAATTTATTTGGATTAGGTCTTATTTACTTGTAGCTATAATCTATAATCCAAATTGTAGTTTATCAAAGTGTTGTTGTTGGGGTCCCTCTAAAGATGGACTGTGGTGACCGAGGTGTGCTTGCGCAGGACACGGCCAAAGTGTTGCGCCAAATCATGGACAGAGATCCCAACAACCACAACTTCAACCTCCTGGCATTGACTGGCACGGCTAACTGATGCAACAGCTTTATCATTTTGTTTCTTTTCTCTTTTTAATACTTTTTGCACTGTTCTTTTATAAAACAGCAACAAGGAAAATTTTAATTATTATTTTTTCTTGACAATGAAACCTTTGTCATTTAAAAAAAATCTGTTTATATTTTTTATAAATTACTTCCTTTTTTTTATTTTTTTAAATCTGAATTAGGCATTATTTTTCAAGTCAAATTATGTGCTTTCTTCAATGACTATTTCTTTTTGTTGTTGTTAAACATATGTACTATGTGCGTATCAGCCAATATGCAATTATAATTAGTTCTATTAAGTTGCACATCCTTTTTGAGATGGTCTCTTGTGGTCATTTAAAAACGTATAATAAGATTCTATATATTTATATATCTCATTTAAATTGTTGAATGGTGTATTACACAATAAAAAATTTACTTTAAACCATTTATTTTTTTATTCTTGTCTTTATTTTCTTGGTCATGTTGTGTCAGTAAAACCTTCCATGAGAGGATACCACATAGGGGGTTAGTGGAAGGATGGTCTAAACTGTTGGTTTTTGACTGCTATGACCCAAGTTTGATTCCCACATTGGGCACTTTTTTCTGTTTTAAAAAAAATGCTCCAATGGCCTCTGATTCTTGCAAAAGTCCAATCCCAACAGCGAGTGCATGTAACCAAACGGGGCTCTGGCACATTTGTAAATGCAAAGTTGAACTGCTTTTCACATGTGTAGACGTGTGATGCACTTACAGTAAAAGCTGTCACCTTCTTCTACCCACCATGATTATCATGGCCTGTACCATGTGTACTGGGGATAAGCAAAAAAATGAGAGGACACTCCCATTAGAGGTCACCTACCTCTCTATAAAGGACAGTTTTCATCTCTGAAATTACAGTTTTTACTATTTAGCAACTCTCCAGTTAGAGGAAATCTCTCTCTAAAGGACATTTTGGCTCTGCAACTAGGTGTTGTCCTTTACCGAGAGGTTCTACTGTACTAATGTACATTTTGGAATACTCAGGCAAAACTTCGGAGAGAAAGAAACAAGCAGACCACCTCAAAGATTTGCTGAATAGACAGACCATACTGTCTGAACTCAACTCCAACTGCATCAAGAAGAGAGCTGATGCTAAACTGAAACTACTCACGTGGGACACAGCCTTCCCCTATGTCAGATCATACCTCATCTTGGTAAGTAACTGGGTCTTTAAAAATCCTGAGTTCAACTGACCCGGTTGATGGACCTCAGCAAGGGTTCCTCTCCAGGGATATGGAGGAGCTGTGTCTGTACTCATGTTAGAGTAGGTAGCAAAAGCTTCCATGTTAGGAACTGCCTCAAATTACAGGCAAAGTCAGACTTTCGCCAAAGTGTGCCTGGATCATAGTGCCATGATCAACGAAAGCTGCACCCTTATACCCCATTCCATGAGATCATGAACTCATGGAATTCGTGTAATCTTTACACAAGGGGATAAGAAACAACAACAACAACAACATTTTGGAATGTTTTGCATTCTGTGTACATCATGTCAACTTGAGGGACAATTTTATTTCATTATTATTATTATTTTTGCTTATCCCTAGTACATGTGGTACAGGCCATGATAATCATGGTGGGTAGAGGTAGGCGACTGCTTTTACTCTAAGTGCACCATATGTCTACACATGTGAAAAGCAGGAGATTCTTATAAAGACTCATGATACTATCTCTAAAGTCTAAAGATTCCAAAATTCAGAAAAGACTCGGGTGTGTGGACTAAATTTTTGTTTACATATCTCTGACACTTTCATTAAAGTAGTTTGAAGGAAAAAATATTGCTTCAATGACTTTCTAAATCTTCTACTTTGCGAGATGACACCTTGGCTTGAGGAATAAAATCATCTTTCACAAAAGTGTGTTTGTAATGGGAAAACTGCGGGATTTGAGATACAATTTGCTTGGCCATCCCCCCTATTCTCCTGATTTGGCACCCTCAGACTTCCATCTCTTCCCACTCCTAGAGAAATTTGTTTCTGGATGGCACTTTGTGTCCAATGAAGAAGTTGAAAGAACTCCGCCTTTGCCTGTCCCAAGCCCGGATGAAAAAAGAAGAGGGGGAGCAGTAACAAGCTCACTAAAAAAACCTGAGCTCAGCTGGCCCGGCTGATAGTACCCTGTAAGGGCTCCTAATCCAGGGATACAGGATGAGCAGCGTTTGTACTCCATGTTAGGAGCGGCTGCACATGGCGTCTATTACTCATGTCAGAGGCGGCCATTTCTTTTGGAGTTAAGTCGGCCTGCCACAGAGTAGTGCTCCCAGTCTTAATGACAAAGGCAGACACATTCTACTTCACCTAGTCATGATGGTTGTCAAGTCTCAAGTTCTACAAGCTTGATACCCTAATATGATTGAGTGGAGATAAGAAAGAAGAAAAGTTGAAAGGGCTGTAGATGAGTTTTTTAACAGCCTTCCAGAATCATTTCCAGGGGGGGAATATTGATATTGGAGAAACACTGGACCAGGTGTGTTGAATTCAATGTTTTTTAAACTGAAAACCAGAGTGTTTCATTGTCAGGCCGAGAACTTTTCACCTCACCTTCATTTTGAAATTGTGAGCTGAAACAAAAAAAAAAAAAGATTAAATCAATCAAGTTTAAACTTTTAAACACAAGGTAATAAGACCAAATCCAAATAAATAGTGTGTGATGTTTCGGTAACAGCATTGTTACCATTTTCAGTAAAATCTATAAAAATGATAAGGCACAATTTGGATTATAGATTATAAATACAAGGTAATAAGTCCAAATCCAAACAAATAAATTGTGTGTGGTGTTTCAGTAACAGCATTGTTACCATCTTCAGAAATTCTACCAATGAAGATGGTAACAACGCTGTTACCGAAACATCACACACTATTTATTTAGATTTGGTCTTATTACCTTGTATTTATAATCTATAATCCAAATTGTGCCTTATCAAGTTGAACTTTTAAGTTTGTTTTATAGTCCCAGTATTTTAATTAGAATTTATTATTTTGAGATTTGTTTATAAGGGTAGTTTGTTATTTTAAAAATATCAAAGTTTTTTTTTTAAATAATTATATTTAAAATGAAATGTGTGTATGGAATTGGGGATTATTTTAAGTTTGTCATAAAGGAAGGTTCGCTATATCCCATGATTGTTTGGGCGAAGTTTTGCTATATTTGTTTATTGGGATAGTGCCATAGTTGATTTGGATGGCAGTAAAGTAGTTTTCCCACACAGGCAAGTAATTCTCTCTCACATTTACCAAACTATCGACTACTCGGACCACTGTGCTGTCCTCTGATTCAAGTAGAAGACCCAGCTCCTACAAGTCTTCCCTGCATCGGCAAACTGCTACGGTCAGACCTGTTTGTCAATCGAATCGAAACGTTCATCGTTGAAATATCGGAAGACCTAGCAAATCTTTCACCCCGATGTTATGAGAACAATGGAACGGGTTCAAGGCAGATCTGGTGGTGGAGTTAAGATCACTCTCGCCTGCTGTCGGCGAGTCCGGCGGTGGATACATCGAGAGAGCAAGCCTCTTCCTGAGGCGGAGACTGGAGGACGACACTACCCGCTCCGACTATCCTTCCTTGTCGGACTTCGGGCGTTCCCTCCGAGCCAGACGCCGCTCCACCTTCACCGACGTGGACGGCAGTACCATTTCCAGCGTTCAACTATGAAGTTTCCTTCTGGAATGCTTGAGCAGTCGCTTTACTCAGGATCCAAGCTTGGCTGAAAGTCATCACTGACTTCCATGCTGAAGTGACACCCCTGGAGTTCGACGAGTGGGACCAACTCTTTCTTGCTGTCATCTCCGGCGACCAGATAATGGCAGCCATTCACCGCTTGCCAAACAGTTGTTATCTCGGGATGGGACGGATTACCCTTTGAGTTTGTCAAAGCCTTTGAATATTTATTCACAGAAGTTCTTTGGAAAGTCTTTGAGGCTTCTCGACTCTGCGGGCCATTGCCCCATCCTCAAGATGCAACAAGGTTATCCTGCTGTTGAAATCGAACGGTGGTCCGAGTCTTCAGGTATTTCGCCCAATCATCTTCCCAACGACTGACTGCAGGATCTTTAGCAGCGTGCTCATGGGCTGTCTGTGCAGTCAAATGCCAGACCTTGTGCCAATGTCAGACATGCCGTTCCGGGATGGTCATCCTCCTGGAACATTGCACAAGTGTCAGACAAAACCGCCTGGGCTGTGAGGCATGGCACGCTGCCATCTATCTAGACCTGAGCAGAAGCTACCTGTTCGCCCTGTAGGAGAAACTGGACGAGCAGGTAGCGTCTGCTTAGGCTGTCGAAAACCGACTTCAGGTCGAGAGA
This sequence comes from Cordylochernes scorpioides, assembly GCA_030710605.1. Lineage (NCBI taxonomy): Eukaryota > Metazoa > Arthropoda > Arachnida > Pseudoscorpiones > Chernetidae > Cordylochernes > Cordylochernes scorpioides. Next base: position 11,602,742 of record CP092871.1, on the reverse strand, counting down.
GGTGACAATCAGCGGCTTGTGATGTCTCGCAGCCCAGGCGACATTGTCGGCACTCAGGCAATGTTCCAGGAGGATGACTGTCCTGGAACAGCGTAGGTCTCTGTAACTCGGGCTCGAGGTCTGGTAGATGACGGCGCAGACGGCCCATGAGCACGCCACTGAGATGCCTGTAGTCGTTGGGAGGCCGATTGGGCGAAATACCCGTAGACACAGAACCCCGTGCAACTTCGGCAGCAGGATGACCTTACTGCGACTTAAAGATGGAGGCAAGGCCCTGCGGAATCGAGAAGCCTCGAAGACTTTCCAAAGAACTTCGGTGAATAAATCTTCAAAGGCTTTGACAAACTCGAAGGATAACCCGAGGCACGGCCGTTTGGCAGGTGGTGGATAGCTGCCGCTATCTGATTTCGGGAGATGTCGGCGAGAAAGACCTGGTCCCCCTCGTCGAACTCCAGGAGGTCACTTAAACTAGGAAGTCGGTGATGGCTTAAGCCGAGCTTGGACCCTGGGCGAAGCGACTGCTTGAGCGTTCCAGAGGAAAACGTCTAAGCTGGACCTCGGAGATGGCGTTGCCGTCGTCGTCGGTGAAGTTGGAAGGAGTCAGAGAGCGAGAAGTGTCGTCCTTCAGACTCCGTCTCAGGAAGAGGCTTGCTCTCTCGATGTATCCACCGCCGGACTCTGCGACGGCAGGCGCGATTGATCTTATCTCCGTGACCAAGTCTGCCTTGATCCTGGTCCATTGTTCCCATAACATCGGAGGTAAAGGATTTGCTAGGCCTTCCGTTATTTCATCAATGAACGTTTCCATTCGATTGACGAACATGTCTGACCGTAGCAGCTCTCTAACGCAGGGAAGTCTTGTAGGAGCTGGTTCTCCTACTTGAATCATAACGGCACGGTGGTCCGAGTAGGCGTAGTCTATGGTTTGATATTGGGTAACGCGGTCGCAGAAGCCTGATGGAAGTAAGATTCTGTCCAGACGACGCTCGTCGACCTGACTTCCGAATGATGGCAACCCTGGTGTGCTCCAGTGTAGCATCGAAGAAGGTGGCGACGAGGTCGGCTTGGTTCAGTAGGTCGGCGAGGGCTTCTGCTGAACAGGATGCCAGGTCCTTCGCCGACTCCTCGGAGATGTTCAGGTCACAGAGGATCCACGCACCTTCTTCACGCGCCAGAACTGCGATTGTCTGGAGCTGGCGTCAGCGTTCTTCAGGACAATGAGAAACGTGGGCGTTGACGCACGTCATTAAAACTACCCGGACGGTGATGTCGATCACAGCAATCTTGGCAGGCCACAGGATCTGCTGCCGGTGAACAACAACTCCAGGCGCGAAGACGTAGGCGAGGCCCGATCCCACCGTGGTTGTTGCGGGCACACCGACGGCGCTGTAGCCGTGACAGAGATCTCCTACGTCGTCCAGGGACATGACGTTCGTCTCCTGCAGGAAGCAGATGTCAATCTCATATTCCTGAGAAAACAGCAGAGCTGGATTCTACGTGGAAAAGCAGCGATGCCGCGCGTGTTAAGGGTCGCAACTCGGAAGTTCATTTGGGCTTGCGAGCAGAGTTTCTGGCGCGCGAAAGCTTATATAGGGTACTGTTCGTTCCCCCTGTCAGAGCCATAAACGCGCAGGCCAAGTTGACAATGGCCTTCCTTTGCTCGACTGCGCAATCACCCTGTCCATCTTTCCATTATGTGTGAGTTCCTGAAGGATATCTCCCTCCAGGCCCAGCTGCTGGACATTGACGATGGCAGTAAACGCCTTCTCGTTCTTCAGAAGAAACACCATCTGCTTCTAAGCCATTGTTAGCTGATCCTGGAGTAATATAGGATTTTGGGAATCGTTGAGATTCTCAGACGGAGAAAGAGCCATGCCATATGCCTTATCTGTTACAGCAGTGTTGCTGGGAAGTTTTGAGACTACAGCAGCTGCCGGTGGTGGTGCTACAACAGAAGGAGCGGTGTTTGACGTGGAGGGCGGCTTGCTACAGGCTTTAGTGCTGGTACCGGGGATCCACAGGGATTAGCAGCTTGTTCTCCTGCAGGCCAATCTTGCGAGGACAAATTGCTCTTTTGTATCACTGTTTATAGCACAGAGAACACTTGATGCCATAGGTCCTATAGCCCAGCAGGAGTCCTCGAGCTGCATCATCTTCTAGATGATGGACGTGACCTGTCTGTAAGGCCGCAGCGACAAGGTCGGCGTCCTCCACGAAAAAGAGCACGTTGCCGAGGACAATACGCTTGGCCCTTTTCCTGAGAGGGAAGGTCCGCAGGGTGGCATCCTCGATGTTGAGACCTTCCTCTATCAGCTTGTCGGCGAGCTGTACGCTGGAGAGGCCGACCAGGATGTACCCCTCCATTTTCGTTGGCTGATAGACGGAGCCCTTACCCAGCTTCGCCTCCATTGCCAGAAAGTACTGGACCTGGCTCAAGTCTGGGTAGAATTTAAGACACATTATTATACCTTCCCCGCCGCCGACCTGGCTCTGAACGCCGCCTGTTTCTGCCGAGTCGTCGTACATTCCTGTACCTTGGGCTTGGGGCGTTGGTTGAGAATGGCTTCGCAGCCGCTGCCTGGACGCAGGCTCTCTTGGCTTCCTGGCTTGTTGCCTCGGAGTCAACAGGCCTCTTCCTCCAGAGCTTCACTTTGGTGAATCCGTTTTGTCCTCATCCATGGGGAGTTGATTATCCCGATCGGCCCAGCTCGTCGAAGTGTTGCCTGTACCAGGCTTGCGGATGATGGTCCGGCCGTTGTCGGAGAGGAGCTGTACATGCTAAAATGTACAACTTCCGTAAATTTTGTTCATTATTAGGGTATAATGTAATATAAAGATTTTTATAGAAACTTCGGATGAGGGATTTTTGCATAAGACCAAATGGGGGTCTCGAGAAATACATTTGTAATTACAGTAGAACCTTTCTTTGGTGGACACCCCGCTAGCGGACACCTATCTACAAAGGACAGTTTTCATTTGCAAAATTACCATTTTTACAATTTAGGAATTCTCCGATAAGAGGACACCTCTCCCTAAAGAACACTTTGGCTCTGCAATTAGGTGTCCTTTATAGGGAGGTTCTACTGTACTCGTTTTATTATTTTTTATCTCATAGTTTTGTTTTCCTCAGACTTATCATACAAATCCGTGTATGAGAGACTTAATTATTCTTTTTTAATTATGTTTTCATTTCTATACAACATCTGCATTATTAAACCGTTAAATGTCAATAGCTTTTACTTCTTTTATACTTTTCCTTTGCAGAAACTGTGGTGAATCCACGAGTATTATCCTATATCAGGGGTTTGGGGAATCTACCAGGTCTATTAGTATGAAACGCGAAAATTTTCAGTGAATTCAAAAGTTCACCAATTCCATACAACAAAAGATTTTTTAATCAAAGTAATTGCCCTGATTAGCTATACACTCGGACCACCTTTCAGGCAATTTTCGAATTCCTTGTCTGAAAAATTGTATTCCTTTTGAGTCGAACCAGTCAACAAGCCATTTTCGGAGTATGCCTGAGTTCGAAAATTCCTGGTTTTTCAGGGCGTGTTCTAAAGATGTGAAAAGGTGGTAGTCCGACGGCGCTAAGTCTGGTGAGTACGGCGGGTGGGGTAAGAGTTCCCAGTCCAAGTCTTTTATGGTGTTTTTGACCACTGGTAGCCTTATTTGAACAACCTTGGTGGCGTGCAGCACCTTGGTACTTTGCTATAGTGGTTTGTCTGCTTGCTACATCCATTTTTAGGCTAAAAAAATCCTACACTTTAGTGAGTAGCCCGTAAAACGATATTCTCTCTATATCAGGGGTCGGTAACCCGCGGCTCACAAGCCACATAACGGCTCTTTGGGTGTGAAGCTGCGGATTTTATATAGTTCCATACGTAAATATTTATGCGAGTATTATTCATTGTTGGAAAGAGAAAAATGTTGTGGCTCTTTAAAAACCTTTGTAAATTGTAATTTTTGACTCTTCTGACTCAAAAGGTTACCAAACCCTGGTCTATATCTATTAATAAAGTCTTTCTGATATGATTTATATAGGCTCCGACCCATCAACTCGGCACCTGAGAAAATTCTTACCCAATCCCGGCCATATTAAAAAGAACCTCACAAAAATATAACTAGGAACATCAACTCTACTATCAGGACATGGATATGTTCAAGCCGATATGGCCAGAATTAAACAAGTCCCTGATTCAATATGTCTACATTGTCAAGAGGAAGAACAAACCGTAGAGCATGTCAGCTGTCAAGAATTTCAACTACAGAGATTCCAAACGGCTACACTTCTTGGACTGCCCTCATTCAATGACACTGCCCTATTGAATCTACAAAGAAACAAACCGGCCTGGAAACACTACTGGTTCACTAAGGCTACCAAGACCTAAACCACAGGACAGTCCAGGTAGTTGGCGATCTATGGATACGATCTAGGAGCCTGGGTTACATTTATGTTACTGTTACTATTGATTTATATAGAACAACAATGTATTGATTTTAAAAGAATTATTATTTGTAAGTGTTATCAGGGATTCAGAATCAGAAATTCATTCACCGTTGGTTAGAAGAAAGCGCTCCACGCTCCAAAGCAAGAGTGTATTTTTTTAATGACTAAATATTAATTTGAAAATATTTAAAATTATTTGTTTAAAAAAATACATTTTTTCTATAATTAAAAAAAAAATATATATATATATAAATATTTTTTTTTCTCATAGAGAATATTTTAAGTACAGATTATATGGAATCATCTTAATTTTATTTCTCGTTTTCTTTCTATTTTCAGGAACCTGGGTTAAAAATATCTAATTTACGTTATACCAATATATACGTTAGAATTTAGCAGCAATGTACGAAAACACTGATCAACTGGATTGGGCCGATTACACAGACGATGAGAACGTAGATGAAACGGTTGAAATATCAGGTAATATAAAGACTGTTACCACGAAATCTATATGTGAGGAAACCGGTAGGACAAAAACAATTGTCAAAACTTATATTATAGCAGATGCAACCGAAAGTAGTATTGCTAGACGTAAGTGGAAAAAGTATGGTCAATCTAAAGATGATCCTCCAGGTCGTAATCCAGCAACTACACTGGAAGGGGAAGAAATATTCATGGAATTCCTTAGAGATATGAAAGAAGAAAAAGTAGAAAGTGATTTGGCGAAACTCCAAGGAAAAGCTTTAGTCCAATGTCGCAGATGTAAAGGTGAACATTGGACAGCTCAATGCCCTTACAAGGATTCAATGCCAACCATAGAGAAAGAAGTACCTAAAGAAACTAAACAGCCAGAAGCTGCTGCTTCTACAAACAAAAAATATGTTCCACCCAGTATGAGAGACGGTGCTGGTGGAAGGAAGGCTGGAGATGCTATGCCAAGAAGAGAAGATGATACCTATTCAGTAAAGATTCAGAATTTGAGTGAAGATACAACGGAAACTGATTTAATGGAACTTTGCTCTAAGTTTGGCAAAGTAAAGAAGGCCTATATGCCTAAAAGTAAAACTGGTGAACATCGTGGATTCGGATTTGTCCATTTCTTTAAAATGGCCGATGCTGAAAAGGCAGTCCAAATTCTCAATGGGTTTGGCTACGATAACTTAATTCTGAATGCCGAACTTGCCAAGCCTAGGGAAAGGTAAAACTACTCATACATCTACTTGTAAATACAATATTTTACATAGAGTAATAAATTCTCTCTATCTTTAAATGCACATTGTCTATTTTTGTTATGTAGCTCTGATAACATCCAATATAAAATAAATGCTAATATATTATCTATATAGATATGCAACTAGGTGTATTTATTCTAAAATCTTTATTTTTTTCTATATGTTTCTCTATTTATAATAGCGTTAAGTTTATACAATTGCGAATTCATGTTATAGTAAAAATTTGCATAGTAGCTCTGCGTGTAATATTGAATTTGAAAAAAATTGTGAGTATGCACTTTTTAAAAAACTTTATAATAATAAACTAATGCATTTTTTGTGTGTTTTAACTTTAGAAATAAGTAATTTGAAATTTTTGTGAAGAGAGAGTAGATTTAGTATAGTTTTGATTTTTCACCCCGGAACATGGCTGTTTTGCTCAAATTTGAAAAAAAAGTGCCTAATTGGCCGTTATCTGGGGAATCTTTTTAAAAATAGTTTCGAATTTTCATAAAAGATAGCGCGCTAATGCATCATAAAAATAGTTTTAATTAAAACCTGATATTTTTTCTGCCAAATGTGAAAAAAGAGCGTCATTGTGTATATAATTTTCACGCCATTTTAAAACTTTACCGAATTAAAAAATAAAAGTATTAAATATTTTTTTTTTAAATGTCATTTTTTTTTATTTGAAAGTAAAATTTCTTATTGAAAATATTGCATATATGTAGCAACTTTAATATATTTTAAAAATTAATCTCTATAAAACTCTGCCTAGTTTAGATTACAATTGTTCATATTATAGTGCATTATATTTATTTACAAATTCCATATTAATTTTGCTAATGTTCCATAAGATGTGATTTTTTAAAACTTTGAAATATTTTGGGAAATTTTAAAATTAAAAAATATCCGATGCAACGTGTGTGTATATCTATATATATAAAAATGAATGTTTGTATGTTTGTCTGTTGGTTGGTCTGTATGTCCGGTATACAAATTCGCAGTAGTGCACTAATTCAAACCAAAATTTCCATACATAGGTAAAAAAAAAAAAAAACTAGGGTGACGATAGGCTATTTTAAAAAATATATAAATCATTTATTAAAACTATATATTCAAATTATTCAACTTAGCTCACGAGCAGCGCCCTCTAGAACACTCAGGCGTCGACGGCGGCGCGCGACGATTGGCTGCCGCCGTTGCACGTGACCTCCCTGTGCGGCGGAAATGGCGGGCGGTCACGTGGGCCCTCGGGACAGCCATGCGCGCACAGGGAAGTCAGCGTGAACGCCGGGAGGCAACGGGCCCCACCGCCGCCGTGACGACGTGACCACCGCCGACATTCAATTTTATATATATAGATAGATTCACTCTTCATTGTTGGCTTTTTATCTTACATCCATTCTTCATTGTTGGCTTTTTATATTACATTCACTCTTCATTGTTGGCTTTTTATCTTACATTCATTCTTCATTGTTGGCTTTTTATATTACATTCACTCTTCATTGTTGGCTTTTTATATTACATTTACTCTTCATTGTTGGCTTTTTATCTTACATTCATTCTTCATTGTTGGCTTTTTTTTTTTGTATTTAATCGATAACAGCTAAGTTACGCATGTTAATGTTAGGGAAAAATATTTTGATGTTAAGCAAAACCTGCTCCATCTCGTTTTACATAAATGTTGACAATTTGGTTGAAATTGATGCATTGTAACGAAAGTTTTTAGTGATGTCCTCTTATGAAATTTGCATTTTATTAATATAGATATATATATACAGATAAACCTGTCTATAGCGCCCCCTCTTGGGACTCACCAAAATAGGGTGCTATAGAGAGGGGGTGCTATAGACAGGTCACTTTTAACATAAATCACATCTTACCACGTATTTTAAAATCGGGCGCTATAGAGAGGGAAGCGCTATTTAGAGGGTGCGCTATAGACAGGTTTAACTGTAAATATTATTATTATTATTAAGCATCCACTACACGTTTGCAAAGCATATATAGAGAGGGGGCCCTTGTACGCCAACCATACCAGCCATATCCCTGACAGGCAGCCCCCCTCTTGTCATCACGGCCCGGCTGGCTTTCCTAAAAGAGATCAAGGAAGGGAACTACGAATCGAAGCCAGGACCTGCTGCGCTGCCATACCCCCCCCCCCCCCCCCCCCCCCCGTTTGAACCCAGAAAAGGTAACAACGCCACTAATTTTCACAGATGGATCAAAAAGTGACTCAGGCGTTAGTGCTGCGATCATCTTCCCTTCCCAAGAACACCAGCCAGTTCTCCTACGGCTTCACCCAGACTGCACTGCCTTTCCAGCTTAACTCTTAGCAATTCTCTGGGCAGCTCAAATCGCGGAGACTAGTCCATCCAAAACAGCAGTGACCATTGCCTCGGACTGTAGATCCGCTTTAGCAGCTATCAGCTCCTCAGGACCAACACATACATCGCTAGTGGCAAATATGATAAAAGTCCTTAACAGAGCTCCTTACATCAGGCTGTGTTGGGTTCCCGGACACACTGGAATCAATGGCAATGAACTAGCAGACAGTGCAGCAAAAATTGCCGCTACTTCTGTCCTATCACACTTATACTCCACCCTGCCTCGAACTCATGCTCGAAACCTAACACGTAAGGTACTCTATCATCATGGACTGTAATATATTCCCAAGACCATTCGACCAGATCCCTCAGGAGAATTGCTGCCACTCCAAGTCATCTCAAATTTATACCTAAAATCCTCCATAGAGAGGCCCCCACCACCATCCTCACGAGCCATGGTCATGTACACGTGTACATCCCGAAACAGACCCTACCTGCATCCACTGTTCAGAAGAGCCACAGACAGTCGATCATCTTAAGCTGTCCAGCATTCTTAAGACATAGGATGCAAACAGCTATCCTGCTCGGACTGACCCACCTCAATCCTAGATCTATAGCCAGACTTCCAGACTCAACCTTAGCAAGGAGCTTCCTGGTCAACTGGTTCAACTCAGTAATCAAAACAGGACGCGAGTAAAAGCGTTCAACACTAGTCCATACGGGTAGTTGGCACTCTGCACTCCAGGAACCTGGGTTATAAAATAACTCTTTAGTCAACCCAGGTTCCTGGAGCCACGTACAGAAGTCACAAACTGCCCAGGTTCTGACCTAAGTATTCTTGGTTTTATTTAAAACTAGACGGATGACCCGGGCTTCGCCCCGGGATTGACCCATGTGCATATCTACCCGAGTGATATATATTTAGATAAGATTTTTTTATACAATTGTTTGTTATTAGCATTATCTACGAGCATTATCTATATTAGCATTATCTCGTATTTGTTTGCATCAGCATAATTTAATCTAATCTTTGATAGAGGGCGCTGTTCGTGAGCTAAGTAGAATAATTTGAATATATAGTGTTAATAATTGATTTATATATATTTTTAAATAGCCTATCGTCTTCCCCGTATTTTTTTTACCTATGTATGGAAATTTTGGTTTGAATTAGTGAACTACTGCGAATTTGTATACCGGACATACAAACAAACAAACATACAAACATTGATTTTTATATATATAGATGTATCAGAAGAGGTATACGCTAAGTCAGGTTCGATTCAGATATGGGTTAATATCAAATTGTTTCAAAATCATTTTAATCAGGTACCGCTCAAAAAGAGAACAACCTAGTTTATGATAATTGAAACAATGAATAATATATGTGAAGGTTATTCACGTATTAAAATAAAAGGTCCAACGCGGAATTCGAGCCCGGTTCATGGCTTCCAACAGCCAATACATGCTTGTCAAGTTTACTGTGATAAAGAGGGAGAAATCTATCGAAATATTTAGAAAAAAAAAATGTTTGCCCCTTGCCCCGTTAGTCAGCCACATTTCAGAGTTCCCTGTTACCGTAGCGGCTCGGGGCTCACGACACCGTACTTCGTCCTACAGGGCAGTCCCTTACTTGTGCTGCTTCTCCCCATGTAGAGAAGTATTTGGACTTATAAATATATTATTTATTTAAGTAATCCAGGTTCCTGGAGCGTACATTATAAATATAACTAGTAGAAAGTAGAAGGTAAATAAATTGTCGAATCATTTTTGATACAAAATTGATAAATATTTTTCTTATCTCACTTTAAGATAACGAATATCAATCTATCGTCATCCTCAGGTGATCCCGAAAACCAGTTTGGATGGATGACTCAGCAACAAAGCCTTTATTAAGGACAATCGTCTCATACAGGATTCTCCTAAATGGGTAAGCAGAAGTAATATGTAACTATAGAAAGTGAAGGCGTTGCCTAGAGCATCGCCCTCCTCCTGGAGAGTAGAGGGCGTGTGACCTTCTTGGAGTGTTGGGGGGTCGCTAGGTCTAATGAGGGGGATTGTAGCCCCGTCTTCATCCGGGTGGAGCCTCTTTAAGGCGGGTGTGTGTCCCCTTCTGGCCCGGGCACAAGAAATTGGACAAGATACCACAGAAAGTGAAGAATAACATTAATCTTTGTCCTCAAGTTGGATCATTCTTCTGTGTACATCTCTTTTGACTGTGAAATTTTCTCCAGAATTTGTGAAAAGTTAATTTATTGGTCTTGATTTTTCACTACTATCTCTCAAGGACTCGTGCAGTCCATCAGTTCCAGAACCCTATTTGGTTTCTTGTCCTTAATCGTGTAGTTGGACTTTTCCAAGAATTACGGTGGCCCTGAAATAATTTTTTTTTCAGAAAAAAGAATGCGGGATTCGATCCCGGATCTTGACTGTCTAAAAGCGACGGTTTCTGACACTCATCCAATGACTTCCTTGACGGAAATGAAAAGAATAACTTACCGTAAATATGAAGTCATTTATATTGAGCATTTAGTATATCTTATATACATATCTTCATGGTTACATATACACCCATACCTCGCTTTGCGTCTGGGTTACGTTCCAAAAAAACATGACGCAAATTGAAACGACGCAAAGTGAAAATATGCGAAGGCGCAATCAAAAACAAAGGTGTTGCCATATTTTAGGAAAAATAAAAAAAAATAAAAAATTAAAGACTCGAATCCAAAACAACGCAACTTCGAAAATATAACGACGCACAGTGAAAATCAGAAAAAATTGAGGAGCGACGCAACTTCGAAAAAAACGCAAAACGAAACGACGCAAAGCGAGGTAATGGTGTACAGTTAAACCTGTCTATAGTGCCTTCCTCTCTATAGCGCCCGATTTTAAATACGTAGTATGATGCGATTTACATTAAAAGTGACCTCTCTATAGCGCCCCCTCTTGGGACTCACCAAAATAGGTGCTATAGACAGGTCACTTTTAATGTAAAGTGTTTACATTTTAATGTTAAAAATCGGGCGCTATAGAGAGGAAGGCGCTATTTAGAGGTGACGCTATAGACAGGTTTAACTGTATATATTATTTATATTTTGCTACTCTCTGGAAACTTCCCTCATTGCTTAACTTCTATCTTATAAATGTTGATTTTGTTTTTGTCTTAAATAAATTGCTGTGTTATCCTGAAGTCTGTCTTTCTGATTTTCTATGTTACATTTGGTGGAGATGCTGGGTAGATTATGGAAGACAAACAGAAGATCGCCGAGAAGACCTCGAGGCCTTATGTGCTGTGATTTACATTTTCTAATACTGGCTCCAGGATTCCACCGCCGTGTCAAAGTCAAGACTTCCCTACAAGAAGTCCCTATTGACGATACGACGCCGAAGCCGCTCTTCACGCCGTAAGAGAAAAGATGCAAGGCTACTAAGGACAAAGTTTCAAGACTAAGGGAATCCTCTGTAGAAGCACGTTAGATCCATGTCAGTAGCTACAATATTTGTAAGCTGTGGGTCACAGCTCCCATAGGGAAGGAGCTATGTAGCAAAGTATTTATTATATACAGATATATATATCGTAATTTAAACAATGTGATATGTAAGTAATAAAGTATGACGTCTTGCTAGTCGTCTCAAAGTGACACCAGCTTGCCACCGGACACCCGGGGATCCAGAGAGAGACAAAAAAGGGGCCTTGGTCCGGATGTTGACAGTTAGTTAGGTTACAGTGGATATTTCGGACAGGCCCGCTGAGTCTAGGTCTGTTGTCATCTCACGACGACCCTCGTGGCCGCCGTTTTGGCTCCTCTCTGCCCCCGCGGCTTCAGGCTGGACGCCGAGCTTTCCTCTGTTAATCCTCAACTTTCCCCTGGTCCTGGTGCCACGTGAGACGTACTAGGAGAGCGTCTTTTGATCCCAAACTTTGTCGTTACTGTCCCGTGCGGACTTCCCACTCTGCACGCCTTGCCACTCAACTCTGACTGCTTCCAACTCACTTGTTGTCGTACCCCGGGTTTACGACATATATATACAGAATTTCGATATTTATATTATTTATATTTTGCTGCTCTCTGGAAACCTCCCATATTGCTTATCTTGTATCTTATAAATATTGACTTTGTGCATTAAATAAATTGCTGTGTCATCCCGAAGTTTGTCTTTCCTGATTTTCTACAGTACAACATGACTTATAGCAACAGTGTATATTTCCCGTAATTGTCATAAATTTCAAATACAGTTAAACCTGTCTATAGCGCCCCCTCTCGGGACTCACCAAAATAGGTTGCTATAGAGAGGGGGTGCTATAGACAGGTCACTTTTAATGTAAATATCGCATAGTACTACGTATTTAAAATCGGGCGCTATAGAGAGGGAGGCGCTATTTAGAGGGGGCGCTATAGACAGGTTTAACTGTAATACCATCTATAACTAGAGTGAACTTTGTTTACTAATGCTATTACACTTTCCTCCAAAAGTTAAACAAAAACCACCAAAAGTGAAATATTTTAAAATTTGGAATAATTCAGTGCGATTCATAGAGCAAGATTTTAGTAGGTATTCCTCAAAAACACAACCAGGAGAAATGAGTGGCGTGTTATAAAAAGTACCGCTGATTTGCATAAAAATAGTTGCTTGTTATTAGTTTTTTTAATTTACATATTATATAAAAATCACACAGTAAAACCTCCATGAGAGGACACCTCTCTATAAAGGACAGTTTTCATCGCCAAAATTACCTTTTCTACTACTTAGCAACTTTATAGTAAGAGGACATTTATCTCTGAAGGACACTTTGGTACTGTAAATAGGTGGTGTTATTTATTAGAGGTTGTATTGTAATTTTTTTTGCTCATCCCTAGTACACGTGGTATAGGCCATGATAATCATGGTGGGTAAAAGTAGGCGACTGCTTTTACTGTAAGTGCACCACATGTCTACACATATGAAAAGCAGTTCAACTTTACACTTGCAAATGTGCCAGAAACCCGTTTTGGTTACTTGCACTCGCTGGTGGGGTTGGACATTTGCAAGAATTGGGGGCCATTGGAGCATTTTTTTTTAAATCAGAAAAAAGTGCCCAATGCGGGAATCGAACGCGGGTCGTAGCGGTCGAAAACCATCAGTTTAGACCATCCTTCCACCGACCCCCTTTATTAATTTTGTAAAGAACAACACCTATTTACAGAAACAAAGTGTCCTTCAGAGAAAAATATCCTTTTAAGTATCTTTAGGTGCTGCAATCTACATTTTCCAAGACTGGCTCCAGGATTCCACCGCCGTGTCAAAGTCAAGACTTCCCTACAAGATGTCCCTATTGACGATACGACGCCGAAGCTGCTTTTCACGCCGCAAGAGAAAAGATGCAAAGCTACTAAGGACAAAGTTTCAAGACTAAGGAAATCCTTGGTAGAAGGACTTCTACCGACCCACTTTATTAATTTAGTAAATAACATCTATTAACAGAACCAAAGTGTCCTTCAGAGTAAAATGTCATTTTAGTTATCGGGCTTAAATTTAGGGATATTGGGAATACTACTATGTTTTGGGAATTTTTGATGATCTTTTTGATTTTCATCATTTTAAGTATTCAAATAGTGTCAAGTAACTCCAGATTATGTATGTCAGGTGAAATAAGGAGATTACAAAGAGAGTGTTAACAGTTTTAATATAACAAGAGAGGTAAAAATATACACAAATATATTTGACAACAGTCTAGAAGACTATCTACATAGAAAAAGGTAATAAAATATAGAAATTTTTCAAAGAGAGGAGGATACACTCCCCTGTTGGCCACCTAGAGATATTGGTTGGAGATAAACCAGACTAAATACTCTACAATGTTAAAAATTGAAACAAAATTCTCTATTTAATAATAGTTCTGTGTATGGATAGCCTTTATAAATATTAATACAACCTAAATATTATTAAAAAGGTATACACCGATAAAATTAATTGCAAAAAGTTTATTTATTTTAAATAAAAAATATAAAACAGCAAGCTTTCAAGCGTTAGCTTATCATCAGGCCAATTTATTTGGCAAATTTCAACAGTATATATAGAGGTGTTTTTGCAAAAACACCTACCACACCTCTATATATACTGTTGAAATTTGCGAAATAAATTGGCCTGATGATGAGCTAACGCTTGAAAGCTAGCCGTTTTATATTTTTTATTTATATATAAAATAAAGAAACTTTTTGCAATTAATTTTATCGGTGTATACCTTTTTAATCTTCATTGCAATTATTTCGCAATCTAACCTAAATATTATTATAGATGGAAATTTTGCCGGTAGGAAATTGATCTAAAGAGACAAAAATCGCCTCTCCCATTAAAATAGACATCAAAACTAGACGCCATCTATTGACCGTCACCGCAAACTAGCGGTCTCGCGGTCAGTAACAAAGCCACAACACCAGCTTTGGCAAACTGAAAAGCGTCCACCTAGAGACCATGGACTCATGGTCAATAAATAGCGTCTAGTTTTGACGTTTATTTTGATGGGAGAGGCGACCTCTGTCTTTTTAGCTAAATAGAATTAGATATAAAGGATTCTTCTCAGTAAGATATGTAGCGATTTAATAAATTGAAAGAAGACAAGTTTCTTTAATCATTTAACAATGCAAGATTTCGGGCAAAAACCCTTCAACAGGCAAGCTAAAGCATAAATACGACACTATGAATGCTTTAGCTTGCCTGTTGAAGGGTTTTTGCCCGAAAGCTTGCGTCGTTATATGTTTAAAGAAACTTGTCTTCTTTCAATTTATTAAATCGCTAAATAGAATTGTTGAAAATAAATATTAAAGAATAGATTGGTTGTCCATAAAGTCAAGATACAAACTATTTTACAAACTATACACCAAAGTTATTTTTTCAATGATACTGGACAAAATCGCTATCAAAATTTAGAGTACAACTTTGCAATACGTTTATAAGAATAATTTTTAATGCTTTGCCAAATGTTTTAATTTTTATTCGGTCTTGATGAGGACAAAAGATTTTTGTCGAAACGTCGAGAGGACAACGCCTTGGCGATCATGGCATCTGCCAAGACCCGCATTTACAAATACTTCCTGGACCTGGAGTTGCGGGGGGTCCAAGAGGACTCTCTCCTGGTCTGGAGGAGGACCCTATCGAGATGGTGTAGCCTTCCTCACTCATAAATCATTGTAAATATTCCCATTATTCTTCATTAATTTTGTAAAACATAATTGACAAGATGTCAATAAAGGGTGCTTCAATCTCGAGACAATAAAAAAGATTTACGGGCCGAAGTTTCTTAAATTTGAAGAAAGTTTATCAAAGTTTAGAAAACAATATATATAAAAAAAACCTTTAGATTGTCTAAAAACAACTTAAAAGTCAATTGAGTGACACGTATACAGAATAAAAGTAAATTTGAACATAAATAACATTCTCTGAGACTGGAAAATACTCTTGTGTAGAGATGTAACATCCTCAATGGCGAAAATGGTAAAAAGAGATGGGCCATTGTTAGAATGAGGGATAACCGTTGGAAAATGATTTTACAGAATGGTTGCAATGTTTTATCACTATGTACTAAGTGTCAACCTGAAACCCCAAATCATATCATTGACTGCATTAGTTTATTCATTGATAAGCTCTACTCATCCCCTGCAGACCTGCAACCCCATTTCAAACCATTTCATTGACTGTATTGACTTATCTATTGATGAGTTTTACTCATCCCCTGCAGACACCATATACAAGCTCTACAATCTTGATACCCTGTTATGATTGAATGGAGATAAGAAATAAGAAAAAGATAAGATGAGAAGACCAAGGAGACCATCAGTAAGATGGGAAGATCTCATGACTTTTGGTAGTTTCTGGATAAAGATGGCGAGAAAGGAGTAGCAAATTGCGACCGGCAGAAATGGTGAACCCACTTTGAAGACACGGGTCCATCAAGACGAAACAAAACTAGGTCGGTTATAAATATTCAAAATAGTGGATATAGAGGATGCTATAAAATGTCTCCAATGGATGACACAAGAAGCTGGTGACACCAATAAACGATAATCATAGGACTCTGAATATTTCGTATGTCTTGATATTACTCTCTCTCTCTTTCTGACCCTGGAACGTACACACATGGGGACAAAACTTAAGGAAGTGGAAAGTCGGGTTTTTTTAAGGAGACAGAGGAAATTTGTTGACACTTGGCTATCTCGTATGTCTTTAATAAAGGTCACTGTAATATCTTTCAGAGTTATTGTCTGAATCCCGATATATATGCTAAAAGGTATAACTTCCTTAAGTTCTGCTTATGAGTGTATCAAATATCTTTCAGAGTTATTGTCTGAATCCCGATATACATGCTAAAAGGTACAATTTTCTTAAGTTTTCAAAAGGAAAAACAGGGTAACGTGGTAAGATTCTTTAATTTAAGATTCTTTAAGTTTTGTCTATGAGTGTATCTTTCAGAGTTATTGTCTGAATTCCGATATACATGCTAAAAAGTACAACTTCCTTAAGTTCTGTCTATGAATGTATCTTTCAGAATAATTGTCTGAATCCCGATATACATACTAAAAGGTTCAACTTCCTTAAGTTTTGTCTATGAGTGTATCTTTCAGAGTTATGTCTGAATCCCGATATACATGCTAAAAGGTACAAATTCCTTAAGTTTTGTCTATGTATGCAAATCGCGAAATCAAAAACGTTTCTATAGAGTTACAGAGTGTTAAGAAACTCCAAAACAAATATTGAACCAAATCAGGTAAAGTGTTGCCATTTGTATTATTTTCCAAATCCTGTTTAACCCAGAGAGTAGATATAATCACATTGGCTCACTTGGCTTGTAACTTTTTAGATGGATTGTACCTTAAATATAAATTGTACAGTCAAACACATCACTGATAATTGCTTATTATATTTTCTATGCTACAATATTGGTATGAAGCCAAAAAAATATTAAAACAAAATGCATGACAATGTATGTAAATAATGAAACAAAATATATCATAATAAATATTAATCTTTAAAAAGATGAAATCATTCCTGACCAAACAAGTCCTGAAGAGTAAAAGCCAACCATTATGGACCACTTCTTCTTTGGCGAATGCCCGCCCCCTTATATCCAGCTATAATAATGCCTAATTTATTCTTTCGACTTCCTCTTTTTAACAGTACTGTTTTGTTGAACCTACCAAGACTCAACTCAGCTTGGAAAAACTTATTGCGAACTTCTTCATTGAGATAAAACAGGATTCATAAACCGCAAAAGAGCAGGGTAGTTGAGATTCTTTGAATACACCCCAGGATTAACTCCTACAAGACTTACTACATACAATACTCATACATACAATACTACATACAATATTCATACTTGTATGTTAGTATTACTTTAAAATTATAGTTTGTATCTTATTAAGACTTTATGGACAAACCTTAACACATATTAATGAGAATTTCTTTGAGTTAACTTAAATACGTACTGTTCACACACTTTTTTGAGAAGTGTTTCAGGGAAAATTATTTTCAAGCTTTAATGTAAAAACATGGGTACATATTATTGAAATAAATAGCATTTAATAACGTAATACAGTAAAACCTCCCTGTAAAGGACACCTAATTGCAGAGCCAAATTGTCCTTTAGGGAGAGGTGTCCTCTTACCGGTGAATTGCTAAATAGTAAAAATGGCAATTTTGCAAATGAAAACTGTCCTTTATAGAGAGGTGTCCGCTAGCGAGATGTCCGCTAAAGGGAGGTTCTACTGTATGTGTAAAGGTTTTAAATATACTCCCATATTTATATGGAAAGGCAATGAATTTATGATGAGTACGCATAGCTTTTACTTGACAGAAAAAATGAAAAACTTAATTTGAAAAGAAATAGTCTAGAGTATATACAGAATGATTTTTAAAAATGACACCAATATTTTCAAATCGAGAAGATTTAGAAAATCTATAAAAGATTCATCAATGCAGTCATTGGATGATATTTTAAAATATACAAATACCAATTATTATTTTTCCACTGCTTTGATAAAATTTCCCTATCAACACAGATAATTTTTAATACATATTAGAAAAAAATTGTCATCCACTCATTATGATACATTTTCTTCAATGACACATAATTTTCTATTTATATAAAGCATACATTCATCACACTTATTAATTTTAAAATACATTAAATAGATTAAAATATATAATACAGCATTTACATATATAAATTCTATATAAGTTAATTTATATATATTATTTATAATATTTTTCATTTTATATTTTAAAAAAATGTACGACTACAGAAAAAATATACTAAAACTTTTCTTTCACGATTAGTTAAATATATTAGTAAAGAGAGAAAAATTTAAGAAAAATATTAAAATAAAGATGAGAAAATGATTAAAAAGGCACATCTATTGAAATAGAAAAATGATATTTAGTTGATTTTTAATCATTAGAGAGATATCAGTGGCCATTTTGTAATGCTTAGCTACATGATAAGAGGGGGAGGTGGTATTTATTTCTCATAATTTCAATTTAAGCAGGAATAATAGAGAAAATTATTTTGAAGAGAAAAATAGTGCCGAGTTTTAAAAAAATGGTATTGAAAAAGATGGTGCCAAAATTTTCACAAGTTAATATTTAGAAAGTAATTCATTGATTAAAAAAAAACAAAAAAACAAACTTGAATCATAGAACTGATTGAGAGAATATTACAAAAATGTAATACTCTTTTCAACGTTTATTTATGTAAACCAGAGAGAAAATGGAATCATCAGAGAAGTAGTATAAAATATTTAAAGAGCAATACGTGTGAACAAATTTTAATTTTTGTATTTGAAAAAAAAAATTCTCGAGATGCAACAATAATATTTTAAGTATAAAGAATTTCCTAACCTAATGAGAATATATATTTCTATTTTTTCGTTGATCTCAATATTCTGTTGAGGCAAACCTTATTATCAAAGAATTTAAAAAATCCATATTTTATTCACAGAGAGAAAGATGTATATTATTCACACAAAGTATATTTTATTACTAACTTAATACAAATTACACACTACATATAAGCTGGTATATAGGAAATATCAACTAAATTTTGAAAATATTCATATTGCATATATTTTATAGTTTGAAAAAAAAAGCTGTCATATTAATATTGAAGTTGCGTCCACAAATTAGGAAATAAATATAATAACAAAACACTTTTAACGATTATAAATTATATAAAATGTAAAGCATATTTTTACAACATGGACAATAATTACTGTGAATAAAAATATTGATATATAGCTAGCAAAATAAATATGTATATATATGTTTCTATGAAAATGTTAATCTGCAAGACGCAGGTTATCATCATCCCTTTTTTAAATTTGTTTTTGTCACTTTGGCGGTTCGCAAATAAACAACAAAAGATGTATCAGACATTATAAAGACAATAAAGATTTTCTGATAATAAGAATGTACAAATATATTGCAAATATATATATTCAGATGACCCCTAGCTCTTAAATGAGCTCTCCAGTGGTTTTAAAAGTATCAGGCTACTATTATACTCTTGTCCCCAGGTAGTTGGCGCTCTGCGCTCAAGGAACCTGGGTTATAAATATCTCTTTATCCCGGGTATTTGGCGATCTATGGATACTCTCTAGAAGCCCTGGTTACCTATATGTTGTTTACACTCTTATGTTAACTTTTAGAACCACAGGCAAAGTTCGCCACTGATACAACGGGTCTCTTCCAAATACATATATTTGAAATTATCAATATTAATTGTAGATAAATTAAATTTGAATTAATAAATAAAATGTATACTGAGCAGAATTTTATTTATTATGAATATAGAGATGGCAAAGTGCTTTCTATTTCCATAGAACCAGAATCTGTATCTGCGGTAAGGAAGAATGAATCAAATTAGGTTTAGCCATGTATTTAAATATGTAAAATTAGTTTATCATTATTGTTATATATCTATTATTATATATTTAAATAATTAATAACATTTAAGTTGACAACATTTAGTCCTTTGTCTTAGTCGTTAAATTTTAAAAGTTAAATGCATAGTGTGTGTGTTTTAAAATTCAATCACACTTATTAAGACTTATTTTGTAAGAATTGAATAAATATTGCATATATGAAAAGTCAAAATATTATTGCTCTAAATTGTTTTCACTCTTGAGCTTTAAATATCGGAAGGTGAGTATAAATAAATTTTAAAAATATTATAAAACTTGAAGGTGGTTTACACACACAAATATTATTTTTTAAAAAAGAAGCAAGAAATTTGGAATAAAATTAAAATTTATCTAAAATATTATTATTACTATCAAGGGTCAATATCAACATAATCATTACTGTTTTATAAACAATATAAATTATCACATATAAAATTGTAATTATTATTTAAATCGCGTTTGTTAGTTGTTGTTTGGTAAACGTTTTGGTGCAAAATTCGCAGTAAGCGATTTATAACTACTCAGAACATTTTCTTAATCACTGATATTGGTACGCTGTGTACAGAAATGTTCTGCTTATTGCGAGTCCTTCTTTGTTATTGATTGATAAAACGTTTGGGTTGTGGTTTACGTTTAATTATTTAAATGACATTTTTTAGTTTTCAAAATATTTTATCGATATACTTACTATTAACTATATCATTAAGCGCATTGATAATTTTCTGTTTGTGTGATATTTAACATATAAGTATTGAAACCAATAAACTATCACGAAACAGTTTATCAAATGTTTCAAAAATTTAAAACATATATACGTATTCAATCTTTATGTGATTAAATCAAACTAATATTGCTGACATTTTAAGTGAAATGCACGTAGAATGATATTTAAAACATAAAAATATCCATAACAAACACATTATATTAGAAAATTTTAAATATATAATAGAACCTTTAGTATGTGCATATATTAAATAAATTGACAAACCAATGGCTTTAAGGTTAATAAAAAAATTAAAGTATGTTTAATCTATGTTCAATCTATTCTGTGTGTGATTTTGATATACGCTATTTTTTTTACAGACGCGTATCAACTGATCTAAATATTTTAAACCTATATTTCGATTTTTATTTAAATATTATATTATTTAAATAAAAAATATGCATTATATACTTTGCAAAATAATTATAAACTAAGTATATAAAAGTGTTCCTTATTTTAAAATTAGTTTTCAACAATTATTTTTTGAAAAGATGCATAATTATATAAAGTATATTTTATTACAAGTTATAATATTGGGCTAGATTTCTCCTAGAATTAATACATCTTTTGGATGTTAAAAATTCGGGTTAGGAGCTATTTATATAAATTAAGTCACAGATATGTTGAAAATAGGTTACGTTATTGTAAGTTTAATTGGGCTAAAATACATATAAATATTTTAAATATCTTATGAAATAAATTTATACATTAAATGGTCCAAACGTGTACTTTCTCTGCAATTATACACCAACTTGATTGCTCGTAGAATGAACAAATTATGTCCAAGTTTTCAACATAACGTTCAATCAAAGAATCAAGTTCCCCTTGTCTGAAAACATGAAAATAACGATGGTACGTTACTGAGCCACCACTTTCTTGGGAAGAAGAATCAGACGAACAAGAAATTGTTCGTTTGCTAAGTGGTTGTCGTTTGGTTGCATTTTCTGAAAATCTAATATTGACTTTTTCGGTTGTTTGACTACATGAAGGTTGAGCATTATCATCTTCTTCACATTTATCCATCCATTCAGCTACTTTCATGTTCGAATTTTTCTTTGTGGCATGTTTTTGGGAGTCTTTTGTTGATCTTTCTGGGAGTTTTTGATGAGATTTGTTTCCTTTCAGATTGAGGTGTAAAGTCTTCTTATGCTGTTGTTTTTCATTACAGAATGTAGAGTAAGGCTTCGGAGGAGGGGAACGTAATTGTTTTGGTACTGTAAAGCCTGGAATTATAGGACCCAGGACATCCTCAAAAAATGTCAGAATTGGAAGTTTCTCGAATCTCTTCCTAAATAAAGGTTGGGGTTCGAAGTTTCTTGATTCTTCAGCTATATCAAGATCTTTAATTTGGCCATCAATTTGTTCGTTCGCTTCGGGAATATCTTCTTCCACTTCTTCTATCGAATTTTGCTTTTGGAATAGTCGTTCCTTCATATTCTGACCACTTTTGCTCAAGCCGTTTTTACCTAACTCGTTTTTTATAGAGATAAAACCAAGGTCAAGTGCATTTGCCGTTGGAGGAATGTTATTACTAGCAATAGAAGAATTAAGAGAAACTTCCAAATCAGGAATATTGCTTTTTAACGTTTCTAGAATTCCTTTTTGCTCCTTTTGCAGCAGAATCTCAAAATTTTCATCAAAATTGCAAGCTGCCTTTATACCCTTCGTATTTTCGTTTGAGCATTTATCTTTTGAATAGAAATTTTCATCATCCCGAAAAGAAGCATATGATTTACGGTCATCCAGATGATCGTAGCGATCATTTAAAATTTCGATGTCTAAATTAATGGCCGAATTAAGCATATCTATTGTTTTTGTATCATCATTCTTGCTGTTGCAATTTTTAGTTAGGCTCTTCTCTAGCGAGTGAAGATTCAGGTCGAATAATTTAGAGTTAACGTTGTAGATGGTATCGTTGAATTTGGTATCACTAGAGGATAGGGTGGTAATGGGTTCAGGTATTTCTTGGGTAGGGATTCCATTCCCATCTTCATCTAGATGTAGGGGGTTGATGTCGTCTTTGACAACAGGGCAGTGAATGACGGAAACCACGCTCTCGTCACTGTCAATGCTTTCGTCTCTTGGGATGACAGATATCATGGATTCGTCGCTTGTATCACTGTTGATGCTATCATGAAGACACGACTTTTGATCGTGCAAGACCGAAGTGGAGAATCTCCTGGGCTTATGCAACGGGTGCTTCTTATGAGTTGTATCCACACTAAGGCTGCGTTTGGCTTTTCTGTCGATGGACGAATGCCTTGAAATCGACGGCGTATCTGAGATCTTCTTCTCAGGCGATGGCACAACCTCTGGGATCGAAGGCTCAGGATAAGGCTTGGATTCCTCAGTTTGAGGACCGTTTTCGGAATTGTTCGCCTCCGCGGTGGGCGAAATCTTCTTAAAAGGCTCCTGTTCACGATTGAGCTTTCGTTCAAGATGCCTTAATAGGGAAGCGCTTGATTTTGATCGCATGATCTTCTCGTTGCGGATTCTCTCAGCATATTCCCGCGGGTCGCTCGCTGTGGATGCCCGCTTCAGTACGGAAGTATTGAAGATGGCGTCCTTGTACCTGAAGTTCTTGAAGAGTGAGGCAAAACGGCTGGGTGGGTCCTGTTCTACGAGGGGCGGCTCGCAAGGCTCGATGTTGTGCAGCTCGATGGGCACTGGACGGTCGCCTGGAGGAGTGTTCCTGCGGCAGCTGTACAGCCCAGAACTGCTGGGGGAAAAGATCAGCTTCTGGAAGGCGCGGCGAACGAATCCGTAGCAGGACTCGTTAGGGGACTCATCCTTGGAGTCGCTGTCCGTGTAGGCGTGGTATATAAGCACGTCCTCGTCACTTGTGGTGTCTGGACAGCCAATACAGAGGTGTTAGCTGGAGGACAAACATCTCACTTAAAGGAATGGTACATTTTCATATTTCGGTGTATATATAAGTGATGGAGTGTGTTAGGATGAGTTGAGATATGTTGAATATAGCACTCGTGAATAAGATTGTTGAAATGATACAGAAAATCAGAATTTTCCCCAAAAAAGAAGAACCTCTCATTCGTCAAGAGAGAGATTGAGATTAAAACTACTTTATCACAACGTACATATAAGGTTATAAAGGCAAAAAACATTATAAACATGAATAAAAAGGATTATATAATTATAAATATACTAGCCGAATGACCCGGGCAACGCCCGGGTTTTACCCGATTAAATGCTTTTATTCAAATACTATTCGTTACAATTATAAATTGGCGCCGTGGATGTCATTCTTGTATAATATATAAATGAATTTTAAAAATTGTAAAAAAAAAAAATGCATCGGCCGGGAATCGAACCCGGGCCGCCCGCGTGGCAGGCGAGCATTCTACCACTGAACCACCGATGGTTATGAGAAATGGCCATATTTGGGTATTTATTCCATTCACAAAAGCAAACGGGGACAGAATTGAATATTAAGAATTGTTGCTTGATGACTCTGATAACTGTATATATTAATATGATAAGACTGGTGTGTTGTATGTCTTAATAAAGGCTTTGTATGTGTGAAACTATATATGGGAATAAATGTAAAGAGAGAGGGCCGGGGGAATCCAGCTATATAGGCTCTGTTGACACCAGATCACAGCCGTGAGTGACGTGAAGCCTGCGTCTGGTCAAACGTCCTCCAGAGCTCTATTTGCTGGGTTTATATTCGGCCCAGGATGGATGACTCAACTGGACTAGGGACCAGTCAGAAAGGCTCCATCGACGTAAGCTGCTGAGCTCTGAAATAAAGAGGCATGCAACTCCGCCTGTCGGTCCCAAGCCCGGACGAAAAAGGAGGAGGGGGAGCAGTAACAAGTTCGGTAAAAAAACCTGGGCTCAGCTGGCCATGCTGATAGTACCCTGTAAGGGCTCCTAATCCAGGGATACAGGATGAGTTTGTACTCCATGTTAGGAGCGGCTGCACATGGCGTCTGTTCCTCATGTCAGAGGCGGCCATTTCTTTTAGAGCTAAGTCAGCGTGCAACTGAGTAGTGCTCCCAGTCTTAATGACAAAGACAGACGCATTCTATTTCACCCAGTCATGATGGTTGTCAATTCTCAAGCTCTACAAGCTTGATACCCTGATATGATTGAGTGGAGATAAGAAAGAAGAAGAGGCATGCGCCTCTCTCTTTATTTGTGTATTATTACTTATCATCACTAATAACTTTTTTTTTACTAAGGTGTTAAACTTAATCATTTTTCACCATTTTTTTAAATTTACCATTGACGGATCACAATAGAAAATCTTTTAAAGAAATTAAAATGATGAAAATTCGAAACTATTATATAGACGCGTATGATTATTTTTTATAAAATAAAATAATTTATACTGCCCTTCCTGCAATGGAAAAATTAATGGGAGGGCTTGCAGTAAGGGCAGTAGAAATTGTTTTAATTTTTAAAAAAGAATCATACACGTCTATAATAGTTTCTCCTGAAGTTAGAGGCTGCCTGGCCGGCATTCATAGTTCTGTGTAAAATAGACACTTCGGCCAGTTAGAGTTTTTTTTTTATTTTCTCAACGTTTCGACAAAAATATTTTGTCTTCGTCAGGAGAAACAAATAAATGCAACTTCAGAACAATTTTTAACGCCTTGTCAAATGTTTTATTTTTTTATTTATTTCTCCTGACGAAGACAAAAGAATTTTGTTGAAGCGTTGAGAAAATGAAACTTTAACTGGCCGAAGTGTCTAATTTTTACAGAACTATAATAGTTTCGAATTTTGATAACAGATGGCGTGCTGAAACATCATAAATTAAAATTATATTAAATTTAAAAGATCTAGCAAAAACACAGAGAGCAGCATTTATTCTGAAAGCCAAATTTATACCGCAATCAATAAACGGGGCTGTTGCTCTTTAAATGGACCCATTTCACTTTCTCCTCTCCTCTGGTTGATTGTCCTGGAATAACTCTTTCTTTCAACGGCCTATCCTTCTGTTGGATCGAGGAATGGACTCCTTCTTTACTTCCTTTCTTTCTGTTGGGTCCAGGAATGGACTCCTTCTTTGCTTCCTTTCTTTCTGTTGGGTCCAGGAATGGACTCCTTCTTTGCTTCCTTTCTTTCTGTTGGGTCCAGGAATGGACTCCTTCTTTGCTTCCTTTCTTTCTGTTGGGTCCAGGAATGGACTCCTTCCTTGCTTCCTTTCCTTCTGTTGGGTCGAGGAATGGACTCCTTCTTTGCTTCCTTTCTTTCTATTGGGTCCAGGAATGGACTCCTTCTTTGCTTCCTTTCTTTCTGTTGGGTCCAGGAATGGACTCCTTCTTTGCTTCCTTTCTTTCTGTTGGGTCCAGGAATGGACTCCTTCTTTGCTTCCTTTTTTTCTGTTGGGTCCAGGAATGGACTCCTTCTTTGCTTCCTTTCTTTCTGTTGGGTCCAGGAATGGACTCCTTCTTTGCTTCCTTTCTTTCTGTCGGGTCCAGGAATGGACTCCTTCTTTGCTTCCTTTCTTTCTGTTGGGTCCAGGAATGGACTCCTTCTTTGCTTCCTTTCTTTCTGTCGGGTCCAGGAATGGACTCCTTCTTTGCTTCCTTTCTTTGTTGACTTACCTAAAGAGAAGTGATGATGCGAAACTTCTATAAGAGAGAAAAGTGAAGAGATCAAGAAAATTTTAAGAGTTTTTCCATTCTATAGAGTGAGGATAAAAGAAAAAAGGTAATCATACCAACAAGGAATCCAGGGTTAAGTTTCTTATACCATTTTCATTTCACTAGCTTTCGGGATAACATGCCCTTCAACAGAAGCAACTATAAGTATAACTTCCAGCTACGCGCGTAGAGTTAGATGGAAGTTATATTCCTAGTTGCTCCTGTGAAAGGCATGTTATCCCCAAAACTAGAGAAATAAAAATGATGCAAGGAACTTAACCCTGGATTCCTTTTTTGTTGATATTATTAAATTTTAAGTCAGGGGATGAACGTTTATTACAAAATAAGGTGTTTTTTCGTGAACAATATCTTTCGCCTCTTGCAAATAGGATTTTTTACTAGTTTTATTATATAGGACGTTTTCAAATGCATGTGTTTTCATATTTTATCTACACTAAACATATAAAGGAATTTAGATTGAATTCTAAGAATGCTAAACTAAAATTCTACTTCCTCGTTTAAAAAATACGAAAGTTACCTATATGTCTGAAAGAACAATAAAAACGACCCCTATACTATTCAATTACGATATCAAATCAGGGTGCTGGAAACAAGAGTTCAGGAATTTATTGAATATGGAGCTATTCTTGCGTCATTTTTTTTTGTCTAGTTATACTGAATACATTTCTACAATTCCACAACTGAAGATGGATAGAAGATTGTGAAGGCCTGGCTCATCCGCGACGATCCTTACTTTCAATTTCCTTATCCCACAGACAGGGTCTGGCCTCGAAGATGACGACTTGGCCATCCTAGCGTCGGCCAAATCCATCATCTACCGGTACTTCGTACAGGTTGGGCTAACCGGAGGACCCGCTCATCGCCAGGGAAAGAAGGCTCACTCGCCCGGGCACATCCCCCGCATGATCATCTATATTTTAGTTTTATTCCCATTTTTAATGTAAATTATTGGCAAGAAGTCAATAAAATTTGTTTCAATTGTCCCACAGACAGAGATTGTTCCGATAGGTATATTTGTGTTTATTTAAAAATACAATAGGTTTCTGGAGTTAAGTTTCTTTACATTATTAACGCCATCTCAAGGTTTCGGGCATCTCTGTCCTTCTACAGGAGAACATAAAAATGAATAAGAATATATACCGTTAGATACTAAGTGTTAATATATAACGGCGTTTATTAATCGTGTATGTATTCCTGTAGTAATATCATTTCATTCACGATCGAATGGTTGCAGGGTTTTCCCACTATGTACTAAGTGCAATTCTCAGCCTGCAACCCCAAGACATATTATTGACTGTATTGACTCATCCATTGATGAGCTCTACTCTTCCCCGGCAGACACCATCAAAAATCTCAAGCTTTACAAGCTTGATACCTTAGTAAAACGACACTAGAAGTTACACCGCATGAGTTTATTTTCAACGACAAATTATTATTTTTTTTTATTTCAAGGTGAAATATCGACTATTTCTAAACTTTTTGGATGAGGTATGAAAGGATGAATTATGAAGAGTAATGACGAACGGAAAAATAAAAGTGTCCAGGGATGGGAAATGGGTTTCCCATTTTTCCGTTCGTCGTTACTCTTCATAATTCATCCTTTCATACCTCATCCAAAAAGGTTAGAAATAGTCGATATTTCACCTTGAAATAAAAAAATTAATTTGTCGTTGAAAAGAAACTCATGCGGTGTAACTTCTAGTGTCGTTTTACAATCACAGGCCGCAGTGTATTATATTGATACCTTAGTGTGATTGAGTGGAGATAAGAAAGAAGAAGAAAATTCGCGATCGAACGTTGTACTGTACATATTACATCCCAAACACGACACCAGCCATCTCTGTCTTGAGCTCAATGTACCATCTTGGTGACCGTTAAGCCAGTGAGTTCCTTTAATTGGTCTACGAAGCGTGTCGGTGGGCATCCAGGTATGTGTCGCCCAGATGTCTTTACAGTCAGTATGGTGTAGTCCTGTAGAAAGGCAGATATGTACAAAAGCTTAAGATTACATTAATAAAAATTAAAAGAAACGCATCTAGAGAAACCTTTTGTATTTTTACATCTATATCCAGGAAATCCACTTCTCACTTTCTTACTGCTACTCTTTTTGTGTTGTTTTTCTTGCTTCCCTCTTTCTCTTTCTTGTTTTTTTTCTTTTTCTTCTGTCTATATCGTTGTTTCCTTTATCTCACTGCTTTGTTCTTATGCATACCTCTGGTGAATCCTGTATAGGGTCAGTGACCCTAAATAAAGGCTTTTTGTTGTTGTTGTTGTTGTTGTATATCCAGGAAATCAAGTATATTTGTGTACGTGATAATCCTGTTGAAGGACTGACAAGTCCGAAAGCTTGAAAATAAAAATTTGCACAAGGAACTTAACCCTGGAAGCTTTATTTATTTTATAGTTGTGTTTTTTGAATAAGAACTTACCTTCATTCTGGTCGGAACGGGGGACTCTACGGAGTGGGATCAGGACATCTTGGGACTCGAACTGTACAGCAAGAACATCGGTCATTCTCTCTATAGCGACCAACCTCCTTATAACGACCACTTAGAATGTCGAGTGGATGCTTTAGCAACACTGTCTTTATATGGTTAACCAAGGTTGGGAAGTGACTTGGTACAAAAACCAGAAAGGAAAACAGAATCGTTACATACAGTGAGCAAACTTTAATTAACAAACAACAAAAATGATGATTACAAAAATGTATCAAAAGAAATATATATTTTAAAATTATTAATATATATAATCATAATATTCAGAAATATATATATATAAAATGGCCTGTGTGGGAGTACAATGGAAGATAGCCGGGTTAAAAAACAACCCCCTTGGTAAACAAGTGTCAAGTCTTCATTCCCTCCTAGGGGATTTATCTTACTTAAATCGGTTTAAAAGCGGCTGGATGTGACTATCAAGGGACAGTTCTTACCAAGGTGGTCTCGACAGCAGTTGTTCTAGGAGTTGAACTTCTATCTTTCCTCCCCGATCTATTTCCTCACAGGACCTCTGTCTCCTGTGTGTCCTTTACCACCCATCACTCAACAACCACGACTGCTTCTAACCAACATGCTACACTACAGTCATATAACAGCATAAACTATGGCCAACAGCCCGAAACGCGTACGTGGTTGACTTTTCTTGATTTATCAAGAAATTGGGTTGGCCAAATATATCTTTAGAATAAGCTAAATCAACGTTTAGTTCATTTTTGTTCCACTAGATGGTGCTCTGCCATCTAGAATGCTCATGTGAGCGGTGAGGAGAAATGCCAATTTTGTCTTTATTATCAACATCTGGCCACTTTTCTATTTTTTTTTTAACACTCACGTATATATATTGCATATTGAGTTAGTAATATGTAAAAGCAAGCGAAGACATTAAAAACATCTTTGCATATGTTAAAACGTTGTTAAATATGTTCGAATATGTTCAAATGTTAAATTTTAAGGTGGACAAGTGGTTATATAAACCAACAGTCACGATATAGGCTCGAATCCCGCATTGGACACTTTTTTTTATTGAATTAAAAAATGGCTTCACAATGGCCCAGCAAATGGGCCATCAGCAAATCGTCATCTTGATCTATATATTTAAAAATTGAACGAATCACTTTAGCAATCTCGCACACCAAGTGTTCAACTGTGGTATATAAGGGAGGACGTACCTTGCCGTAGCGTTGCTCCATGGCCCACACCGTGATAAGCACACGGCCCCCGATCCTCAGCACCCGGGCCAGCTCCCTGAGCGCCAGCACTCGCCGCTCCCGTGTGGCCAGGTGGTGTAGCAGGGCTACGCACAGAGCTGCGTCGAAAGCCTCCTCGCGGAACGGCAGGGCGAGGGCGTCCGCCAGGGTGACAAGGCCGGAGTGGGCACGGCGGGCCAGCGGCAGGCAGCGGTCGCAGCCCAGCACAGCCACGGCCGGGTTGACACCGGCGTACTTTCCCTCACCGCAGCCCACGTCCGCCACGATACTGCCGGGCTCCAGGTCCCGCAGGAAGCGGGTCACCCCGGCCCAGCGGCGCTTGTCACCGTCACCTAACTGTAGGTAGACGTCGTGGACGTAGGCTTGTTCCACGGCCAGGGACCGCACTGCCTCCATCGCCTCCTCACTGCACAGCACCGACTCTTGTCACATCGCTTAAACAGCTATAGATCTATAACAGTTACAATATACACTTAACTTTATAAGAACAAGTTATGATTAACATTTGTAAGTGTTAACCACGCACACAAACACGCAATATATACACACGCACACACAGATAGAAGCAAGCACAAACCCATACACACATACACGCTTACAAATATAAACATAAAATCCCCGCACTTAAACACATACACGCCGTGGCGTGGATCATCGCCTGGAGGAGAACACTCGCACGCTGAGGATGCCTTCCTTCATCATCTGTCATATAATTTCCTTTGTATATATTTTAATTTCTCTATTTATTATTATTTTCTTATCTTAATATTTCTACTAAATAACTCTTGTTGAGTGTAAAATTGACAAGATGTCAATAAAATTGTTTTATTTGTCAAAATTGTCACATACAGAAAATACTCGCAAATACAGACCTACGCACTCACACACACTGCAAACGCACAAGCACACACCTACACACGCATGCACACTCATACGAATGCTCACAGTCGCAGATACACCCACGAATTCACACACATGCGACCCTATACCCCTATCTTGAAGATTTACTTGAGGACCTCTTGCCTGAACACAGGCCTATTCTTGTTGAATTCCTCAACATAGTCATCGAGCCTGCTGGGGACATGGATTCCATAACCCGCAACGGACTGTCCGAACTCAAGGCGACTTTAAGCTCCTGATAGGATCCTGACGTTCCTTCGGTGAAGGCCTTGTCTGATGTATATATTTTCCTTTGCTATTATAAACTCTGTAAACTCTCTTTTGACCGTTGACTAGATGTTAATAAACTGTTGTCAATTGTCAATTATCACACACTCGCAATTACACACACACCTATGCACTCTCACACACAAGCACACATATACGCAGTCACACGCATGCACACATTCGCAAACACACCCACGCAATTACACATAATATATACACTCAGATACAAACACATTTCTGATATAAAACATGATACTCATAACACAAACACACCTACACACTCACACACACAGACACACAACTTTCTTTTGTTGATACTTACTTTCCTGGACTCTGGGAATCTGTAAGACGAAATGTCTTAAACCTTTTTGTTGTTCTATCTAATCGAGATACTTTAAATTTCAAAACTTATTCCCCGACATCTGAAATTGAAATCAATTTAGCATTAGGAATAAAGGAAATAAGACCTAATCCAAATAATTTATTAGTGTGTGACGTTTCGGCAACAACATTGTCACCATCATCAGACAAAAGAATAAATGAAGATGATGGTGACAATGTTGTTGCCGAAACGTCACACAATAATAAATTATTTGGATTAGGTATTATTTCCTTTATTATAATCTATAATCCAAATTGTGCTTTATCATTAGCATTAGGAAATAATGATTGGTGAATCCAGAGATTGTATGGTCAAATTTCAAACTACTAGAAATATTTGAGAGAATAAAACAATATAATTTATTATACAATAATGTAATTCATTAATTTAATAATATAAATTATCGTCAAATTTCTGTTAAATATAAAACCACTTTAGTTATTTAAAGTGGCTACCCTTTATTCCCCGTCGCTTTATGCAATTACGCCTAAAATACACAAATTGGATTGTACAAAATAAATTTATAATTTAATAACAGAGGACTCCCTCTTAAAATTAACCAAGCCATTAAGTTAATGAGATTTCCTGTCAAAGTTCAGCAGAAAATGTCAAAAGTGGATTTTTTTCCCCGTACCTCTAATTTCTCTATGAAGGCTAAAATTTCAGCGTGAGCAGAAACGGCTTCAAGCTTACTCAGTTTGCAATTCAGGCCTTTCGGAATGGTTTCCCTCCATTCTAACAGTTTTCTGAGTTCTTCAGATGCCTAAGTCCATATTTTGTTCAAATATCAGACTTGAGATTCCACCCTTTAGTATAGTTTATAGAGGGATCTATGGAAGGATGGTCTAAACCGTTGGTTTTCGACCGCTACGACCCAGGATCGAATCCCGCATTGGGAATTTTTTTGTGATAAAAAAAATGTTCCAATGGTCCCTGATTCTTGCAAAAATCCAACCTCACCAGCAAGTGCAAGTAACGGGGCTTTGGCAAATTTGTAGGTGCAAAGTGGAACTGCTTTTCACACGTTTAGACAATGTGGTGCGCTTACAGTAAAAGCATTTACTAACTTCTACCCAACATGGTTATCATAGCCTGTACTACGTGTAGGGATAATAAAAAAAGATGTAACATATATAAGCAGAATTGTCCAATACAGTATTAGAGTTCTAAGAAGTGGTCTGGTAGATTAAATTGACGAAACCGCTGGGAGGATTCACCACTGATTAACCATCTCAATATTTCTCATCGCAATAAGGACATAAGAAATAGGAGGAATTAAAGAACGAATGTTTATTTTTAAATATAAATCAAACATTTACTGTCCTTACTGCGATGAAAAAAAATATTTGGAGGGCTTGGCTCATCAGTGGTGAACCCTCTCAGCGGTTTCGCTAATTTAATCCACCAGACCGCTTCTTAGAGCTCCGATGCTGTATTGGACGATTCTGCTTATACACTGCGTGACATTGAAAATGGAACACCAAGAAATAGTGGCCAGAAAGTGATGAAACTCGTCAGACAGAGAGAGACAGGGACGAACAATAAGTGATCTTTATTTCAAAATGATAGTCATAATACAGAGCGAGAACGGCGTCGGCTTAGTAGCAAGTAGGACCACCGCGGACGGCGATGCACGCAGCAACACGTCTAGGTAGAGAGTCAATCAGAGTACGGATGGCGTCCTGAGGGATGGCTCTCCATTCCCTCTCAACCATTTGCCACAGTTCGTCTTCTGAACGCGGCTGTGGCAAGGCATGCAAACGGCGTCCAATGATGTCCCAGACGTGCTCGATTGGTGAGAGATCAGGAGAGTACGGTGGCCAGGGAAGCATCTGTACATCTTTCAGAGCTTGTTGGCTAATGCGAGCAGTGTGCGGTCGGGCGTTATCCTGCTGATAAAGGGCATTGGGTACCCCCTGAGGGTAGGGGAGTGTCACCGGTCGCAGCACATCATCAACGTATCGTTGGGCTGTCATAGTACCCTGAATACGAAGTAAAGGTGACCTGGAATCATACGCGATTGTGTCCCAAACCATGATTCCACATTGTCGCACGGTGGGGCGTTCCACAATTGCTGCCGGATTGGACCTTTCTCCACGTCGACGCCACACGCGTACACGGCGACTATCACTGGACAAGCAGAAACGCGACTCATCTGAGAACACGACCCTGTGCCATTCCGTCATCCACGTCGATCTAGCCCGGCACCATTCCAAACGTTGGCGCCTATTCGGTGGGGTCAATGGCAGTCTTCTTAGCGGACGGCATGAGTGCAAGCCATTAGCAACCAATCGACGGGAAATGGTTCTGGTCGAGATGGAATGATCTAGGGTGTCTTGCACATGTTGCAGGATGGCGGTACAAGTGGCTTGTGGGGCCGCCACTGCTTGTCGAAGGATACGCCGATCCACACGTGCTGACGTCACTCTGGTTGCACCGGCATTCCTATAAATTGCCACATTTCCTTGATCCAACCATCTTCTCCACAGTCGGTGCACCGTGGACGCACCAAGGTGTGTATCAGCTGCGATTTGACGTATGGACCAACCTGCCCTTTTCAGTCCGATCACCATGCCCCTCGTAAAAGCGTCTGTCTGCTTGAACTGCCTCCGTTTACGATGACCTGACATTCTCTGTTATTACACGTGTCTTTTGACACAAGAACAAAATTTCTACAATGATTTTCCTTGAAGAAATAACGACACGAATACTGTCCTTTCTGCAAGTTCCTGCCCTTATATCTTACTCCATGTGCGCACGAGATCTGCGCATTTTACATCATTTGCATAACTCGGTTAGGCGCGTCTACCCTGAAATTTGCATAATTTTCTGGCCACTATTTCTTGGTGTTCCATTTTCAATGTCACGCAGTGTATATGCTGAAATGAAGGGTGGAATATTAGAAATAGTTTTCAAGCAAGATATGGACATAAACTTTCAGGACAGTAGAATTACATATGAATAGGATAGTAGACGTTTATTTTATTTGCATAGAAAACATTCATGTTTGATGGTTCTATTTCTTGTCTATAGATGACGCCATTTAGGTTTATCATCATCATTTTCTAGTTACATACGGGCAAGTCACAGAAATTGTATATAATCAGAGAGTAACAATCGCCGTGGGTGTACCCTCCCATAAAGCGATTGCCCCATACGCCAAGGTAGATTACATTGTCTAAAACGCTGGAAGGGTTTCTCAGTGATGAGCCAGGCCCTTATTATATTTATACTTGCTATAAGGACAGTAGACATTTTTTTTTGTTCGAAATTTTCAAAAAAAAAAAAAAAAAAATCATGAAAAGTTAATTTTTCTTTTTTATTACCTTTTACTAATTTGATAAAATGTTAACAAGGTTCTGTCTTTTTTTAATTTTTATTATCTTAATATCTTCAATTCTTCCTATCTTTTTCTTATGTTCCGCTTATATGACGCGTAACTGCCGAGGCTTCAGCGTGAACTTATATTATAGTCCTTAATTGTAAAATATATATATAAAATACCTTTTTGATACCTTATAATATAAACCTTATCTACTTTCCCTTTATATATTTTTTACTTCTTGCTATACCAAATTTTTTCACATGTATATATATGCTTGAAAATAGAGCAATCCATATATTACAATATTTAAAAATGCCTATTTTGGATCATAAAGTTTTTATTTCCGATATTTCGTGAGGCAACTCGCCAAACTTCCTCTGGGAACAAAATGGCTTTAGAGAAGCTCGCGTATCATTTCGCGAGTATATACAACCGCTATAAAATTTAAATATCTAGAATCTACAATATGCATGCCAATATACAGAATCCCGTGCCGATCTTGCCCAGCTACATACATAGGAGAGACAGGAAAAACTCTGGAAGAAAGAACCAATCAACACCGGACAGCCCTTAAAAACTATAGCCCTCTTTCCCTTTTAGTAGACCACGCGCTGAAACAGGACCACATACCAAATTTCGACTCAACAGAAATAATATATCAAAATATCAAGGATAAACATTCAAGACTTTTTCTAGGAAGCTGGAGCTCAATAGAAGATAAAAACAGTATCAACCGAAAAATAGACATTCCTCAACTATACTTACAATTTAAAACCACATAGCCCACTACTATACACGTATATATGTATATATATGGCAAATTGCTGATTTTCAATTCGTTTATTTTAAATGTATATATTTACTTAATTCTCTATATATTAATGTTTTACATATTATATTATTATTAATTATTATATTCATAGAGGCATGCATATTGTAGATTCTAGATATTTAAATTTTATAGCGGTTGTATATACTCGCGAAATGATACGCGAGCTTCTCTAAAGCCATTTTGTTCCCAGAGGAAGTTTGGCGAGTTGCCTCACGAAATATCGGAAATAAAAACTTTATGATCCAAAATAGGCATTTTTAAATATGTATATATATATATGCGATATCCTTTTATATATATAAAAATGAAATCCAAAATCGATGTTTGTTATCGCGTTGCGCAAAATCTACAGAATCAATCATTATGAAATTATCGCATGTAGGTAGCTGAAGATTTCGTTTAACATATAGGCTATTCAAAAAATTAAAAAGGTTAATGTGCTTTTTTTAAAAAAATGTAAAACCAAAAAGCGTTAGTTCCAGCCTTTTACCGCTTGGCGCAGCATTGGTCGCGACGATAAATGAATTTGATCGATTCATAATTTTACACGTAGTTTGTTTACTAGCACAGCACAATAGTCCTTTGGACTTCGTGCTTTTGTAACAATAAATAAATAAAATAAATAAATAAACACGATGAATGTTTTCAAAAGGTAAGATTATCCATTCGCCGTGAAACTTTAGGAAGTTATTTACTATACTACTGGGAAGGTTTCTGGTTTGAATTTGATTTGAAATAAATATTCGTTGCAATTTTATTTGTAAATTTTACTACTTTCACTCGCAAGCAGCGCCTCTCGCGGCATCTGAAGAAATTAAATTTATAAATTGTAAAAATGCTAAAATGTGTTCCAGGTATATTAAAATTTAATATTTAATTTGAGGATTTTGTAATATAATATTCCAATGACGTTGTAAAAAAACTTGGCATTTCAATATTAATATATATTTAAAGGAAATATCTTATTTAAAATTTAATAAATGTTTCAAAAAATTATGTTTCAAAAATATTTATATACGTTTATTACGTTTATAAATCTTTATATAGGTGGATTGGATGTTTTCTAGAATCGTTTTAACAAATTTTCGTTAGGCAAACTTTTACTCGGGTAAAAACCGGGCGAAGCCGGGAACATTCGCTAGTTATCTATATTAATAAAATGCAAATTTCATAAGTGGTGTTCGCTAAAAACTTTCGTTACAATGCATCAATTTCGACCAAATTTTCAACATTTATGTAAAACGAGATGGAGCAGGTTTTGCTTAACATCAAAATATTTTCCCTAACTTTAACATGCGTAACTTCGCTGTTATCGATTAAATAAAAAAAAATCAACAGAGTTAATTTTATTTATATATAAATACAAAATTAAATTTCAACAGAGTTAATTTTTTTTTACATACTAGCTAATAATCTCAATCTAAAAAATATTCAATACAAACAATTTTAAGATAATTATCATGTTTCTAATTTCGCCTAACAAATATACAAATTTATAGTGACCAACATATGCAAATTTTATCTTTGTTTTTATTTAACTTGATATCGTAAACATATACATCCATTGTAAGCATTTTTCTGTTCACCTTCCGTGGTTTCTCTTTTCTCTGATAGTGTTTAGGTGTAGTATATTTTCTTATTACTAGACTACAAACATTCCCTCGAGAAAAACCTAGGCGAAGCCGGGTACATCCGCTAGTATATATATATAACACTAAAAAGAAACATATTTTCACGTTAAGATAGTTCACACTTCCAAATATAGGTGGCGTGATAATCCATCCTGTATAAATATGTTTATAGATATTTTAAGAAAAGTGAACACAAAAGCTATATAAATAAAATCATGGGCAGGAGTTGTATTCAAGTCATCAATACAATATCTTTCCCACAACGTGAAAAAATAATATTTAGAGGTGAATTTAAAATACTATTCTTGTATATTTTTATATACATTAGAACCGCAAAATTACCATTTTTACTATTTAGTAACTCTCCAGTAATAGGACACCTCTCCCTAAAGGACACTTTGGCTCTGTAATTAGGTGTTGTCCTTTACAGGGAGGTTCTATTGTATATATAGGATTTATTTTATCTTTAAAAATCTAATATCTCGATAACAATGGTGTAACATATATAGTTTTAGTTAAAAATTAGTGTCAATTTCTACAAAGTTCATACAACTAACAATCGTCAAATTTATTTTTCTAAATATGATTTTAAATATAATACAATCTATATATGCCAAAGGAATTTTATATTTCTTTATTTTTAATGAGGCATACAAAAATGGAAGTAAATAATTTTTAATTTATTACAAAGTATTGAAGAAAATTATTGATAATTGAAATATTTATTTTGATGAAATTTGATCATATGTAAAAATTATTCCTGATAACAAATTATAAACAAAATGAATTGATCAAGAAAAAGAAGAAGAAAAAATGATATTACCGTTTTTTATATCAAAACTATATAACAATACATTTATATCGGTTCATTTGTACTAATTGTACCAATTATATTTGAACCAATTATAACAATTAAAGAAGTCCGACCACACCTGGACTCAAGGACCCCTGGCTCAGGAATGAATTCTGGCGCTTTGACAACCCCCAACGGAAGTTCATGGATAAAGCCTTGTACTGGAGAGCCATAAACCATTTCTTCAAGGGCCTACCCACAGGCCTGGTTCTGGTGGCACTCACCATTGGCTACGAGATGGTTGTGAAGAAGCCTGAGGAAAACCACGGCCACCATTAGTTCTTCCTTACCTTTCTATAGTCTTCAATTAAATTGGGAGTTTGACCTAGACTTTTGGAATATTTGACCTAATTCTGGTCCAAGGTGACTAACGTGGAAAAACGGCACCATTTTCCAATGAAGTCCTGGTGTTGTCCTGGTGTGGAACTAACACCTACCCACATATTCTCATGTCCAGAAATAGCCGCAGCCTTGCAGAAAATTGACATGGACCCAGAACTTTACACACCCAAGATAGAGGACATTGCGACTGCTGTGATAGAGATGTATGGAGACATCTGAGGCTCTTCATTGGACACAGCAAAAACAACAATTATAACAATTTGTGTCAAATTTAAATACATAACAATTAAAAACGAAATGGATTATTACTTTTCTATATTCAAATTTATAATTGATATAAAGAATTCAATTTTTAATATCGGTAATGAGAAGGAATCAAAAGAAATTCATCAAAAGATTCTTCATTATTTACTTTATCAGAAGATTTATCTATCAAGGTAACTACAATGTGAAGTATAATGAATATTTGTTGAAGAAATTTCAGGTAAGATATTTTCTGCTCGCTCTGACATATTCACAACGTTCTGTTCAAACTAAACCAAAGGAATCAAAAACACAAAAACCTTTATTAAGACATACTGGTCTTATAGGAGATTCATCTGGGAAATTACAAGACTTTTGCCAATCCCTAGTACACATGGTACAGGCCATGATAATCATGGTGGGTAGAAGTAGGCAACTGCTTTTACTGTAAGTGCACCACATGTCTACACATGTGAAAATCAGTTCGACTTTTGCACTTACAAATATGCCAGAGCCCCGTTTGGTAACTTGCATTCGCTGCTAGGGTTGGACTTTTACAAGAATCGGGGGCCATTGAAGCATTTTATTTTCTAATCAGAAAAAAAGTGCCCAATGCGGGAATCAAACCTGGGTCGTTAGCGGTCGAAAACAAACGGTTTAGACCATCCTTCCACCGACCTCCATCCTTCCCACAAGACTTAATAGAAAATGTTTCTGGAGATGAGTTTCCTTTATTAACACAATCTCAAGCTTTCAGACATCTCTACCCATCTACAGGAGTACATAAATCTAATAATAAAACGGCGTTTTATCTCTCTACGTTAAATTTAGTACTAATTTTCATCGATAAATGACGTTAAGTTAATAAAGATGATTTATGCAAATATTAAATACCACAAAAAAGTATTGAGCTATTTCTTTATGATTAATATTAAGTACTAGCGGATGTACCAGGCTTCTCTCGGGTTTTACCCTAGTAATATAATATAAATGAGTTTTAAAAATTGTGAAAAAAAAAAATGCATCGGCCGGGAATCGAACCCGGGCCACCCGCGTGGCATGCGAGCATTCTACCACTGAACCACCGATGCTTATAAGAAATGGCCATATTTGGGTATTTATTCCATTCACAAAAGCAAACGATGACAGAATTGATTGTTGATGACTCTGATACTTGTATATTTAATTATGTTTTATCTTCCTATTATAAGGTCTATTCATAATGAAATTGTGAAAAGCGTTTTAAATTTACAAAATATTTTCTCACAATGAATTTCTTTTTATTACAAAACGCTAGCTTTCAAGTGATAATCGCTCTTTAACGGACTTAATAAAACATCTACTATATCTTACAAATATTTCTGTGTAAATATTTCTTGTAGGATATAGTCGATGTTTTATTAAGCCCGTTGAAGAGCGATTATCACTTGAAAGCTAGCGTTTTGTAATAAAAAGAAACTCATTGTGAGAAAATATTTTGTAATTTTTATAAGGTCTATTTTGGAAATAAGACCTAGCAAGAAGTTTCAGTAATCTAGTAGCACAAACCACATCCCAAATATAAGACGTTGTTATCTCAACAGACAATGTCTATTAACCAATTAAAATCCTAACACCCACTTCTTTACGATAAACCCACGTGATTGTATTCAAATTTGAAAAATCGTGAATATGAAAATTGATGTAAATACACAGGTAGGTTATTGAATAAACAATAGAACGATCTTTTTTTTTTAAATTACCGAAATATTATTAAAGGAAATTTGCATATATATTACACATATTGATCGATGTTCTTAAAATAACATCTTCGGCCAAAAGATTTTTTTACTTTTTTTCGACGTTTCAACAAAAATTGTCCTCTTGTTAGGAAAAAAAAAAACTTTATGGAAAGATGGTAAGGTGTTAAAAACCTTTCCATCAAGTTTATTTTTAGTTTTTTTTTTCTTGAAGAGTACAAAATATTCTTGCCGAAACGTCAAAAGTAAATATGAAAAAGACAAGGATGGATATACATCATGAAATCTATACAAGGCTTCATTGGTGTCGACGGGTGGGCAGGTGCCGTTGGTGTTCAGGGTTGCAAAGAGGAAGTTCATTTGGGCCGCCGAGCAGAGTATCTGGCGCGCGAGAGCTTCTTATACAGAGTATTGCTGATATCTCCTGTAAAAGCCATAAGCGCCGTGGCCAATTTGGCAATGACCTTTCTCTGCTAGAAATTTGAATCGGCAATAATCCTGTCCATAGAGATTGAGATTGAATATACTTTTATTAATCGTACATATAAAATTATATAGAGTTAATATATATTTAAGAAAAAGTAAAGTTAAATATTATTTTCATCAGACGAATCCCACTGAGGGTCGTCTGGTATGATGTCACATTCTGTTCTGAAGTCAGACAGCGTTCCGTGTAGATCGGACAGATCTCCCCGACTATTGCCTTGTCGAGGAATTGCTTCAGAGCAGACCTCTGCTCAGGTGACAGAGAGAGACAATGACAATTGCCATATTTTTATTGACATCTTGTCAATACAGGAAAGTGCACAGTCCGCAATAATTATGAGAAATTAACAATAATGACAATTTTTATACAATATAATGCGGCCTATGATTGTAGAACGACATTTGAAAATATCCCGCATGTATCTCTTTTGAACGAAAAATAGAAACCTATTTCAAGAAGAAATAACAATTATTTCTAACCTTAGGGATGAAGTATGAAAGGATGAATTGTGAAGAGCAATGATAAACAGAAAAATAAAAGAGTCTAGGGATGGGAATCAAACCCACAGTGTTCCGCTTACCGGGCAGATGCCATGTCCACTAGGTTACCCAGGACATATTTTTTCGTTCGTAAATATTATATAAAGTGATTTTTATACAATATAATGCGGCCTATGATTGTAGAACGACGTTTGAAAATATCCCGCATGTGTCTCTTTTGAACGAAAAATCGAAATTTATTTCAAGGAGAAATAACGATTATTTCTAACCTTTCTAACGTGGATCGCATGCAGAGGAGATGGTGATGGAGAGACAGAGAGAGGATTGCAAGGTATCATTTAAAAGAAGGAACAAAAGTTAAGGACGAACAGAATCTCGTCGTCCCCTATTAACTTTTATTCCTTAGAAAATAATTACTCCATCAAAACAAATATTATTTCTGATGCACTAGCGCGCCATCTGTTATCAAAATTCGAAACTATTTTAAAGACGTAAGATTCTTTTTGAAATTAAACAATTTCTACTGCCCTTACTACAATGGAACAATTAAAGGGAGGGCCTGGCTCATCAGTGGTGAATCCTCCCAGCGGTTTCGCCAGTTTAATCTACCATACCGCTGTTATATTGCATTTTTGGAACTTCCTTTTATAGTGATACTGTTGGTAGACTCTTAGGAATGGGTATTTTAGAAGAACTATGGACATAAGCTTTGAGGATTGTTCCATTGCAGTAAGGGCAGTAGAAATTGTTTAATTTCAAAAAGAATCTTACGCCTTTAAAATAGTTTCGAACTTTGATAACAGATGGCGCGCTAGTGCATCATATTATAAATGTTCTAATAAAAGACACAATTTGATATTTGCGGAAGAGCGATTGCTCAAAGCATATTATATATTTATAATTATATGTAATTCCACTGTCCTCAAAGCTTATGTCCATAGTTCTTCTAAAATACCCATTCCAAGAGTCTACCAACAGTATCACTATAAAAGGAAGTTCCAAAAATGCAATATAACAGCGGTAGGGTAGATTAAACTGGCGAAACCGCTGGGAGGGTTCACCACTGATGAGCCAGGCCCTCCCTTTAATTGTTCCATTGCAGTAAGGGCAGTAGGGATTGTTAAATTTCAAAAAGAATCTTACGTCTTTAAAATAGTTTCAAATATTATTTCTATTGAAGATCTTATTAAATGTTTAGAATTACGTTATAAATTCTCTCTTTTCAACCTTGCAACATTTTGTTCTAACAAAAGAATTAAAAAGAAGAAGTCAAACAAATATATTTTAAAACGAAATAGAAAAAAAATCATTTACCAAATGTAATTTTAGATGTGTACAGTTTGTAAAATAGCTATATGTATGGAAATTCTATATAAACTTTGGGGAATAAGGGAACTAGAAAAGTCATTTAGAAGGCAAACAACCTAAAAATAAGTTTTTTTTTCTTGGAATCGTTTGGTTCAATCCATTTTCTAAATTTGGACACGCTTTTCTTTTTTCTTTTGCTTATCCCTAGTACATGTGGTACAGGCCATGGTAATAATAACATGGTGGTAGGCGACTGCTTTTACCATAAGTGCTCCACATGTCTACACATGTGAAAAGCAGTTCGACTTTGCACTTACAAATGTGCTAGAGCCCCGTTTGGTTACTTGTACTCGCTGGTGGGGTTCGACTTTTGCAAGAATCGGGGGCCATTGGAGCATTTTATATTTAAATCAGAAAAAAAGTGCCCAATGCGGGAATCGAACCCGGGTCGTAGCGGTCGAAAACCAACGGTTTAGACCATCCTTCCACCGACCCCCTGCACAGGCTTTTCTTTTTTGATAATCGACACTGCCTCCTTTCACCTCACCTAACTACACTATACTAATATATTTATAACTAATACAGATGTTTAAAAATACAAAAATATTTTCTCACAATTGTTGACTTTGCTTTTAATGAAACTGATTCCAATAATTATTAATTAAACATTATATTTATTGATTTACAAGAGAGAGAACAATATATAAAAGGGAAACTAATATTTAAAAAAAAAAGAACTTTTTCTTTTCTTTCAGTTATCGCCTATTTACCTGTGAGCTTACACATACACTCTGTGGGAACAATTGATTAATTAATATACAGTTAAACCTGTCTATAGCGCCCCCTCTAAATAGCGCCTTCCTCTCTATAGCGCCCGATTTTAAACATTAAAATGTAAACATTTTACATTAAAAGTGACCTGTCTATAGCACCCCCTCTCTATAGCACCCTACGAGTATTTTGGTGAATCCCAAGAGGGGGCGCTATAGACAGGTTTAACTGCATATACAACAAAAATGAACTTCTTATTACAAAACACTAGCTTTCAAGCGATAAAAGCTCTTCAACGGGCTTAATAAAACATCGACTATATCTTACAAGAAATATTTACAAAAACATAGGCACGTAGCGTGGATATAGTCGATGTTTTATTAAGCCCGTTGAAGAGCTTTTATCGCTTGAAAGCTAGCGTTTTAGAATAAAAAAGAAACTCATTGTGAGAAAATATTTTTGTATTTTCAAACCTTTTTTTAACAATTTTACATTTGCAAAATTACGATTTTTATTATCTAGCAACTCTCGAGTAAGAGGACATCTCTCCCTAAAGGACACTTTGGAACTGTAATTAAGTGTCCATTACAGGGAGGTTCTACTGTATTTTAACTTTTGTTTGCTCCTGACGAAGACAAAAGATATTTGTCGAAACGTCGAGATAATAAAAAGATTTACTGGCCGAAGTATCTTCGGGGCATATTGAGCTATTTGGAATTTTTAGATTCATTAGAATAAATAGATTACCCATAAATACAACTCATCCATAACACTATGTGTGTGATAATGTGAAACATCTAAAAAAATTAATACAGTTAAACCAGTCTATAGCGCCCCCTCTTGGGACTCACCAAAATAGGGTGCTATAGAGAGGGGGTGTATAGACACGTCACTTTTAATGTAAATCGCATCGTACTACGTATTTAAAATTGGGCTCTATAGAGTGGAAGGCGCTATTTAGAGGGGGCGCTATAGACAGGTTTAACTGTATATATACACTCATGGACAGTGAGGGTTGGTGGAAGGATGATCTAAACCATTGGTTTTCGACCGCTACGACCCGGGATTGAATCCCGCATTGGACCCTTTTTTCTAATTAAAAAAAATGCTTCAATGGCCTCTGATTCTTG
The DNA here is from genome assembly GCA_030710605.1 of Cordylochernes scorpioides. Lineage (NCBI taxonomy): Eukaryota > Metazoa > Arthropoda > Arachnida > Pseudoscorpiones > Chernetidae > Cordylochernes > Cordylochernes scorpioides. The sequence continues at coordinate 11,558,009 of CP092871.1, read as the reverse complement.
CAAAAGTACAATACCACCAGCGAGTGCAAGTAACCAAGGCTCTGGCACATTTGTAAGTGTTTAAAGTCGAACTGCTTTTCACATATGTAGACATGTGGTGCACTTACAGTAAAAGCAGTCACCTACTTCTACCTACCATGGCCTGTACCACGTGTACTAGGGATAATAATAAATAAGAAAAACACTCATGGACAAAACTTAAGGAAGTGAAAAGTCTTCGATATTGCCGATTGTCTATTAAAAAAAAAAAAAAAAGGAGACAGAGGAATTTTGTTCACACTTGGCTATCTCGTGTGTCTTCAATAAAGGTCACTGTAATATCTTTCAGAGTTATTGTCTGAATCCCGATATACATGCTAAAAGGTACAACTTCCTTAAGTTTTGTCCATGAGTGTGAATATGTATTGGCAGTTTTTTATTCGAACTAGTTTCAAATACAATTCCCCATGATATTCAGGATGTGGTGTTACAAATATTTAGCAGCACGCCGAAGAATATTTCTACCTAAAATTTACAGAGAAATATTCATCCTCTCTAGATTTCTTCTGCAAATTTTAAAATATAAAAAGACTCTTTTTATAAAAACGCAAGAACTAAACTTATTCGTCACGTTATTTCGATCAAACTGGACGAAATTTCAATTCAAAAGGCTTTTCGTTCATGACCTTAATACGTATTAGAGATGTAAATAAAAATCCTTTTGGTTTAAAAGTTCATATAGTTTTATAGAAAAAAAAGGAATAAGTTTAGTTCTTGTGTTTCAAATAGTAACAGCGATGTAGGTTTAGTTTCCCGTAAATTATTTGAAAAAGGAAAAATAAAAAAGAGTAAAAAGTTTCTTTGAATTTGCAAGTTTTCGAGCAAATATACTGTTCTTCAATGGGCTGATACTCTCTCTCTCTCTATGTACAATCTCTAAATAATCTTTATACAGAATAATTGAAAAACATTTGTTATCGGCATGTGCTGTCTGCATCAGACTGTTTCCAGCTAAAGTAATAGACATTATACTGGGATTAAATATATATACACCTACCCCCCGATTTACACGGTACTTTTTTTACACGTTTTCGCTTTTACACGGTTTTCCAAATAAGTTTTTTTTGTTGTTTTTATCGCACTATACTAAATGCTACTGTGATTGAACACATGCGCTGTGTACACATCTTACGGGAATCCCGAGCTTATGTGCTGACTACATATTTTAACCTGCCAATGCATTTTATTTTTATTTCTGTGTACACTTGTCCCCCGATTTACACGTTTTTCTCAGGAACGTATCTACCGTGTAAATCGGGGGATAGGTGTATATATATATTTGGGACATGCCAATAACAAATGTTTTTGAATTATTTTGTATAAATATTATTTAGAGGTTGTACATAGAATATCATCCCGTTGAAGAACAGTATATTTGCTCGAGAACTTGCAAATTCAAATTAAAAGAAACTTTTTACCTGATTTTTATTTTTCCTTTTTCAAATATGTTTAGTTTAAAGACTTACTATCTGCAATAAGGAATCCAAGTGGTAATGGTAGACCAATATATTGAATCAGTAAAAATTAGTTGGAGGGAGCTAGTTAGTAATAACAGAAGACATTTAAACTCTAGTCTGTTTGAAGTGGAAACCTTCACAAGACATTTTATCTCTTTAATTACGGTCGATTGCAAGTTTCTTACAAACTTTTCAAATGACCTCTCTTACGATTCGTGTTAAAATGGAGTTTCGTGAATTTGTTAAACAACTTTATTCAAAACAATTGCGCAGATTGGAGTTGCGTTGAAAACAGTTACTGGAAATTCGACTTCATCTTTGAATACCATTGGGTAGAGGTTGACGACTGCTTTTACTGTAAGTACACCACATGTCTACACATGTGAAAAGCAGTTCGAATTTACACTTACAAATGTGACAGAACCCCGTTTGGTTACTTGCACTCGCTGGTAGGGTTGGACTTTTGCATGAATCGGGGGCCATTGGAGCATTTTTTTTAAATTCAGAATAAAGTGACCAATGCGGGAATCGAACCCGGGTCGTAGTAGTCGAAAAACAACGGGGGTTTTAGACCATCCTTCCACTGACCCCCTATTAATAATCCTAATTTACTCAAACCTCTCACACAATTCAGTATTCACCACGTCTTACATCTCCAAGTTTTCTTTCACCATCACAATGTTCCTCTTCTTTACAAATGGACGAGCACTAATCTCCAATTAACTGAATTTCAATTCGAATTAATACCACATTAACTATATTCTCCCAATGATTTAAGATAAATTTGTAAAAAGTTTTAAAATACACTCTTTGAAAACATGGAAGTTGTACCTTCAGGCATTCAGACAATGATACACAATGATACAGTGAAGACATACGAGATAACCAAGTGTGAACAAAATTTCCATTGTCTCCCTAAAGAAAATAGACAACCGGGATATAAAAGATTTTCCAATTCCTTAAATTTTGTTCATGGGTGTATTTTCACAATGATATCTTTTTTATAATTCAAAATCCAACTATATAGTTCGTTACAAGGTGAAACCGCTGTGAAGGTTCATTACTAATTGGGCAGGTTCTTCCAATATTTTTGTCTTTGCAGAAGAACAGTAGAAATTTGTTTGAAAAAAGAATCCTTCGCCCTGGAATAGCTTACATATATAGTGTTCGTTTGTACAGTAAGGGAACTACTTTTATTTTAAAGAATTTGTTAAAAGATATTTAAAAAGAACAATAAAGTCAATAGAGAATAATTCAGCGAAATTCAACTTCGACCATTCCCAATAGATGTGTAGATTATAACGAATATTTCTGAAATAGACGAGGTTTTTCATGGCATGTTTATATTTTGTTTTATAGACCTTGCTCTTGTTCCAAAATCACTTTATTAGGTACCGCTCAAAAAGAACAACCTAGTTTATGATAATTGAAACAATAAATAATATGTGTGAAGGTTATTCACATATCAAACAAAATGTTAAAGCGGGATTAAATCCCGGTTCATGACTGTCGGGAATCGAGGGTGTTACCTACTACTCCACCGACTTCAGTTTTATTAACCCCTTGTTTGATGATTCCATTGCTTGAAACAGTCAAGGTATGATGATAAAGTTCCCGGGGACTGGTAGTATAATTTTATTCTACCAAGTAATATTATAAATATTTATACATTTTTAAAGCATAATCCCCTCCTTACAATCAATACATCGCCTCCATCTTTTCTCCCAACCAGCGAAACATGCTGCGTCCTCTGTAAGACTTCTCAAAACTTCCAGGAATTTTATCTCTTCTTTCGTGTCAAACCTCTTCCCTTTCATGATAAATTTCAATTTAGGATAAAGGAAAAAGTCATTAGGAACTAAATCTTGAAAATAAGGAGGCTGAGGTAGCGAGGGGTGTTGTTTTGACTAAAAAAGAAAGTACTTTTTTGCCTATCCCTAGTACACGTGGTACAGGCCATGATAATCATGGTGGGTAGAAGTAGACGACTGCTTTTACTGTAAGTACATCATAGGTCTACACATGTGAAAAGCAGTTCGACTTTGCACTTACAAATGGACCAGAGCCCCGTTTGGTTACTTGCACTCACTGGTGGGGTTTGACTTTTGGCAAGAATCGGGGGTCATTGGAGCATTTTTTTATAAGAAAAAAGTGCCCAATGTGGGAATCGAACCCGGGTTATAGCGATCGAAAACCAACGGTTTAGACCATCCTTCCACCGACCCCCGTAAAAGTGAGTACTGAATGCAGAATCTAGCTCCGTACTACTGGCTAACCCAGTATACCGAACGTAACTTATTCAGCTAAACGCTAGGTAAATGGCTTTTCTTTTTATTTCCTTTTTTTTTTAAATTAATCAAAAAAATCTCAATTTGATTGCATTTGGCCGATGGTATTCCTAGTTCATAAACATAACAGACACTGCGGATAGAATATAAACATTTTTTTGGCCGAAGTGTCCCTTTTTCTTAAGAACAAAAAATCAGGACAATAAGAACAAAACAGGACGTGAGTAAAAGCGCTCAACACTAGTCCATACTAGTGAGCTGGATTTCCCGGGTAGTTGGCGCTTCTTGTACCTGGGTTATAAATAAAAGTAAATATATAGCAAAGCGTTAAAAATAGTTAGAATAATTTTTAACGCCTTGCTATATGTATTAATTTTTGTTTGCTCCTGACGAGGACAAAAGCTTTTTGTCGAAACGTCGAGGTAATAAAAAGATTTATACTGGCCGAAGTATCTTTTTTCAAGAAATATGAATGCCGGCCAGGCAGCCTCTATCTTCACGATAAATACTTATATCTCTCTAAATTAATGGCACAGTAAACCTCACACGAGAGACCTCCTCCAATTAACGACCCCACTTTGGTAAAGCAACATTTTATAAATTGACAGCTTCAAGAAAAAAACCGTTACACCCCTCTTTAACAAAAAGCAATAACGCGCCATCTATACATATAAATAAAAGGATTTAAAAGCGCGAATGTTTCTTTTATACATAAAACGAACTTCTACTGTCCTTACTGCGATGAAAAAATATATTGGGAGGGCTTGGCTCATCAGTGGTGAACCCTCCCAGCGGTTTCGCCAATTTAATCCACCAGACCGCTTCTCAGAGCTCTAATACTGTATTGGATCATTCTGCTTTTATATGCTACACTGAAGGATAGAATCTTAGAAATGGTTTTCAAGTAAACTATGGACATAAGCTTATAGGACAGTAGAATTACATTCAAATATTTGCTTCGAGCAATGCTCTTCAGCAAACTATAAAGACAAGGCCGATGTTTACCGGGCGATGGTCTCATTGGAGGTATGCTCCACTGTATAAGTCTTTATTACAATATAATACACTGCGGCCTGTGATTGTAAAACGACACTTGAAGCTACACCTCAAGAATTTCTTTTAAACGAAAAATCAAAATTTTATTTCAAGGTGAAATATCGACTATTTCTATCCTTTTTGGATGAGGTATGAAAGGGTGAATTATGAAGAGTAATGACGAACGGAAAAATAAAAGTGTCCAGGGATGGGAATCGAACCCACAATGTTCCGCTTACCGGGCAGATGCCATGTCCACTAGGCTACCCTGGACGTATTTTTCCGTACAATACACCTATGTGTAAAAGTCTAACTTTAAGAAAAGGGCATCTCCTGATTGTGAAACTAAAAGTCACTGATGGCTTGCGCTATCTATCGGAATAAATATCAACTATGCATTGATTTTTTAATTATTCCAGAATTGGCCAAATACTTAATTAATCAAAAAAAGCTAACCACCCATGCGTTTCAACTGTTGACCCTCGTCAGCATGGTACAAGCTCTACTTCAACGACCAAAAAATTGGTCATTCAGGCATTCTGAAAAATCATGATTCGGGTTGTTAAGGGCAGAAGTGCGTGAGAACGCCAAAAAATGTGAAAATTAGTGTAAAGGTGAAATTGTACTGGGATCAGGGGGATAAATTAATAAAAAAGGAAAATACATCTCCTGGTCGTGTAAATAAAAGTTGCTGATGGCTTGCGCCATCTGTCGGGATAAATAACAATTGAATGTAATTCTACTGTCATATAAGCTTATGTCCATAGTTTTCTTGGAAACCATTTCTAAGATTATACCATTCAGTGCTGTGTATATAAGCAGAATCGTCCAATACAGTATTAGAGCTCTAAGAAGCGGTCTGGTAGATTAAATTGGTGAAACCGCTGGGAGGGTTCACCACTGATGAGCTAAGCCCTCCCAATATATTTTTTCATCGCAGTGAGGGCAGTAGAAGTTTGTATTATGTATAAAAGAAACATTCGTGCTTTTAAATCCTTTCATTTTATAAATAGCAAATATTCGTTTATTTCTAATTATTCTTAAATTGACCAAATTCTATTGAATATTAAAAATGATAGAAAAATTTGTTCAAATATGTGTAACATCAATCTTCATCTAAATGTCTTTTTCAGTGTATCTTATTTACATATGATTGTACAAATGTCAAATGTATTTTCTTGTATACAATATAAAGTGGCGGGAGAATGATGTTCATGTACCAAAAGAGGTACCGCTCCCTTTAATATTGGTACATGAATATAATCTTTCGTAACTTTATGTTGTATTCTTGTTTTAAAATCGGTCATTGCCACTTCACCAGTTTAATAAACACCTGTTTGGTAAATTAGACCGATTTCATAAATCCTCTCATAGAATGTTATGAAATTGAAGCCGCCCCTGTACTGATGAGGGCCAAATCTCGAAACCATGGTATACACCTAAAAAGACAAAGATCACCTCTCCCATCAAAATAGATGATTCCTTGTGGATCTCATGGAATAAAGTCCGACCTAGACTGACGAGGGTCATTAACCCGAAAACACAGTCTCTAGGTGGACGCTTCAGTTTGCCAAAGCTAGTGTTGTGCAATATGAAAAAGGAACATACAATGTGCTCAAAGGTTGCAATATGCAAAAGGAACATACAATGTGCTCAAAGGTTGCAATATGCAAAATGTACACAATGTGCTCAAAGGTTGCAATATGCAAAAGGTACACAATGTGCTCAAAGGTTGCAATATGCAAAAGGTACACAATGTGCTCAAAGGTTGCAATATGCAAAAGGAACATACAATGTGCTCAAAGGTTGCAATATGCAAAAAGGTTTATATAGTGTTGTGGTTTTGTCACCGACTTGAGGTCTCTAGTTTACGTCGACAGTCAATAGATGGCGTCAAGTTTTGACGTCTATTTTGACGGGAGAGGCTACCTTTGTCTTTTTAGATTAATATATTCCCGGAAAAGAATTACATCTATATGGTATACATGTTAGCATTTTGGTCACAATTTGCCAGAAATGATGTTATGGTTCATTATTTATCATCAATAGTGAAGTTTTTTACTAGAGTGATTCACAGTGCATCATTCTGATGCGTATTTGAAGGGAGAGGTGCCTCTTTTGGTACATTTATGTTTACATTTTACCAGTTCAATGTGTAATATATGCAAATTCCATTTTAAATATTTCTATATATTTTACACATATAAATTTACTGGCAATGCGCTTCTTTTTTAAATATCATTAAATATTATCTCTACAGACCTTACTGCAATGATATAAGTTATTAAACGAGAGGGCTTGGCTCATCAGTAGTGAACCCTCTCAGCGGTTTCGCCAAATTATCACTACTGATGAGCCAAGCCCTCTCATTCAATAACTCATATCATTACAGTAAGGTCTGTAGAGATAATATTTGATGATATTTAAAAGAAGCGCATTGCCAGTAAATTTATATGTGTAAAATTTTAAAGATAGATGGCAATTAAATTTAATTTACTAATTTCTATATATTCGAAAATATAATTATTTTTTTCTTCAACACATTTTCGTACATCAGTATATAATAATTTCTTTTTATATTGATAATTTTTTTTGACGTTTCAAATATATCTTTTATATTAGACCTATGTGAATAAAAACAGAATACAATCGTTTGGTTTTTATTTTTAGTGCTAGTTTTTTATACTAAAAAAATCAATATAATTAATAAATAGATTTAATAATTTGTATGAAAAATATATATATATAAATTTAAAAAAATGAAATTTATTGGTCTATATAGTGTCAAAGCATATGTATAAAATACATATTTTTGCATATTTTCCTATTTTGCATATAGTAAACAATGCATACTTTATTAAAATATATCAACCCTTCCACGTTGAGTTCACTAAAGAAATGTTTAAATAACGTTTAAGTTTAAAACATCAAAATATTGTAATTAAATTATAAAAATGATATATATTTATTGAGCTTAATGTAAAGGAAGAGAATAAAAAAAGAAGCAGAAGATTTACCTGAAGGCAAACAGACGAACAGGAATCGACCAACCAACTGGCCAGCGCCTCCATCTTGGAAAGCGCCAATGCCTCTGTGAAAATCAATATTCCATCGTCAGGGTAGCCAGATCTTGATTCGCTCTGTTCTAAGATTACATTTCCCTCTTGTTACATCTTTCTTTGAAATGAACATCTACCAGAGATTTTAGATTAAATTGCATATTTAATTCCAATTTTTTTCGGTGTCGAATCTCAAATACAATTTTAGTATAAAAACAAATCGATAATAAAAATCTATTGAGCTTAAAAAAACCAAGTAACAGGGTAACACCTTCTATTCCTGACAGTCATGAACTGGTATTGAATCCCACGTTAACATTTTGTTTAATATGTGAATAACCTCCACATATTATTCATTGTTGTAATTATCATAAACTAGGTTGCTCTTTTTGAGTGGTACCTAATAAAGTGATTTTGGAACAAGGAAAAAACCAAGTAAAAGCCTCCTCAAGAACAAGACACCCTAGGAATTGAGAATCCGGGCCCAAAGACACAAATGCTTTATATATCTATAAAAATAAAATCCAAAATCGATGTTTGTTACCGCGTTGCGCAAAATCTACAAAATCAATCATTATGAAATTTCGCATGGATGTAGCTGAAGATTTCGTTTAACATATAGGCTATTCAAAAAACTATAAAGGTTAATGGGCTTTTTTTTACAACAAACAACAACAAAAGCCTTTATTTAGGGCATTCCGCCCCATACAGGATTCGCCGTATTTACACGTCAACAAGAGGAGAGGGAAGAGGAAACATTTACAACAAAAATAAGGTTTGTTACCTATTTACAGATGGATCATCCTCCAGTATCCTTTGCCCTGCATTCTTTCTCATGCGCCCAGCTTCTGTACAGAACTTAAAGTATTTATCAATCAGTAATTTATCGTTCAGATCTGAAGAGAGAAGTTGGCATATGCTATGGTATCTAAATTGACCAGAGGTAGGGCTTGGGAAAGTTTCAGTACGTTTTTCTGTTAAGAGAGGGCATTGGAAGAAATAGTGAACCAAATTATCATCCATGAGATCCTTACAAAGTAAACAGTTCCGGCCATTTTCTTTCCAGAAGTCTTTTCTTTCTTCCCTGAAAAATTGCCATAAAACTCTATGTTGTGCAACTAGTCTTTTGTTGGGAAGCGAGATATTTAATCGTAGGTACTCCTCTGTCATGAATGATTCACTCAAAAATTTGTAGTGAGCAAAGTGGGTTGAATCAGTGATTTTCATCTGATCGTTTTGAATTAGTTGGTCTGTGGTAGTTCTAATTATGCCTGGCAATTCTTTCTGTATGGCTAAGTAGTCTTCGCAGCCCTTCAGAAAGGAATAGCCCTTGGAGTCTAGAATTTTTATTAAATTTTGAGTAAAGCTGTTTTCTATTTCCTTTTTCGCGGTGACTTTCCAGAGGTAATTTAAGCAAGCATGTGGTAATCTGCTCGTCTCCATTTTTAAAATCCTGACCCAAAACTTTAATGTGAGTTTTACAGCATTAAGTTCAGTTGATATTCTTCCACATTCTCTTCTGAGGACATATCCTGGTGTGAAGTTTGGTAAGTCTAAGAGACGACGAAGAAATGTATCTTGGGTATTATTGACTGTCTTCAGCTGGTTGATTGCCCACATTGGTGCCGCATATAGTAAAGTAGGGAGAACAATAGTGTCAAGGAGTTTCATCACTGAGGTAAAGGACTTTATTCGCGCCTTTGTAAGGATTCTCCAAAGTGCATTAATTGCATTCAGTGCTTTGTTTCTAAAGTATTGGGAAGCATATTGGGTCGAGATTTTTGTAGTCAGAGGGTAACCCAGATATGTATACTTAGCTACTATTGTCAGGGGTTGCTGACCCCAAAACCATGTCTCGGAACGAGCTGTTCTTCCACCGTTTCTAAACACCATTATTTTAGATTTATTTTGGTTTAACGTTAGGCAGTTATCTTCTAAGTACTTTTTAAGTAAGTTAATCTTCAATTGCAAATTTATTTTCGATTCTCCTAAGATCACTATGTCGTCTGCATACAGTAAAAGGTGTATAGTTCCATAATTCTCAAGATTTATGCCTGGCAATTCTGATTCATCGAACAGGTGTACCAGATCGTTTAGGAAGAGAATGAATAAATAAGGTGACAACGGCTCCCCCTGCAATACTCCCGCTTGTATTTTGATAGCCTCCGTGAAGGAACCCCGCCATCTGACTGTTGCCGTCATTTGGGTATAATAGTTCTTAATTAGTTTAATAAATCGGCAACTCAGACCATTTAATGCTAATTTTTTCCAAAGTAGATGGTGCGGCACGGTATCAAAGGCCTTCCTCAGTAATGGGCTTTTTTTTTAAAATGTAAAACCAAAAAGCGTTAGTTCCAGTTTTTTACCGCTTGGCGCCGTACTGGTCGCGACGATAAATGAATTTGATTGGTTAATAATTTTACACGTAGTTTGTTAGTTTGTTTACACAATGAATGTTTTTAAAAGGTAAGATTATCCAATCGCCGTGAAACTTTAGGAAGTTATATATTCACTATACTACTGGGAAGGTTTCTGGTTTGAATTTGATTTGAAATAAATATTCGTTGCAATTTTATTTGCAAATTTTCTACTTTCACTCACAAGCAGCGCCTCTAGTGGTATCTGGTGAAATTACATTTATAAATTGTATAAATGCTAAAATGTGTTCCAAGTATAATAAATTTAATATGTAATTTGAGGATTTAGTAATATAATATTCCAATGACGTTGTAAAAAAACTTGGCATTTCAATATTAATATATATTTTAAAAAAATATCTTATTTAAAATTTAATAAATGTTTTCATAAAAATTATGTGTTTCAAAAATATATTTAAACGCATATAACAATATTTGTATATTTATATAATTCATAAATCTATATATAGGTGAATTGAATGTTTTCTAGAATCGTTTAAACAAATGTTCTTTAGGCAAACTTTTACTCGGGTAAAACCCGGGCGAAGCCGGGTACGTCCGCTAGTTATAAATGATATTCGTTAGGCAAACTTTCACTCGGATAAAACCCGGGCGAAGCCGGGTACACATCCGCTAGTATAAAATATAATTGCAAACAAACCCTTGTATACGAGTATACCCTCGTATAACCATATATCCCCCATTGTAAATATGATGATCTAGGTTTCTCTTTTTGAGCGGTACCTAATAAAATTATTTTGTAACTAGAACTTGAAAAACTAAATCACCATAAGGCAATAACCTTGCAAATATGCGAGAACACGAAATTGAGAAGAACCTGTACATACCTTTTATTGTGAATATCGTGTTCTGGGTTTCTCTTTTTGAGCACCATTCAATAAAGTTTGTTTTGAACTGGAAAAAAAAAATACAAAATCACATTTCAAAATTTATTTTAAAACATCGATCGTTTTTAAAACCGGAATAAACATTCCATCATTGGTATCTGAACCAAAGGTCTGGAGCTATTCTAGAATGTAGGATGAACCGACAGGCTGCAACCTGTATTTACAGGCTGAAAACTGGCCATATAAGACCGATCTTTTGCCACCAACTCTCCATATGTAAATAGCCAGGACAAGATGACTCGACACCTGTAGACTGAGACGAAATAAAATAAAAAGATTCATTTCAAATGAAAAAAAAAAAAAAATTGACCAATTATTTACAGTTTTCTCTCTAAGGGTGAACCTGAGTTATCTATCATACTACCTTAAGCTTAGAAAACTTAGAGAAAATTTTTTAAATTATAAATATAACAAAATATATGTCAACACAGGGGTAATATAAAATATATGAAATTCTAACAAAGGATCAAAAGATGATGTTAAGATATTTTAAGCCTTTTGAAGAAACCTATTACAGTCCTTATTGGATCTTTCTTAGGGCCGAGGTCTAACATATATCCTGCCATCATGAACCCCAAACTGAATCTGGAAAAAAGGCCATTCTTGAGCCCAAAGACGTCTCTCTTCACATCAGTTGAGCCCAAGGTAATAAGACCAAATCCAAATAAATAAATAGTGTGTGACGTTTCGGTAACAGCGTTGTTACCATCTTCAGACAAAAGTGCTGAATGGGAAATATTTTTTTTTTTTTTAATTTAATTTATTTTTTTTTTTTGGCTGAATGGGAAATATTACCACAGCCTGTCTTAAATAGTTACTGTTATCAAGTGTGTAAACAAGATAGCAGATAAGATAGTTTTCTGAGAATTCAGTACTTTTGTCTGAAGATGGTAACAACGCTGTTAACTAAACGTCACACACTATTTATTTATTTGGATTTGGTCTTATTACCTTGTGTTTATAATATACTAGCGGACGTTCCCGGCTTCGCCCGAGGTTTTACCCGAGTAAAGGTTTTTCTAACGAACATTTGTTAAAACAATTCTCTATAAACTTATAAAAAAAAAGATATATTTTGATAATTTGAAACTCGTATATTTGAATCTCTCGATAAAGTGAACATTTTTTTCCCGGTCCCTGTGTGCCGTGTCATCCTGAATTTTGTCTTTCCTAATTTTCTACATTACAAAATCAGCGTTTTATCTAGTGAACATATTTTCCCGGTCCCTTGAAAGATACTCGATAAGTTTAATAAAATCATGGTCGTTTATGGAAGGAAGATGGACGTAGTTCCCGGAGGTCACCCGCCCCCCGCGCGCCAGGACCTCTTGATCACTCTGATTGGCCGGCGGCCGGACGGGGGGGGGGGGGGGGGGGGCTCTTGATCCCTCTGATTGATTGGTCGGTGTGAACTTGGACTGTCCAACCAACTGGCCAGCGGCCGGACGGGGCAGGGGAGGGCAGGGGGGGGGGGGGAGAGGGGCAGATCTCCGTTGCAAGATGGCGCTGCTTGCGAGTTAAAGCTACAAATCTGCAAATAACTCTAAGGATATTCAAGATATTCAAGAAATTATTTTTCGTAAACCTTTCCGGGGATACGCCTAATAAGATCCCAAATTTTCACGGCGATTGGATGTATGGTTTTTGAATCCATAGAGGACACACAGACAGACACACACACACACAGACATTCAATTTTATATATATAGATAATCCAAATTGTGCCTTATCAATCAGTTGTGCCTGTCACTTCTGAGTCTGGCAGAGAGTGGAATTCTTCATAAAGGCCGGTGACTGCGGAGTTCTGCTTTGATAACACGGTTATTAATGGTATTCAGAGATGGTCCATTCTGTACATATAGAGCTGTATTGGTACAGTACTGTCTGCTACAACCTTCCTTCCTATCCTCTCTCTCTGTTGTCACTCTAGAACGACCTGAGCCAGGTTTTCTTGAACTTTTCTCTTCCTCTGACCACTGAGACCTTAAAACAGTACTTTGATTGCAGCCTACTCTCATAGCAATTTCTATAGTTAAAATTCCACCTTCTGTAAGGCCTATGATTCTGCCTCTTGTAAAATCAGAAATTTGATTGTATGACACCCTTTTTTCTGCTTTGGGATTCTACATATTAAAGATGATTTTAAGAATAAAAAACAAGATAACTTTAATTAATAATACACTCTAAAGAGGCTATATTTTTCCTTTTATGAATAATTAAGAATATTTTATGCAATTATAATTTAGGGAAAGCTTTGCTAGGTTTTAGTGTGGTAGCCCAAGTTTATTGCATTCATTTTACAAAGGCCTCAACACTTGAAACAACTTTTCTTAGTTTGATCTGTAATTCTGTTTAATTGGGTGTCTGATATTTTCTATAAGATACTGAAGGATTAATACTGCAATGTTGGCACATATGCCATTATGTATTATAAATATTGTTGCTTATACACCTCCCTGTAAAGGACACCTATTTGCAAAGCCAAAGTGGTCTTTATAGAGAGGTGTACTCTTACCCAAGAGTTTCAAAATAGTAAAAAAATGGTAATTTTGCAAATGTGAAAACTGCCTTTTGAAGAGAGGTTTTCTCTAGCGCGAGTGTTCTCTTATAGAGGTTCTACTGTATATAAATAAGGTAAACAAATATTAAAGGTTCACTTTCGAAATCAGTAAAAAAAAATAGCATAAAATCCTTACAAGTAATTTGAAAGGTTAAACTCCAAAAAGTTGGTCTGGGGAACTCTGTGAACAAATCCTGGAGAAACAAAGCTGGTAATCTCTATGATAAGGTAAAATTATGGATGATATATTATAGAAACACAAGGTAATAAGACCAAATCAAAATACATAGTGTGTGACGTTCCAGTAACAGCGTTGTTATTATTAGACAAAAGTACTGAATGCATTTTTTTGGTACTTTTGTCTGATGATGGGAAAAACACTGTTACTGAAACGTCGCACACTATTTCATTTATTTGGATTTGGTCTTATTATCCTGTGTTTCAGGTATTATCTATGATAAGGTACAATTTGGATGATAAATTACACTGATAGACAAAACTTAAGGAAGTTGTACCTTATAGCATATCTATATCGGGATTCAGAAAATAACTCAGAGAGATATTTGATGCACAGTGATATATATCTGTGGTATATCACAGAAAATATCTCTCAGAGTTATTTTCTGAATCCCGATATATATATGCTATAAGGTACAACTTCCTTAAGTTTTGTCTATCAGTGTTATAATATCTGTCCAAATTGTACCGTAATATAATTATATTACGGTTTTAAAGACAATTGATCATTTACATGCCTTAATGTTCCTATTAAGTATGTAAATTTTCTGATAATTTGCTAAAGTGTTTATAAGTATGCAATTTTTTTTGGCCAGTGTATCTTAAAGAAGCAAATTTGAATGTTCAACAAGAAGGCTTATTAATATAGAAGAAAATTTGTGCAAACAAGAAGAAATATTTTTAGATCAATATGGAAATTTGAGTGAGAGAGAAGAAATGTTAGATAAAGAAGATTTCAACGAACACAATGAAATGGTAGATGAAGAAGATTTCAACGAACACAATGAAATGGTAGAGGAAGAAGATTTCAACGAACACAATGAAATGGTAGAGGAAGAAGATTTCAACGAACACAATGAAATGGTAGAGGAAGAAGATTTCAACGAACACAATGAAATGGTAGATGAAGAAGATTTCAACGAACAAAAAGAAATGGTAGAGGAAGAAGATTTCAACAAACACAATGAAATGGTAAATGAAGAAGATTTCAACGAACAAAATGAGATGGTAGATGAAGAAGATTTCAACGAACACAATGAAATGGTAGATGAAGAAGAAGATTTCAACGAACACAATGAAATGGTAGAGGAAGAAGAAGATTTCAACGAACACAATGAAATGGTAGATGAAGAAGATTTCAACGAACACAATGAAATGGTAGATCGAGAAGAAGATTTGAATGAACAAAATGAAATGGTAGATGAAGTAAAAGATTTCAACGAACAAAATGAAATGGTAGATGAAGAAGAAGATTTCAACGAACAAAATGAAATGGTAGATGAAGAAGAAGATTTCAACAAACACAATGAAATGGTAGATGAAGAAGATTTCAACGAACAAAATGAAATGGTAGATCAAAAAGATTTCAACGAACAAAATGAAATGGTAGATGAAGAATAAGATTTCAACAAACACAATGAAATGGTAGATGAAGAAGATTTCAACGAACACGATGAAATGGTAGATGATCAAGAAGAAAATTTCAGCAAACAAGAAGAGCAGTATGTTTCTGAAGTAAACAACATACAGAATGATGATGAAGCAGCGGAAAGAAATCCTAAACAACAGACTGTCCAATCTCACAGGCCGAGTTATACCCCCAGGGTTGACTACAGAGACCGACGACCCTACCTTCCCTATAGAGACCGTTCCTCCATGAGACACCCCCGCGGCTATGTCCGCATGGTAAGAGCCTACGACCCATATTACAGAGATGGATGGAGAGATGGTTATCGCGGTGGGCATCTAACTGGTTTCAGAGAGCATTCCTACAGCAACAGCATTGAGGCTGAACGGGCCCAACTTGAAATGGACAAATTGAGGTTGGAGAAGGAGAAGATGGTGCTAGAGCGTGCTTGGTATGAGCAGAAGAAAGAAAAGATTAGGCTTACACAGACTAAATACAACCACCATAACGAAAACACTGGGTATGAGGCACCATGGTTAAGAAATAATATTGATCACCATGGAACATCTAGAAACAGGTTTGGGAGTTCAGAGGTAACCAAACACACGATATCTGGAAGATATTTTCGACTACCAAGATTCCAGTCGGACACGCGGCCAGAACACCAAGGAAACAACAGACTACCAAGATTCCAGTCGGACACGCGGCCAGAACACCAGGGAAACAACAGACTACCAAGATTCCAGTCGGACACGCGGCCAGAACACCAGGGAAACAACACACTACCAAGATTCCAGTCGGACACGCGGCCAGAACACCAGGGAAACAACACACTACCAAGATTCCAATCGGACACGCGGCCAGAACACCAAGGAAACAACACACTACCAAGATTCCAGTCGGACACGCGGCCAGAACACCAGGGAAACAACAGACTACCAAGATTCCAGTCGGACACGCGGCCAGAACACCAGGGAAACAACAGACTACCAAGATTCCAGTCGGACACGCGGCCAGAACACCAGGGAAACAACAGACTACCAAGATTCCAGTCGGACACGCGGTCAGAACACCAAGGAAACAACAGACTACCAAGATTCCAGTCGGACACGCGGCCAGAACACCAAGGAAACAACACACTACCAAGATTCCAGTCGGACACGCGGCCAGAACACCAAGGAAATAACAGACTACCAAGATTCCAGTCGGACACGCGGCCAGAACTCCAAGGATACAACAGACCACCAAGATTCCAGTCGGACACGCGGCCAGAACACCAGGGAAACAACAGACTACCAAGATTCCAGTCGGACACGCGGCCAGAACACCAGGGAAACAACAGACTACCAAGATTCCAGTCGGACACGCGGCCAGAACACCAAGGAAACAACACACTACCAAGATTCCAGTCGGACACGCGGCCAGAACACCAAGGAAATAACAGACTACCAAGATTCCAGTCGGACACGCGGCCAGAACTCCAAGGATACAACAGACCACCAAGATTCCAGTCGGACACGCGGCCAGAACACCAGGGAAACAACAGACTACCAAGATTCCAGTCGGACACGCGGCCAGAACACCAGGGAAACAACAGACTACCAAGATTCCAGTCGGACACGCGGCCAGAACACCAAGGAAACAACAGACTACCAAGATTCCAGTCGGACACGCGGCCAGAACACCAAGGAAACAACAGACTACCAAGATTCCAGTCGGACACGCGGCCAGAACACCAAGGAAACAACACACTACCATTATTCCAATCGGACACGCGGCCAGAACACCAAGGAAACAACAGAGCCGACAACCATCGTTACGAACCAAGTCGAAATTTGAAACACAGATACAAGCCCTATAAATATTGAGAGAAAAAGAAGATGAAAGATTTTTTTTTAATTTGCCAAGTTACGAATAAAGCTTCAACATTTTAAAATAAAATATATTTTTATTAAAAACAATTATTCTAATAAAATATTTTTTTACTGTCACTTGTTCCAAAATCACTTTATTAGATACCCCTCAACAAGAACAAACTAGTTTATGATAAGTGCAACAATGGATAATATGTGAAGGTTATTCACATATTAAACAAAATGTTAGCGCGGGATTCAATCCCGGTTCATGGCTGTTGGGAATCGAGGGTGTTACCCACTCGTCCACCGACTCTTTTTTTATTACTGTCACGATGCATTTTCTTATGAACAGTATATTTTTTAAAACACTAGTGGATGTACCCGGCTTCGCCCGGGTTTTAATCAGAGGGAAAATTTTCCTAACGAATATTTGATATATTTCGAGCAAACATACACTCTCTAATGAATCGTTTATATAAGGATGCAGTTAAACCTGTCTATAGCGCCCCCTCTAAATAGCGCCCTATTTTAAATACGTAGTACGATGCGATTTACATTAAAAGTGACCTGTCTATAGCACCCTCTCTCTATAGCACCCTATTTTGGTGAGTCCCAAGAGGGGGCGCTATAGGCAGGTTTAACTGCATGTATATACATATAAACGATTCAGTTGAGAGGAAGTGTAAATATTTTGTACACTTAATCGTACCCGAAGATAATTCTGGTTGACAAATTTTCAGACTTCTGATTGGTCAGAATGGCCAGGAACGAACTAATTTCCGAATTGCCTTTCAAATTTTACAATTTAATTTTATTAGACTTCCAGACCACATTTTATTTCAACACACAAAACGCGATATCCCGACTAGGGATAATTGAGTTGATTTACATTTTTTAAACAGAAACAGTTATAAACATATTATACAAGAAAGTAATCAAAAATAAAAGGAGAAACAATAATATATATTTGGAACCCGAAACTTTCATTTTAAAAAGAAAATCATAAATATATTTACAAAAATAGTTAAATCTATGATAATTCTCTCTGCTATTTACAAATTGATATAGATCTACAACATTATTTATTGTCTGTTGTCTAGCGCTAGAAAAGAGTGGGCATTCCAGCAGTAGATGTCTGGAGTCCTGGAATTCGTTGCCACAATGACAGCTAGAGTCTTCAACCGCTCCAATTTTTGATAAAAATTCCTTAGAATTTCCATGGTTCGTTATAAACTGGGTATTATAAAAATTGGAGCGGAAAATGTTTCCAGACCACCACATGGAAATCTCAAATTTTGAACACTCGCTCAGTCCAATTACCATTACAAGTGTTCACATTTTCAGACATCTGGCTGGTCGGAGAAAACTGTTGGAAGTAGCGACTTGAATTCTTCAGTGATTATTGAAGATTTCAAAGAAGGAAGAAATCCAAATATTTAGTTCTTATCTGAAATCTCTTTGGAATTAAAAGCAAAAATCTGTTATAAATAAAAATATATTTATTTGTTATAATTAAGTAATTTTTGTTTCCAATATCATCATGCACACATTTATTTAATTAAAAAGGCAAATATTGGATCAAAATATAATTTATTTTACTAATATTTCAGTTGGCTGAACGCCAACCTTTATCAAGGTGTTATAACATATTTAATGTGTGTCAACAACAAACTCAGCGCCATACATTAATATGTTATAATACCTTGATAAAGGTTGGCGTTCAGCCAACTGAAATATTGGTAAAATAAATGATATTTTGATCCAATATATGCCTTTTTAATTAAAGATTTATTTATGGATAGCTCTATTTTCAAAACATACATTTATATTAAATATACCTATACATAGGGGTCAGGTGTTGATATCTTCTATATATATATATAAAAATGAATGTTTGTATGTGTGTTTGTATGTCCGGTATACAAATTCGCAGTAGTTCACTAATTCAAACCAAAATTTCCATACATAGGTAAAAAATACGGGGAAGACGATAGGCTATTTTTAAAAACATATAAATCAATTATTAAAACTATATATTTTTAGTCAGAAAATGATGATGACGATATTGCTGTATCATGTTTGATTATCAGATGCAAAATTTTATCGGGAAGAATTCCAAAAAGCAGAGACCACGGGTGAAACCAGTTCATTATTTTGTACGCAGGAACAAAATTCTAACAGAAAAACATTCATTCGAGCAGAAAACAAAAGCCAGATCATCTTTCTTTGAAAATATCGCTTCTCAGACACAAAGTTTGGAGCGGGACGTTTCACAAGAGTGACATCCACGGCGCCAATTTATAATTGTAACGAATAGTATTTGAAAATCAAAATAATATAATTTTCAAATATCGTTGTGAAAATTTACATATTTATTTTTATATTTTAAAAACACACAAAGTTTGGAGCGGGACGTTTCACAAAAGTGACATCCACGGTGCCAATTTATAATTGTAACGAATAGTATTTGAATAAAAACATTTAATCGGGTAAAACCCGGGCGTTGCCCGGGTCATTCGGCTAGTTAAAAATAAAGAAGGCATCTCCTGACCACGAGCACATGTGCTTAAAGATTGCTTTTCTTGATTTATCAAGAAATTGGGTTGTGGGTCATACCGGGATGTGAAGAGAACACGCAGAAAACACTTTAAACGTCTCCACACCAATTCTCCACGCTCTGGGCCCCCTCGCATTCCCGTAGTCCCCTCTTATATACAGACATGGCCACATTCGTCCAATGAGAAGACGTGAGAGATTGGTTCACTAAAAAACAACAATCTTCACGCTAAAAACTGATCAGAAAAAACTTCAAATGTTTGTCAATATAATTTGACAGTCGTGGCATTTAATAGAAAATATAGTAAATAGAAAATGTATAGTTCCTTTCAAATGAAGCTGTATTTTTTATTTAGTAATTATTTTTATATATCTCGTTATCCTCACACACATGATAAAGTATTATGAAAATTCGAAACTATTATAGACACGTATGATTCTTTTGGCAGATTAAACTGGCGAAACCGCTGGGAGGGTTTACCACTGATGAGCCAGGCCCTCCCATTGATTTTCCAATTGCAGTAAGGGCAGTAGAAATTGTTTAATTTTTAAAAGAATCATACGTGTCTATAATAGTTTCCAATTTTCATAACAGATGACGCGCTAATGCATCGTAATATATTTATAAAACAATATAATGCGGCTTATGATTGTAGAACGACATTTGACAATTATACCGCAAATGTTTCTTTTGAACGAAAAATCGAAATTTAATTTAAGGAGAAATAACGATTATTTATAACCTTAGGGATTAAGTATGAAAGGATGAATTGTGAAGAGTAATGATAAACGGAAAAATAAAGTGTCCAGGAATTACTTTTCCGTTTATCATTACTCTTCACAATTCATCCTTTCATACTTCATCCCTAAGGTTAGAAATAATCGTTGTTTTTCCTTAAATTAAATTTAGATTTTTCGTTCAAAAGAAACATTTGCGGTATAATTGTCAAATTTCGTTTTATAATATATTTTACTAGATGAGTGACCCGGGCAACGCCCGAATTTTCTTCGAGTGTATATCTATATATAAAAATCAATGT
The DNA here is from genome assembly GCA_030710605.1 of Cordylochernes scorpioides. Taxonomy (NCBI): domain Eukaryota; kingdom Metazoa; phylum Arthropoda; class Arachnida; order Pseudoscorpiones; family Chernetidae; genus Cordylochernes; species Cordylochernes scorpioides. The sequence continues at coordinate 11,537,149 of CP092871.1, read as the reverse complement.
TTGTATGTTTGTTTGTTTGTATGTCCGGTATACAAATTCGCAGTAGTTCACTAATTCAAACCAAAATTTCCATACATAGGTAAAAAATACGGGAAGGACGATAGGCTATTTTAAAAAATATATAAATCAGTTATTAAAACTATATATTTAAATTATTCTACTTAGCTCACGAACAGCGCCCTCTATCAAAGATTAGATTAAATTAGGCTGATGCAAACAAATAGATAATGCTAATAACAAACAATTATAAAAAAAATCTTATCTAAATATATATCACTCGGGTAGATATGCACACGGGTCAATCCAGAGGCGAAGCCCGGGTCACAGGTCTAGTAAAAAATATATTAGCATTTATTATATATTGGATGTTATCAGAGATACATAACAAAAATAGACAATATGTGCATTTAAAGATAGAGAGAATTTATTACTCTATGTAAAATATTGTATTTACAAGAAGATGTATGAGTAGTTTTACCTTTCCCTAGGCTTGGCAAGTTCGGCATTCAGAATTAAGTTATCGTAGCCAAACCCATTGAGAATTTTGACTGCCATTTCAGCATCGGCCATTTTGAAGAAATGGACAAATCCGAATCCACGATGTTCACCAGTTTTACTTTTAGGCATATAGGCCTTCTTTACTTTGCCAAACTTAGAGCAAAGTTCCATTAAATCATTTTCCGTTGTATCTTCACTCAAATTCTCAATCTTTACTGAATAGGTATCATCTTCTCTTCTTGGCATAGCATCTCCAGCCTTCCTTCCACCAGCACCGTCTCTCATACTGGGTGGAACATATTTTTTGTTTGTAGAAGCAGCAGCTTCTGGCTTTTTAGTTTCTTTAGGTACTTCTTTCTCTATGGTTGGCATTGAATCCTTGTAAGGGCATTGAGCTGTCCAATGTTCACCTTTACATCTGCGACATTGGACTAAAGCTTTTCCTTGGAGTTTCGCCAAATCACTTTCTACTTTTTCTTCTTTTATATCTCTAAGGAACTCCATGAATATTTCTTCACCTTCCAGTGTAGTTGCTGGATTACGACCTGGAGGATCATCTTTAGATTGGCCATACTTTTTCCACTTACGTCTAGCAATACTACTTTCGGTTGCATCTGCTATAATATAAGTTTTGACAATTGTTTTTGTCCTACCTGTTTCCTCACATATAGATTTCGTGGTAACAGTCTTTATATTGCCTGATATTTCAACCGTTTCATCCACGTTATTGTCATCGTCTGTGTAATCGGCCCAATCCAGTTGATCAGTGTTTTCGTACATTGCTGCTAAATTCTAACGTATATTGGTATAATTAGATGTTTTTAACCCAGGTTCCTGAAATTAGAAAGAAAACGAGAAATAAAATTATGATGATTCCATATAATCTGTACTTAAAATATTCTCTATGAGAAAAAAATAAATATTTATATATTTATTTATTTAAATATTTTTTTTAATTATAGAAAAATGTATTTTTTTAAATATATAATTTTAAATATTTTTAAATGAATATTTAGTCGTTTAAAAAAATACACTCTTGCTTTGGAGCGTAAAAATATTATACCTAATACTATATGAATTAATACTAATATTTATTGTATTTTAAAAAATGTGTTTTTCGATATCTATCTTATATCTTATCTTATATCTTATATATATATATATATATATAAATCAATGTTTCGATGTACTAGAGCGCCATCTGTTATCAAATTATAAAACTATTTTAGAGGCGTATTATTCTTTTTAAAATAAAACAATTTCTACTGTCCTTACTGCGATGAAAAAATTAAAGGGAGGGCCTGGCTCATCAGTGGTGAACCCTCCCAGCGGTTTCGCCAGTTTAATCTACCATACCGCTTTTTATATTGTTTTATTTTAAAAAGAATAATACGCCTCTAAAATAGTTTTATAATTTGAAATCAATGTTTGTTTGTTTGTATGTCCGGTATACAAATTCGCAGTAGTTCACTAATTCAAACCAAAATTTCCATACATAGGTAGAAAAATACGGGGAAGACGATAGGCCATTTTAAAAATATATAAATCAATTATTAAAACTATATATTCAAATTATTCTACTTAGCTCACGAACAGCGCCCTCTATCAAAGATAAGATTAATTATGCTGATGCAAACAAATAGATAATGCTAATAACAAACAATTATATAAAAAAATCTTATCTAAATATATATCACTCGGGTAGATATGCACACGGGTCAATCCCGGGGCGAAGCCCGGGTCACCCGTCTAGTTGAATATAAAGCTATGA
>CP092871.1:11519150-11534780 GCA_030710605.1 Cordylochernes scorpioides | reverse complement strand
CCGGGACTTGACTGTATAAAAGCGACGGTTTCTGACACTCATCCAATGACTCCCTTGACGGAAATGAAAAGAATGACTTACCGTAAATATGAAGTCATTTATATTGAGCATTTATTATATCTTATATACATATATCTTCATGTTTACATATACTCCTATACGTCGCTTTGCGTCGGGGTTACGTTCCAAAAAAACACGACGCAAAGTGAAAATATGTGAAGGCGCAATCAAAAACAAAGGTGTTGCTATATTTTAGGAAAAATAAAAAAATAAAAAATTAAAGACTCAAATCCAAAACAACGCAACTTCGAAAATCTAACGACGCACAGTGAAAATCAGAAAAAATTAAGCAGCGACGCAACTTCGAAAAAAACGCAAAACGAAACGACGCAAAGCGAGGTATTGGTGTACAGGTAAACCTGTCTATAGTGCCTTCCTCTCTATAGCGCCTGATTTTAAATACGTAGTACGATGCGATTTACATTAAAAGTGACCTCTCTATAGCGCCCCCTCTTGGGACTCACCAAAATAGGTGCTATAGACAGGTCACTTTTAATGTAAAGTGTTTACATTTTAATGTTTAAAATCGGGTGCTATAGAGAGGAAGGCGCTATTTAGAGGGAGCGCTATAGACAGGTTTAAGTGTATATATTATTTATATTTTGCTACTCTCTGAAAACTTCCCTTATTGTTTATCTTGTATCTTATAAATGTTGATTTTGTTTTTGCATTAAATAAATTGATGTGTCATTCTGAAGTTTGTCTTTCCGATTTTTTACGTTACATTCAGTGGAAATGCTGGGTAGATTAGGAAATACAAACTGAGAATCGCCGAGAAGACCTTGAGGCCTTGGGTGCTGTGATCTACATTTTCCAAGACTGGCTCCAGGATTTCGCCGCCGTGTCAAGGTTAAGACTTCCCTACAAGATGACGATGTCCCTATTGACAATACGACGCCGAAGCCGCTCTTCACACCGCAAGAGAATAGATGCGAAACTACTAGGGACAAAGTTTCAAGACTAAGGGAATCCTTGGCAGAAGCACGTTAGATCCACGTCAGTAGCTACAATATTTGCAAGCTGTGGGTCACAGCTCCCATAGGGAAGGAGCTATGTAGCAAAGTATTTATTATATACAGATATATATATCGTAATTTAAACAATGTGATATGTAAGTAATAAAGTATGACGTCTTTTCTAGTCGTCTCAAAATGACACCAGCTTGCTACCGGACACCCGGGGGATCCAGAGATGGACAAAGAAGGAGGCGTTGGTCCGGATGTTGACAGTTCGTTAGGTTACAGTGGATATTTCGGGCAGGCCCGTTGAGTCTAGGTCTGTTGTCATCTCACGGCGGCCCTCGTGGCCGCCGTTTTGGCTCCTCTCTGCCCCCGCGGCTTCAGGCTGGACGCCGAGCTTTCCTCTGTTAATCCTCAACTTTCCCCTGGTCCTGGTGCCACGTGAGACGTACTAGGAGAGCGTCTTTTGATCCCAAACTTTGTCGTTACTGTCCCGTGCGGACTTCCCACTCTGCACGCCTTGCCACTCAACTCTGACTACTTCCAACTCACTTGTTGTCGTACCCGGGTTTACGACATATATATACAGAATTTCGATATTTATATTATTTATATTTTGCTGCTCTGGAAACCTCTCTCATTGCTTATCTTGTATCTTATAAATGTTGACTTTGTGCCTTAAATAAATTGCTGTGTTATCCTGAAGTTTGTCTTTCCTAATTTTCTACGTATCAACATGATTTATAGCAACAGTGTATATTTCCCGTAATTGCCATAAATTTCAAATACTGTACAGTTAAACCTGTCTATAGGTCCCCCTCTCGGGACTCACCAAAATAGGGTGCTATAGAGAGGGGGTGCTATAGACAGGTCACTTTTAATGTAAATCGCATAGTACTACGTATTTAAAATCGGGCGCTATAGAGAGGGAGGCGCTATTTAGAGGGGGCGCTATAGACAGGTTTAACTGTAATATCATCTATAAATAAAGTAAACTTTGTTTTCTAATGCTATTTCACTTTCCTCCAAAATTTTGAAAAAAACAGCAAAATGAAATATTTTAAAATTTACAATAATTCAGTGCGATTCATAGAGCAAGATTTAGAACACAGTGTAGGTAAAACACAACCGGGAGAAATGAGTGGCGTGTTATAAAGTGCCGCTGATTTGCATAAAAATAGTTGCTTGCTATTAGTTTTTTTTATTTACATATTATATAAAAATCATACATTAAAACCTCCATGAGTGGACACTCTCGCAAGAGAACACCTCTCTATAAAGGACAGTTTTCATCGCCAAAATTACACTTTCTACTAATTATCAACTTTCCAGTAAGAGGACATTTTTCTTTGAAGGACACTTTGGTACTGTAATGGTTGTATTGCAATTATTTTTTGCTTATCCCTAGTACACGTGGTACAGGCCATGATAATCATGGTGGGTAGAAGTAGGCGACTGCTTTTACTGTAAGTGCACCACATGTCTACACATATGAAAAGCAGTTCAACTTTACACTTACAAATGTGCCAGAGCCCCGTTTGGTTATACTTGCACTCGCTGGTGGGGTCGGACATTTGCAAGAATTGGGGGCCATTGGAGCATTTTTTTTTTAAATCAGAAAAAAGTGCCCAATGCGGGAATCGAACCTGGGTCGTAGCGGTCGAAAACCATCAGTTTAGACCATCCTTCCACCGACCCCCTTTATTAATTTTGTAAAGAACAACACCTATTTACAGAAACAAAGTGTCCTTCAGAGAAAAATATCCTTTCAGGTATCTTTAGGTGCTGCAATCTACATTTTCCAAGACTGGCTCCAGGATTCCACCGCCGTGTCAAAGTCAAGACTTCCCTACAATATGTCCCTATTGACGATACGACGCCGAAGCTGCTTTTCACGCCGCAAGAGAAAAGATGCAAAGCTACTAAGGACAAAGTTTCAAGACTAAGGAAATCCTTGGTAGAAGGACTTCTACCGACCCACTTTATTAATTTAGTAAATAACATCTATTAACAGAACCAAAGTGTCCTTCAGAGTAAAATGTCATTTTAGTTATCGGGCTTAAATTTAGGGATATTGGGAATACTACTATGTTTTGGGAATTTTTGATGATCTTTTTGATTTTCATCATTTTAAGTATTCAAATAGTGTCAAGTAACTCCAGATTATGTATGTCAAGTGAAATAAAGAGATTACAAAGAGAGTGTTAACAGTTTTAATATAACAAGAGAGGTAAAAATATACACAAATATATTTGACAACAGTCTAGAAGACTATCTACATAGAAAAAGGTAATAAAATATAGAAATTTTTCAAAGAGAGGAGGATACACTCCCCTGTTGGCCACCTAGAGATATTGGTTGGAGATAAACCAGACTAAATACTCTACAATGTTAAAAATCGAAACAAAATTCTCTATTTAATAATAGTTCTGTGTATGGATAGCCTTTATAAATATTAATACAACCTAAATATTATTAAAAAGGTATACACCGATAAAATTAATTGCAAAAAGTTTCTATATTTTAAATAAAAAATATAAAACGGCAAGCTTTCAAGCGTTAGCTTATCATCAGGCCAATTTATTTGGCAAATTTCAACAGTATATATAGAGGTGTTTTTGCAAAAACACCTACCACACCTCTATATATACTGTTGAAATTTGCGAAATAAATTGGCCTGATGATGAGCTAACGCTTGAAAGCTAGCCGTTTTATATTTTTTATTTATATATAAAATAAAGAAACTTTTTGCAATTAATTTTATCGGTGTATACCTTTTTAATCTTCATTGCAATTATTCCGCAATCTAACCTAAATATTATTATAAATGGAAATTTTGCCGGTAGCAAATTGATCTAAAGAGACAAAGGTCGCCTCTCCCATCAAAATAAACGTCAAAACTAGACGCCATCTTTTGACCGTTGCCGCAAACTAGCGGCCTCGCGGTCAGTAACAAAGCCACAACACCAGCTTTGGCAAACTGAAAAGCGTCCACCTAGAGACCATGGACTCATGGTCAATAGATAGCGTCTAGTTTTGACGTCTATTTTGATGGGAGAGGCGACCTTTGTCTTTTTAGCTAAATATTATTGTTAAAAATAAATATTAAAGAATAGAATGGTTGTCCATAAAGTCAAGATACAAACTATTTCACAAACCACTATACACCAAAGTTATTTTTTCAATGATACTGGACAAAATCGCTATCAAAATTTGGAGTACAACTTTACAATACGTTTATAAGAATAATTTTTAACGCTTTGCCAAATGTTTCAAATTTTTATTCGGTTTTGATGAGGAAAAAAGATTTTTGTCGAAACGTCGAGAGGACAACGCCTTGGCGATCATGGCATCTGCCAAGACCCGCATTTACAAATACTTCCTGGCCATGGAGTTGCGGGGAGTCCAAGAGGACTCTCTCCTGGTCTGGAGGAAGACCCTATTGAGATGGTGGAGCCTTCCTCACTCATAAATCATTGTAAATATTCTCATTATTCTTCATTAATTTTGTAAAACATAATTGACAAGATGTCAATAAAGGGTGTTTCAATCTCGGGACAATAAAAAAAAAAAAGATTTACTGGCTGAAGTTTCTTTAATTTGAAGAAAGTTTATCAAAGTTTAGAAAACAATATAAAAAAAACCTTTAGATTGTCTAAAAACAACTTAAAAGTCAATTGAGGGATACGTATACAGAATAAAAGTAAATTTGAACATAAATAACATTCTCTGAGACTGGAAAATACTCTTGTGTAGAGATGTAACATCCTCAATGGTTAAAAATGGTAAAAAGAGATGGGCCATTGCTAGAATGAGGGATAACCGTTGGAAAATGATTTTCCAGAATGGTTGCAAAGTTTCCCCACTATGTACTAAGTGTCAACCTGAAACCCCAAACCATATCATTGACTGTATTGGATTATTCATTGATAAGCCCTACTAATCCCCTGCTGACCTGCAACCCCATTTCAACCATTTCATTGACTGCATTGGTTCATCTATTGATGAGTTCTACTCATCCCCTGCAGACATCATCAACAAGCTCTACAAGCTTGATACCCTGATATGATTGAGTAGAGATAAGAAAGAAGACTAAGATAAGATTAGAAAACCGGAAAAACCATCAGTAAGATGGGAAGATCTCATGACTTTTGGTAGTTTCTGGAGAAAGATGGCGAGAAAGGAGTAGCAAAATTGCGACCGGCAGAAATGGTGAACCCACTTTGAAGACACGGGTCCATCAAGACGAAACAAAACGTGGTCGATTATAAATATTCATAATATTGGATATAGAGGATGCTATAAAATGTCTCCAAAGGATGACAAAGGAAGCTGATGACATCAATAAACGATAATCATAGGACTAGGAATATTTCATATATCTTGGCATTACCCTCTTTCTGACCCTGGAACGTACACACATGGGGACAAAACTTAAGGAAGTGGAAAGTCGGGTTTTTTTAAGGAGACAGAGGAAATTTGTTGACACTTGGCTATCTCGTATGTCTTTAATAAAGGTCACTGTAATATCTTTCAGAGTTATTGTCTGAATCCCGATATACATACTAAAAGGTACAGCTTAAGTTTTATCCATGAGTGTATCTTTCAGAATTATTGTCTGAATCCCGATATACATGCTAAAAGGTACAAATTCCTTAAGTTTTGTCTATGTATGCAAATCGCGAAATCAAAAACGTTTCTATAGAGTTACAGAGTGTTAAGAAACTCCAAAACAAATATTGAACCAAAACAGGTTGGGTAAAGGGTTGCCATTTGTATAACTACCCCAAATCATTGATACAATTAAAATCTATCTTTGCTGAAATAACTGAGTTTTCAAACGTAGATGGTTAATTCTACTATACCTTTGCCATTTATCAGTAGAATATGACGTTCTTTTTGATTATTATTTGTTTTCGATAAATTTATGATATAATTTTGAAATAAAATGATCTACAAGAAATATATGTATATATTTCTTGATCCTCTAGTTTCTTGTAGTCTCATTAAAGCCCATTGAAGGACGTTATATCTCTCACCAAACGAATACCTCTTCAATAAAGAAACGGGTCGCTTTTACCTCTGGCCTCTTCTTAGTGATGATATCGTATGATTCCTTCTATTGTAAAAGTATATTATTATTTTCTAAATCCTGTTTAACCCAGAGAGATCACATTGTCTCACTTTGTATAGGCTTGTTACCTTTTAGATGGATTGTACCTTAAATAAAATGTAAAGTCAAACACATCACTGATAATTGCTTATTATATTTTCTATGCTACAATATTGGTATTAGCCAAAAAATATTAAACCAAAATGCATGACAATGTATGTAAACAATGAAACAAGCAATTTCATAATGAATATTAATCTTTAAAAAGATGAAATCATTCCTGACCAAACAAGTCCTGAAGAGTAAAAGCCAACCATTATGGACTACTTCTTCTTTGGCGAATGCCCGCCCCCTATATCCAGCTATAATAATTCCTAATTTACTCTTTCGACTTCCTATTTTTAACAGTTTTGTTGAATCTACCAAGACATAACCCAGCTTGGAAAAACTTATTGCGAACTTCTTCATTGAGATAAAACAGGATTCATAAACCGCAAAAGAACAGGATAGTTGAAGTTCTTTGAATACACCACAGGATTAACTCAGACAAGACTTACTACATAGAATACTCATACCCATACAAATTCATACTTGTATGTTAGTATTACTTCAAAATTACAGTTAGTATCTTATTAAGACTTTATGGACAAACCTTAACACATATTAATAAGAATTTCTTTGAATTAACTCAAAAATACGTACTGTTCACACATATTTTGAGAAGTGTTTCAGAGAAAAGTATTTTCAAGCTTTAATGTAAAAACATGGGTACATTTTATTGAAAGAAATAGCATTTAATAACACAATACAGTAGAACCTCCCTGTAAAGGACACCTAATTGCAGAGCCAAACTGTCCTTTAGGGAGAGGTGTCCTCTTACCGGTGAATTGCTAAATAGTAAAAATGGTAATTTTGCAAATGAAAACTGTCCTTTATAGAGAGGTGTCTGCTAGCGAGATGTCCGCTAAAGGGAGATTCTACTGTAAGTGTAAAGTTTTAAAATATACTCCCATATTTATATGGAAAGGCAATGAATTTATGATGAAAATAGGCATAGCTTTTACTTGGCAGAAAAAATGAAAAACTTAATTTGAAAAGAAATAATCTAGAGTATATACAGAGTGATTTTTAAAAATGACACCAATATTTTCAAATCGAGAAGATTTAGAAAATCTATAAAAGATTCATCAATGCAGTCATTGGATGATATTTTAAAATATACAAATACCAATTATTATTTTTCCACTGCTTTGATAAAATTTCCCTATCAACACATATAATTTTAATACATATTAGAAAAAAATTGTCAGCCACTCATTATGATACATTTTTTCAATGATACATAATTTTCTATTTATATAAAGCATACATTCATCACACTTATTAATTTTAAAATACATTAAATAGATTAAAATATATAATACAGCATTTACATATATAAATTCTATATAAGTTAATTTATATATTATTTATAATATTTTTCATTTTATATTTTAAAAAATGTACGACTACAGAAAAAATATACTAAAACTTTTCTTTCACGATTAGTTAAATATATTAGTTAAGAGAGAAAAATGTAAGAAAAATATTAAAATAAAGATGGGAAAATGATTAAAAAGGCACATCTATTGAAATAGAAAAATGATATTTAGTTGATTTTTCATCATTAGAGAGATATCAGTGGCCATTTTGTAATGCTTAGCTACATGATAAAGGGAGGTATTTATTTCTCATAATTTCAATTTTAGCAAGAATAACAGAGAAAAATTATTCTGAAGAAAAATAGTGCCGAGTTTTAAAAATGGTATTGAAAAAGATGGTGCCAAAAATTTCACAAGTTAATATTTAGAAAGTAATACATTGATTAAAAAAAATGATTGAATCATAGAACTTATTGAGAGAATATTGCAAAAATGAAATACTCTTTGCAACGTTTATTTATGTAAACCAGAGAGAAAATGGAATCATCAGAGAAGTAGTATAAAATATTTAAAGAGCAATACGTGTAAACAAATGTTAATTATTGTATTTGAAAAAAAAAAATTCTCGAGATGCAACAATAGCATTTTAAATATAAAGAATTTCCTAACCTAATGAGAATATATATTTCTATTTTTTCGTTGATCTCAATATTCTGTTGAGGCAAACCTTATTATCAAAGAATTAAAAATCATTTTTTTTATTCACAGAGAGAAATATTTATATTATTCACACAAAGTATATTTTATTACTAACTTAATACAAATTACACACTACTTATAAGATGGTATATAGGAAATATCAACTAAATTTTGAAAATATTCATATTGCATATATTTTATAGCTTGAAAATAAAGCTGCCATATTAATATTGAAGTTACGTCCACAAATTAGATAAGGGAATAAATATAATAATAAAACACTTTTAACGATTATAAATTATATAAAATGTAAAACATATTTTCACAACATGGGCAATAATTAGTGTGAATAAAAAATTGATATATAGCTAGCAATAAATATGTATATATATGTTTCTATGAAAATGTTAATCTGCAAGACGCAGGTTATCATCATCCCTTTTTTAAATTTGCTTTTGTCACTTTGGCGGTTCGCAAATAAACAACAAAAGATGTATCAGACATTATAAAGACAATAAAGATTTTCTGATAATAAGAATGTACAAAGATATTGCAAATATATATATTCAGATGACCCCTAGCTCATAAATGAGCTCTCCAGTGGTTTTAAAAGTATCAGACTACTATTATACTCTTGTTTTTTACACAAATAAATTTACTGGCAATGCGTTTCTTTTTTAAATCTCTACAGACCTTACTGCAATGATATGATTTAATGAATGAGAGGGCTTGGCTCATCAGTAAGGATCCCTATACGCTGTTTACACTCTTATATTAACTTTTAGAACCGCAAGCAAAGTTCGCCACTGATACAACGGGTCTCTTCCAAATACATATATTTAAAATTATCAATATTAATTGTACACAAATTATATTTTAATTAATAAATAAAATGTATACTGAGCAGAATTTTATTTATTATGAATATAGAGATGGCAAAGTGCTTTCTATTTCCATAGAGAACCAAAATCTGTAGCTGCGGTAAGGAAGAATTAAGAAAATTAGGTTTAGCCATGAAATTAAATATGTAAAATTAGTTTACCATTATTGTTATATATCTATTATATATTTAAATAATTAATAACATTCAAGTTGAAAACATTTAGTCCTTTGTCTTAGTCGTTAAATTTTAAAAGTTAAATGCATAGTGTGTGTGTTAAAATTCAATCTCACATATTAAGACTTATTTTGTAAGAATTGAATAAATATTGCATATATGAAAAGCCAAAATATTATTGCTCTAAATTGTTTTCACTCTTGAGCTTTAAATATCGGAAGGTGAGTATAAATAAATTTTAAAAATATTATAAAACTTGAAGGTGGTTTACACACACAAATATTATTTTTTGAAAAAGAAGCAAGAAATTTGGAATAAAATTAAAATTAATCGAAAATATTATTATTACTATCAAGGGTCAATATCAACATAATCATTACTGTTTTATAAACAATATAAATTATCACATTTAAAATTGTAATTATTATTTAAAGCGCGTTTGTTAGTTGTTGTTTGGTAAACGTTTTGGCGCCAAATTCGTAGTGAGCGAATTCTAACTACTCAGAACATTTTCTTATAATCACTGATATTGGTACGCTGTGTACAGAAATGTTCTGCTTATTGCGAGTCCTTCTTTGTTATTGATTGATAAAACGTTTGGGTTGTGGTTTACGTTTAATTATTTAAATGACATTTTTTAGTTTTCAAAATATTTTATCGATATACTTACTATTAACTATATCATTAAGCGCATTGATAATTTTCTGTTTGTGTGATATTTAACATATAAGTATTGAAACCAATACACACACTATCACGAAACAGTTTATCAAATGTTTCAAAAATTTAAAAACATATATACGTATTCAATCTTTATGTGATAATATCAAATAAATATTGCTGACATTTTAAATGAAATGCACGTAGAATTATATTTAAAACATAAAAATATCCATAACAAACACATTAAATTTGAAAATTTTAAATATATAATAGAACCTTTAGTATGTGCATATATTAAATAAATAGACAAACCAATGGCTTTAAGGTTAATAAAAAATTAAAGCATGTTTAATCTATGTCCAATCTATTCTGTGTGTGATTTTGATATACGCTATTTTTTTTACAGACGCGTATCAACTGATCTAAATATTTTAAACCTATATTTAGATTTTTATAATTTATAAATGTTATGTTTTAAATAAAAAAATATGCATTATATACTTTGCAAAATAATTATAAACTAAGTATATAAATGTGTTCCTTATTTTGGAATTAGTTTTTTAACAATTATTTTTTAAAAAGATGCATAATTATATAAAGTATATTTTATTACAAGTTAGAATATTGGGCTAGATTTCTCCTAGAATTAATACATCTTTTGGATGTTAAAAATTCGGGTTAGGAGCTATTTATATAAATTAAGTCACAGATATGTTGAAAATAGGTTACGTTATTGTAAGTTTAATTGGGCTAAAATACATATAAATATTTTAAATATCTTATGAAAGAAATTTATACATTAAATGGTCCAAACGTGCACTTTCTCTGCAATTATACACCAACTTGATTGCTCGTAGAATGAACAAATTATGTCCAAGTTTTCAACATAACGTTCAATCAAAGAATCAAGTTCCCCTTGTCTGAAAACATGAAAATAACGATGGTACGTTACTGAGCCACCACTTTCTTGGGAAGAAGAATCAGACGAACAAGAAATTGTTCGTTTGCTAAGTGGTTGTCGTTTGGTTGCATTTTCTGAAAATCTAATATTGACTTTTTCGGTTGTTTGACTACATGAAGGTTGAGCATTATCATCTTCTTCACATTTATCCATCCATTCAGCTACTTTCATGTTCGAATTTTTCTTTGTGGCATGTTTTTGGGAGTCTTTTGTTGATCTTTCTGGGAGTTTTTGATGAGATTTGTTTCCTTTCAGATTGAGGTGTAAAGTCTTCTTATGCTGTTGTTTTTCATTACAGAATGTAGAGTAAGGCTTCGGAGGAGGGGAACGTAATTGTTTTGGTACTGTAAAGCCTGGAATTATAGGACCCAGGACATCCTCAAAAAATGTCAGAATTGGAAGTTTCTCGAATCTCTTCCTAAATAAAGGTTGGGGTTCGAAGTTTCTTGATTCTTCAGCTATATCAAGATCTTTAATTTGGCCATCAATTTGTTCGTTCGCTTCGGGAATATCTTCTTCCACTTCTTCTATCGAATTTTGCTTTTGGAATAGTCGTTCCTTCATATTCTGACCACTTTTGCTCAAGCCGTTTTTACCTAACTCGTTTTTTATAGAGATAAAACCAAGGTCAAGTGCATTTGCCGTTGGAGGAATGTTATTACTAGCAATAGAAGAATTAAGAGAAACTTCCAAATCAGGAATATTGCTTTTTAACGTTTCTAGAATTCCTTTTTGCTCCTTTTGCAGCAGAATCTCAAAATTTTCATCAAAATTGCAAGCTGCCTTTATACCCTTCGTATTTTCGTTTGAGCATTTATCTTTTGAATAGAAATTTTCATCATCCCGAAAAGAAGCATATGATTTACGGTCATCCAGATGATCGTAGCGATCATTTAAAATTTCGATGTCTAAATTAATGGCCGAATTAAGCATATCTATTGTTTTTGTATCATCATTCTTGCTGTTGCAATTTTTAGTTAGGCTCTTCTCTAGCGAGTGAAGATTCAGGTCGAATAATTTAGAGTTAACGTTGTAGATGGTATCGTTGAATTTGGTATCGCTAGAGGATAGGGTGGTAATGGGTTCAGGTATTTCTTGGGTAGGGATTCCATTCCCATCTTCATCTAGATGTAGGGGGTTGATGTCGTCTTTGACAACAGGGCAGTGAATGACGGAAACCACGCTCTCGTCACTGTCAATGCTTTCGTCTCTTGGGATGACAGATATCATGGATTCGTCGCTTGTATCACTGTTGATGCTATCATGAAGACACGACTTTTGATCGTGCAAGACCGAAGTGGAGAATCTCCTGGGCTTATGCAACGGGTGCTTCTTATGAGTTGTATCCACACTAAGGCTGCGTTTGGCTTTTCTGTCGATGGACGAATGCCTTGAAATCGACGGCGTATCTGAGATCTTCTTCTCAGGCGATGGCACAACCTCTGGGATCGAAGGCTCAGGATAAGGCTTGGATTCCTCAGTTTGAGGACCGTTTTCGGAATTGTTCGCCTCCGCGGTGGGCGAAATCTTCTTAAAAGGCTCCTGTTCACGATTGAGCTTTCGTTCGAGATGCCTTAATAGGGAAGCGCTTGATTTTGATCGCATGATCTTCTCGTTGCGGATTCTCTCAGCATATTCCCGCGGGTCGCTCGCTGTGGATGCCCGCTTCAGTACGGAGGTATTGAAGATGGCGTCCTTGTACCTGAAGTTCTTGAAGAGGGAGGCAAAACGGCTGGGTGGGTCCTGTTCTACGAGGGGCGGCTCGCAAGGCTCGATGTTGTGCAGCTCGATGGGCACTGGACGGTCGCCTGGAGGAGTGTTCCTGCGGCAGCTGTACAGTCCAGAACTGCTGGGGGAGAATATCAGCTTCTGGAAGGCGCGGCGAACGAATCCGTAGCAGGACTCGTTAGGGGATTCATCCTTGGAGTCGCTGTCCGTGTAGGCGTGGTATATAAGCACATCCTCGTCACTTGTGGTGTCTGGACAGGCAGTACAGAGGTGTTAGATATAGGACAAATGTCTCAATTAAAGAAATGGTACATTTTCATGTGTGGGTGTATATATAAGTGATGGAGTGTGTGTTAGGATAAGTTGAGATATGTTGAATATAGAAGTCGTGGAGGCATTGTTGAAATGATACAGAGAGTCAAGAGTTTCCAAAAAAGAAGAACCTTCATTTCGTCAAGAGAGAGATTGAGATTGAAACTACTTTATCACAATGTACATATAAGGTTATAAAAGCAAAAAAGAATAAATATGAATAAATAAGATTATATATTTATAAATATATATGATAAGACTGGTGTGCTGTGTGTCTTAATAAAAGTTTTGTATGTGTGAAACTATATATATGGGAATAAATGGAAAGAGAGAAGGCCAGAGGAATCCAGCTATATGGGCTCTGTTGACACCAGCTCACGGCCGTGAGTGACGTGAAGCCTGCGTCTGGTCAAACTTCCTCCAGAGCTCTATTTTCTGGGTTTATATTCGGCCCAGGATGGGTGACTTAACTGGACTAGGGACCAGTCAGAAAGGGTCCATCGACGTAAGCCGCTGAGCTCTGAAATAAAGAGGCATGCAACTCCGCCCAGGAGGAGTGGAAGCAGTAACAAGCTCGCTAAAAAACCTGGGCTTAGCTGGCCCGGCTGATAGTACCCTGTAAGGGCTCCAGGGATACATGATGAGCAGCGTTTGTACTCCATGTTAGGAGCGGCTTCACATGGCGTCTGTTCCTTATGTCAGAGGCGGCCATTTATTTTAGAGCTAAGTCGGCCTGCTACTGAGTAGTGCTCCCAGTCTTAATGACAAAGGCAGACGCATTCTACTTCACCCAGTCATGATGGTTGTCAAGTCTCAAGCTCTACAAGCTTGATACCCTGATATGATTAAGTGGAGATAAGAAAGAAGAAGAGGCATGCACCCCTCTCTTTATTTGTGTATTATTACTTATCCTCACTAATAACGTTTTTTTTACTAAGGTGTTAAACTTAATCATTTTTCACCATTTTTTAAATTTACCATTGACGGATTTCAATAGAAAATCTTTTAAAGAAATTAAAATTATGAAAATTCGAAACTATTATAGACGCATATGATTCTTTTTTTAAAAAATAAAACAATTTATACTGCCCTTCCTGCAATGGAAAAATTAATGGGAGGGCTTGCACTAAGAGCAGTAGAAATTGTTTTATTTTTTTGTAAAAGAATCATACGCGTCTATAATAGTTTCGAATTTTCATAACAGACGGCGCGCTAATGCATCATAAATAAAAATTATATTAAATTTAAAAGATCTACCAAAGACAGAGAGCAACATTCACTATGAAAGCCAAATTTATACCGCAATCAATAAACGGGGGCTGTTGCTCTTTAAATGGACCCATTTCACTTTCTCCTCTTCTCTGGTTGATTGTCCTGGAATAACTCTTTCTTTCAACGGCCTTTCCTTCTGTTGGATCGAGGAATGGACTCCTTCTTTGCTTCCTTTCTTTCTGTTGGGTCCAGGAATGGACTCCTTCTTTGCTTCCTTTCTTTCTGTTGGGTCCAGGAATGGACTCCTTCTTTGCTTCCTTTCTTTCTGTTGGGTCCAGGAATGGACTCCTTCTTTGCTTCCTTTCTTTCTGTTGGGTCCAGGAATGGACTCCTTCTTTGCTTCCTTTCTTTCTGTTGGGTCCAGGAATGGACTCCTTCTTTGCTTCCTTTCTTTCTGTTGGGTCTAGGAATGGACTCCTTCTTTGCTTCCTTTCTTTCTGTTGGGTCCAGGAATGGACTCCTTCTTTGCTTCCTTTCTTTCTGTTGGGTCCAGGAATGGACTCCTTCTTTGCTTCCTTTCTTTCTCTTGGGTCCAGGAATGGACTCCTTCCTTGCTTCCATTCTTTATTGGCTTACCTAAAGAGAAGTGATGATGCGAAACTTCTATAAGAGAGAAAAGTGAAGAGATCAAGAAAATTTTAAGAGTTTTCCATTCTATAGAGTGAGGATAAAAGAAAAGGTAATCATACCAACAAGGAATCCAGGGTTAAGTTTCTTATACCATTTTCATTTCACTAGCTTTCGGGATAACATGCCCTTCAACAGAAGCAACTATAAGTATAACTTCCAGCTACGCGCGTAGAGTTAGATGGAAGTTATATTCCTAGTTGCTCCTGTGAAAGGCATGTTATCCCCAAAACTAGAGAAATAAAAATGATGCAAGGAACTAAACCCTGGATTCCTTTTTTGTTGATATTATTAAATTTTAAGTCAGGGGATGAACGTTTATTACAAAATAAGGTGTTTTTTCGTGAACAATATCTTTCGCCTCTTGCAAATAGGATTTTTTACTAGTTTTATTATATTGGACGTTTTCAAGTGTATGCGTTTTCATTTTATCTACACTAAACATATAAAGGAATTTAGATTGAATTCTAAAAATTCGAAACTAAAATTCTACTCCCTCGTTTAAAAAATACGAAAGTTACCTATATGTCTGAAAGAACAATAAAAGCGACCCCTATACTATTCAATTACGATATCAAATCAGGGTGCTGGAAACAAGAGTTCAGGAATATTTTGAATATGAAGCTATTCTTGCGTCATTTTTTTGTCTAGTTATACGAAATACATTTCTACAATTCCACAACTGAAGATGGATAGAAGGTTGTGAAGGCCTGGCTCATCCGCGACGATCCTTACTTTCAATTTCCTTATCCCACAGA
>CP092871.1:11475861-11519050 GCA_030710605.1 Cordylochernes scorpioides | reverse complement strand
TACAGGAGAGCCATAAACCATTTCTTAAAGGGCCTACCCACAGGCCTGGTTCTGGTGGCACTCACCATTGGCTACGAGATGGTTGTGTAGAAGCCTTAGGAAAACCACGGCCACCATTAGTTATTCTTTACCCTTCTATAGTCTTCAATTAAATTGGAAGTTTGACCTGGACTCTTGGAATATTTGACCTAATTCTGGTCCAAGGTGACTAGCGTGGAAACGGCACCATTTTCCAATGAAGTCCTGGTGTTGTCCTGGTGTGGAACTAACACCTACCTACATATTCTCATGCCCAGCAATGACCGCAGCCTTGCAGAAAATTGACATAGACCCAGAACTTTACACACCCAAGATAGAGGACATTGCTGTGATAGAGATGTATGGAGACATCTGAGGCTCTTCATTGGACACAGCAATAACAACAATTATAACAATTTGTGTCAAATTTAAATACATACCAATTAAGAACGAAAAATGGATTATTACTCTTCTATTTAAATTTATACACGATATAAAGAATTCAATTTTTATTATCGGTAATGAGAAGGAATCAAAAGAAATTCATCAAAAGATTCTTCATTATTTACTTTATCAGAAGATTTATCTATCAAGGTAACTTCAATGTGAAGTATAATGAATATTTGTTGAAGAAATTTCAGGTAAGATATTTTCTGCTCGCTCTGACATATTCACAACGTTCTGTTCAAACTAAACCAAAGGAACCAAAAACACAAAAACCTTTATTAAGACATACTGGTCTTATAGGAGATTCATCTTGGAAATTACAAGACTTTTGTTTGCTTATCCCTAGTACACATGGTACAGGTCATGATATTCATGGTGGGTAGAAGTAGGCAACTGCTTTTACTATAAGTACACCACATGTCTACACATGTGAAAAGCAATTCGACGTTGTACTTACAAATATGCCAGAGCCCCGTTTGGTTACTTGCATTCGCTGCTAGGGGTGGACTTTTACAAGAATCGGGGGCCATTGGAGCATTTTTTTATCAGAAAAAAGTGCCCAATGCGGGAATCGAACCCGGGTCGTAGCGGTCGAAAACCAACGGTTTAGACCATCCTTCCACCGACCCCCACCCTTCCCACAAGACTTAATAGAAAAGGTTTCTGGAGATGAGTTTCCTTTATTAACACAATCTCAAGCTTTCAGAAATCTCTGCCCATCTACAGGAGTACATAAAACTGATAATAAAACGACGTTTTATTTCTCTACGTTAAATTTAGTACTAATTTTCAGCGATAAAAGACGTTAAGTTAATAAAGATGATTTATGTAAATATTAAAAAGTATTGAGCTCAGAAGAAAAGTTGATCATAAATGCCTGAGCCTAGGATATAAAGAACTCTAGATCAGAATAAAATAGGAAAAGGATAAAGAAGCTGATAAAAGGCTGAAGTTAGCAAAATATTGATCTGCATAAATAGTTCAGGATAATTGCTCCGATTAAAATAAGTTTAATTTTATGTGACATGTTATCATAATAGAATGAAACTCATTATGTTAAATTCATCAAATCTTGTCGTTCACTACCTCCGGAGAGAGAGAGAGAATATCACCTGCCTATCGCTACTGTAAGTACGCAAAAATTATTTATTTAAATTATTAATTTGCTTATTTATTATTTTCTCAAATCCTCTTTTTTTTCTGTTTTCTTCTACTTTATCTCCAACATTTCTGGTATCAACATATGAAGTATCATGTTTTATCTTCCTATTATAAGGTCTATTCCGGAAATAAGACCTGGCTAGATGTTTCAGT
The DNA here is from genome assembly GCA_030710605.1 of Cordylochernes scorpioides. Lineage (NCBI taxonomy): Eukaryota > Metazoa > Arthropoda > Arachnida > Pseudoscorpiones > Chernetidae > Cordylochernes > Cordylochernes scorpioides. The sequence goes on along the minus strand of CP092871.1, from coordinate 11,517,271 downwards.
ATGCTAATACTACAACTAAACCCCAAATATATGACGTTGTCATCTCAATAGACAATGTCTATTAACCAATTAAAACCCCGATACACACTTCTTTACGATAAACCCACTTGATTGTATTCCAATTTGAAATTATCGTGAATATGAAAATTGATGTCAATACACAGGTAGGTTATTGAATAAACAATGGAACGATCTTTTTTTCAAATTATCGAAATATTATTAAAGGAAATTTGCATATATATTACATATATTGATCGGTGTTCTTGAAATAACATCTTCGGCCAAAAGATTTTTTACTTTTTTTCGACGTTTCAAAAAAAATTGTCCTCTTGTTAGGAAAAAAAAACTTGAGAGCTTGAATATACTTTTATTTATTGTACATATAAAATTATATAGGGTTAATATATATTTAAGAAAAAGTAAAGTTAAATATTATTTTCATCAGACGAATCCCACTGATGGTCTATGTCTGGTATAATGTCACATTCCGTCCTGAAGTCGGACAGATCGGTCTTCTCCCCGACTATTGCCATGTCAAGGAATAGCTTCAGACCTCTGCTCAGGTGACAGGTACTCGAGGACGTCCTCCTTGTTAGAAGGGGAGACCACAGCGTCTTCTATCTCCTCCCTATAATATAAAGAGGTTCTAGGATGGTGTTGGCATTCAAGCTCTCGAACAACCCCTCTACCTTTAGAGACAGAGAGATTGAATACACTTTTATTAATCGCACATATAAGATTATATAGGGTTAATAGGAGGAAAAAAGTAAAATTAAATATTATTATCATCAGACGAATCCCACTGAGGGTCGTCTGGTATGATGTCACGTCCTGGACAGATCTCCCCGACTATTGCCATGTCGAGGAATTGAACAGATCTCTGCTCAGGTGACAGAGACAATGACAATTAACATATTTTATTGAAATCTTGTCAATACAGGAAAGTGCACAGTCCGCAATAATTATGAGAAATTAACAATAATGTCAATTTGTATACAATATAATGCGACCTATGATTGTAGAACGACATTTGAAAATATCCCGCATGTGTTTCTTTTGAACGAAAAATCGAAATTTATTTCAAGAAGAAATAACGATTATTTCTAACCTTATGGATGAAGTATGAAAGGATGAATTGTGAAGAGCAATGATAAACAGAAAAATAAAAGAGTCCAGGGATGGGAATCAAACCCACAGTGTTCCGCTTACCGGGCAGATGCCATGTCCACTAGGTTACCCAGGACATATTTTTCCATTCGTAAATATTATATAAAGTGATTTTTATACAATATAATGCGGCCTATGATTGTAAAACGACATTTGAAAATATCCCGCATGTGTTTCTTTTGAACGAAAAATCGAAATTTATTTCAAGGAGAAATAACGATTATTTCTAACCTTTCTAACGTGGATCGCATGCAGAGGAGATGGTGATGGAGAGACAGAGAGAGGATTGCAGGGTATCATTTAAAAGAAGGAACAAAAGTTAAGGACGAACAGACTCTCGTCGTCCCCTATTAACTTTTATTCCTTAGAAAATAATTACTCCATCAAAACAAATATTATTTCTGATGCACTAGCGCGCCATCTGTTATCAAAATTCGAAACTATTTTAAAGACGTAAGATTCTTTTTGAAATTAAACAATTTTTACTGCCCTTACTACAATGGAACAATTAAAGGGAGGGCCTGGCTCATCAGTGATGAACCCTCCCAGCGGTTTCGCCAGTTTAATCTACCATACCGCTGTTATATTGCATTTTTGGAACTTCCTTTTATAGTGATACTGTTGGTAGACTCTTAGGAATGGGTATTTTAGAAGAACTATGGACATAAGCTTTGAGGATTGTTCCATTGCAGTAAGGGCAGTAGAAATTGTTTAATTTCAAAAAGAATCTTACGCCTTTAAAATAGTTTCGAATTTTGATAACAGACGCTAGTGCATCATATTATAAATGTTCTAATAAAAGACACAATTTGAAATTTGCGGAAGAGCGATTGCTCAAAGCATATTATTTATTTATAATTATATGTAATTCCACTGTCCTCAAAGCTTATGTCCATAGTTCTTCTAAAATACCCATTCCAAGAGTCTACCAATCACTATATCACTATAAAAGGAAGTTCCAAAAATGTAATATAACAGCGGTAGGGTAGATTAAACTGGCGAAACCGCTGGGAGGGTTCACCACTGATGAGCCAGGCCCTCCCTTTAATTGTTCCATTGCAGTAAGGGCAGTAGGGATTGTTAAATTTCAAAAAGAATCTTACGTCTTTAAAATTGTTTCAAATATTATTTCTATTGAAGATCTTATTAAATGTTTAGAATTACGTTATAAATGCTCTCTTTTCAACCTTGCAACATTTTGTTCTAACAAAAGAATTAAAAAGAAGAAGTCAAACAAATATATATTAAAACGAAATAGAAAAAAAAAATCATTTACCAAATTGTAATTTTAGATGTGTACAGTTTGTAAAATAGCTATATGTATGGAAATTCTATATAAACTTTGGGGAAAAAGGGAACTAGAAAAGTCATTTAGAAGGCAAACAACCTGAAAATAAGTTTTTTTCTTGGAATCGTTTAGTTCAATCCATTTTCTAAGTTTGGACACGGTTTATTTTCTTTTGCTTATCCCTAGTACATGTGGTACAGGCCATGGTAATAATAACATGGTGGGTAGAAGTAGGCGACTGCTTTTACTGTAAGTGCTCCACATGTCTACACATGTGAAAAGCAGTTCGACTTTGCACTTACAAATGTGCTAGAGCCCCGTTTGGTTACTTGTACTCGCTGGTGGGGTTCGACTTTTGCAAGAATCGGGGCCTATTGGAGCATTTTTTTTATCAGAAAAAAAGTGCCCAATGTGGGAATCGAACCCGGGTCGTTGCGGTCGAAAACCAACGGTTAAGACCATCCTTCCACCGACCCTCGCTTTTCTTTTTTGATAATCTACACTGCCTCCTTTAACCTAACCTAACTACACTACCCTAATATAGATATTATTAATAAAGATGTTTAAAAATACAAAAATATTTTCTCACAATTGTTGACTTTGCTTTTAATGAAACTGATTCCAAGAATTATAATCAAACATTATATTTAATGATTTACAAGAGAGAGAACAAAATATAAAAGGGAAACTATAATTTAAAAAATAAAGGAACTTTTTCTTTTCTTTCAGTTAGCGCCTATTTACCTGTGAGCTTACACATACACTCTGTGGGAACAATTGATTAATTAATATATAGTTAAACCTATCTATAGCACCCTCTCTAAATAGCGCCTTCCTCTCTATAGCTCCCGATTTTAAACATTAAAATGTAAACATTTTACATTAAAAGTGACCTGTCTATAGCACCACCTCTCTATAGCACCCTATTTTGGTGAGTTCCAAGAGGGGGCGCTATAAACAGGTTTAACTGTATATACAACAACAATGTGTTTCTTTCTTTTTTCAAAAACGCTAGCTTTCAAGTGACAATCGCTCTTCAACGGGTTTAATATCTTACAATCATCTTACAAGAAATATTTACAAATACAAATTTCTTGTAAGATAAAGTCGATGTTTTATTAAGCTCGTTGAAAAGCGATTATCGCATGAAAGCTAGCATTTTAGAATAAAAAAGAAACTCATTGTGAGAAAATATTTTTGTATTTTCAAACCTTTTTTTAACAATTTTACATTTGCAAAATTACGATTTTTATTATCTAGCAACTCTCGAGTAAGAGGACATCTCTCCCTAAAGGACACTTTGGAACTGTAATTAAGTGTCCATTACAGGGAGGTTCTACTGTATTTTAATTTTTGTTTGCTCCCCTAACGAGGACAAAAGATTTTTATCGAAACGTCGAGATAATAAAAATATTTACTGGCAGAAGTATCTTCGGGGTATATTGAGCTATATGGAATGGTCAGATTCATTAGAACAAACAGAATCCCCATAAATACAAGTCATCCTTAACTCCATGTGTGTGTGTGTGTGATAATGTAATAATCTAAAAAAAATACTACAGTTGAACCTATCTATAGCGCCTCCTCTTGGGACTCACCAAAATAGGATGCTATAGAGAGGGTGTGCTATAGACAGGTCACTTTTAATGTAAATCGCATCGTACTACGTATTTAAAATCGGGCGCTATAGAGAGGATGGCGCTATTTAGAGGGGGCGCTATAGACAGGTTCAACTGTATATATACACTCATGGACAGTGAGGTCGGTAGAAGGATGGTCTAAACCGTTGGTTTTCGACCGCTACGACCCAGGATCGAATCTCGCATTGGCCACTTTTTTCTCATTTAAAAAATGCTCCAATGGCCTCCGATTCTCGCAAAAGTTCAATCCCACCAGCGAGTGCAAGTAACCAAACGGGGCTATGGCACATTTGTAAGTGTTTAAAGTCGAACTGCTTTCCACATGTGTAGGTAGACATGTGGTGCACTTACAGTCAAAGCAGTCGCTAACTTCTACTACCATAGCCTGTACAAGGTGTGCTTGTGATAATAATAAATAAGAAAAACACTCATGGACAAAACTTAAGGAAGTGAAAAGTCTTTGATATCACCGATTGTCTATTTTTTAAAAATAAGAATAAAGAAGAAATATATATTAAGTTCACACTTGGTTATTTCGTGTGTCTTCAATGAATATCACTGTGTATCAAATATATTTCAGAGTTATTGTCTGAATCCCGATTTACATGCTATAGGTACAATTTCCTTAAATTTTGTCCATGAGTGTATCTTTCAGAGTTATTGTCTGAATCCAGATATACATGCTAAAAGATACAACTTCCTTAAGTTTTGTCTATGAGTGTATCTTTCAGAGTTATTGTCTGAATCCTGATATACAACTTCCCTAAGTTTTGTCCATGAGTGTATCTTTCAGAGTTATTGTCTCAATCCTGATATACATGCTAAAAGATACAACTTCCCTAAGTTTTGTCCATGAGTGTATCTTTCAGAGTTATTGTCTCAATCCTGATATACATGCTAAAAGATACAACTTCCCTAAGTTTTGTCCATGAGTGTATCTTTCAGAGTTATTGTCTGAATCCTGATATACATACTAAAAGGTACAACTTCCCCAAGTTTTGTCCATGAGTGTATCTTTCAGAGTTATTGTCTGAATCCTGATATACATGCTGAAAGATACAACTTCCCTAAGTTTTGTCCATGAGTGTAAATTGCATTGGTAGCTCTATGCAAACTATTTTAAACACAATGTCCTATCATATTTAGGATTTGGTGTTACAAATATTTAACAGCACGCCGAACAATATTTCTACCTAAAATTTACAGAGATATATTTATCCTCTCTAGATTTTCTTCTGCAAAATCTAAAATATAAAAAGACTTACTATTTGAAACACAAGAACTAAACTTATTCGTTTATTTATTTCGATAAAACTGGACGAAATTTCAAGTTAAAAGGCTTTTCTTTCATGACCCTAATACGTATTAGAGATATAAATAAAAATCCTTTTGGTTTGAAAGTTTAAATAATTTTATCGTAGAAAGAAATAAGTTTAGTTCTTGTGTTTCAAATAGTAACAGCGATGTAGATTTAGTTTCCCGTAAATTATTTGAAAAAGTAAAAATAAAAATCAGGTAAAAAGTTTCTTTTAATTTGCAAGTTTTCGAGTAAATATATACTGTTCTTCAAAGGGCTGATATTCTATGTACAATCTCTAAATAATATTTATACAAAATAATTGAAAAGCTTTTGTTATTGGCATGTGCTGTCTGCATCAGACTGTTTCCAGCTAAAGTAATAGACATTATACTGGGATTAAATATATATACCTATCCCCCGATTTACACGGTACTTTTTTTTACACGTTTTCGCTTTTACACGGTTTTCCAAATAAGTTTTTTTTGTTGTTTTTATCGCACTATACTAAATGCTACTGTGATTGAACACATGCGCTGTGTACACATCTCACGAGGAATCCCGAGCTTATGTGCTGACTACATATTTTAACCTGTCAATGCATTTTATTTTTATTTCTGTGTACACCTATCCCCCGATTTACACGTTTTTCTCAGGAACGTATCTACCGTGTAAATCGGGGGATAGGTGTATATATATATTTGGGACATGCCAATAACAAATGTTTTTCAATTATTCTGTATAAATATTATAAAGAGATTGTACATAGAGTATCAGCCCGTTGAAGAACAGTATATTTGCTCGAAAACTTGCAAATTCAAATTAAAAGAAACCTTTTACCTGATTTTTATTTTTCCTTTTTCAAATAAGTTTAGTTTAAAGACTTACTATCTGCAATAAGGAATCCAAGTGGTAATGGTAGACCAATATATTGAACCAGTAAAAACTAGTTGAAGGGGGCTAGTTAGAAATAACAGAAGACATTTAAATTCTAGTCTGTTTGAAGTAGAAACCTTCACAAGACATTCTACCTCTTTAATACGGTCGATTGCAAGTTTCTTACAAACTTTTTAAATGACCTCTCTTACGATTCCTGTTAAAATGGAGTTTCGTGAAGTTGTTAAACAACTTTATTCAAAACAATTGCGCAGATTGGAGTTGCGTTTGAAACAGTTACTGGAAATTCTACATCTTCGAAGACCATTGGGTAGATGTTGACGACTGCTTTTACTGTAAGTACACCACATGTCTACATATGTGAAAACAGTTCGACTTTACACTTAAAAATGTGTAAGAATACCGTTTGATTACTTGCACTCGCTGGTGGGCTTTGTGTGGACTTTTGCAAGAATCGGGGGCCATTGGAGCAATTTTTTTCAATCAGAATAAAGTGACCAATGCGGGAATCGAACCCGGGTCGTAGTAGTCGAAAACCAACGGTTTAGTCCATCCTTCCACCGACCCCCTATTAATACATCCTAATTACTCAAACGTCTCACACAATTCAATATGTACCACATCATACATCTCCAGGTTCTCTTTCACCATCACAATGTTCCTCTTCTTTCCAAATGAACGAGTACTAATCTCAAATTGATTGAATTTCAATTCGAATTAATACCACATTAACTATATTCTCCCAATGATTTAAGGTAAAATATTGTTAAAAGTTTAACCATTATAAAATACATTCTTTCAAAAACATGGAAGTTGTGCCGTTAGCTATTCAGACAATAACTCTGAAAGATATTTGATACACAGTGATACAGTAAAGACATACGAGATAACCAGGTGCGAACGAAATTTCCATTGTCTCCTTAAAAACACAGACAACAGGCGAAATCAGACTTTCCACTTCCTTAAATTTTGTCCATGAGTGTATTTTCACAATGATATCTTTTTTTTTTTAAAATTCAAAATTCAGATATATAATTCATTACAAAGTAAACCCGCTGTGAAGGTTCATTACTAATAAACCTGGTCCTTCCAATATTTTATGTCTTTGCAGAAGAACAGTAGAAATTTGTTTGAAAAAAGAATCCTTCGCCCTGGAATAGCTTACATGTATAGTGTTCGTTTGTACAGTAAGGGAACTACTTTTATTTTAAAGAATTTATTAAAAGATATTTAAAAAAGAACAATAAAGCCCCAATAGAGAATAATTCAGCGAAACTCAACTTCGACCATTCGCAATAGATGTATAGATTATAATGAACCCGAGTCGTAGCGGTCGAAAACCAACGGTTTAGACCATCCTTCCACCGACCCCCGTAAAAGAGAGTACTGAATGCAGAATCTAGCTCCGTATACTGAACGTAACTTATTCAGCTAAATGCTAGGTAAATAGCTTTTCTTTTTATTTCCCTTTTTTTTTTTCAAATTAACCAAAAAAATCTCAATTTGATTGCATCTGGCTGACGGCATTCCTAGTTCATAAACATGACAGATACTTCGGATAGAATATAAACCTTTTTTGGCCGAAGTGTCCCTTTTTCTTAAGAACAAAAAATCAGGACAATAAGAACAAAACAGAACGCGAGTAAAATCGCTCAACACTAGTCCATACTAGTGAGCTGGATTCCCTGGGTAGTTAGCGCTCCTTGAACCTGGGTTATAAATAAAAGTAAATATATAGCAAGGCGTTAAAAATAGTTAGAATAATTTTTAACACCTTGCTATATGTATTAAATTTTGTTTGCTCCTGACGAGGACAAAAGCTTTTTGTCGAAACGTCGAGGTAATAAAAAGATTTATACTGGCCGAAGTATCTTTTTTCAAGAAATATGAATGCTGGCCAGGCAGCCTCTATCTTCACGATAAATACTTATATCTCTCTAAATTAATGGCACAGTAAACCTCACACGAGAGACCTCCTCCAATTAACGACCCCACTTTGGTAAAGCAACATTTTGTAAATTGACAGCTTCAAGAAAAAAACCGCTACACCCCTCTTTAACAAAAAGCAATAACGCGCCATCTATACATATAAATAAAAGGATTTAAAAGCGCGAATGTTTCTTTTATACATAAAACGAACTTCTACTGTCCTTACTGCGATGAAAAAAATATATTGGGAGGGCTTGGCTCATCAGTGGTGAACCCTCCCAGCGGTTTCGCCAATTTAATCCACCTGACCGCTTCTCAGAGCTCTAATACTGTATTGGATCATTCTGCTTTTATATGCTACACTGAAGGATGGAATCTTAGAAATGGTTTTCAAGTAAACTATGGACATAAGCTTATAGGACAGTAGAATTACATTCAAATATTTGCTTCGAGTAATGCTCTTCAGCAAACTATAAAGACAAGGCCGATGTTTACCGGGCGATGGTCTCATTGGAGGTATGCTCCACTGTATAAGTCTTTATTACAATATAATACACTGCGGCCTGTGATTGTAAAACGACACTTGAAGTTACACCGCAAGAGTTTCTTTTAAACGAAAAATCAAAATTTTATTTCAAGGTAAAATATCGACTATTTCTATCCTTTTAGGATGAGGTATGAAAGGGTGAATTATGAAGAGTAATGACGAACGGAAAAATAAAAGTGTCCAGGGATGGGAATCGAACCCACAATGTTCCGCTTACCGGGCAGATGCCATGTCCACTAGGCTACCCTGGACGTATTTTTCCGTACAATACACTTATGTGTAAAAGCCTAACTTTAAGAAAAAGGCATCTCCTGATTGTGCAACTAAAAGTTGATGATGGCTTACGCCATCTATCGGAATAAATATCAACTATTCATTGATTTTTTAATTATTCCAGAATTGGCCAAATACTTAATTAATCAAGAAAAGCTAACCACCCATGCGTTTCAACTGTTGACCCTCGTCAGCATGGTACAAGCTGTACCTCAACGACCAAAAAAACTGGTCATTCAGGCATCCTGAAAAATCATGATTCGGGTAGTTAAGGGCAGAAGTGCGTGACAACGCCAAAAAATGTGAAAAATTAGTGTAAAGGTGAAATTGTACTGGGATCAGGGGGATAAATTAATAAAAAAGGAAAATACATCTCCTGATCGTGTAAATAAAAGTTGCTGATGGCTTGCGCCATCTGTCGGGATAAATAACAATTGAATGTAATTCTACTGTCCTATAAGCTTATGTCCATAGTTTTATTGAAAACCATTTCTGAGATTCCACCCTTCAGTGCTGTGTATATAAGCAGAATCGTCCAATACAGTATTAGAGCTCTGAGAAGCGGTCTGGTAGATTAAATTGGCGAAACCGCTGGGAGGGTTCACCATTGATGAGCCAAGCCCTCCCAATATATTTTTCATCGCAGTAAGGGCAGTAGAAGTTTGTATTATGTATAAAAGAAACATTCGTGCTTTTAAATCCTTTCATTTTATAAATAGCAAATATTCGTTTATTTCTAATTATTCTTAAATTGACCAAATTCTATTGAATATTAAAAATGATAGAAAAATTTGTTCAAATATGTGTAACATCAATCTCCATCTAAATGTATTTTTCAGTGTATCTTATTTACATATGATTGTGCAAATGTCAAATGTATTTTCTTGTATACAATATAAAGTGGCGGGAGAATGATATTCATGTACCAAAAGAGGTACCGCTCCCTTTAATATTGGTACATGAATATAATCTTTCGTAACTTTATGTTGTATTCTTGTTTTAAAATCGGTCATTGCCACTTCACCAGTTTAATAAACACCTGTTTGGTAAATTGGACCGATTCCATAACCCTTCTTATAGGATGTTATGAAATTGAAGCTGTCCTTGTACTGATGATGGCCAAATCTCGAAACCATGGTATACACCTAAAAAGACAAAGATCGCCTCTCCCATCAAAATAGATGATTCCTTTTGGATCTCATGGAATAAAGTCCGACCTAGACTGACGAGGGTCATTAACCCGAAAACACAGTCTCTAGGTGGACGCTTCAGTTTGCCAAAGCTAGTGTTGTGCAATATGAAAAAGGAACATACAATGTGCTAAAAGGTTGCAATATGCAAAAGGTACACAATGTGCTCAAAGGTTGCAATATGCAAAATGTACACAATGTGCTCAAAGGTTGCAATATGCAAAAGGTAAACAATGTGCTCAAAGGTTGCAATATGCAAAAGTTACACAATGTGCTCAAAGGTTGCAATATGCAAAAGGAACATACAATGTGCTCAAAGGTTGCAATATGCAAAAAGGTTTATATAGTGTTGTGGTTTTGTCACCGACTTGAGGTCTCTAGTTTGCGGCGACAGTCAATAGATGGCGTCTAGTTTTGATGTCTATTTTGACGGGAGAAGCAAACTTTGTCTTTTTAGACCAATATATCCCGGAAAAAAAACATCTATATGGTATACGTGTTAGCTTTTTGTCTGAAGTTGCCAGAAATGATGTTATGGTTCATTATTTATCATCAATAGTGAAGTTTTTTACTAGAGTGATTCACAGTGCATCTTTCTGATGCGTATTTGAAGGGAGAGGTGCCTCTTTTGGTATATTTTATGTTTACATTTTACCAGTTAAATGTGTAATATATACAAATTCCATTTAAAATATTTCTATATATTTACACATATAAATTTACTGGCAATGCGCTTCTTTTAAATATCATCAAATATTTTCTCTACAGACCTTACTGTAATGATATGAGTTATTGAATGAGAGGGTTTGGCTCATCAGTAGTGAACCCTCTCAGCGGTTTCACCAAATTATCACTACTGATGAACCAAGCCCTCTCATTGAATAACTCATATCATTGCAGTAAGGTCTGTAGAGATAATATTTGATGATATTTAAAAGAAGCGCATTGCCAGTAAATTTATATGTGTAAAATTTTAAAGATAGATGGCAATTAAATTTAATTTACTAATTTCTATATATTCGAAAATATAATTATTTTTTTCTTCAACACAATTTCGTACATCAGTATATAATAATTTCTTTTTATGTTGATAATTTTTTTTGACGTTTCAAATATATCTTTTATATTAGACCTATGTGTGAATAAAAACAGAATACAATCGTTTGGTTTTTATTTTTAGTGCTAGTTTTTTATACTAAAAAAATCAATATAATTAATAAATAGATTTAATAATTTATATGAAAAATATATATATATAAATTTTAAAAAATGAAATTTATTGGTCTATATAGTGTCAAAGCATATGTATAAAATACATATTTCTGCATATTTTCCTATTTTGCATATAGTAAACAATGCATACTTTATTAAAATATTTCAACCCTTCCACGTTGAGTTCACTAAAGAAATGTTTAAATAACGTTTAAGTTTAAAACATCAAAATATTGTAATTAAATTATAAAAATTATATAAATTTATTGAGCTTAATGTAAAAGAAGAGAATAAAAAAGAAAGCAGAAGATTTACCTGAAGGCAAACAGACGAACAGGAATCGACCAACCAACTGGCCAGCGCCTCCATCTTGGAAAGCGCCAATGCCTCTGTGAAAATCAATATTCCATCGTCAGGGTAGCCAGATCTTGATTCGCTCTGTTCTAAGATTACATTTCCCTCTTGTTACATCTTTCTTTGAAATGAACATCTACCAGATATTTTTGATTAAATTGTATATTTAATTCCAATTTTTTTCGGTGTCGAATCCCAAATACAATTTTAGTATAAAAACAAATCGATAATAAAAATCTATTGCGCTTAAAAAACCAAGTAACAGGGTAGCACCCTCTATTCCTGACAGTCATGAACCGGGATTGAATCCCACGTTAACATTTTGTTTAATATGTGAATAACCTTCACATATTATTCATTGTTGTAATAATCATAAACTAGGTTGCTCTTTTTGAGTGGTACCTAATAAATGATTTTGGAACAAGGAAAAAACCAAGTAAAAACCTCCTGAAAAACAAGATCCCCTAGGAATTGAGAATCCGGACCCAAAGACACAAATATAAAATATAATTTTAAGTGAATCCTTGTATATAACCATATAACCCCCATTGTAAATATGATGATCTAGGTTTCTCTTTTTGAGCGGTACCTAATTATATTTAGGTATATAAATAATTTATTTTGGAACTAGAACTTGAAAAACTAAATCACCATAAGGCACTAACCTTGAAAAAAGTGAGAACACGAAATTTAGAAGAACCTGTCTTCTTCTTTCTTATATTCACTCAATCATATTAGGGTATCAAGCTTGTAAAGCTACTGCGCGACGGGCGATGCAGCATAGTGGAGAGATTTGACAACCATCATGACTGGGTGAAGTAGAATGCGTCTGCCTTTGTCATTAAGACTGGAAGCACTACTCAGTGGCAGGCCGACTTAGCTCCAAAACAAATGGCCGCCTCTGACATGAGGAACAGACGCCATGTGCAGCCACTCCTAACATGGGGTACAAACGCTGCTCATCCTGTATCCCTGGATCAGGAGCCCTTACAGGGTACTATCAGCTGAGCCAGCTGAACCCAGGTTTTTTTAGTGAGCTTGTTACTGATCCCCCTCCTCCTCTTTCATCCGGGCTTGGGACCGGCAAAGGCGGAGTTAGAACCTGTACATACCTTTTATTGTAAATATCGTGACCTGGGTTTCTCTTTTTGAGCACCATTCAATAAAGTTTGTTTTGAACTGGAAAATACAAAATCATATTTCCGAATTTATTTTAAAACATCGTTTTTAAAACCGGAATCGACATCCCATCATTGGTATCTGAACCAAAAGCCTGGAGCTATTCTGTAATATAGGATGAACCGACAGGCAGCAACCTGTATTTACAGGCTCAAAACTGGCAGCCATACAAGACCTCTCCTTTTCCACCAACTCTCCATATGTAAATAGCCAAGACAAAGTGGACTCGACACCTGTAGACTGAGACGAAATAAAATAAAAAGATTCATTTCAAAATGACAAAAAAAAATAATAAAAATTGACCAATTATTTTCAGTTTTCTCTCCAAGGGTGAACCTGAGTTATCTTCCATACTACCTTAAGCTTAGAAAACCAGAGTAAACATTTTTTATTCTAAAATTAAATATAAAAATATATCAACACAGTAGAAATTTGGGAAAATTCTAACGAAGGATCAAAAGAAGATATTAAGATATTTTGAAGCCTTCTGAAGAAAGAAACTTACTAAATTAGAAACTATTTTAGACGCGTAAGATTCTTTTTAGAAATTAAACAATTCATACTGCCCTTACTGCAATGCAAAAATTAATGGGAGGGCCTGGCTCATCAGTGGTGAACCCTCCCAGCGGTTTCGTCAGTTTAATCTTATATACCGCTGAAAATAGTTTCTAATTTTCATAACAAATGGCGCGCTAGTGCATCGTAAAGAAACTTACTACAGTCCTGATTGGATCTTTCTTAGGGCCGACGTTTAACATATATCCTGCCATCATGAACCCCCAAAACTGAATCTTGAGAGAATGCCATTCTTGAGCCCAAAGATGTCTCTCTTCACGCTAGCTGAGCCTGTCACTTCTGTGTCTGGCAGAGAGTGGAATTCTTAATAAAGACCGGCGACTACGGAGTTCTGCTTCAATAAGACTGTAGTTATCAACGGTGTTCAGAGATGGTCCATTCTGTACATATAGAGCTGTATAGGTACAGTACTGTCTGCTACAACCTTCCTTCCTATCCTCTCTCTCTGTTGTTACTCTAGGACGACCTGAACTTGGTTTTCTTGAACTTCTCTCTTCCTCTGACCACTGAGACCTTACAACAGTACTTTGATAGCAGCCTACTTTCATAGCAATTTCTCTAGTTAAAATTCCACCTTCTGTAAGGCCTATGATTATGCCTCTTGTAAAACCAGAAAATTGATTGTATGACACCCTTTTTTCTGCTTTGGGATTCTACATATTAAAGATGATTTTAAGAATAAAAAACAAGATAACTTTAATTAATAATACACTAAAGAGGCTATATATTTCCCTTTTATGAATAATTAAGACTATTTTTATGCAATTATAATTTAGGGAAAGCTTTTCTAGGTTTTAGGGTGGTAGCCCAAGTTTATTGCATTCATTTTACAAAGGCCTCAACACTTGAAACAATTTATTTTCTTAGTTTGATCTGTAATTCTGTTTAATTGGGTGTCTGATATTTTCTATAAGATACTGAAGGATTAATACTGCGATGTTGGCACATCTGCCATTATGTATTATACATATTGTTGCTTATACACCTCCCTGTAAAGGACACCTATTTGCAAAGCCAAAGTGGTCTTTATAGAAAGGTGTACTCTTACCCAAGAGTTTCAAAATAGTAAAAAAATGGTAATTTTGCAAATGTGAAAACTGCCTTTTGAAGAGAGGTTTTCTCTAGTGCGGGTGTTCTCTTATAGAGGTTCTACTGTATATAAATACAGTAGAACTCCTCAAAAAAAAAAAAAAATTCGGAAATTCTGAAATTCGGAAACTCCCAAATTCGGAAAGTATTGTAATGTTTTTTTTTACATACAAAAAATCAATTTTCACATGCTTTTATTTTGTTGATATTTCAACATTATTTTATTTTATTTTATTTACTTTTACTTTTGCTTTGCTTTTATTTTATTTAATTTAATTTTTATTAGTAATTTATTTTTAATTTAAGTGTTTTATTAATTTACTTTTACCGATTATTTATAATCGCTAATTAGGGGTTTATCCCCTTTTTTAAAAGCTTAAATAAATCAACAGTTTCATTTGACCTTTGTGCTTAGTTTAGGATATTGTCCAATAAGAAGGCAGCATTATTACGTCATAAGCCATTCACGCATTTTTTATTGCAAAGTTGATTCACCTAAAGTTCAAATTATCAAACATTTTCAGACATTGTAAGTTTCAAATTCTTTTATTCAACTATCAATTTTTTGCATTTACAAGTTTGTTCTTCAACAAAATGGCATCCAAAGAGGAGCGGCAAAAACGAGGCAAGTACCGAATTCTTAAGCTTGGTGAAAAGTTAGATGTTCTTAGTGACATTAAAAAAGGATTAAGCTATACAACGATAATGAAAAAGTATAAAATTTCTAAGACAACTGTTTATGATATAAAAAAGTCTGAGCTATTCAATTTTGGAAATTCTTGGGATGAATTAAAATCTTCTACAATAAGAAATGGATGGAAGATTTTGCTTGAACACAAAAATAATTCAGATTTGGAAACAGCAGGTGATGCATTACATTTATCCGAGGATGAATCTGATGAAGATGAAAAAGAAATTAGACGGCTAGAGCAATTATTTCAAAGAGCTAGAATTGAAGTAAATCAAGAAAGCATTAATGAATGGATCGATATAGACCTTGATGATCCAGGTCACAATGTTCTTAGCAATGATGATATAGTTGAAGCTGTTTTGAGTGAAAAAATGGAAATCAGCAGTTCTGATGATAGTTCCTCAACTTCTGAAGACAGTTTGGAGCCGGATGTTCCCAGATGCGAAGCGTTGAAAAGTTTGGATGTTGCATTAAAATATTTGGAAAAGCGCACTGAACCAGAAATGCTTGCAAGCTACAACACCATCAATAGTCTTCGAACTATGCTTATGAGAGAAGAAGAAGCTTTGTTAAACAAGCCAAAGAAACAGACAACAATCAGCAACTTCTTTGCCAAGCCATAACTTACTTGGCCATCAATTGCATTACATACATAATAAAATATTTTACTATTTTTCATCGGTTTCATGCTCAAAACTCATAAAAGTCAAGGAACATTTGATTAAAAATCGTAATTAAAATTATGTAATGTACATATAATATTCAACCTAAAATTGTTCATATGCTTCAAAATCTTTGTCTCAGTCATCTAAATGCCTATTTATGCCACATAAATATTCACAAATCTAACTCTCTCAAATTCGGAAAATCCTCAAATTCGGAATACCTTGCGCCCCAAGCTTTCCGAATTTGAGGAGTTCTACTGTAGTGTAAACGAATATTAAAGGTTCACTTTCGAAATCAGTAAAAAAAATAGCATAAAATCCTTACAAGTAATTTGAAAGCTTAAATTCCAAAATCCTGGAGAAACAAAGCTGGTAATCTCTATGATAAGGTACAATTATGGATGATAGATTATAGAAACACAAGGTAATAAGACCAAATCAAAATACATAGTGTGTGACGTTCCAGTAACAGCGTTTGTTAACATTAGACAAAAGTACTGAATGTATTTTTTTGGTACTTTTGTCTGATGATGGGAAAAACACTGTTACTGAAACGTCGCACACTATTTCATTTATTTGGATTTGGTCTTATTACCCTGTGTTTCAGGTATTATCTATGATAAGGTGCAATTTGGATGATAAATTACACTGATAGACAAAACTTAAGGAAGTTGTACCTTATAGCATATATATATCGGGATTCAGAAAATAACTCTGAGAGATATTTGATGCACAGTGATATATATCTGTGGTATATCACAGAAAATATCTCTCAGAGTTATTTTCTGAATCCCGATATATATATGCTATAAGGTACAACTTCCTTAGGTTTTGTCTATCAGTGTTATAATATCTGTCCAAATTGTATCGTAATATAATTATATTACGGTTTTAAAGACAATTGATCATTTACATGCCTTAATGTTCGTATTAAGTATGTAAATTTTTTGATAATTTGCTAAAGTGTTTATAAGTATGCAATATTTTTTTGGCCAGTGTATCTTAAAGAAGCAAATTTGAATGTTCAACAATAAGGCTTATTAATATAGAAGAAAATTTGTGCAAACAAGAAGAAATATTTTTAGATCAACATGGAAATTTGAGTGAGAGAGAAGAAATGGTAGAGGAAGAAGATTTCAACAAACACAATGAAATGGTAGAGGAAGAAGATTTCAACGAACAAAATGAAATGGTAGATGAAGAAGATTTCAACGAACAAAATGAAATGGTAGATGAAGAAGATTTCAACGAACACAATGAAATGGTAGATGAAGAAGATTTCAACGAACACAATGAAATGGTAGAGGAAGAAGATTTCAACGAACACAATGAAATGGTAGATGAAGAAGAAGATTTCAACAAACACAATGAAATGGTAGATGAAGAAGATTTCAACGAACACGATGAAATGGTAGATGATCAAGAAGAAAATTTCAGCAAACAAGAAGAGCAGTATGTTTCTGAAGTAAACAGCATACAGAATGATGATGAAGCAGCGGAAAGAAATCCTAAACAACAGACTGTCCAATCTCACAGGCCGAGTTATACCCCCAGGGTTGACTACAGAGACCGACGACCCTACCTTCCCTATAGAGACCGTTCCTCCATGAGACACCCCCGCGGCTATGTCCGCATGGTAAGAACCTACGACCCACATTACAGAGATGGATGGAGAGACGGTTATCGCGGTGGGCATCCTACTGGTTTCAGAGAGCATTCCTACAGCAACAGCATTGAGGCTGAACGGGCCCAACTTGAACTGGACAAATTGAGGTTGGAGAAGGAGAAGATGGTGCTAGAGCGTGCTTGGTATGAGCTGAAGAAAGAAAAGATTAGGCTTACACAGACTAAATACAACCATCATAACGAAAACACTGGGTATGAAGCACCATGGTTAAGAAATAATATTGATAACCATGGAACATCTAGAAACAGGTTTGGGAGTTCAGAGGTAACCAAACACACGATATCTGGAAGATATTTTCGACTACCAAGATTCCAGTCGGACACGCGGCCAGAACACCAAGGAAACAACAGAGTACCAAGATTCCAGTCGGACACGCGGCCAGAACACCAGGGAAACAAGAGACTACCAAGATTCCAGTCGGACACGCGGTCAGAACACCAGGGAAACAACACACTACCAAGATTCCAGTCGGACACGCGGCCAGAACACTAAGGAAACAACAGAGTACCAAGATTCCAGTCGGACACGCGGCCAGAACACCAGGGAAACAACACACTACCAAGATTCCAGTCGGACACGCGGCCAGAACACCAGGGAAACAACAGACTACCAAGATTCCAATCGGACACGCGGCCAGAACACCAAGGAAACAACACACTACCAAGATTCCAGTCGGACACGCGGCCAGAACACCAGGGAAACAAGAGACTACCAAGATTCCAGTCGGACACGCGGCCAGAACACCAAGGAAACAACAGAGTACCAAGATTCCAGTCGGACACGCGGCCAGAACACCAGGGAAACAAGAGACTACCAAGATTCCAGTCGGACACGCGGTCAGAACACCAGGGAAACAACACACTACCAAGATTCCAGTCGGACACGCGGCCAGAACACTAAGGAAACAACAGAGTACCAAGATTCCAGTCGGACACGCGGCCAGAACACCAGGGAAACAACACACTACCAAGATTCCAGTCGGACACGCGGCCAGAACACCAGGGAAACAACAGACTACCAAGATTCCAATCGGACACGCGGCCAGAACACCAAGGAAACAACACACTACCAAGATTCCAGTCGGACACGCGGCCAGAACACCAGGGAAACAAGAGACTACCAAGATTCCAGTCGGACACGCGGTCAGAACACCAGGGAAACAACACACTACCAAGATTCCAGTCGGACACGCGGCCAGAACACCAAGGAAACAACAGACTACCAAGATTCCAGTCGGACACGCGGCCAGAACACCAGGGAAACAACACACTACCAAGATTCCAGTCGGACACGCGGCCAGAACACCAAGGAAACAACACACTACCAAGATTCCAGTCGGACACGCGGCCAGAACACCAGGGAAACAACACACTACCAAGATTCCAGTCGGGCACGCGGCCAGAACACCAGGGACACAACAGACTACCAAGATTCCAATCGGACACGCGGCCAGAACACCAGGGAAACAACACACTACCAAGATTCCAGTCGGACACGCGGCCAGAACACCAAGGAAACAACAGACTACCAAGATTCCAGTCGGACACGCGGCCAGAACACCAGGGAAACAACACACTACCAAGATTCCAGTCGGACACGCGGCCAGAACACCAGGGAAACAACACACTACCAAGATTCCAGTCGGGCACGCGGCCAGAACACCAGGGACACAACAGACTACCAAGATTCCAATCGGACACGCGGCCAGAACACCAGGGAAACAACACACTACCAAGATTCCAGTCGGACACGCGGCCAGAACACCAAGGAAACAACAGACTACCAAGATTCCAGTCGGACACGCGGCCAGAACACCAGGGAAACAACACACTACCAAGATTCCAGTCGGACACGCGGCCAGAACACCAAGGAAACAACACACTACCAAGATTCCAGTCGGACACGCGGCCAGAACACCAGGGAAACAACACACTACCAAGATTCCAGTCGGGCACGCGGCCAGAACACCAGGGACACAACAGACTACCAAGATTCCAATCGGTCACGCGGCCAGAACACCAGGGAAACAACACACTACCAAGATTCCAGTCGGACACGCGGCCAGAACACCAAGGAAACAACAGACTACCAAGATTCCAGTCGGACACGCGGCCAGAACACCAGGGAAACAACACACTACCAAGATTCCAGTCGAACACGCGGCCAGAACACCAGGGAAACAACACACTACCAAGATTCCAGTCGGACACGCGGCCAGAACACCAAGGAAACAGCAGACTACCAAGATTCCAATCGGACACGCGGCCAGAACACCAAGGAAACAACAGACTACCAAGATTCCAGTCGGACACGCGGCCAGAGCACCAAGGAAACAACAGACTACCAAGATTCCAGTCGGACACGCGGCCAGAACACCAAGGAAACAACACACTACCAAGATTCCAGTCGGACACGCGGCCAGAACACCAGGGAAACAACACACTACCAAGATTCCAGTCGGGCACGCGGCCAGAACACCAGGGACACAACAGACTACCAAGATTCCAATCGGACACGCGGCCAGAACACCAGGGAAACAACACACTACCAAGATTCCAGTCGGACACGCGGCCAGAACACCAAGGAAACAACAGACTACCAAGATTCCAGTCGGACACGCGGCCAGAACACCAGGGAAACAACACACTACCAAGATTCCAGTCGGACACGCGGCCAGAACACCAAGGAAACAACACACTACCAAGATTCCAGTCGGACACGCGGCCAGAACACCAGGGAAACAACACACTACCAAGATTCCAGTCGGGCACGCGGCCAGAACACCAGGGACACAACAGACTACCAAGATTCCAATCGGACACGCGGCCAGAACACCAGGGAAACAACACACTACCAAGATTCCAGTCGGACACGCGGCCAGAACACCAAGGAAACAACAGACTACCAAGATTCCAGTCGGACACGCGGCCAGAACACCAGGGAAACAACACACTACCAAGATTCCAGTCGAACACGCGGCCAGAACACCAGGGAAACAACACACTACCAAGATTCCAGTCGGACACGCGGCCAGAACACCAAGGAAACAGCAGACTACCAAGATTCCAATCGGACACGCGGCCAGAACACCAAGGAAACAACAGACTACCAAGATTCCAGTCGGACACGCGGCCAGAGCACCAAGGAAACAACAGACTACCAAGATTCCAGTCGGACACGCGGCCAGAACACCAAGGAAACAACACACTACCAAGATTCCAGTCGGACACGCGGCCAGAACACCAGGGAAACAACACACTACCAAGATTCCAGTCGGGCACGCGGCCAGAACACCAGGGACACAACAGACTACCAAGATTCCAATCGGACACGCGGCCAGAACACCAGGGAAACAACACACTACCAAGATTCCAGTCGGACACGCGGCCAGAACACCAAGGAAACAACAGACTACCAAGATTCCAGTCGGACACGCGGCCAGAACACCAGGGAAACAACACACTACCAAGATTCCAGTCGGACACGCGGCCAGAACACCAAGGAAACAACACACTACCAAGATTCCAGTCGGACACGCGGCCAGAACACCAGGGAAACAACACACTACCAAGATTCCAGTCGGGCACGCGGCCAGAACACCAGGGACACAACAGACTACCAAGATTCCAATCGGACACGCGGCCAGAACACCAGGGAAACAACACACTACCAAGATTCCAGTCGGACACGCGGCCAGAACACCAAGGAAACAACAGACTACCAAGATTCCAGTCGGACACGCGGCCAGAACACCAGGGAAACAACACACTACCAAGATTCCAGTCGAACACGCGGCCAGAACACCAGGGAAACAACACACTACCAAGATTCCAGTCGGACACGCGGCCAGAACACCAAGGAAACAGCAGACTACCAAGATTCCAATCGGACACGCGGCCAGAACACCAAGGAAACAACAGACTACCAAGATTCCAGTCGGACACGCGGCCAGAGCACCAAGGAAACAACAGACTACCAAGATTCCAGTCGGACACGCGGCCAGAACACCAAGGAAACAACACACTACCAAGATTCCAGTCGGACACGCGGCCAGAACACCAAGGAAACAACAGAGCCGACAACCATCGTTACGAACCAAGTCGAAATTTGAAACACAGATACAAGCCCTATAAATATTGAGAGAAAAAGAAGATGAAAGATTTTTTTTTTAATTTGCCAAGTTACGAATAAAGCTTTAACATTTTAAAATAAAATATATTTTTATTAAAAACAATTATTTTCTAATAAAATATTATTTACTGTCACTTGTTCCAAAATCACTTTATTAGATACCCCTCAACAAGAACAACCTAGTTTATGATAAGTGCAACAATGGATAATATGTGAAGGTTATTCACATATTAAACAAAATGTTAACGCGGGATTCAATCCCGGTTCTTGGCTGTTGGGAACCGAGGGTGTTACCCACTCGTCCACCGACTCTTTTTTATTACTGTCACGATGCATTTTCTTATGAACAGTATTTTTTTAAAACACTAGTGGATGTACCCGGCTTCGCCCGGGTTTTAATCAGAGGGAAAGTTTTCCTAACGAATATTTGATATATTTCGAGCAAACATACACTCTCTAATGAATCGTTTATATAAGGATGCAGTTAAACCTGTCTATAGCGCCCCCTCTAAATAGCGCCCAATTTTAAATACGTAGTACGATGCGATTTACATTAAAAGTGACCTGTCTATAGCACCCTCTCTCTATAGCGCCCTATTTTGGTGAGTCCCAAGAGGGGGCGCTATAGACAGGTTTAACTGCATGTATATACATATAAACGATTCAGTTGAGAGGAAGTGTAAAAATTTTGTACACCTAATCGTACTGAAGATAATTCTGGTTGACAAATTTTCAGACTTCTGATTGGTCAGAATGGCCAGGAACGAACTAATTCCCGAATTGCCTTTCAAATTTTACAATTTAATTTTATTTTATACTTCCAGACCACATTTTATTTCAACACACAAAACGCGATATCCCAACTAGGGATAATTGAGTTGATTTACATTTTTTAAACAGAAACAGTTATAAACATATTATACAAGAAAAGGTAATCAAAAATAATAAGAGAAACAATAATATATATTTGGAACCCGAACCTTTCATTTTAGAAAGAAAATCATAAATATATTTACAAAAATAGTTAAATCCATGATAATTCTCTCTGCTATTTACAAATTGATATAGATATACAACATTGTTTAGTGTCTGTTGTCTAGCGGTAAAGAAAAGTGGGCATTCCAGAAGTAGGTGTCTCGAATCCTGGAATTTGTTGCCACAATGACAGCTAGAGTTTTCAACCGCTCCAATATTTGATAAAAATTTCTTAAAATTTCCATGGTTCGTTATTAACTGGGTATTATAAAAATTGGGGCGGAAAATGTTTCCAGACCACCACATGGAAATCTCAAATTTTGAACACTCGCTCAGTCCAATTACCATTACAGGTGTACACATTTTCAGACATCTGGCTGGTCGGAGAAAACTGTTGGAAGTAGCGACTTGAATTCTTCAGTGATTATTGAAGATTTCAAAGAAGGAAGAATCCAAATATTTAGTTCTTATCTGAAATCTCTTTGGAATTAAAAGCAAAAATCTGTTATAAATAAAAATATATTTATTTGTTATAATTAAGTAATTTTTGTTTCCAATATCATCATGCACACATTTATTTAATTAAAAAGGCAAATATTGGATCAAAATATAATTTATTTTACTAATATTTCAGTTGGCTGAACGCCAACCTTTATCAAGGTGTTATAACATATTTAATGTGTGTCAACAACAAACTCAGCGCCATACATTAATATGTTATAATACCTTGATAAAGGTTGGCGTTCAGCCAACTGAAATATTGGTAAAATAAATGATATTTTGATCCAATATATGCCTTTTTAATTAAAGATTTATTTATGGATAGCTCTATTTTCAAAACATACATTTATATTAAATATACCTATACATAGGGGTCAGGTGTTGATATCTTCTATATATATATATATAAATGAATGTTTGTATGTGTGTTTGTATGTCCGGTATACAAATTCGCAGTAGTTCACTAATTCAAACCAAAATTTCCATACATAGGTAAAAAATACGGGGAAGACGATAGGCTATTTTTAAAAACATATAAATCAATTATTAAAACTATATATTTTTAGTCAGAAAATGATGATGACGATATTGCTGTATCATGTTTGATTATCAGATGCAAAATTTTATCGGGAAGAATTCCAAAAAGCAGAGACCACGGGTGAAACCAGTTCATTATTTTGTACGCAGGAACAAAATTCTAACAGAAAAACATTCATTCGAGCAGAAAACAAAAGCCAGATCATATTTCTTTGAAAATATCGCTTCTCAGACACAAAGTTTGGAGCGGGACGTTTCACAAGAGTGACATCCACGGCGCCAATTTATAATTGTAACGAATAGTATTTGAAAATCAAAATAATATAATTTTCAAATATCGTTGTGAAAATTTACATATTTATTTTTATATTTTAAAAACACACAAAGTTTGGAGCGGGACGTTTCACAAAAGTGACATCCACGGTGCCAATTTATAATTGTAACGAATAGTATTTGAATAAAAACATTTAATCGGGTAAAACCCGGGCGTTGCCCGGGTCATTCGGCTAGTTAAAAATAAAGAAGGCATCTCCTGACCACGAGCACATGTGCTTAAAGATTGCTTTTCTTGATTTATCAAGAAATTGGGTTGTGGGTCATACCGGGATGTGAAGAGAACACGCAGAAAACACTTTAAACGTCTCCACACCAATTCTCCACGCTCTGGGCCCCCTCGCATTCCCGTAGTCCCCTCTTATATACAGACATGGCCACATTCGTCCAATGAGAAGACGTGAGAGATTGGTTCACTAAAAAACAACAATCTTCACGCTAAAAACTGATCAGAAAAAACTTCAAATGTTTGTCAATATAATTTGACAGTCGTGGCATTTAATAGAAAATATAGTAAATAGAAAATGTATAGTTCCTTTCAAATGAAGCTGTATTTTTTATTTAGTAATTATTTTTATATATCTCGTTATCCTCACACACATGATAAAGTATTATGAAAATTCGAAACTATTATATACACGTATGATTCTTTTGGTAGATTAAACTGGCGAAACCGCTGGGAGGGTTTACCACTGATGAGCCAGGCCCTCCCATTGATTTTCCAATTGCAGTAAGGGCAGTAGAAATTGTTTAATTTTTAAAAGAATCATACGTGTCCATAATAGTTTCGAATTATCATAACAGATGACGCGCTAATGCATCGTAATATATTTATAAAACAATATAATGCGGCTTATGATTGTAGAACGACATTTGACAATTATACCGCAAATGTTTCTTTTGAACGAAAAATCGAAATTTAATTTAAGGAGAAATAACGATTATTTATAACCTTAGGGATTAAGTATGATAGGATGAATTGTGAAGAGTAATGATAAACGGAAAAATAAAGTGTCCAGGAATTACTTTTCCGTTTATCATTACTCTTCACAATTCATCCTTTCATCCCTAAGGTTAGAAATAATCGTTATTTATCCTTAAAATAAATTTAGATTTTTCGTTCAAAAGAAACATTTGCGGTATATTTGTCAAATATTTCGTTCTATAATATATTTTACTAGATGAGTGACCCGGGCAACGCCCGAATTTTCTTCGAGTGTATATCTATATATATAAAAATCAATGTTTGTATGTTTGTTTGTTTGTATGTCCGGTATACAAATTTGCAGTAGTTCACGAATCCAAACCAAAATTTCCATGCATAGGTAAAAGAATACGGGGAAGACGATAGGCTATTTTAAAAATATATAAATCAATTATTAAAACTATATATTTAAATTATTCTACTTAGCTCACGAACAGCGCCCTCTATCAAAGATTAGATTAAATTAGGCTGATGCAAACAAATAGATAATGCTAATAACAAACAATTATAAAAAATCTTATCTAAATATATATCACTCGGGTAGATATGCACACGGGTCAATCCCGAGGCGAAGCCCGGGTCACAGGTCTAGTAAAAAATATATTAGCATTTATTATATATTGGATGTTATCAGAGATACATAACAAAAATAGACAATATGTGCATTTAAAGATAGAGAGAATTTATTACTCTATGTAAAATATTGTATTTACAAGAAGATGTATGAGTAGTTTACCTTTCCCTAGGCTTGGC
This sequence comes from Cordylochernes scorpioides, assembly GCA_030710605.1. Taxonomy (NCBI): domain Eukaryota; kingdom Metazoa; phylum Arthropoda; class Arachnida; order Pseudoscorpiones; family Chernetidae; genus Cordylochernes; species Cordylochernes scorpioides. Next base: position 11,491,375 of record CP092871.1, on the reverse strand, counting down.
AAGTTCGGCATTCAGAATTAAGTTATCGTAGCCAAACCCATTGAGAATTTTGACTGCCATTTCAGCATCGGCCATTTTGAAGAAATGGACAAATCCGAATCCACGATGTTCACCAGTTTTACTTTTAGGCATATAGGCCTTCTTTACTTTGCCAAACTTAGAGCAAAGTTCCATTAAATCATTTTCCGTTGTATCTTCACTCAAATTCTGAATCTTTACTGAATAGGTATCATCTTCTCTTCTTGGCATAGCATCTCCAGCCTTCCTTCCACCAGCACCGTCTCTCATACTGGGTGGAACATATTTTTTGTTTGTAGAAGCAGCAGCTTCTGGCTGTTTAGTTTCTTTAGGTACTTCTTTCTCTATGGTTGGCATTGAATCCTTGTAAGGGCATTGAGCTGTCCAATGCTCACCTTTACATCTGCGACATTGGACTAAAGCTTTTCCTCGGAGTTTCGCCAAATCACTTTCTACTTTTTCTTCTTTTATATCTCTAAGGAACTCCATGAATATTTCTTCACCTTCCAGTGTAGTTGCTGGATTACGACCTGGAGGATCATCTTTAGATTGGCCATACTTTTTCCACTTACGTCTAGCAATACTACTTTCGGTTGCATCTGCTATAATATAAGTTTTGACAATTGTTTTTGTCCTACCTGTTTCCTCACATATAGATTTCGTGGTAACAGTCTTTATATTGCCTGATATTTCAACCGTTTCATCCACGTTATTGTCATCGTCTGTGTAATCGGCCCAATCCAGTTGATCAGTGTTTTCGTACATTGCTGCTAAATTCTAACGTATATTGGTATAATTAGATGTTTTTAACCCAGGTTCCTGAAATTAGAAAGAAAACGAGAAATAAAATTATGATGATTCCATATAATCTGTACTTAAAATATTCTCTATGAGAAAAAAATAAATATTTATATATTTATTTATTTAAATATTTTTTTTAATTATAGAAAAATGTATTTTTTTAAATATATAATTTTAAATATTTTTAAATGAATATTTAGTCGTTTAAAAAAAATACACTCTTGCTTTGGAGCGTAAAAATATTATACCTAATACTATATGAATTAATACTAATATTTATTGTATTTTAAAAATGTGTTTTTCGATATCTATCTTATATCTCTATATATATAAAAATGAATGTTTGTATGTTTGTCTGTTTGTCTGTCTGTATGTCCGGTATACAAATTCGCAATAGTTCACTAATTCAAACCAAAATTTCCATACATAGGTAAAAGAATACGGGGAAGACGATAGGCTATTTTAAAAATATATAAATCAATTATTAAAACTACTAGACGAATGGCCCGGGCAACGCCCGGGTTTTACCCGAGTGCGTATATATTTTAAAAACGTTTTAATTCAAATACTATTCGCTCCAATTATAAATTGGCGCCATGGATGTCACTCTTGTGAAACGTCCCGTTCCAAACTGTGTGCTTTTAAAATGTTTTAATTAAAATACTATTCGTTACAATTATAAATTGGCGCCGTGGATGTCTCTCTTGTGAAACGTCCCGCCCCAAACTGTGTATGTCTTGAAAATATAAAAATAAAAATGTGAATTTTCATAAAGATTTCATCATGTCGATTTTTTTTTTGCATTTCACCTACTAAATCGATAGAGATAATTACATTTGCAACATGAACTTAGGTATATTGACTAAATAGAAAACTGCATAGTAATAAAGATCATTTTTTAAAGGCACCATATCGTTTTTTTTTAATAAAATCGAAACAAAAATTAACGATAAATAACGATAATTGCCTTAAAAAGAAATTGCCTTAAAAAAGAAACATTCGCGGTGATTTTGCCTTGCATTCGTTTATACAATTATTATATACGAATGACCCGGGCAACGCCCGGGTTTTACCCGATTAAATGCTTTTATTCAAATACTATTCGTTACAATTATAAATTGGCGCCGTGGATGTCATTCTTGTATAATATATGAATGAGTTTTAAAAATTGTAAAAAAAAAAAAAAAAATGCATCGGCCGGGAATCGAACCCGTGCCGCCCGCGTGTCAGGCGAGCATTCTACCACTGAACCACCGATAGTTATGAAAATTCCCATCCGTGAGCTTCAGACAGACAAACAGACAGAATAAGGCAAATATATAAGTAGATACGAATGACCCGGGCAACGCCCGGGTTTTACCCGATTAAATGCTTTTATTCAAATACTATTCGTTACAATTTTAAAATTGGCGCCGTGGATGTCATTCTTGTATAATATATAAATGAGTTTTAAAAATTGTAAAAAAAAAAAAAAAATGCATCGGCCGGGAATCGAACCCGGGCCGCCCGCGTGGCAGGCGAGCATTCTACCACTGAACCACCGATGGTTATGAAAAATCCCATCCGTGAGCTTCAGACAAACAGACAAACAGACGGAATAAGGCAAATATATAAGTAGATATATTTTTAGTCAGAAAATGATGATGACCATATTGCTGTATCATGTTTGATTATCAGATACAAAATTATATCGGGAAAAATTCCAAAAAGCAGAGACCACGGGTGAAACCAGTTCATTATTTTGTATACAGGAACAAAATTCTAACAGAAAAACATTCATTCGAGCAGAAAACAAAAGCCAGATCATCTTTCTATAAAAATATAGCTTCTCAGACACAAAGTTTGGAGCGGGACGTTTCACAAAAGTGACATCCACGGCGCCAATTTATAATTGTAACGAATAGTATTTGAATAGGGTACATTTAATAGGGTAAAACCCGGGCGTTGCCCGGGTCATTCGGCTAGTCTATATACAGTAGAACTTGGATAATTCGAACTTCTTTAATTCGAAAACCTCTTTAATTCGAATATTTATCTTGGTCCCTAGAATTTCCTATATAAATAATTTAACATCTTTAATTCGAATTTTTGGATAATTCGAATTTTTTTTATGGTCCCTTGGGGTTCGAATTATCCAAGTTCGACTGTATATAAAATTGAATGTCTGTCTGTCTGTTTGTTTGTTTGTTTGTTTGTACTCTATAGATTCAAAAACCATACATCCAATCGCCGTGAAATTTTGGGATATTATTAGGTATATCACCGGGAAGGTTTTTGAAAAATAATTTCATGAATATCTTGAATATCCTTAGAGTTATTTGCAGATTTGTAGATTTAACTCGCAAGCAGCGCCCCCATTGTGACGATGTTAACAAGTTTTCTTATCACTAAATTTGTTATCTTAAATATTATTTATCAAAAGTAAGATTATCTCAGGATGACACGGCAATGTGACACGGGAAAAAATGTTCACTAGATAAAAACTATGATTTTCTAATGTAGAAAATTAGGAAAGACAAAATTCAGGATGACACAGCATGTTTTAACAAATGTTCGCTAGACAAACCTTTACTCGGGTAAAACCTCGTATGATATAAAAAGCCAACAATGAAGAATGAATGTAAGATAAAAAGCCAACAATAAAGAGTAAATGTAATATAAAAAGCCAACAATGAAGAATAAATGTTAGATAAAAAGCCAACAATAAAGAGTAAATATAATATAAAAAGCCAACAATGAAGAATAAATGTAAGATAAAAAGCCAACAATGAAGAGTAAATATAATATAAAAAGCCAACAATGAAGAATGAATGTAAGATAAAAAGCCAACAATGAAGAGTAAATATGATATAAAAAGCCAACAATGAAGAATGAATGTAAGATAAAAAGCCAACAATGAAGAGTAAATGTAATATGAAAAGCCAACAAATAAGAGTAAATGTAATATAAAAAGCCAACAATGAAGAATGAATGTAAGATAAAAAGCCAACAATGAAGAGTGAATGTAATATAAAAAGCCAACAATGAAGAATGAATGTAAGATAAAAAGCCAACAATGAAGAGTAAATGTAATATGAAAAGCCAACAAATAAGAGTAAATGTAATATAAAAAGCCAACAATGAAGAATGAATGTAAGATAAAAAGCCAACAATGAAGAGTGAATGTAATATAAAAAGCCAACAATGAAGAATGAATGTAAGATAAAAAGCCAACAATAAAGAGTGAATATAATATAAAAAGCCAACAATGAAGAATGAATGTAAGATAAAAAGCCAACAATGAAGAGTAAATCTATATATATAAAATTGAATGTCTGTCTGTCTGTTTGTCTGTACTCTATAGATTCAAAAACCATACACCCAATCGCCGTGAAATTTTGGGATATTATTAGGTATATCACCGGGAAGGTTTTTGAAAAATAATTTCATGAATATCTTGAATATCCTTAGAGTTATTTGCAGATTTGTAGATTTAACTCGCAAGCAGCGCCCCCATTGTGACGATGAAACAAGTTTTCTTATCACTAAGTTTGTTATCTTAAATATTATTTATCAAAAGTAAGATTATCTCAGGATGACACGGCAATGTGACACGGTAAAAAATGTTCACTAGATAAAACTATGATTTTCTAAAGTAGAAAATTAGGAAAGACAAAATTCAGGATGACACGGCATACAGGGACCGGGAAAAAATGTTCACTTTATCGAGAGATTCAAATTTACGAGTTTCAAATTATCAAAATATATCTTTTTTTTTTAAATAAGTTTTTAGAGAATTGTTTTAACAAATGTTCGCTAGACAAACCTTTACTCGGGTAAAACCCCGGGCGAAGCCGAGTACGTTTTATAAGTTTATAGAGAATTGTTTTAACAAATGTTCGTTAGACAAACATTCACTCGGGTAAAACCCGGGCGAAGCCGGGCACATCCGCTAGTCTATATATATAAAATTGAATGTCTGTCTGTTTGTTTGTTTGTACTCTATAGATTCAAAAACCATACATCCAATCGCCGTGAAATTTTGGGATATTATTAGATATATCACCGGGAAGGTTTTTGAAAAATAATTTCATGAATATCTTGATAATCCTTAGAGTTACTTGCAGATTTGTAGATTTAACTCGCAAGCAGCGCTCCCATTGTGACGATGATAACAAGTTTTCTTATTACTAAGTTTGTTATCTTAAATATTATTTATCAAAAGTAAGATTATCTCAGGATGACACGGCAATGTGACACGGGAAAAAAATTTCACTAGATAAAACTATGATTTTCTAATGTAGAAAATTAGGAAAGACAAAATTCAGGATGACAAGGCACACAGGGACCGGGAAAAAATGTTCACTTTATCGAGAGATTCAAATGTACGAGTTTCAAATTATCAAATATATCTTTTTTATTTTTTAATAAGTTTTTAGAGAATTGTTTTAACAAATGTTCGCTAGACAAACCTTTACTCGGGTAAAACCCCGGGCGAAGCCGAGTACGTTTTATAAGTTTAAAGAGAATTGTTTTAACAAATGTTCGTTAGACAAACATTCACTCGGGTAAAACCCGGGCGAAGCCGGGCACATCCGCTAGTATATATATAAATCAATGTTTGTATGTTTGTTTGTTTGTTTGTATGTCCGGTATACAAATTCGCAGTAGTTCACTAATTCAAACTAAAATTTCCATACATAGGTAAAAAAATACGGGGAAGACGATAGGCTATTTTAAAAATATATAAATCAATTAATAAAACTATATATTCAAATAATTCTACCTAGCTCACGAACAGCGCCCTCTATCAAAGATTAGATTAAATTATGCTGATGCAAACAAATAGATAATGCTAATAACAAACAATTATATAAAAAATCTTATCTAAATATATATCACTCGGGTAGATATGCACACGGGTCAATCCCGGGGCGAAGCCCCGGTCACCCGTCTAGTTGAATATAAAGCTGTGATTTAAATAAATTATATTTTATTAATAAAAAATGTAATAATTAGCTTTAAAAAAAGGGGAGGGGTATATATAAGTTTATAATATGATGCACTAGCGCGCCATCTGTTATCAAAATTCGAAACTATTTTATTTTTCCATTGCAGTAAGGGCAGTAGAAATTGTTTAATTTCAAAAAGAATCTTAAGCGTTTAAAATAGTTTCGAATTTTGATTTTTAAGTTCATATTGTGCTGATCAAAACATGCTATTTTTACTGTAACTAAAATTTATTTTTTAAAATAATTTTTAACAGGGTATTGAAAATACCAATCCTGTTTATTTTATTTATTTAATTTCAAATTTCTTTATTTTTCCAATCTATCTTCTAAGACATCATAAAGAAAGTGGTTCCTTTTATAATATTTGATACAAGGTTGGGAATTATCAGATATTGAATACTAATATTTATGGGGATATTTTTTTCTCGCTAAACCATTGTTTGGTACACCAAATGGATTGCTTTTAGATTTCCCTGATTTCAGTTACAAAAACTTTAGATATCCAGTTCCACACACACCATGGAGACAATAATTTGTCTTAAACACCTAAGATTCAACTTTATTCAACTATAAATACAAAGCGCGATGTCCCGCCAAGGACACTGGCGCCCAAAGGAAAGCAATACAAGAGAGAGAGAGAGAGAGAGAGAGATTGAGATTTAAAAATATTTTATTGACCTCATACACAAGTCAATGGTAGTAGTATATATAGTAAAATGTATATAGTATATAGTAAAAATGGATAAACTAAAAGAGGGATAAAGTAAAAGAGTAAAATATATACAGTTATGTACAGTCGAGGAGATTCCCCCAACGACAGAGAGTCCTCCTCCAGACAGTAAGGAGGTTTTCACGTTCTCCCCTCATCTCAAGGCTCAGAAAGAACCTGTGTATGGATGACTTGGCAGACGCGAGGATGGAGAGAGAGAGAGAGAGAGGGAGAATCTATTTATATATCCAAAAACATATGCACAAGGCATTTACCATATTCTTGAAATTGGTTTCAAACAAGCATACTACATACATAGGTAATTTAATTTAAACACACCTCAAAATAAAGAAAAAGAAAAAAAAATCATATATACAGCACATACAATAACAATTATACCTAACACTTGAGATTATTTAAAAACTTTGATATAAATTTACAAAATCTATTGAATTCAATGTATGAGTCCCTGCTGGATATCAGTTCTCTTGGATCGGTACAGAGAATACCGTTACTGAGTCTGTAGTCTTGAAATACTGGGCACTTAAGTAAAAGATGAGTAGAATCTTGAATGCGGCATCCACAAAAACAGCCCGGATCCTCCGATGCGCGGATTCTTTCCAGAAAACTCCCGAAATTACCATGGTTGGTTACAAATTGTGTGTTGTGGAAATTAGGGCGAAAATAATTTGGAATACCCCGGTTGAAAAAACTTATAAATGTCTCGTTTGTATTATTCAGTAAGAGCAACATTCTTTCGTCTATATAGGATCTACTTATATATTTGCCTTATTCTGTCTGTTTGTTTGTCTGAAGCTCACGGATGGGAATTTTCATAACCGTCGGTGGTTCAGTGGTAGAATGCTCGCCTGCCACGCGGGCGGCCCGGGTTCGATTCCCGGCCGATGCATTTTTTTTTACAATTTTCAAAACTCATTTATCTATATATATAAAATTGAATTTCTGTCTGTCTGTCTGTTTGTTTGTTTGTTTGTACTCTATAGATTCAAAAACCATACATCCAATCGCCGTGAAATTTTGGGATATTAGTAGGTATATGACCGGGAAGGTTTTTGAAAAATAATTTCATGAATATCTTGAATATCCTTAGAGTTACTTGCAGATTTGTAGATTTAACTCGCAAGCAGCGCCCCCATTGTGACGATGATAACAAGTTTTCTTATCACTAAGTTTGTTATCTTAAATATTATTTATCAAAAGTAAGATTATCTCAGGATGACACGGCAATGTGACACGGGAAAAAATGTTCACTAGATAAAACTATGATTTTCTATATGATATAAAAAGCCAACAATAAAGAGTGAATGTAATATAAAAAGCCAACAATGAAGAATGAATGTAAGATAAAAAGCCAACAATGAAGAGTGAATGTAATATAAAAAGCCAACAATGAAGAATGAATGTAAGATAAAAAGCCAACAATGAAGAGTGAATGTAAGATAAAAAGCCAACAATGAATACAGTAGAACTCCTCAAATTCGGAAAGCTTGGGGCGCAAGGTATTCCGAATTTGAGGATTTTCCGAATTTGAGAGAGTTAGATTTGTGAATATTTATGTGGCATAAATAGGCATTTAGATGACTGAGACAAATATTTTGAAGCATATGAACAATTTTAGGTTGAATATTATATGTACATTACATAATTTTAATTACGATTTTTAATCAAATGTTCCTTGACTTTTATGAGTTTTGAGCATGAAACCGAAGAAAAATAGTAAAATATTTTATTATGTATGTAATGCGTGTTACATAGATAAATTTGTATTAAAGTAACATAAACACACACCTGCATTCTTGTCTATAAAAACCAATTATGTACATATGCAGTCCAATAAACGCAAATTTTGATGGCCAAGTAAGTTATGGCTTGGCAAAGAAGTTGTTGATTGTTGTCTGTTTCTTTGGCTTGTTTAACAAAGCTTATTCTCCTCTCATAAGCATATTTCGAAGACTATTGATGGTGTTGTAGCTTGCAAGCATTTCTGGTTCAGTGCGCTTTTCCAAATATTTTAATGCAACATCCAAACTTTTCAACGCTTCGCATCTGGGAACATCCGGCTCCAAACTGTCTTCAGAAGTTGAGGAACTATCATCAGAACTGCTGATTTCCATTTTTTCACTCAAAACAGCTTCAACTGCATCTTCGTCAGCACTCAATGCTTCCCCGACAACTTTTTTATTTTTCAAATTATGTCTGGCTCTGTATCGTGACAACCATCCACCACTAGCTTTAAAAGTGGGATTATTCAATTTTGATGCAAAATGACTGGCTGCTGTTTGGAGTTCAATACTACGAATAGGAACCCCTGATAATCTCTGACTTTCGTACCAGATGTTAACTGCTTTATCAACATTTTCGTATAACGGATTTTTTACTTGAGAAAACTTTTTGACATCTTTTTTCGGTAGAATCAACAAACTTTGTAAGTTTAAGCTCAGACCTTTTTATATCATAAACAGTTGTCTTAGAAATTTTATACTTTTGCATTATCGTTGTATAGCTTAATCCTTTTTTAATGTCACTAAGAACATCTAACTTTTCACCAAGCTTAAGAATTCGGTACTTGCCTCGTTTTTGCCGCTCCTCTTTGGATGCCATTTTGTTGAAGAACAAACTTGTAAATGCAAAAAATTGAGAGTTGAATAAAAGAATTTGGAACTTACAATGTCTGAAAATGTTTGATAATTAGAACTTTAGGTGAATCAACTTTGCAATAAAAAATGCGTGAATGGCTTATGACGTAATAATGCTGCCTTCTTATTGGACAATATCCTAAACTAAGCACAAAGGTCAAATGAAACTGTTGATTTATTTAAGCTTTTAAAAAAGGGGATAAACCCCTAATTAGCGATTATAAATAATCGGTAAAAGTAAATTAATTAAACACTTAAATTAAAAATAAATTACTAATAAAAATTAAATTAAATAAAATGAAAGCAAAGCAAAAGTAAAAGTAAATAAAATAAAATAAAATAAAATAATGTTGAAATATCAACAAAATAAAAGCATGTGAAAATTGATTTTTTGTATGTAAAAAAAACATTACAATACTTTCCGAATTTGGGAGTTTCCGAATTTCAGGATTTCCGAATTTGAGGAGTTCTACTGTAGTAAATGTAATATAAAAAGTCAACAATGAAGAATGAATGTAAGATAAAAAGCCAACAATGAAGAGTAAATATAATATAAAAAGCCAACAATGAAAATTGAATGTAAGATAAAAAGCCAACAATGAAGAGTAAATATAATATAAAAAGCCAACAATGAAGAGTGAATGTAAGATAAAAAGCCAACAATGAAGAGTAAATGTAATATAAAAAGCCAACAGAGTGAATGTAAGATAAAAAGCCAACAATGAAGAGTGAATGTAATATAAAAAGCCAACAATGAAGAATGAATGTAAGATAGAAAGCCAACAATGAAGAGTGAATGTAATATAAAAAGCCAACAATGAAGAATGAATGTAAGATAAAAAGCCAACAATGAAGAGTGAATGTAAGATAAAAAGCCAACAATGAACAGTAAATGTAATATAAAAAGCCAACAATGGAAAATGAATGTAAGATAAAAAGCCAACAATGAAGAGTAAATATAATATAAAAAGCCAACAATGAAAATTGAATGTAAGATAAAAAGCCAACAATGAAGAGTAAATACAATATAAAAAGCCAACAATGAAGAGTGAATGTAAGATAAAAAGCCAACAATGAAGAGTGAATGTAAGATAAAAAGCCAACAATGAAGAGTAAATGTAATATAAAAAGCCAACAATGAAGAGTAAATATAATATAAAAAGCCAACAATGAAGAGTGAATGTAAGATAAAAAGCCAACAATGAAGAGTAAATATAATATAAAAAGCCAACAATGAAGAGTGAATGTAAGATAAAAAGCCAACAATGAAGAGTAAATATAATATAAAAAGCCAACAATGAAAATTGAATGTAAGATAAAAAGCCAACAATGAAGAGTAAATATAATATAAAAAGCCAACAATGAAGAGTGAATGTAAGATAAAAAGCCAACAATGAAGAGTAAATGTAATATAAAAAGCCAACAGAGTGAATGTAAGATAAAAAGCCAACAATGAAGAGTGAATGTAATATAAAAAGCCAACAATGAAGAATGAATGTAAGATAAAAAGCCAACAATGAAGAGTGAATGTAATATAAAAAGCCAACAATGAAGAATGAATGTAAGATAAAAAGCCAACAATGAAGAGTGAATGTAAGATAAAAAGCCAACAATGAACAGTAAATGTAATATAAAAAGCCAACAATGGAAAATGAATGTAAGATAAAAAGCCAACAATGAAGAGTAAATATAATATAAAAAGCCAACAATGAAAATTGAATGTAAGATAAAAAGCCAACAATGAAGAGTAAATACAATATAAAAAGCCAACAATGAAGAGTGAATGTAAGATAAAAAGCCAACAATGAAGAGTGAATGTAAGATAAAAAGCCAACAATGAAGAGTAAATGTAATATAAAAAGCCAACCATGAATAGTAAATATAATATAAAAAGCCAACAATGAAGAGTGAATGTAAGATAAAAAGCCAACAATGAAGAGTAAATATAATATAAAAAGCCAACAATGAAGAGTGAATGTAAGATAAAAAGCCAACAATGAAGAGTAAATGTAATATAAAAAGCCAACAGAGTGAATGTAAGATAAAAAGCCAACAATGAAGGGTGAATGTAATATAAAAAGCCAACAATGAAGAATGAATGTAAGATAAAAAGCCAACAATGAAGAGTAAATATCTATATATATATATATATATATATATATATATATATATATATATATATATATATATATATATATATAACGCGAAAAACGGTCTTTATTCAGTTAAAAGAGGCAAATACAGTCAGCAGTCAGAGGGGAAGGGGCATCAAGAAGGAGTCGATCTATCTGTTGTAGTCTTTCCGTCTATTTCCATTTCTATACATGGCGGAGGGGTTGTCTTCACTTCTAGGGGAGTGGGCTTAGGTTTTTTATCTAGGTTCCTGTCTTCTTGTTGGTCAGAGTCGTGTTGAGACTCATTAAGCGGTCTCTTCTTCGTCGGGTATTTTGCATCGAGGATTGCATCGTATACTGCATTATACTTGTCGATCTCCGTTTGAATTAGCCTCAATTTACCTATTTTATCGTTGAGTGCTCTTTTTTGGTCGGTATTGAGGTCTCTGAAGTTTTTTGACTTAAAATCTTCACATTTCTTGAGGTAGCAGGAGTTCCTATACTCCAGGTCGGGGTGCAGTTCAAGCTGTTGACAGACCTTGGTCTGTCTAGAAATACCTGTCCTTTTGAATACCAACGCGATGATCCTTTCCATTTTAGGGTTGTCTCTGTGCTCGCAGTCTATCAACTCCCTCTGGAGTTGAGAGGAGTCCATCGACCACTGTGAGCATCTGGCTGATGTGTCTTCGTCAAAGTCCTCGGTTCCTGCGTCGGTCCTCGATTCAGAACACGGGTGGATGGCTGTTCCTCCACCAGGGGGGACTGGTTTTGTTTCTTCGTCCGGGTTCGACGTATGATTTCTCCCTTTCACGGAGGTCATGTTTCCTTTTTCGGTGGGGATGCTCTTCTCCATTGGAGGTTGTTCGGGGGTAGGGGTTCGTGGCTGTGCAGTCGGACTCAGGGCATCTGCAAAGGATCTTGTTACTGTTTCCCTGATCCGGGGGTCGAAAGGACATTTGGCTCTGATATGGCCATGTCGTTTGCAGCCCACGCAAATGACATCTTCGGCAATAAAGATTTTAAAGTTGTTGCCCATGTAGTCGATGGTGATGATAGCTGGCATGGCAGTGTCTTCCTTCTTTTTGAAGATGATCTCTCTCCTCAAAGAGGAGAGGTGCTTGTATAGAGGATTGTCGGTGGGGAAGGGGAGGGGTCGGACGCTCAACACCTGTCCATAAGGCTGTAGGGTTCTCACAATGTCTTCATCTTGTATGAACAGCATTACCCCGGATAAGATGTATTTTTTCGGGATGTTAAAGAGCGGGTAGGGATATATTGTTTTGTCTTTGACTTGAAAGCCAGTGTTGATCAGCATTTCTGCCTGTTCAACCCCGGCCAAAGAGACTATGGCTTGACCATTAATCTTACCGATGGAGTGGATGCTGGGTCGGCCTATGACTTTGGCGATTCCGTCTAGGTGTTCTTCCGCAGTACAGTCCGGAAGCGAGACGAATTGTATCGTCGACTTTGTCGTTGAACTTCTCCTTTCATACGTCGCCTTTCTATCTTGATCGAATTTTCTGAGTTCTTCTTGAGAGAAGATTGGTCTTTGGGCAGTGATTTTTGCATGTAGATCTCCTGCTTGCGTTAAATATGTAGATTTTTCAGTTTGTAGTTGCGAAGATGAGGATGTAATTTGTGATTTTCGACCAGCAAATGAGGTGAGTGATGACGATAATGACGCAGCAGCCGGCCCGGCTGTCGCCATGGTGATGCTGTAAATCTACAACTTGTAGATTTACAAACCTATGAAAATTGAATCGATGAAAATTTCAAACTTGATGAAATGACTTTAAATGTGGCTCAAGATGAAGCCCGTCTTACGGCGAATCCGATGGTATGATTGAAGTTGAGTAACAAGGGCAGTCAGTAGAATGAGAGGCGAAATACGCGGAGCTCGCGCGACGCGTGGCCGCACGGTCGGCGTATATATATATATATATATGTATATATATATATATATAAAAGTCATATAAAAGTCAATTTCTGTCTGTCTGTCTGTTTCGCGATAAACTCAAAAACTACTGAACCAATTGGTACCAAATTTTGCATGTCGCTTTTTATAAACCTGAGGAAAATTTTCGGCTGTATTTTGATTAGTATTTTTGGCTATTTCTTTTTTTCATTTGAAGAACTTTTTTTTACGCGGACTAATCCGGAATGGAATGAATACCTAAATATGGCCATTTTTTTAAGCATCGGTGGTTCAGTGGTAGAATGCTCGCCTGCCACACGGGCGGCCCGGGTTCGATTCCCGGCCGAACATTTTTTTTTTTACAATTTTTAAAACTCATTTATATTATCTATATATATATATAAAATTGAATGTCTGTCTGTACTCTATAGATTCAAAAACCATACATCCAATCGCCGTGAAATTTTTGAATATCATTAGGTATATCACCGGGAAGGTTTTTGAAAAATAATATCATGAATATCTTGAATATCCTTAGAGTTATTTGCAGATTTGTAGATTTAACTCGCAAGCAGCGCACCCATTGTGACGATGATAACAAGTTTTCTTTTCACTAAGTTTGTTATCTTAAATATTATTTATCAAAAGTAAGATTATCTCAGGATGACACGGCAATTTATTTGCGACAAGAATAATGATACAATTCCAAGGCGAAGATACTATTCCTTTAACTTCCAATTACCGAGGGAACCAATTAATATTGATTTTATTCAACTTATCGAGTATTTCTCAAGGGACCGGGAAAAAATGTTCACTAGATAAAACTATGATTTTCTAATGTAGAAAATTAGGAAAGACAAAATTCAGGATGACAAGGCACACAGGGACCGGGAAAAAATGTTCACTTTATCGAGAGATTCAAATTTACGAGTTTCAAATTATCAAAATATATCTTTTTATTTTTTATTAAGTTTTTAGAGAATTGTTTTAACAAATGTTCGCTAGACAAACCTTTACTCGGGTAAAACCCCGGGCGAAGCCGAGTACGTTTTATAAGTTTAAAGATAATTGTTTTAACAAATGTTCGTTAGACAAACATTCACTCGGGTAAAACCCGGGCGAAGCCGGGCACATCCGCTAGTATATTATACAAGAATGACATCCACGGCGCCAATTTATAATTGTAACGAATAGTATTTGAATAAAAGCATTTAATCGGGTAAAACCCGGGCGTTGCCCGGGTCATTCGTATATAATAATTGTATAAACGAATGCAAGACAAAATCACCGCGAATGTTTCTTTTTTTTTCTAAGGCAATTTCTTTTTAAGGCAATTATCGTTATTTATCGTTAATTTTTGTTTCGATTTTATTGAAAAAAAAAACGATATGGTGCCTTTAAAAAATGATCTTTATTACTATGCAGTTTTCTATTTAGTCAATATACCTAAGTTCATGTTGCAAATGTAATTATCTCTATCGATTTAGTAGGTGAAATGCAAAAAAAAAAAAATCGACATGATGAAATCTTTATGAAAATTCACATTTTTATTTTTATATTTTCAAGACACACACAGTTTGGGGCGGGACGTTTCACAAGAGAGACATCCACGGCGCCAATTTATAATTGTAACGAATAGTATTTTAATTAAAACATTTTAAAAACACACAGTTTGGAACGGGACGTTTCACAAGAGTGACACCCATGGCGCCAATTTATAATTGTAACGAATAGTATTTGAATTAAAACGTTTTTAAAATATATACGCACTCGGGTAAAACCCGGGCGTTGCCCGGGCCATTCGTCTAGTTTAATTATAAAGGGAATATCGATGTTGTATTTTTGCTTGTCATCGAATGATAAGTTATTCAAGTCAAATTTCATATTTTTTACTTCAATGTAATCTGCAATCAATGGAGTTTTAGCCAAACTGTGAACACAGTTGTACGAAGTTGTCTTGTATGCTTAACACCTAAGATCACACCAAAATCTACTTTATGGTGTCATTCTACCTCCAAGACAATTTGGTCCATTATCTATTCCATTGCCCATTCCTACAGGAAAAGAGACTGAAAATTCACGAAATTTCGGGACTAACTCACTATAATGAACAACATGTATATAAAATTTTTACTACTCTCCTACTGGATAAAACATTTGTTTATAAATATTAAAAAATTTTCAAGGCGATTGATAAAATGAGAGAAGAAGTGCTCAACTCCACAGACAACGGCTGATTGCTCCCCCTCCCCTCTAAATTGCTTTTCCTCCTCACTCATGTACATATATAACCTTTTAGGGGAATCTCC
>CP092871.1:11453049-11475761 GCA_030710605.1 Cordylochernes scorpioides | reverse complement strand
CAGGGTCTGGCCTCGAAGATGACGACCTAGCCATCCTGGCGTCGGCCAAATCCATCATCTACCGGTACTTCGTACAGGTTGGGCTGACCGGAGGACCCGCTCATCGCCTGGGAAAGAAGGCTCACTCGCCCGGGCACATTCCACGCATGATCATATATATTTTAGTTTTATTTCCATTTTTAATGTAAATTATTGACAAGAAGTCAATAAAATTTGTTTCAATTGTCAATTGTCCCACAGACAGAGATTGTCCCGATAGGGATATTTGTGTTTATTTAAAAATACAACAGGTTTCTGGATATGGGCTTCTTTACATTTTATTAACGCCATTTCAAGGTTTCAGGCATCTCTGTCATTCTACAGGAGAACATAAACGAATAACAATATATGCTGTTAGATACTAAGTGTTAGTATATAACGGCGTTTATTGATCGTTTATGTATTCCTGTAGTAATATCATTTTATACACGATATCGAATGGTTGCAGGGTTTTCCCACTATGTACTAAGTGCAATTCTCAGCCTGCAACCCCAAGACATATTATTGACTGTATTGACTCATCCATTGATGAGCTCTACTCTTCCCCGGCAGACACCATCAAAAATCTCAAGCTTTACAAGCTTGATACCTTAGTAAAACGACACTAGAAGTTACACCGCATGAGTTTCTTTTCAACGACAAATTAATTTTTTTTATTTCAAGGTGAAATATCGACTATTTCTAACCTTTTTGGATGAGGTATGAAAGGATGAATTATGAAGAGTAATGACGAACGGAAAAATAAAAGTGTCCAGGGATGGGAAATGGGTTTCCCATTTTTCCGTTCGTCGTTACTCTTCATAATTCATCCTTTCATACCTCATCCAAAAAGGTTAGAAATAGTCGATATTTCACCTTGAAATATAAAAAAAATAATTTGTCGTTGAAAAGAAACTCATGCGATGTAACTTCTAGTGTCGTTTTACAATCACAGGCCGCAGTGTACCTTAGTGTGATTGAGTGGAGATAAGAAAGAAGAAGAAGATTCGCGATCGAACGTTGTGGCCCACTGTATATATTACATCCCAAACATGACGCCAGCCATCTCTGTCTTAAGCTCAATGTACCATCTCGGCGATCGTTAAACCAGTGAGTTCCTTTAATTGGTCCACGAAGCGTGTCGGTGGGCATCCAGGTATGTGTCGCCAAGACGTCTTTCCAGTCAGTTATGGTGTAGTCCTGTAGAAAGGCAGATATGTCCGAAAGCTTAAGATTAAATTAATAAAAATGAAAAAAAAAAAAACTCATCTCCAGAAACTTGTTGTGATTTTAAATCTATATCCAGGAAATGAAGTATATTTGTGTACGTGATAATCCTATTGAAGGACTGACAAGTCTGAAAGCTTGAAAATAAAAATTTGCACAAGAAACTTAGCCCTGGAAGATTTATTTATTTTATAGTTGTGTGTTTTGAATAAGAACTTACCTTCATTCTGGTCGGAACGGGGGACTCTACGGAGTGGAATCAGGACATCCTGGGACTCGAACTGTACAGCAAGAACATCGGTCACCCTCTCTATAGCGACCAACCTCATTATAACGACTACTTAGAATGTCGAGTGGATGCCTTAGCAGCACTGTCTGTATATGGTTAACCAAGGTTGGGAAGTGACTTGGTACAAAAACCAGATTAGGAAACATATAATCGTTACATACAGCGAGCAAGCGTTAAGGAACAAACAATCAAAATGATGATTACAAAAATGTATCAAATGAAATATATATTTTAAAATTATTAATATATATATGTAGTAATGTAGTTTATGCTGTAAGATGACTGTAGTGTGGCATGTTGGTTAGAAGCAGTCGTGGTGGTTGAGTGATGGGTGGTAAGGACACACAGGATCCAGAGGCCCCGTGAGGAAATAGATCGGGGAGGAAAGATAGAAGGACAACCCCTAGAACAACTGGTGTCGAGACCACCTCGGTGAGAACTGTGTTTTTCTTATCACATCCAGCCGCTTTTAAACCGATTTGAGTGAGATAAACCTCTAGGGGAGAATGAAGACTTGACACTTGTTTACCAAGGGGGTTTAACCCAGCTATCTTCCCTTGTACACAGGCCATTTTATTTATATATTTCCGAATATTATGACATATATATATTATATATATCGAGGGCCAACAGCCCGAAACGCGTATGTGGTTGACTTTTCTTGATTTATCAAGAAATTGGGTTGACCAAATATATCTTTAGAATAAGCTAAATCAACGTTTAGTTCATTTTTGTTCCACTAGATGGCGTTCTGCCATCTAAAATACTCATGTAAGCGGTGAGGAGAAATGCCAATTTTGTCTTTATTATCAACATCTGGCCACTTTTCTATTTTTTTAACACACTTATATATATTGCATATTGAGTTAGTAATATGTAAAAGCAAGCAAAGACATTAAAAACATCTTTGCATATGTTAAAACGTTGTTAAATATGTTTGAATATGTTCAATTGTTAAATTTTAAGGTGGAGAAGTGTGTGGTTATATAAACCGACAGCCACGATATAGGCTCGAATCACGCATTGGGCACTTTTTTATTGAATTAAAAAAAAAAAAAGGCTTCACAATGGCCCAGCAAATGGGCCATCAGCAAATCGTCATCTTGATCTATATATTTAAAAATTGAACGAATCACTTTAGCAATTTCGCACACCAAGTGTTCAACTGTGGTATACAAGGAAGGACGTACCTTGCCGTAGCGTTGTTCCATGGCCCACACCGTGATAAGCACACGGCCCCCGATCCTCAGCACCCGGGCCAGCTCCCTGAGCGCCAGCACTCGCCGCTCCCGTGTGGCCAGGTGGTGTAGCAGGGCCACGCATAAAGCGGCGTCGAAAGCCTCCTCGCGGAACGGCAGGGCGAGGGCGTCCGCCAGGGTGACAAGGCCGGAGTGGGCACGGCGTGCCAGCGGCAGGCAGCGGTCGCAGCCCAGCACAGCCACGGCCGGGTTGACACCGGCGTACTTTCCCTCACCGCAGCCTACGTCCGCCACGATACTGCCGGGCTCCAGGTCCCGCAGGAAGCGGGTGACCCCGGCCCAGCGGCGTTTGTCACCGTCACCTAGCTGTAGGTAGACGTCGTGGACGTAGGCTTGTTCCACGGCCAGAGACCGCACTGCCTCCATCGCCTCCTCACTGCACAGCACCGACTCTTGTCACATCGCTTAAACAGCTATAGATCTATAACAGTTACAATATACACTTAACTTTATAAGAACAAGTTATGATTAACATTTGTAAGTGTTAACCACGCACACAAACACGCAATATATACACACGCACACACAGATAGAAGCAAGCACAAACCCATACACACATATACGCTTACAAATATAAACATAAAATCCCCGCACTTAAACACATACACGCCGTGGCGTGGATCATCGCCTGGAGGAGAACACTCGCACGCTGAGGATGCCTTCCTTCATCATCTGTCATATAATTTCCTTTGTATATATATTTTAATTTCTCTATTTATTATTATTTTCTTATCTTAATATTTCTACTAAATAACTCTTGTTGAGTGTAAAATTGACAAGATGTCAATAAAATTGTTTTATTTGTCAAAATTGTCACATACAGAAAATACTCGCAAATACAGACCTACGCACTCACACACACTGCAAACGCACAAGCACACACCTATACACGCATGCACACTCACACGAATGCTCACAGTCGCAGATACACCCACGAATTCACACACATACACACATGCGACCCTATACCCCTATCTTGAAGATTCCCTCGAGGACCTTTTGCCTGAACACAGGTCTATTCTTGTTGAATTCCTCAACACAGTCATCGAGCATGCTGGGGACACGGATTCTATAATCTGCAACGGACTGTCCGAACTCAAGGCGGCTTTAAGCTCCTGATAGGATCCAGACGTTCCTTCGGTGAAGGCCTCGTCTGGTGTATATATTTTCCTATATTATTCTAAACTTTGTAAACTCTCTTTTGACCGTTGACGAGATGTTAATAAACTGTTGTCAATTGTCACACACTCGAAATTACACACATATAAACATACACAAACACACCTACGTATTCTCACACACAAGCACACATATACGCAGTCACACACTCGCAAACACACCCACGCAACCACACACATATACACACTCAGACACAAACACACACCTACGTATTCTCACACACAATCACACATATACGCAGTCACACGCATGCACACATTCGCAAACACACCCACGCAACCACACACATATACACACTCAGACACAAACACACACCTACGTATTCTCACACACAATCACACATATACGCAGTCACACGCATGCACACATTCGCAAACACACCCACGCAACCACACACATATACACACTCAGACACAAACACACACCTACGTATTCTCACACACAATCACACATATACGCAGTCACACGCATACACACACTCGCAAATACACCCACGCAATTACACTCATATATACACTCAGACACAAACGCATTTCTGATATAAAACATGATACTCATAGCACAAACACACCTCCATACTCACACACACAGACACACAACTTTCTTTTGTTGATACTTACTTTCTTGGACTATGGGAATCTGTAAGACGAAATGTCTTAAACCTTTTTGTTGTTCTATCTAATCGAGATACTTTAAATTTCAAAACTTATTCCCCGACATCTGAAATTGAAATCAATTTAGCATTAGGAATAAAGGAAATAAGACCTAATCCAAATAATTTATTAGTGTGTGACGTTTCGGCAACAACATTGTCACCATCATCAGACAAAAGAATAAATGAAGATGATGTGACAATGTTATTGCCTAAACGTCACACACTAATAGATTATTTGGATTAGGTCTTATTTCCTTTATTATAATCTATAATCCAAATTGTGCTTTATCATTAGCATTAGGAAATAATGATTGGTGAATCCAGAGAATTTATAGTCAAATTTCAAACTACTATAAATATTCAGAAGAATAAAACAATATTATTTAATATACAATAATGTGTGTGTAATTCATTAATTTAATAATATAAATTATCGTCAAATTTGTGTTAAATATAAAACCACTTTAGTTATTTAAAGTGGTACCCTTTATTCCCCACGCTTTATGCAATTACGCCTAAAATACACAAATTGGATTGTACAAAATAAATTTATAATTTAATAACAGAGGACTCCCTCTTAAAATTAACCAAGCCATTAAGTTAATGAGATTTCCTGTCAAAGTTCAGCAGAAAATGTCAAAAGTGGATTTTTTCCCCCGTACCTCTAATTTCTCTATGAAGGCTAAAATTTCAGCGTGAGCTGAAACTGCCTCAAACTTACTCAGTTTGCAATTCAGACATTTCGGAATGGCTTCCCTCCATTCTAACAGTTTTCTGAGTTCTTCAGATACTTTAGTCCATACTTTGTTTAAATATCAGAACTAAAATTCAACCCTTTAGTATAGTATATAGAGGGATCTATGGAAGGATGGTCTAAACCGTTGGTTTTCGACTGCTACGACCCAGGATCGAATCCCGCATTGGGAATTTTTTTCTGATAAAAAAAATGCTCCAATGGCCCCTGATTCTTGCAAAAGTCCAACCTCACCAGCGAGTGCAAGTAACGGGGCTTTGGCAAATTTGTAAGTGCAAAGTGGAACTGCTTTTCACATGTGTAGACAATGTGGTGCACTTACAGTAAAAGCATTTACTAACTTCTACCCAACATGATTATCATAGCCTGTACTACGTGTAGGGATAATAAAAAAAGTGTAACATATATAAGCAGAATTGTCCAATACAGTATCAAAGCTCTAAAAAGCGGTCTGGTAGATTAAACTGGCGAAACCGCTGGGAGGGTACACCACTGATAAGACAAGCCCTCCCAATATTTCCCATCGCAATAAGGACATAAGAAATAGGAGGAATTAAAGCACGAATGTTTATTTTAAAATATAAATCAAACATTTACTGTCCTTACTGCGATGAAAAAAAATATTTGGAGGGCTTGGCTCATCAGTGGTGAACCCTCTCAGCGGTTTTGCCAATTTAATCTACCAGACCGCTTCTTAGAGCTCCAATGCTGTATAGAACGATTCTGCTTATATAAGCTGCAATGAAGGATGGAATATTAGAAATAGTTTTCAAGCAAGATATGGACATAAGCTTTTAGGACAGTATAATTACATTTAAAAAGGATAGTAGTCATTTATTTTATTTGCATAGAAAACATTCATGTTTGATGGTTTTAATTGTTTTGTATAGATGGTGCCATTTAGGTTTATCTTGAAGTTATCATCATATTTCAGTTACACACGGGCAAGTCACAGAAATTGTATATAATCAGTGAGTAACAATCGCTGTGGGTGTACCCTCCCATAAAGCGATTGCCCTATACACCAAGGTAGATTACATTGTCTAAACCGCTCGAAGGGTTTCTCAGTGATGAGCCAGGCCCTTATTATATTTATACTTGCTATAAGGACAGTAGACATTTTTTTTGTTCGAAATTTTCAAAAAAAAAAAAAAAAACATGAAAAGTGTATTTTTCTTTTTCATTACCTTTTACTAATTTGATAAAATGTTAACAAGGTTCTGTCTTTTTTATTTTTATTATCTTAATATCTTCAATTCTTCCTATCTTTTTCTTATGTTCCGCTTATATGACGCGTAACTGCGAGGCTTCAGTGTGAACTTATATTATAGTCCTTAATTGCAAAAAATATATATAAAATACCTTCTTGATATACCTTATAATATAAACCTTATCTACTTTCCCTTTATATATTTTTTACTTCTTGCTATACCAAATTTTTTCACATGTATATATATATATGCGATATCCTTTTATATATATAAAAATGAAATCCAAAATCGATGTTTGTTATCGCGTTGCGCAAAATCTACAGAATCAATCATTATGAAATTATCGCATGTAGGTAGCTGAAGATTTCGTTTAACATATAGGCTATTCAAAAAATTAAAAAGGTTAATGTGCTTTTTTTTAAATGTAAAACCAAAAAGCGTTAGTTCCAGCCTTTTACCGCTTGGCGCAGCATTGGTCGCGACGATAAATGAATTTGATCGATTCATAATTTTACACGTAGTTTGTTTACACGATGAATGTTTTCAAAAGGTAAGATTATCCATTCGCCGTGAAACTTTAGGAAGTTATTTACTATACTACTGGGAAGGTTTCTGGTTTGAATTTGATTTGAAATAAATATTCGTTGCAATTTTATTTGTAAATTTTACTACTTTCACTCGCAAGCAGCGCCTCTCGCGGTATCTGAAGAAATTAAATTTATAAATTGTAAAAATGTGCTAAAATGTGTTCCAGGTATAATAAATTTAATATTTAATTTGAGGATTTTGTAATATAATATTCCAATGACGTTGTAAAAAAAACTTGGCATTTCAATATTAATATGTATTTAAAGGAAATATCTTATTTAAAATTTAATAAATGTTTTCAAAAAATTATGTTTCAAAAATATTTATATACGTTTATTACGTTTATAAATCTATATATAGGTGGATTGGATGTTTTCTAGAATCGTTTTAACAAATTTTCGTTAGGCAAACTTTTACTCGGGTAAAAACCGGGCGAAGCCGGGAACATTCGCTAGTTATATATATATATATATATGTGACAATATAGTGGTAAATGTGGTAAGGAGAGAAATAATCACACGACGAGTTGTTAGAGCAATCATCCAGGCAGCCAGCCGAGAGAGAGCGAGCAAGACGTTATCAGCTGAACGACTGTTTTCCCTGTGTACACAACCGGGGGGCTAACCAGGATAGTCGCCAGGTGGTGACGGCCCCCCTCCTCAGGAATGTGGCCAAAAATGGTCGTAAGCTAGTTGTCCAAAGTGTCTCGCTTTAGCTGCCCAGCCCTCTGTCGTTGGCTGTTGGTTTGTTTTATTAATCCTGGAAGAGCATATATTATGACATATATATATATATATATATATAAATATAGTGTAAAAACTATATAATAAAAATATAACAGTGATACTACATTTAAAACTTAAGGAGCAATCTGATCAGAATGATAAATCATATCAAGTAGATTTGGTTAGATTAGCAAGCTAAATCTAAATTAATTATAAAAATAAATAGTTGTATAGTTTTATAGTTAAGTATTCTATTAAAATTATCTTCATTAGTTTGATTATTTAAATTCAAATTATAAATTTGTTAATTGTTATTATTTAGTATAGATAGAGAAAAAAAAAAAAATTCTTTACTTCTAAAACATCCTCTAGTTAATTATATAATTATAATTAATAACAATAAAAAATTAACAAAGTAACGTCTATTACATCGGCTTTTACACGTCATTCAGACATACTCTAATCCTATATATAGAATAATCGAAGAGATAATATATATAATAGTTAGAAAAAAGATAGAAAGACAGAACCATGTACTTTTAATCAAACTAATAGAAAGAAAACAAAAAGTTTTGTAAATAAGGTAGATAAGATTGTTAGTATATATATATATATTTTTATAATTTTATATTTTATTCGTTTTTTTTTTTTTTAAAGATTTTTTAAAATTTTTTTATTTTAAAATATGAATATAAAAAGTTGTATTTAGTAAAATATCTATAATATGAATTAACTTTTATTATAAGTTTGGTTATTATGTTTTGAAACCCTAATGGTAGACCAGACATATACAAAAAACTTAAATTGGAGTAATTATTGAAAAAAGAGGTCTGCTGAACCGGGACTTCTCAAATAGAAATTCAGCTTTTCAACATTTCATCCCTTCTCTATTATGTCTAGACCTCCTTTCAACCGTATTTTATGTGTTAATATAAAGTTACTACAGTGAAACATTTATATGAACAGATATAATGTGTACCTACCTTGTCCGCGAACGCCTTCAACTGTAAACAACTATTTCTGGATAACACATGTTGTGGGGGGGTGGGGACAAATTTAGACCGAATTGTGGGAGAACAAGACATTCAAAGAATAAAGATAAGATAGTTAAGGGAAGAAATCCAAATTTTATAATCTTTACAGTCAGTTAAAAATTAAAATAATTGATTCAAAACTTATTCATCTTTCAATATTCCTTTAAAAAGGCAAATTATTAGAGTTTAATAAAGCTATTAATTGTGAAAATTCACTTTTATTTAATTTCCATTTTCCTCCCCAGAAATTGGAGATTAAACAAAATGAATTATATACAATATTACTTTAAAAATCTTGTGAAAAAATCTTCAAATCAGCTATTTAATTTAAGTTTAACTAATTGTTGAAGATTATAAATTTGTAGTATTGATTATTGAAAGAAATTATAGAAAGTTGATTTAATAAATGGATACTTCCATTTATTTTTTTTTAAGTATTTTATAATTGATATACTGTTGAAATATTTTACTTGTCTGATACTAAATTTGTTTTTAATAAATTCCATGTTTAAATTATTAACATCTTCTATGAAATTTTCTAATATATTATTTATTCTATAAAATCTTAGAAACTGACCAAAATATATACCTTTACAGCAATTTAATGAAATATTAGAATTCATATTACAGTATTTTATAATATTGAAATTATAATTACTTTTTTTATTATAAATTTTAATAGCATTATTTGTAAGGTCTATATTTAGGTCTAAAAAGTTAACTTTTTTGTTTCTATAAATTTTTTCATTGTTTTTAAGTTTCAAGTATTTAGGATAAATTTTAGGTATTAAATTTTTGAACTGTGGATTATTAAATATTATAATGTCATCTACATAACGGAACATTTGCCAGTTAACATTATTTTGTAGAAAGTATTCTCTTTCGTACCAGAATAAAATTAAGTTTGCTAATAACGGACTAGAAGATGTTCCCATGGGAACTCCTTCTGATTGAATATATATTTTATTTTTAAATTCTATATAGTTAAAATTTAAAAATGTTTCCAGTAGAGTTTTTGCTGTTTTAAGATCTAATTTAATTGTTTTATATCTGTTATGAATAATTTTAATGTGGAAAGTTTTGTCATTAATGATTTCGTTAAATAAATTGGTTATTTTATTATTTAGATCTCTTAAATTTATTTTAGAATATAGGTCCTCAAAGTCAAATGTGTGTACTGTTTCCATGTTTGTCCAATTGTTCATTAAATAGTTAATGATTTTTTTATTTGAGTCGATAAATTTATAATTATATTTATTAGTTAATTTATTTATAATAAATTGTAGTGTTGAAGCTAATTGTATATCAATGTTTTTTATAACTGAATTTATACCAGATGTGATTGTTCTGAAAGAAATAGGTTTTTTGTGTAGTTTAGGAATTATATAGAACTTTGGTATGTTTGGATTTTTGTAGTGATTATAAATTTTTAGTGAATTTTCAACATTTTTGATGTCTTTTTTGATTTTTGTGGCTGTAGTTCTAGCAAAAGTGTATTTATGATTATTATCAATTTCCTTTTTTAGTATATCGTGGTATAGATTTTTACAAATTATAGATAAGTTATTGGAACATTTATCTATAGGAGTGATAATAAAGTCCTTCTGTAAATTAGTTATATTTTCTTTAAAAGAAGGAATATCTGAATTAGGTTTTGTGTATTTAAGTGTATTATTATAATAATTTATAACCTCCTTTTTAATATTATGTTTCCATTCCAGAAAAGTAAATTCTGGAATACTGTATTTTATACTAGTTTTATTTATGAAAATATCTATATCTTTTAATATAGATTTAATTGTATTATTATAATTGTGTTTAATTTGAGGTATATATTTATACCCTTTATTTAAAATATTCTGATATTCTGGATTTAAAAAAGAAAAATTGCTAGTTAATATATGACCTGAAAACTTATATTTATCAATATAGTTGTTGCAATTACATTTAATTTTTTTATAATTTGCCAAATTATTAATAAATTGGTTATAATTGCAAACTAAATTACCTATATTTTTGTTGTATCTCCAGATTGTTTTGAAATTTAAATTTTTTATAGGGAAAAGATTATTAATGTTTTGGTTATTAAAAATATCATTAAACTTAATATGATTAAATAAATTGTTATTAAATTTAATGATAATATTAATGTTATTAGTAGATTGTTTAATTTTTCTGTATTTAAAGATGTCGTGTGTGATATCTATTAATCTGTTAGTTAGATTATGAATTTTAATATATTCTATAAGTTTGATAAATTTATTATTATTTAGTTTAAATAATGTTTTAATAAATTTATCGACGAAGTTGTTAGTGTACATTTGTTTTGGGTCCAGTAATTCTTCAAATTCAATGTAACCTAATTTATTGGTAGTTTTACCTCTAGTTTTATTAGGTTTAGTTTTGAATTCATTTTTTTTGTATTTGCAGCTGATTTCATAAGTTGAAATTTCTTCTGTTTGTGGTTTGTATGTGTAGTTTAATTCGTCATTAAGTCCATAAGGGAATAATGTGTTGTGTTTATAAATGTAGTTGTTTTCTAATAATAGTCGTTGTTTTTTGTTTTGACATATGTCTAGTATTTCTATCTTAAAGTTGTTAAAAGTATGTAATTTATTGTGTTCTTTCATATATATATTACCAATTGATTTTTTAGCGTGGTTTCTATGTAGGTTTATTCGTATATTTAATGGATTACATGTTTGTCCTATATATGATAATTGACAAATTTGGCATGTTAATTTATAAATAGTATTTACTAATTTACAACTAGTCGTTTGAAATGTATCATGGTTCTTAAGAGAGGGACAAGTTTGACAATTCTTTCTTAGGCAATTCTTAGCGAGTTTGAATTAACATAAAAGAGGTGCTAACCCTAATATGCTGGTAGTTTTTTTTAGTTTTTTAGTTTGTTATTCTATTGAGAAAATTTTTTTTTTTATTATTAATATATTTATCTTAATTGTTTTTGTGGTAATTAAATTTGTAATAAAATGAATAATTAATCTATAAAAATATAGATATTACTGTTTGTTATCTGTTATATTTTTTAAGAATAACTAATAAAAAACATCTTTAAACTATCTAAACAATGAAAAAAACAAAAGTTCTGAAGTTATTTTTTAAAATTATTTTTATAATTTACTTTTTCATAATCAAACAATAAAAGATAATTATAATCTGTATGGAGTTTTATTTATATTAGAATATCTAATATATATTTAAATTTGTATATTATATTATATATAAAAATATATCATAGAGCAAGCTCATATGAATTAATATAGTGTAAAAACTATATAATAAAAATATAACAGTGATACTACATTTAAAACTTAAGGAGCAATCTGATCAGAATGATAAATCATATCAAGTAGATTTGGTTAGATTAGCAAGCTAAATCTAAATTAATTATAAAAATAAATAGTTGTATAGTTTTATAGTTAAGTATTCTATTAAAATTATCTTCATTAGTTTGATTATTTAAATTCAAATTATAAATTTGTTAATTGTTATTATTTAGTATAGATAGAGAAAAAAAAAAAAAAATTCTTTACTTCTAAAACATCCTCTAGTTAATTATATAATTATAATTAATAACAATAAAAAATTAACAAAGTAACGTCTATTACATCGGCTTTTACACGTCATTCAGACATACTCTAATCCTATATATAGAATAATCGAAGAGATAATATATATAATAGTTAGAAAAAAGATAGAAAGACAGAACCATGTACTTTTAATCAAACTAATAGAAAGAAAACAAAAAGTTTTGTAAATAAGGTAGATAAGATTGTTAGTATATATATATATATTTTTATAATTTTATATTTTATTCGTTTTTTTTTTTTTAAAGATTTTTTAAAATTTTTTTATTTTAAAATATGAATATAAAAAGTTGTATTTAGTAAAATATCTATAATATGAATTAACTTTTATTATAAGTTTGGTTATTATGTTTTGAAACCCTAATGGTAGACCAGACATATACAAAAAACTTAAATTGGAGTAATTATTGAAAAAAGAGGTCTGCTGAACCGGGACTTCTCAAATAGAAATTCAGCTTTTCAACATTTCATCCCTTCTCTATTATGTCTAGACCTCCTTTCAACCGTATTTTATGTGTTAATATAAAGTTACTACAGTGAAACATTTATATGAACAGATATAATGTGTACCTACCTTGTCCGCGAACGCCTTCAACTGTAAACAACTATTTCTGGATAACACATGTTGTGGGGGGGTGGGGACAAATTTAGACCGAATTGTGGGAGAACAAGACATTCAAAGAATAAAGATAAGATAGTTAAGGGAAGAAATCCAAATTTTATAATCTTTACAGTCAGTTAAAAATTAAAATAATTGATTCAAAACTTATTCATCTTTCAATATTCCTTTAAAAAGGCAAATTATTAGAGTTTAATAAAGCTATTAATTGTGAAAATTCACTTTTATTTAATTTCCATTTTCCTCCCCAGAAATTGGAGATTAAACAAAATGAATTATATACAATATTACTTTAAAAATCTTGTGAAAAAATCTTCAAATCAGCTATTTAATTTAAGTTTAACTAATTGTTGAAGATTATAAATTTGTAGTATTGATTATTGAAAGAAATTATAGAAAGTTGATTTAATAAATGGATACTTCCATTTATTTTTTTTTAAGTATTTTATAATTGATATACTGTTGAAATATTTTACTTGTCTGATACTAAATTTGTTTTTAATAAATTCCATGTTTAAATTATTAACATCTTCTATGAAATTTTCTAATATATTATTTATTCTATAAAATCTTAGAAACTGACCAAAATATATACCTTTACAGCAATTTAATGAAATATTAGAATTCATATTACAGTATTTTATAATATTGAAATTATAATTACTTTTTTTATTATAAATTTTAATAGCATTATTTGTAAGGTCTATATTTAGGTCTAAAAAGTTAACTTTTTTGTTTCTATAAATTTTTTCATTGTTTTTAAGTTTCAAGTATTTAGGATAAATTTTAGGTATTAAATTTTTGAACTGTGGATTATTAAATATTATAATGTCATCTACATAACGGAACATTTGCCAGTTAACATTATTTTGTAGAAAGTATTCTCTTTCGTACCAGAATAAAATTAAGTTTGCTAATAACGGACTAGAAGATGTTCCCATGGGAACTCCTTCTGATTGAATATATATTTTATTTTTAAATTCTATATAGTTAAAATTTAAAAATGTTTCCAGTAGAGTTTTTGCTGTTTTAAGATCTAATTTAATTGTTTTATATCTGTTATGAATAATTTTAATGTGGAAAGTTTTGTCATTAATGATTTCGTTAAATAAATTGGTTATTTTATTATTTAGATCTCTTAAATTTATTTTAGAATATAGGTCCTCAAAGTCAAATGTGTGTACTGTTTCCATGTTTGTCCAATTGTTCATTAAATAGTTAATGATTTTTTTATTTGAGTCGATAAATTTATAATTATATTTATTAGTTAATTTATTTATAATAAATTGTAGTGTTGAAGCTAATTGTATATCAATGTTTTTTATAACTGAATTTATACCAGATGTGATTGTTCTGAAAGAAATAGGTTTTTTGTGTAGTTTAGGAATTATATAGAACTTTGGTATGTTTGGATTTTTGTAGTGATTATAAATTTTTAGTGAATTTTCAACATTTTTGATGTCTTTTTTGATTTTTGTGGCTGTAGTTCTAGCAAAAGTGTATTTATGATTATTATCAATTTCCTTTTTTAGTATATCGTGGTATAGATTTTTACAAATTATAGATAAGTTATTGGAACATTTATCTATAGGAGTGATAATAAAGTCCTTCTGTAAATTAGTTATATTTTCTTTAAAAGAAGGAATATCTGAATTAGGTTTTGTGTATTTAAGTGTATTATTATAATAATTTATAACCTCCTTTTTAATATTATGTTTCCATTCCAGAAAAGTAAATTCTGGAATACTGTATTTTATACTAGTTTTATTTATGAAAATATCTATATCTTTTAATATAGATTTAATTGTATTATTATAATTGTGTTTAATTTGAGGTATATATTTATACCCTTTATTTAAAATATTCTGATATTCTGGATTTAAAAAAGAAAAATTGCTAGTTAATATATGACCTGAAAACTTATATTTATCAATATAGTTGTTGCAATTACATTTAATTTTTTTATAATTTGCCAAATTATTAATAAATTGGTTATAATTGCAAACTAAATTACCTATATTTTTGTTGTATCTCCAGATTGTTTTGAAATTTAAATTTTTTATAGGGAAAAGATTATTAATGTTTTGGTTATTAAAAATATCATTAAACTTAATATGATTAAATAAATTGTTATTAAATTTAATGATAATATTAATGTTATTAGTAGATTGTTTAATTTTTCTGTATTTAAAGATGTCGTGTGTGATATCTATTAATCTGTTAGTTAGATTATGAATTTTAATATATTCTATAAGTTTGATAAATTTATTATTATTTAGTTTAAATAATGTTTTAATAAATTTATCGACGAAGTTGTTAGTGTACATTTGTTTTGGGTCCAGTAATTCTTCAAATTCAATGTAACCTAATTTATTGGTAGTTTTACCTCTAGTTTTATTAGGTTTAGTTTTGAATTCATTTTTTTTGTATTTGCAGCTGATTTCATAAGTTGAAATTTCTTCTGTTTGTGGTTTGTATGTGTAGTTTAATTCGTCATTAAGTCCATAAGGGAATAATGTGTTGTGTTTATAAATGTAGTTGTTTTCTAATAATAGTCGTTGTTTTTTGTTTTGACATATGTCTAGTATTTCTATCTTAAAGTTGTTAAAAGTATGTAATTTATTGTGTTCTTTCATATATATATTACCAATTGATTTTTTAGCGTGGTTTCTATGTAGGTTTATTCGTATATTTAATGGATTACATGTTTGTCCTATATATGATAATTGACAAATTTGGCATGTTAATTTATAAATAGTATTTACTAATTTACAACTAGTCGTTTGAAATGTATCATGGTTCTTAAGAGAGGGACAAGTTTGACAATTCTTTCTTAGGCAATTCTTAGCGAGTTTGAATTAACATAAAAGAGGTGCTAACCCTAATATGCTGGTAGTTTTTTTTAGTTTTTTAGTTTGTTATTCTATTGAGAAAATTTTTTTTTTTATTATTAATATATTTATCTTAATTGTTTTTGTGGTAATTAAATTTGTAATAAAATGAATAATTAATCTATAAAAATATAGATATTACTGTTTGTTATCTGTTAAAGGAATATTGAAAGATGAATAAGTTTTGAATCAATTATTTTAATTTTTAACTGACTGTAAAGATTATAAAATTTGGATTTCTTCCCTTAACTATCTTATCTTTATTCTTTGAATGTCTTGTTCTCCCACAATTCGGTCTAAATTTGTCCCCACCCCCCCCACAACATGTGTTATCCAGAAATAGTTGTTTACAGTTGAAGGCGTTCGCGGACAAGGTAGGTACACATTATATCTGTTCATATAAATGTTTCACTGTAGTAACTTTATATTAACACATAAAATACGGTTGAAAGGAGGTCTAGACATAATAGAGAAGGGATGAAATGTTGAAAAGCTGAATTTCTATTTGAGAAGTCCCGGTTCAGCAGACCTCTTTTTTCAATAATTACTCCAATTTAAGTTTTTTGTATATGTCTGGTCTACCATTAGGGTTTCAAAACATAATAACCAAACTTATAATAAAAGTTAATTCATATTATAGATATTTTACTAAATACAACTTTTTATATTCATATTTTAAAATAAAAAAATTTAAAAAATCTTTAAAAAAAAAAAAACGAATAAAATATAAAATTATAAAAATATATATATATATACTAACAATCTTATCTACCTTATTTACAAAACTTTTTGTTTTCTTTCTATTAGTTTGATTAAAAGTACATGGTTCTGTCTTTCTATCTTTTTTCTAACTATTATATATATTATCTCTTCGATTATTCTATATATAGGATTAGAGTATGTCTGAATGACGTGTAAAAGCCGATGTAATAGACGTTACTTTGTTAATTTTTTATTGTTATTAATTATAATTATATAATTAACTAGAAGATGTTTTAGAAGTAAAGAATTTTTTTTTTTTTTTTCTCTATCTATACTAAATAATAACAATTAACAAATTTATAATTTGAATTTAAATAATCAAACTAATGAAGATAATTTTAATAGAATACTTAACTATAAAACTATACAACTATTTATTTTTATAATTAATTTAGATTTAGCTTGCTAATCTAACCAAATCTACTTGATATGATTTATCATTCTGATCAGATTGCTCCTTAAGTTTTAAATGTAGTATCACTGTTATATTTTTATTATATAGTTTTTACACTATATTAATTCATATGAGCTTGCTCTATGATATATTTTTATATATAATATAATATACAAATTTAAATATATATTAGATATTCTAATATAAATAAAACTCCATACAGATTATAATTATCTTTTATTGTTTGATTATGAAAAAGTAAATTATAAAAATAATTTTAAAAAATAACTTCAGAACTTTTGTTTTTTTCATTGTTTAGATAGTTTAAAGATGTTTTTTATTAGTTATTCTTAAAAAATATAACAGATAACAAACAGTAATATCTATATTTTTATAGATTAATTATTCATTTTATTACAAATTTAATTACCACAAAAACAATTAAGATAAATATATTAATAATAAAAAAAAAAATTTTCTCAATAGAATAACAAACTAAAAAACTAAAAAAAACTACCAGCATATTAGGGTTAGCACCTCTTTTATGTTAATTCAAACTCGCTAAGAATTGCCTAAGAAAGAATTGTCAAACTTGTCCCTCTCTTAAGAACCATGATACATTTCAAACGACTAGTTGTAAATTAGTAAATACTATTTATAAATTAACATGCCAAATTTGTCAATTATCATATATAGGACAAACATGTAATCCATTAAATATACGAATAAACCTACATAGAAACCACGCTAAAAAATCAATTGGTAATATATATATGAAAGAACACAATAAATTACATACTTTTAACAACTTTAAGATAGAAATACTAGACATATGTCAAAACAAAAAACAACGACTATTATTAGAAAACAACTACATTTATAAACACAACACATTATTCCCTTATGGAATTAATGACGAATTAAACTACACATACAAACCACAAACAGAAGAAATTTCAACTTATGAAATCAGCTGCAAATACAAAAAAAATGAATTCAAAACTAAACCTAATAAAACTAGAGGTAAAACTACCAATAAATTAGGTTACATTGAATTTGAAGAATTACTGGACCCAAAACAAATGTACACTAACAACTTCGTCGATAAATTTATTAAAACATTATTTAAACTAAATAATAATAAATTTATCAAACTTATAGAATATATTAAAATTCATAATCTAACTAACAGATTAATAGATATCACACACGACATCTTTAAATACAGAAAAATTAAACAATCTACTAATAACATTAATATTATCATTAAATTTAATAACAATTTATTTAATCATATTAAGTTTAATGATATTTTTAATAACCAAAACATTAATAATCTTTTCCCTATAAAAAATTTAAATTTCAAAACAATCTGGAGATACAACAAAAATATAGGTAATTTAGTTTGCAATTATAACCAATTTATTAATAATTTGGCAAATTATAAAAAAATTAAATGTAATTGCAACAACTATATTGATAAATATAAGTTTTCAGGTCATATATTAACTAGCAATTTTTCTTTTTTAAATCCAGAATATCAGAATATTTTAAATAAAGGGTATAAATATATACCTCAAATTAAACACAATTATAATAATACAATTAAATCTATATTAAAAGATATAGATATTTTCATAAATAAAACTAGTATAAAATACAGTATTCCAGAATTTACTTTTCTGGAATGGAAACATAATATTAAAAAGGAGGTTATAAATTATTATAATAATACACTTAAATACACAAAACCTAATTCAGATATTCCTTCTTTTAAAGAAAATATAACTAATTTACAGAAGGACTTTATTATCACTCCTATAGATAAATGTTCCAATAACTTATCTATAATTTGTAAAAATCTATACCACGATATACTAAAAAAGGAAATTGATAATAATCATAAATACACTTTTGCTAGAACTACAGCCACAAAAATCAAAAAAGACATCAAAAATGTTGAAAATTCACTAAAAATTTATAATCACTACAAAAATCCAAACATACCAAAGTTCTATATAATTCCTAAACTACACAAAAAACCTATTTCTTTCAGAACAATCACATCTGGTATAAATTCAGTTATAAAAAACATTGATATACAATTAGCTTCAACACTACAATTTATTATAAATAAATTAACTAATAAATATAATTATAAATTTATCGACTCAAATAAAAAAATCATTAACTATTTAATGAACAATTGGACAAACATGGAAACAGTACACACATTTGACTTTGAGGACCTATATTCTAAAATAAATTTAAGAGATCTAAATAATAAAATAACCAATTTATTTAACGAAATCATTAATGACAAAACTTTCCACATTAAAATTATTCATAACAGATATAAAACAATTAAATTAGATCTTAAAACAGCAAAAACTCTACTGGAAACATTTTTAAATTTTAACTATATAGAATTTAAAAATAAAATATATATTCAATCAGAAGGAGTTCCCATGGGAACATCTTCTAGTCCGTTATTAGCAAACTTAATTTTATTCTGGTACGAAAGAGAATACTTTCTACAAAATAATGTTAACTGGCAAATGTTCCGTTATGTAGATGACATTATAATATTTAATAATCCACAGTTCAAAAATTTAATACCTAAAATTTATCCTAAATACTTGAAACTTAAAAACAATGAAAAAATTTATAGAAACAAAAAAGTTAACTTTTTAGACCTAAATATAGACCTTACAAATAATGCTATTAAAATTTATAATAAAAAAAGTAATTATAATTTCAATATTATAAAATACTGTAATATGAATTCTAATATTTCATTAAATTGCTGTAAAGGTATATATTTTGGTCAGTTTCTAAGATTTTATAGAATAAATAATATATTAGAAAATTTCATAGAAGATGTTAATAATTTAAACATGGAATTTATTAAAAACAAATTTAGTATCAGACAAGTAAAATATTTCAACAGTATATCAATTATAAAATACTTAAAAAAAAATAAATGGAAGTATCCATTTATTAAATCAACTTTCTATAATTTCTTTCAATAATCAATACTACAAATTTATAATCTTCAACAATTAGTTAAACTTAAATTAAATAGCTGATTTGAAGATTTTTTCACAAGATTTTTAAAGTAATATTGTATATAATTCATTTTGTTTAATCTCCAATTTCTGGGGAGAAAATGGAAATTAAATAAAAGTGAATTTTCACAATTAATAGCTTTATTAAACTCTAATAATTTGCCTTTTTAAAGGAATATTGAAAGATGAATAAGTTTTGAATCAATTATTTTAATTTTTAACTGACTGTAAAGATTATAAAATTTGGATTTCTTCCCTTAACTATCTTATCTTTATTCTTTGAATGTCTTGTTCTCCCACAATTCGGTCTAAATTTGTCCCCACCCCCCCACAACATGTGTTATCCAGAAATAGTTGTTTACAGTTGAAGGCGTTCGCGGACAAGGTAGGTACACATTATATCTGTTCATATAAATGTTTCACTGTAGTAACTTTATATTAACACATAAAATACGGTTGAAAGGAGGTCTAGACATAATAGAGAAGGGATGAAATGTTGAAAAGCTGAATTTCTATTTGAGAAGTCCCGGTTCAGCAGACCTCTTTTTTCAATAATTACTCCAATTTAAGTTTTTTGTATATGTCTGGTCTACCATTAGGGTTTCAAAACATAATAACCAAACTTATAATAAAAGTTAATTCATATTATAGATATTTTACTAAATACAACTTTTTATATTCATATTTTAAAATAAAAAAATTTTAAAAAATCTTTAAAAAAAAAAAAACGAATAAAATATAAAATTATAAAAATATATATATATATACTAACAATCTTATCTACCTTATTTACAAAACTTTTTGTTTTCTTTCTATTAGTTTGATTAAAAGTACATGGTTCTGTCTTTCTATCTTTTTTCTAACTATTATATATATTATCTCTTCGATTATTCTATATATAGGATTAGAGTATGTCTGAATGACGTGTAAAAGCCGATGTAATAGACGTTACTTTGTTAATTTTTTATTGTTATTAATTATAATTATATAATTAACTAGAGGATGTTTTAGAAGTAAAGAATTTTTTTTTTTTTTTTCTCTATCTATACTAAATAATAACAATTAACAAATTTATAATTTGAATTTAAATAATCAAACTAATGAAGATAATTTTAATAGAATACTTAACTATAAAACTATACAACTATTTATTTTTATATATAAATATATATATTTATAATACTAAAAAGAAACATATTTTCACGTTAAGATAATTCACACTTCCAAATATAGGTGGCATGATAATCCATCCTGTATAAATAGGTTTATAGATATTTTAAGAAAAGTGAACACAAAAGCTATATAAATAAAATCATGGGCATGAGTTGTATT
Source organism: Cordylochernes scorpioides (assembly GCA_030710605.1). Lineage (NCBI taxonomy): Eukaryota > Metazoa > Arthropoda > Arachnida > Pseudoscorpiones > Chernetidae > Cordylochernes > Cordylochernes scorpioides. The sequence goes on along the minus strand of CP092871.1, from coordinate 11,454,145 downwards.
CAAGTCATCAATACAATTTCTTTCCCACAATGTGAAAAAATAATTTAGAGGTGAATTTAAAATACTATTCTTGTATATTTTTATATACAGTAGAACCGCAAAATTACCATTTTTACAATTTAGTAACTCTCCAGTAAGAGGATACCTCTCCCTAAAGGACAATTTGGCTCTGTAATTAGGTGTTGTCCTTTACAGGGAGGTTCTATTGTATATACAGTGGACCCTCGGTTTGCGAGCATAATCCGTTCCAGAGCCATGCTCGTACTCCAAAACGCTCGTAGTGCGAAACTAATTTCTTATTTTTAATAATTGAAACTCGGGCAATTCTTCTTGCTACGAACAATTGCACAGTTTCCCACATTTTACATATTTCCCGAATCTAATCTGAAGGGAGGGATCCCAGTGAATTTTCATCCATTACGATTACGGGCAACCATCACGAGTTGCTCGTAATGCGAAATTTCACTCGTAATCCGAGGTAAAAATTTTCAAAAAATTTTGCTCGTACTGCGAAAAGCTCGTACTCCAAGGTGCTCGTAAACCGAGGGTCCACTGTATAGGATTTATTTTATCTTTAAAAATCTAATATCTCGATAACAATGGTGTAACATATATATAGTTTTATTAAAAAATTATTTTCAATTTCTACAAAGTTCATATAACTAACGATCTTCAAATTTATTTTTCTAAATATGATTTCAAATATAATACAATTTATATATGCCAAAGGAATTTTATATTTCTTTATTTTTAATGAGGCATACAAAAATGGAAGTAAATAATTTTTAATTTATTACAAAGTATTGAAGAAAATTATTGATAATTGAAATATTTATTTTGGTGAATTTTGATCATATGCAAAAATTATTCCTGATAACAAATTATAAACAAAATGAATTGATCAAGAAGAAGAAGCAAAAATGATATTACCGTTTTTTATATCAAAACTATATAACAATAAATTTATATCGGTTCATTTGTACTAATTGTGCCAATTATATTTGAACCAATTATAACAATTGAGGGAGAAGTCCGACCACACCTGGACTCAAGGACTAAAGGACTCAAGGACCCCTGGCTCATTGATAAAACCTTG
>CP092871.1:11427435-11452949 GCA_030710605.1 Cordylochernes scorpioides | reverse complement strand
TTATATAAATCTATAAGAAAGCCATATTTTACAAGCAATTTTCAGGAATTTTACAAAATTCTTTCCTTTCTAACACCTAGTTAATGGCGTTGCTGAGGAAAATTGTAGGGTTGATGTCTTTGCCCTCGGAATCTAGATCCCTGATAACTGCCACGATTGTTATATGGTCTATTGTTTGTTTGGTACCTATGTTCGCCATTGTGGTTAGGCTGGTACTTCTCTTGGAAATTGATTCGGTTGTTATTTGGCCTTGGTCTGAATTCCTGGGTATTTCTATCATAGGGGGTTCGGTATTTGGGTGCCTGGTGACTTTCAGCATTCTCGTACCTTGGTACATGATGGGGTTTAGTGAATTTTGGTTCCTCATAACGGTCAGCTTGGAACCTAGGTGGTACGTTTTCGAAGGTTTCGTTGTTTTGACGATGGTTCAATTCACGATCCTTGATGTACTTATACGGGTGTCTAACATCCTGGCGATTGGTGTTGTGTTGATACTCTTCATGGTCTCTAACCTCACGTCTAGGCTGGGCCTTATAAAACTTGTGAGGGACCTCCTTCCTTCTGAAAGCTGGCGAGTACTCTTGGTGATTTTGCATAGCTTTTCTTTCTTTCACCAGTTCCATCTGAGCACGTGCGAGTACAATCTTCTCTTTCTCCAACCTCAATTTGTCCATTTCAAGTTGGACACGTTCAGACTCAAAGCTGTTTCTGTAGGAATGCTCTCTGAAACCAGTAGGTCGTCCACCGCGATAACCGCCTCTCCATCCACCTCTGTAATGTGGTTCGTAGGTTCTTACCATGCGTACATAGCCACCGCCTCTCATGGAGGGACGGCCTCTATAGGGAAGGTAGGGGTAGGGCCGTCTGCCTCTGTAAGCACCCCTGGGGATATAACTCGGCCTGTGAGATTGGACAATCTGTTGTTTAGGCCTGTGTGCCTTTTCCTTGACTGGTTCTTTCTCTATTGTTGAAGTATCGCATTCCTAGTCACACAAAAAAACCTTGTAAATTTATGTTCAAATGATTCAACTTTTTATTTATTAGACATTTTAATTTAAATAGCGTGCATATACCCATATTCTCTTTGGTATTCAAATTGTGTGTGATCAAACTCATGTAAAAGGAATATTTAGTAAATACAGTAGAACCTCCATATAAGTGAACGGTTTATATTTTAAACGAAGAACAAGATTAATCACTCAAATTTCAATTTTTATCAATTGGCCACTCTCTGACAAGATGACAATTTTCTCGAAAGGACATTTTCGACTTTCCAACTAGACTTTGCCCTTTAAAGAGGTTCTACTGTATCAGAAATCAAATTAGTATTATTTTCTTTTTTGCACATGTCATGAACAGTTTTTATTTGCACACGAAATATCAAATTGTTTATTATGAATTATTTTAGATATATATTTTAAAGAAACTCGTGTCACAATATGAATATACTTTTAAGAAATACTAAATTTGTGAAGGCAACTCCTATTTGGATGTCTAGAGCTGATATAACACATTATTAAGATAGGTAATTGTGTTATGTTGCACTAGCGCGCAATCTGTTATCAAAATTCGAAACTATTTTAGACGCGTAAAATTACTTACGCGTCTATAATATCTTCGAATTTAGATAATTGTGTGTATATATATAACACCAACTTTTCAAATGTATTAATACACATATATATTCAAATACCTTTTTAATAAAGGTAGTTTTTAATATTTGAATTTATCTGTAATAGGAATCATGTTAATAAAGATTTTAACAAACACATTTCATCTTTTTGGTTTACCTTTCTATTGTAAATACAGATACTGTATCTGTAAATAAAGACAAGCAATTTTTACTTGACCTTAAACAAGTTATTTGAAGTTACCATTATTTGCATTAAATTAAATAAAATTTAATTACCTGTTGTTCTGATTTAATGGCAGCTGATTCTTCATCGTTCTCATTCTTTTGGATATCGTCTGCTTCATCAACATCACTCTTTTGGATGTCGTCTGCATCTATTTCTGTAGGATGCTGTTCGCATTCCTCCTCATAATATACTTCTTCTTCTTCTTCTTGCTCGTTTAATAGCTCGTCTTCTTCTTCTTGTTCGATATAACTTTCTGCAGAAGGACTCGAATTTAATTGAAAATCTTCTTGATTTTCTTCAAGGTATTTCAAGGTAATTTCAGAATGATCTTCAACTGGTGAATTCATTTTTGTATATTATATAATATCTTTATAAGTCTTTTTAATTAAATACTAACGTTTTAAATTTATCTAAACAAACGTTAGTAGACCAAATAAAAAACAATGTTTTAAAATAATGATATTTTTATATATATATATTTTTTAAATCATAGAATTTTTGAATTATTATTATTATTTTTTTTTCAATTAAAAAAATAAAAAATTAAATTTTCGCAAATTGATAAAATATTTGTGGCGACCATACCTTGCCTCAGCGTGCGCGGACAAAGCTTCACTACACATATGGTCAGTAGTGTGGCGACCTCACTAAGCCTCGGCAAGCACGAGCTGGGAGAACACCTCACTACGCATGCGCGGGCGGCATCCGGGACTCTTTCGAACAACAAGGCGTCGTTCGAACAACAAGGCTTGCTTCCAGCGGATGTTACTTTTTTCCTCTCTATATATTTCGGGGTTTTAAATAAATAAATTTATTTTATAAAAATAATTATAATTTTATCAGCGGCCTTTCCACAAGCCACACTACCACGCACGCAACCATCCCACACAGTTTTTATACTAGTTGGGAACATTAGAATTTTTAAATCAAAATGATAAGCGTGAGGCAGTATGCGTTACTTTAATTCTAAAGAAATTATACTCTATTTTCTATACATTTCATAAAATTTCGATTGAGTAATTTAAATATTGCGGATATGAAATATACAAGGTATGTCCCATAAGTTCCCGGACTGGGTCCATAAAAAAATAAATAAATGAAAAATGTAAATAAATTTGACTGTTTATTATAGAAAAAAATATCTTGCAACATGGTGGTACCAATATCGAGGCGATACGTGCGCGCGCGCCAAGGTTATTCTAATTTATTTAAAGGTTACACCTGGCGCTGCGGCGATTTTACGATGGAACAAAAATTGAAGCAGAGGATTTGCATAGAATTTTGTGTGAAACTTCAAATATCAGCAACCGAAACTTTTGAAATGCTTAATAAAGCATTCCCCAATGACGCCCCAAAGAGAACAACTGTTTTTGAATGGCATTCTAGATTTAAAGCTGGCAGAATTTCCATTGAAGATGATCCTCGTCAAGGACGCCCAAAATTTCAAAGGACTGATGAAAATGTGTAAAAAATCACCGATTTGATAAAATAAAATTCTCGAACCACTTTGCTGGAGCTAGAGCAAGACACAGGCATCTCTAAAACAACGATTGGAAGGATCGTAACTGAAGATTTGAAGCTCGAAAAGATTTCTGCAAAATTCATCCCAAGATTCCTTACTAATGAGCAAAACCTGTGTCGGCTTGCAACCTGTGAGAACATGTTGGAAATGACAAGAACGGATCCGGAATGGAAAGACAAGATAATCACAGGCGACGAGACATCGGTCTATGGCTATGACCCTGCAACCAAGCGTCAATCTGCCGAGTGGAGAGGTCAGGGTGAGCCTAGACCCAAAAAATCCAGGATATGAAATCCAGAAACAAGGTGTTGCTGGTCGCTTTTTTGAATAACAAGGGCATTGTTCATCACGAGTATCTTCCTGCAGGCCAAACAGTTATTAAAGAAATTTATTTGGGCATTCTTCGCCGTCTAAGGAAAGCGATTCGAAAAAAAAGGCCAGAAAAATGGACTAATGGGGACTTGATCCTACACCATGACAATGCCCGCCCTCACACAGCGCACTTGGTGACGAGTTTTTTGGCGAAAAACGGGACGCAAATCCTACCTCAACCACCCTATTCCCCAGACATCGCACCAAATGACTTTTTCCTGTTCCCCAAACTTAAAGCAGTTCTAAAAGGAAGACATTTTGACACAAGGGATGACATAATAGAAAATTCGCTGTTGGCATTGAAGAGCATTCCAAAAGAGGCCTATAAAAACTGTTTTAACGATTGGGAGAAACGATGGCGCTAGTGCGTTGAAACAAGGGGGGATTACTTTGAAAAGTTTAATTAAAATATTTTAAAAATATCTTACCTTTTTTTTTTTTTATGGACCCAGTCCGGGAACTTATGGGACATGCCTTGTATTAGGCTTTATTTATAATCATGAAAATTTTCAATTTGTTTACGTATATCCTAAAATATTTATATTCATATCGAAAAAAAAAGGTGTTAAAAATTGTTTTACTATTATTTATTTAGGTAACCCGGATTCCTGGAGCATACTAAAGTCGCCAACTATCCGGGTTGGTCTTTAGACTTCACGTCTAATGGTGGCAGCAGACATCCAGTTTATCAGGTGTCGCCAGGCTGACTTGTGCTTGGGGATGTTCTGCAGGTCTTCAGGGGCAAATATATTTATTCCTAGGAGGGTGGCTGTTTGGAACCTATGAAGGTGGTAGGCGGGACATCTGAAGAGAAGGTGGTCGACAGTTTGGTCTTCCTCGTGGCAGTGTGGGCAGGTAGGATCGTCTCTAGATAATTTTGCAGCATCGGCTTTGACAAAGCCATGACCTGTGAGGATTGTGGAGGTGGTGCCACAAAATTTTATTTTGGGCAGGATCGCCATGAGAGTGTTTGGGAATGCAGCTATTCTCCTGTGGTTTCTTGTGGAGTGATCGGTGACATATAATTCCTTCCAGAGTTGGAGTGAATACTGTTCGCTGCGGGCCCGAACAAACTTTTTGGATAGAGTGGAGTAGGATATGGGCAAGTTTGAATCAGCTGCTGCTTGGCTAATTTATCTACATGCTCATTGCCTTCTATGCCGCTGTGGCCTCTAACCCAGCAGAGCTGTACGTTTAAATAGTTTAGATTGCGAACTATCTCAGCTATGAGTGAGGGTTTTGGGAGTTCTGGGTTACAAATGGCATGGAGAGCTGCCAGGCAATCAGAAGCGATTGCTGTTGGTTGTCTTTGCATGAGCTGGATCGCTCTAGTTGCGTATAGGATAGCAAGTAATTCTGCCTGGAAGGAGGTGCAAAGATCATGGAGTTTTAGTTGTATTGGAGTGGAGGGGAGTGGCAGAAAACCTGCGCCGCCTACGCCTTTGAGGGACCGCGATCCATCGGTGTATATGATGGTTGCATTTTCTGGAAGCGACTTTGAAAACTGAAGTAGTTTTCTAAGGGGTGGATAGTGGACTGCGCTCGGCCCTGGACGTGTCTCAAAAGGACCATTTTTTAATGCTTCCTTGTACGCCAGATGTGCCTTGATTGAAATGTCCAATGGAGGGCCGCCAGTGAGTGAGATAGCTGGAATTGTAGGGGTACAGGGGCCCCCCTAATAAGAATTTTAGCGAATTTATAGTGGAGACTACGTAGTTTGCGAGTGCCATTGGTGTCGAACACTCTCTTGCCCCAAACCCCCGAGCCGTAGAGCAGAGCAGGGAGAATTACCATCTTGATTATTTTCAGGCCTGAGCTGTAAGTGAGTCCATATTGTTCCCTAATTGTGCTAATTAATCGAGGAAGCATCCATTTGCATTTGTTGAAAATGTTGTCCGAGTGGTGAACAAATGTGCGTGTGGTGTCAAAAGTTATGCCCAGTATTTTTATATGGTTGTTGATTAAAATGGGCTGGTCGAGGAATTTATATTTTGGTAACTAGGGCGCTTGGATTTCCAATGAAATAGGCAGGCCTGGGTCTTCTTAAGATTAAAGGTCAATCCATGCCCTTTACCCCATAAGCTGAAAGTTTTAAGAAATTTGTTAATCTCCTTTGTTGGTAATCTACGGAAAGCTCTGAAAAGCAAGGTGAAGTCGTCTGCAAAGCAAATTATTTGGCAGTTTTTGGGCTTTGGAAGGGAAAGAGCTTTCCTGGCTCCAATGTTGAAAAAGAAGGGGCTTAGTGGTGCCCCTTGTGCAACACCCAGTACTGTGTGAGCGGTGAGAGTGGAGTCCCAGGCTTGGTAGATCACTTTCCTGCCTCTGAGAGAGCTTGCAGAGAGTTGTATAAGCTCTTCAGGACAGTTGAGGTTCCGGAAGCCTTGAATGATGGTATGTCTTTGAACCATGTCGAAGGCATGGCTAATGTCCAAGCTTATTGCCACTGTCTTTCTCCAAGGCTTCAGGCCGTCGTTGATAAAGTTGTTGATTGAGTCAAGAGCTCCTTCTGTCGAACGCCCAGGGACGAAGCCAAATTGCATGGGCGAGAACCAGCCATGCTGGTCTGCTAGCCATTGCAGCCTCGCTAGGATGCATCGTTCAAAAACTTTGGCTAATGTATTGATCATAGTAATTGGACGGTAATTGTCCAGTGGGTTGGATGAGGTGGAGTTTTGTTTGGGGATGAGAACCAGTAGTCCAGCTTTCCAAGGGGTTGGGAAGTGTCCGAGGCGCAGGCATTTGGTGAAGATTTGCGATAAGAGTTCATGCAGTGCTGGTCCACCGAGGAGTATGCACCTGACTCCAAGTCTGTCGGGACCTGGGGACTTTCTCCATCCACATCGTCGGATCGCGCGGAGGATTTCAGCCACTGTGAAAGCAGGTTCTTGGTTAAAGGTTGGGAGCCAGTCCACTGTTGGTCTTGGCACAGTCCAATCTGTTGGAGTTCTGAAGTACCTCTCGACAGGTTTCTTCTGAGGTTAGTGGGGTACAATCTTTGTGTTTGAGCAGAGGTGGCCCTAAAGAGCCTTTCCGACCTTTGGAGATATAGCGGTGAATTGAGCTCCATGCGGCTGAGGAGACCTCTTGGCACAGTGATATCCAGGATAGATGCTTTGCTCGCCTTATAGCCGCTTTGAGTTTATTGTGGCAGGCTCTGTAAAGGCCTTTGAAGAAGCTCCTGGTGGGGAAGAAGGTGTTTTGGGAGCAGCGGCGGAGAGCCACCACAATATTGCGGAGTTTAGAAAGTTCTTTGTTCCACCAAGGTTTTGATGGTCTTGGTGACTTGGACTTCTTCTTCATTGATGCATCGCAGGCCTCTTGGAGACAGATGGTGAGGAGAATAACTGCTTCGTCAATATCTCCTGGGGTAAGTGCGGTCTGGAGGCGTGAGGCCATGTGGTGGAGGGTGTTCCCTAAGAAAGCTGCAAACGCTGCTTCCAGACATGAAGACTCGACCCACGAACTGGTGGGCTCCGAAGGTAGGATATTTGAGAAATTGGTAAGGATTGGGAGGTGGTCTGAGAAGGCCATCTCCTGGAGACAAACTCTAGTGGCATGGATGGCGAGGGAGCTTGATGCTAGGGTGACGTCTATGGAGGATGGCAGGGCCCCGTTGGACCAGGTATAAGGTGTTGGACCACCCAGAAAGTGTAGACCCTTTAGTGAGGCGGAGGCCTCCAAACTATCTCCATGAGTGTCGCGGACGGTTCCGCTGCCCCAGCTTGGAGAGTGGGCATTGGCATCCATGCCAAGGATGCACGGGAAGGGAGTTCTATTTAGAGTATGTTCCAGAGTTGGTAGGAAAGTGTTTTCTGATGCACTGTTATGCCAGTATGCTGAGGCAATGACGACCGCTTGGCTGTCTAATCGAATTAGAGCAGTGACAATGTTGGGGTCATTAGAGCTGAGTGGGATGGGGTTGAGGTCTGCTCGAATAACAAGTCCCGCAGGGGTGTAGTTATCATTGGGGATGAAGGTGACGAAATTTAAGTCAGGCCATTTGAAATTCTTTGGTAGTTCTTGTAGCAGAATGGCATCTATTCTTTGTTCTGCTGCTATGCTGGAGAGTTCGAGTACTGCAGAAGGTGACTTTCTGAGATTGGCTTGGAGAACTTTGAAGGATCTAGTCATTTCGGGTGAGTTGAGCTAATTTGGCCTTCACCAGAGGGCAAGTCCAGGCTGTGGCGTAGTGGCTTAGCTTCTCAAATACTGCTCCGGTCTTCTTGCAGCAATTATGGCATTTTGCAGAAGAGTTTGGGCAAGAGTGACCCTCATGGCCGGCCGTGCCACACTTTAAGCAGATGGGTTGGACAGCAAGGCAAGCTGTAGCGCGGTGGCCAAAGCTGCAGCAGCGGTAACATTGTTTTAGGGAGATACTTTTTTCGTACCGTAGGATGAGTCCTGCAATGGGGATCTTTCCACGATGGCCCAAGAAATTTGACACTTCGTTTTCAACCTCGAAGAAGACTGTGGTGTAGCCATGAGGGTTGTCTTTTGGACGGTGGGCAATCTTGAACATTCTAGTCCCGGAGAGGTTCTTGAGATCCTCGCTATTTTGGAGGCTTTCCAGGATCATGTTGGTTGTGCAGCTTTCTACACCGAACAAGCAAAATCTGGGATGGGTGATAGGTCTTTCCGTGCATTTCAAGGAATTGGGGATATTTTTATTAGCTTTGAAACTCGCCGCGAGAATCGAAGCACCTTGAGTGGTTCTGGTGTGGATGACCAGCCGTCCTTTTCCATTGAGGGAGGCTGCCACGTCAGAGGAATTCAGGATTGAGGGGTCTGCTTTTTTTACTTCACGTAGAATTTCACGTGCTTCCTTGGATGAATTGTCTGACTTTATGAGTACATGTGATTCATAAGCGGTTGTGAAATTTTTTGGGGCGGGTTTGGTCTGCTGCTTTTTTTGTGAGTGGGATCGGTTTTGTGACATTCGGCTTGGCTGTGGCGTTTATGTAGGGTTTCTCCTTGAGGATTTGATGTTCTTTGGCGTGATTTATCCCCTTATATACATCAAATATCATATCCTCAGTTCCTTTTAGAGCCCATCCCATCAGGGATAGCATTGACTGAAGTTGTTCTGTGGTCATGCCGTTCGACTTTGCTACGTCAGTCATTTTTCTTGTAGCCTTCTGATGGATAGCCTTGATCTAGTTAAACTCGAAGTTGCAAGAAGGCTCACCAATACGCGGGCGTTTCACGCTTCCTTCTCTTTGTAAAAGAGACGATTCACTGTCCATTTCAACCTTATGTTTAGCTCCCTTCATTAACAACTTTTTGTTTTATATAACTACGTTTTTATAGATATTTGGTTTTACTAATTTTAATTTTTCACAAATATTGAAATTAATTTTCGTTTACATAAAAATTCGGCTGGTATTCCTTTGTAAGTTGACCAGGAAGTTCCTTGCTGAGGCCGAGTCTGGACATAGATGTAGGATTGAGATGGGTCAGTCCAAACAGGATAGCTGTTTGTATCCTATGTCTCAGGAAAGCTGTGTCTCCAAGAAGTTCCATGCTGAGGTCGAGTCTGGCCATAGATGTAGGATTGAGGTGGGTCAGTCAAAACAGGCTAGCTGTTTGTATCCTATGTCTCAGGGATTCTGGACCTCCAAGAAGTTCCATGCTGAGGTCGAGTCTGGCCATAGATGTAGGATTGAGATGGGTCAGTCCAAGCAGGATAGCTGTTTGTATCCTATGTCTCAGGAATGCTGGAGCTCCAAGAGGTTCCATGCTGAGGTTGAGTCTGGCCATAGATCTAGGATTGAGGTGGGTCAGTCCAAGCAGGATAGCTGTTTGTATCCTATGTCTCACGAAAGCTGGGTCTCCAAGAAGTTCCATGCTGAGGTCGAGTCTGGCCATAGATGTAGGATTGAGATGGGTCAGTCCAAGCAGGATAGATGTTTGTATCCTATGTCTCAGGAAAGCTGGACCTCCAAGAAGTTCCATGCTGAGGTTGAGTCTGGCCATATATGTGGGTGGGTCAGTCCAAGCAGGATAGCTGTTTGTATTCTATGTCTCAGGAAAGCTGGACCTCCAAGAAGTTCCATGCTGAGGTCGAGTCTGCCATAGATGTGGACTTGAGGCGGCTCAGTACGAACAGGAAAGCTAGACAGATGAACCAAGGGAAAAAAAGGAGTGAGGAGGCAATAAAGTATCTTTTATTAGGATACGGTAAAACAAATTTTAGGACATCCCAGTACTTCGACTGGGGTAAAAAGGTATTCACAACAATCTGAAATCTTTGAGGTTAAATAGCTCGTGATTGAATCTCCTAAAATAAAAGAAAATTCTCTGCTTTTCTTACTTTTTATCATAATATATATTCTTCGAAGATTGTTCCAAACCCCATCATATCAACTAGTTAGCCAAGTTAATCTTTTTCTTACCTCAAGCTGTGGATATAATCACTTTTTGATTTAGTTTCCTCTCATCCTACACAAATAGGCTGGCAAGTAGCTGCCCCTCTACCCAGGGGCCGCTTAGAGAGTGCTAAAATATCCATATATTGGGATATGCCTGTACAAGCAAAAGAGACCCTATCTAAAAAACAATGGCTAGACTTCGACTCTCCTGGAGATGGTCAAGTTTCATGGGGAGTCTTTCAACTCAGTCTTCAATAAGAGACCACCTCCTGGAGAGTCGGGAATTAACCATGATTTAGGTAATCTCTTATCGGAAACTCTACTGTATATATATGTACAGTAGATGAGAGGACACTCCTGATAGAGGAAATCTCTCTAGAAAGAACAAATTTCATCGCCAAAATTACCTATTGTTCTATTTAGAAAACTATCCGGCAAGAGGACACCTCTCCTTAAAGGACAATTTGGCTCTGCAACTAAGTTTTGTACTTTACAGGAAGGTTCTACTGTAATTTTGATAATTTAATAAATTGAAATATACACTAGCGCGCCATCTGTTATCAAAATTCGAAATTACACCTATCCCCCGATTTACACGGTAGATACGTTCCTGAGAAAAACGTGTGAATCGGGGGATAGGTGTACACAGAAATAAAAATAAAATGCATTGACAGGTTAAAATATGTAGTCAGCACATAAGCTCGGGATTCCTCGTGAGATGTGTACACAGCGCATGTGTTCAATCACAGTAGCATTTAGTATAGTGCGATAAAAACAAAAAAAAAACTTATTTGGAAAACCGTGTTAAAGCGAAAACGTGTAAAACAAGTACCGTGTAAATCGGGGGATAGATGTATTTTAAAGGCGAAAGATTCTTTTTCAAAATAAACAATTTCTACTGCCCTTACTGCAATGGAAAAAAATAGAAATATGCGCGCGCGTTTCATATTAATATTCCAATCTCAAATTTATTAAGCTTTAATATGCTGATTAAAAAATAAAATTAGATAAAGAGGTAACAAATGATTCCTCCATAGAACATAAGTCGGTGAATGAATGGCTATAACCCTCAGCCCCATGACATCCATGAACAGGGATTGAATCCCAATTGGACACTTTGTTTTAATATGTGAATAAACTTCACAATTTGTTGTAAATATCATAAGCTATATTTGAGTCAAAAGGCGATCCATCAATTAAGTTTATATAAAAGGGCATACCTGGATCTGTAAAGAAAAAAAGAAATGTTTTTCTCAAAATATTTCACGAGATTGCTCCCTCTTTATGAATTTATTGTATATAAATTGATAAAGAGGGAGCAATCTCTTGAAATATTTTGAGAAAAACATATTTTTCTTTCTTTAAAGATCCAGGTACGCTCTTTTATATAACCATAAATTGTAGCGCATTTTTTTCGTTTACTTCAAATATAACCATAAGCTACGTTGTCCTTTTTGAGTGGCACCTAGTAAAGTTATTTTGGAACTGGATTAGAGGTGGTCCCCCTAGACCTTGCAGGAGGGCAGCTGTTGGGCGATGAGCTCTTGACTAAGTGTCAGGGCCGGGTCGTCGGAATCGGGGATTGATATCTCCTTTATTTTGTAGAATATCTTGTATGGTTGGATTATTTGAATTTTGCATTTGAAGGTATAATTTCTTAACGGAAGTTTGGTACATATCATCTATATCGGGTTGGTTCAAGTCCTCCTTCATTATCTTGTTTGATAGGTTGAATGGAGCTCCTATACTTATCCGAAGGCAGATTCTCATAAATGCGTTTATCCTATTTTTGTCTGTGGTTGTAATATATTTGCACCAAACTGGGAGGGCGTATGTTACTATCGGGAGGATACAACTTCTGTATAGAGTAAACTTTTGTTTTGTAGACAATTTGCTTCTATAGTTGAACAGACTTGATAATGTTATTTTTGCGATTTCTGCTTTCTTTATGATATTTTTGACATGCATGTTGAATTTCAACTTGGAGTCTAAGGTAACTCCAAGCTATTTAACGCTGCCAGTCCAGTTAATAGAGCTCTGGTTTACTTTTAGGATGGATTGTGGCTTGTATTTTTTATTTTCTAGTGGAGGAAATTATATAATATCAATAAAAATGTGTATTATATCTTCTTCTATATATATAAAAATCAATGTTTGTATGTTTGTTTGTATGTCCGGTATACAAATTCGCAGTAGTTCACTAATTCAAACCAAAATTCCCATACATAGGTAAAAAAATACGGGGAAGACGATAGGCTATTTTAAAAAATATATATATAAATCAATTATTAAAACTATATATTCAAATAATTCTACTTAGCTCACGAACAGCGCCCTCTATCAAAGATTAGATTAAATTATGCTGATGCAAACAAATCGATAATGCTAATAACAAACAATTATTTAAAAAATCTTATCTAAATATATATCACTCGGGTAGATATGCACACGGGTCAATCCCGAGGCGAAGCCCGGGTCACCCGTCTAGTATATATATATATATTAGATAATAAAAGGCATATATTGGATTTAAAAATATATTTATTTTGCCAATATTTCGGCTGGCTGAATAAATATATTTTTAAATCCAATATATGCCTTTTATTATCTAATGAATTAAGTATGGATTGCTCTATTTTCAAAAAAAAAAATATATATATATATATATATTTTTTTTAATTATTAACATAATATGAGAGCTCGCATATTCGTTTATTTACAATATTTAAAATATAACGCAGATTCAGTTTCAAAATGCGCCTCTATCATTAATTTTAATATATCTTTTCATGTTTATACTAACAAGGTAATTGACGACATATATCTTAAAATAATTTTATATATAATGCAATATAATATAATTTAAGTTGAGAATTTTTTTAAAAATATATTTTGAAAACACTATTTAAAAATGGAACCAAGTTTCCTTTCAAACGCATGGTCAGATATACGTCAGAATCTTCAAAATTTGTTGATAAATCCCCAGCAGACGAACCGAGAAGAAATAATCGACAAAATGGCGGACTTCATTGATCTCAATCAAGTACAAGAGTACGAGATCTTATCAAAAGTACAGAAAATAATGGACGATTTCTTAGAAAACTTGACTAATGACTTTCAAGAAACAGATGATAGTGAATTCCTTGAGCTCTATTGGAAAATATTTTTAAAAAGCACAAGTGGTCTCAAGAATTTTACAGTAGTTTGTTCAATTTTAAATTTACCACAAATTCAAGGAATTATTATAAAGTTAAAGTGGGTAGAAAAAGTATTAAGTAAATATGGTGAAAGGTTAGTAAAAACCTGTTTTGATTTCTTACATGGAAATAAAACTCATTTACCTGAGTATCTTATTGAATTACCACTAAAAAATGTTGTTTTAATTTTTAAAGGATTAGACTTTTTATACCCATCGGAGTCTTCACACTACAAGAAATACTTTGTTACACCTTATGTGAAGTTATTTGAAGATTATTTTGATCAGTTTGAAACTACCGAACCCAACATATTTACGAATATTCAAAAAATATCTCAACTTTTAAGAAAGGAAAGCGATTATTTAGGAAATGGATTCACAAGCGAAGAAAAACTAGCAAATATTTTATATAGAAAACTTGCGATTCCCAAATTGGAATTATTCACAAAAAATATTCGTGTTGAGACGATTGAGAATCTATTCAGAATTTACAGTCGTATATTGAATGAAGATTTTAAGAGAATATTTTTAGAAACAATTGGAGAGAATTTAGGCTGTTCGCTAGTGTCTTCAGTAAAAAACTTAGAAGAGATTATGACCAACATTTTACCAAAATTGATTAATATATATAAAGGAATATGCAAGGAAAAAGTGACTTTTGTTGAACATACTATATACCATTTGAGTAACTACATGAACAAGTATTTGACCATAAAGTACAGTAGATCCTTTGGTTTTGTACTAGCTGACTATTCTGACTCCATCATATGCTCATTAAAATGCGCAAGTCTTAAAGGTCAAAATCTTTCTAAAAAAGAAGTAACACTAATTATCAAAATTGCGAAAATTTTGAATAATGTTTCACCAGAAATACAATCTAATTTCCAAGAATCATACGCACACTTCTTAGTTTCAAGAACCATTGAAGGTAATTGGAAAACAAACAAATTTGAAGAAGATATACTAAATGAAATAAAAAAAGAAAATGAATTTATTTGTAGAAATGTTTTACAAATACTTTCTGATTTAGATAAAAGTGATGAATGTAATGAACTATATTCAAAATACCAACAGAATACAAAAGAATATTTATACAATATGAATGTAAAGGTATTCAATTTTAACCAGTTCGAAGAAAGAGAACATTCTTTACGCAAACTAAAAATTCCAGAATCAATGAAAAGTAGCATGAATGTCTATCAAAATATATTCTTAGATTCATGCGATAACAAAAAACTTGAATTTATGTTCTTAGTTGGTTCTATGGAGGTCACGTTGACGTATGCTGATAATTCTAAGCTCATCCTATCTCCTATCCAGTATTTGGTGTTGCTGTGTTTCGAAGATGTTGACACTCTGACATTCAACCAGCTCAAAGACCAGACAGAAATTCCTATGACCATCCTGATTAGGTGTATCCATGGATTATCTGACACAGGGATTCTATTACTGGACTCTGAAAGTCCTTCTATCTCTTCCAAGATAACTATCAACCAAAATTTGGAGTCCAGAAAGACTTACCATGCTTCTCTCCCACCGGAAGATGCAGTTTCCATAGATTCCCAAGCAAAGTTTGAAGGCAGTAGGCACCATACAATTCAGGCAGCTATTGTCAGAGTTCTTAAATCCCATTTGTATCTTAGCCGCCAGATCTTGATGGACTTGGTCAATAGTCAAATCCAGAAATACTTCGAACTTGATAACGAAACCTTTCAGAAAGCTCTCGACAAATTGATAGAACTTTTTTACATCGAATTCAATGAGGAAAAGAAGATGTATAAATATTTAATCTAAAGAGTAGATAAAAGTTAAAATATATTGTATATAATATCATTGTAAATATTCTAATCTCTCTCTTTATATAAATGTTATAAAATATATATTTTTATATAGAATTTTCTTAGGTTGTTTAAGGATACATTTTTTATTTATTTTATTATTACAGAAGCACGAGAGCTATCAGACTATTGTGCTATATTAGAATTATTTACATATATATATCTTTCAGAAGATTGAGTATAAGTCGTAGGACGAGTGGGTAACCCCCTCGATTCCCGACAGTCATAAACCGGGATTGAATCCCGTGTTAACATTTGTTTAATATGTGAATAACCTTCACATATTATTCATTGTTCAATTATCATGAACTAGGTTGCTCTTGCTAAGCGGTACCTATTTATGTGAATTTGAACCAGATTGAGTATATACAATAAAAAGTCGGTGGACGAGTGGTTAACCCCCTCGATTCCCGACAGTCATGAACCGGGATTGAATCCCGCGTTAAAATTTTGTTTAATATGTGAATAACCTTCACATATTATTCATTGTTCAATTATCATGAACTAGGTTGCTCTTGCTGAGCGGTACCTATTAATGTGATTTGAACCAGGTGAGTATATACAGAAAGATGGCATTATGTCAAAGTAAGCAAGTACAATTTGGTTAGTTAGAGGACAAGCCAACAAAAGATGCTCTGGTGATTTAACATCTAGACAGCATTCACATGTTGGATCATTTATAACTCTCAAGTCAAAGAGAAAACTTAAAAAAGGTCCTTTGCCTGTGAAGAACAAAGTAGTGTATTTTTCAGGAGTAATGAAGCTTGGTTCATCTCTCAGAAAAAAATTCTTGAACGTTGCATTAGTTTGAGAAAAATAAAATCTAAGTTTTATATTAAGGATACATGAGTATGTTTGTGATATTACATTCGTGGTAATCATTACAAAGGTCTATAAAATTTTAAAAGGTTTTTGATGTTTGAGGATTTAAAATGCTTTTTGGGTAATCCAATATTTTTATAAAGAAAACTGCAAAGTCATCATGATTGCTTCATAATTTTTACAATCATCACATCTCAAAGTTCTTCTAAAAGATACGCCATTAACTTCATATAAAAATAAAATTTTAACAATTAAAATAAATAAATCACTTCCAAACATTATACCATCACTTCTAATTTGAAATTGTCAAAAATTAAATAAGTATTTAAATTTTTAGTGAACATATATATTTTATTCACCCAGTTTAAATTTAATTAAAATTATTATTTCATGCATCATTCATTTAAAAGCTATGCCATCAACTTTATGAAAATAAAATTTTAACACATTAATAAATTCACTTCCAGACATGGTGTTCCAAAGAAGATCCTGCAAAAACGACCCAAATGTTTTCTGCTATATATGTGGCGAATATACTGTAAAAGCGCAAAGAAATGCAATAACAGACTTTGTAAAGCGGGCGTATTTCGCATATTTTGGTATAAAATTAGGAGACCAGGACAAGACATGGGCTCCACATAAGGTATGCGAAACGTGTGTCGAAACACTGCGCCTGTGGACAAAGGGTGAAAGGCAACTGATATTTGGGATTCCTATGGTTTGGCGAGGGCCAAAATATCATGACATGATTGTTACTTTTGCGAACAAGACTTGAAACACTTTAACAGGAATGGTAAGAAAAAGCTTATATACAAAGACCTATATTCAGCTAGACTTCCAATACCACATAGCCCAAATAGTCCCCTCCCAGTTTTTTTATCCAGTGCTAATAATCCTCTTTATGATGAATCAGAAGACACCACACAAAAAGATATCGAACTGGATGATTCTGATAGCGAGAACTATGGAGAACAAGAATGTCCAAAACGTTTTTCACAACCAAAACTGAAGGATTTGACACATGACCTGAGACTTTCAAGGCAAGATGCGGAACTGCTTGCATCAAAATTAAAAGAAATGAGCCAACTCGAAGACGATGTCAACGTAACATTTTAACGGACAAGAGAAAGTTCGTTCCTTCCTTTCTATCAGCAGGATGCAAATCTGGTTTACTGCACTAATGTAAAAGGCTTACTACACCTTTTAAAACTAGACGAATACCGTCCTGAAGACAAAAATGTTCTAATAACCATGAATGGAATTGAAGAAGCAGCATGGTCAGGCTTTAAGGCTGTAGTAAATGGATTTTTAGGTAATAGAAGAGACGATAATTACAAAGAGCTTGTCCAAAATATGCTTAAAATTTATGAAGCTTTGGGTGTAAATATGAGTATTAAGGTTCACTATTTGCATAGTCACCTGGACAAATTCCCTGATAATCTCGGTGCATATAGTGATGAAACAAGGCGAGCGATTCCATCGCTCCAGAAATGTAAATTCGAAACTATTATAGACGCGTATGATTCTTTTAAACAATTACCTCTACTGCCCTTACTGCAATGGAAAATTTAATGGGAGGGCATCAGTGGTGAACCCTCCCAGCGATTTCCCCAGTTTAATCTACCATACCGCTGTTATATTGCATTTTCGGTTTTCCTTTTATAGTGATACTGATTCTAGACTCTTGGAATGGGTATTTTATATGAACTATGAACATAAGCTTTGAGGACAGTAAAAATATATACATACAATAGATATTTAAAATACAATATAATGCGGCTCATGATTGTAAAACGACATTTGAAAATTATCCCGCATGTGTTTATTTTGAACGAAAAATCGAAATTTATTTTAAGGAGAAATAACGATTATTTCTAACCTTAGGGATGAAGTATGAAAGAATGAATTGTGAAGAGTAATGATAAACGGAAAAATAAAGTGTCCAGGGATGGGAATAAAACAATAGAAATTGTTTAATTTTTAAAAGAATCATACGCGTCTATAATAGTTTCGAATTTTCATAACAGATGGCGCGCTAATGCATCATAATCCAGAAATGTTGAGACACATTTGTGGAATTTTATAACTTCCAAACAAGGAAAAACGGAATTTTTGGGGGTTTTTAACAACAATAATAACTTTTGAGGACTCTAGCTGTCACTGTGGCAAGGAAACCCAGGACTCGAGACATCTACTGCTGGAATGCCCACTCTTCTTTATCGCTAGACAACAGAGAGTTAATAATGTTGTAGATCTATATCAATTTGTTAATGCAGTAGAACCTTTCTGTAAAGGACACCTAATTGCAAAGCCAAAGTGTCCTTCAGGGAGAGATGTCCTTTTACCAGACAGGTACTAAATAGTAAAAATGGTAATTTTGCAAATGAAAACTGTCCTTTAGGGAGAGGTGTCCTCTTACCGGAGAGTTGCTAAATAGTAAATATGGCAATTTTGCAAATAAAAACTGTCCTTTGTAGAGAGGTATCCTCTTACCGGAGAGTTTCTAAATTGTAAAAATGGTAATTTTTCAAATGAAAACTGTTTTTTGTAGAGAGTTATCTTCTTACTGGAGAGTTGCTAAATAGTAAAAATGGTAATTTTGTAAATGAAAAATGTCCTTTAGGGAGAGGTGTCCTCTTACCAGAGAGGTACTAAATAGTAAAAATGGTAATTTTGTAAATGAAAAATGTCCTTTAGGGAGAGGTGTCCTCTTACCAGAGAGGTACTAAATAGTAAAAATGGTAATTTTGCAAATGAAAACTGTCCTTTAGGGAGAGGTATCCTCTTACCAGAGAGGTACTAAATAGTAAAAATGGTAATTTTGTAAATGAAAAATGTCCTTTAGGGAGAGGTGTCCTCTTACCAGAGAGGTACTAAATAGTAAAAATGGTAATTTTGCAAATGAAAAATGTCCTTTAGGGAGAGGTATCATCTTACCGGAGAATTGCTATATAGTAAAAATGGTAATTTTGTAAAAGAAAACTGTCCTTTGTGGAGAGGTGTCCGCTAACGGGGTGTCCACTAAAGGGAGGTTCTACTGTACCAGATAGAAGTGTCATAAATTTAACCACTTTTGTGAATATATTTATGACTATCTTTCTAATCTGAAAGGATAAGGTTCTTAATTCTATCTTATCGTTTCTTTTTTTATTTTTCTTATATAGTGAGTCTATATATATAACCGTTTGTGTTTAACAATAGTAAATCGACGCAATTATCCCTAGCCGGGATATCGCGTTGTGAGTGTTGAAATAAATAAGGAAACCCCAAAGGTAGAATAATACAACAAAAACCTTTATAAAGATACTATTGTCTTTTAAGGAGATTCCCCTAAAAGGTTATATATGTACATGAGTGAGGATGAAAAGCAATTTAGAGGGGAGGAGGAGCAATCAGCCATTGTCTGTGGAGTTGAGCACTTCTTCCCTCATTTTTATCAATCGCCTTGAAAAATTTTAAATATTTATAAACAAATGTTTTATCCAGCAGGAGAGTAGTAAAAATTTATATACATGTTGTTCATTGTAGTGAGTTAGCACCGAAACTTCGTAAATTTCCAGTCTCTTTTCTTGTAGAAATGGGTAATGGAATAGATAATGGACCAAATTGTCTTTGAGGTAGAATAACACCATAAAGTAGATTTTGGTGTGATCTTAGGTGATAAAGACAAGTGATTGTCTACATGGTGTGTGAGGGGCTTGCTATCAAGGGTTTTTGTAAAACGACATCCAAAAATTATCCCGCATGAGTTTCTTTTCAATGAAAAATCAAAATTTCATAATCAAAATTCAATATCTGCTAAACCCCAACATTGCATCAAATATTATAAAAAAGAACCACTTTCTTTATGATGTCTTAGAAGATAGAGTGGAAAGATAAAGAAATTTAAAATTGAATAAATGAAATACACAGGATTAGTATTTTCAATACCCTGTTAAAAATTAGAAAGAAAATAGTGGACATGGTATCTGCCCGGTAAGCGGAACACTGTGGGTTTGATTCCTATCCCTGGACAAATTTAGTTTTCCGTTTATCATTACTCTTCACAATTCATCCTTTCATACCTCATCTTTAAGGTTAGAAATAATCGTTATTTCTCCTTTAAATAAATTTTGATTTTTCATTGAAAAGAAACTCATGCGGGATAATTTTTGGATGTCGTTTTACAATTACAGGCCGCATTATATTATATTGTATCAAAGGTTTTTGTAACTGAAATCAGGGAAATCTAAAAGCAATCCATTTGGTGTGCCAAACAATGGTTTAGCGAGAACAAAAATCACCATAACTATTAGTATTTCAATATCTGCTAAATCCCAACATTGTATCAAATATTATAAAAAAGGAACCACTTTCTTTATGCTGTCTTAGAAAAGAGAGTGGAAAGATAAACAAATTAAAAATTGAATAAATGAAATAAACAGGATTGGTATTTTCAATACCCTATTAAAAATTATAAAGAAAAAAACTTAAGTTACAGTAAAAATAGCATGTTTTGAGCAATACAATATGAACTTATATATCAAAATTCGAAACTATATATTTTAAACGCGTAAGATTATTTTTGAAATTAAACAATTCCCCTACTGCCCTTACTGCAATGGAAAAATAAAATAGTTTCAAATTTTGATAACAGATGGCGCGCTAGTGCATCATATTATAAACTTATATATACCCCCCTCCCTCTTTTTTTAAAGCTAATTATTACATTTTTTATTAATAAAATATAATTTATTTGAAACACAGCTTTATATTTAATATACACTCGAAGAAAATTCGGGCGTTGCCCGGGTCATTTATCTAGTAAAATATATTGTAGAACGAAATTTAACAATTATCCCGCATGTGTTTCTTTTGAACGAAAAATCGAAATTTATTTTAAGGAGAAATAACGATTATTTCTAACTTTAAGGATGAAGTATGATAGGATGAATTGTGAAGAGTAATGATAAACGGAAAAATAAAATGTCCAGGAATTATTTTTCCGTTTAACATTACTCTTCACAATTCATCCTTCCATACTTCATCCCTAAGGTTAGAAATAATCGTTATTTCTCCTTAAAATAAATTTCGATTTTTCGTTCAAAAGAAACATTTGCGGTATAATTGTTAAATTTCGTTCTACACACAATATCATAAGCCGCATTATATTGTATTATAAATAACAGTCTAGCCATAAATTCTGTTACAAACAATTTTATAAATTAAATGATTAAGAACAAAACCTAATGGAATATGAATACATATTTTATATTAGCCAATAGGACATAGATTTTAAATATATACAAGCATTCAAAATGTTTTCCCTTATTTTTGACACAGGATCTCAAACGTTTGGGCCACTGATCTATGGTGGCACGCACCTTTTCTAGGGGTATTTCTTTCATTGCTCTCACCAATGCTGATTTAAATTTATCCAAATTATGATATCTTTTATAGCACACCTTCTCTTCTAAATATGCCCACAAACTGTAATCAAGGGAATTTTAAATCAGGGCTTCCAGAGGGCCATTCATTGGCCTTTATGAACTCCGGAACATTCGTCTCCAACCATTGTTGAGTTGACTTAGCTTTGTGAGCAGGAGCTGAATCTTGTTGAAATATCCAATGTTCTCCATTAAACATTTTTGTATTCAGAGGCTTTACTATTTGTTACAAAATGTCTTATTTATAGTTTTTAGCTGTATTTTTTACCCCTTTGGCACAGAAGTGGAGATCTGTTACACCTTGGTAGCTAACTCCCCACCAAACCATGACAGAAGAAGGATGGTGACTTTTTTTCAAGTCTTCTGACTTTCAAAGACGTTTCTAGAGAGCTACGAGCATATATCCTATCATTCTGACGATTAATCTTTTCCTCGACAGTGAAAAATTTCTCGTCTGTGAAAAGGATTCTCTCATGCCACCGACCATCATGCTGTGCCAACAACATTTTTGATCTAACCCTTCTAATATCTCTAAGAGCAGTGGTTATCAAATGACCTGTGCGTCGTTTGAAAGCTCTCAGTCCAAGGTCTTCGTTGATTATCCTTGAAACTATCTTGGAGCTAAATTTATCTGCTTTGCTAAGATCTTTTGTTTGCAGTGTGGATTTCGACGAATTCTTTCGCGAATGGCTTTTATAGCTGCTTGCGTTCGTTGCATGCGAGGTCGACCAGATCTTTCAAGGTCATCAATAGTGCAAGCCATGTTGAACCTTTCAATGATTCAATAAACAAATTGACGCGTAATATTCAAATTTTGTAAACGTTTAAAAAGGGTGAAATATTTTGGCCTACCTTGTGTAAGGCTATTACAACTATAGGGTTTTCTTTAATACCCAAACCCATTATCAAAAAACAAATATATTCCGATTTTTTTTTTTTCTAAACATGTGTACACGAGATATTCAAATAACAACAACTGTATTTTGAATACTTAACGCGGTCAAATTAATTTTTCATCACTGATTTGGTTTTGTAACAATATTTATGGCTAGACTAAGTATATTATGATGCATTAGCGCGCCATCTGTTATGAAAATTGGAAACTATTATAGACACGTATGATTCTTTTAAGAATTAAACAATTTCCACTGCCCTTACTGCAATGGATTAATTAATGGGAGGGTCTGGCTCATCAGTGGTAAACCCTCCCAGCGGTTTCGCCAGTTTAATCTACCAAAATAATCATAGTGTCTATAATAGTTTAGAATTTTTATAATATATATATAAAGACTAGACGAATGACCCGGGCAACGCCCGGGTTTACCCGATTAAATGTTTTATTCAAACACTATTCGTTACAATTATAAATTTGGCGCCGTGGATGTCACTCTTGTGAAACGTCCCGCTCCAAACTTTACAGTCAGATTAGTTACGATATACACATGTGTAAATCTTCAAATCGAGCGAGCGTCTATAAATATCTCGATTTAGATCAAGTATTCTAATTATTAAGCGAACACACTATTATTAATAAAATTTGAGAAGATATCGATTTTAAACGTATTTATAACCTTGATAGAGAGCGCTGTTCGTGAGATAAGTAGAATAATTTGAATATATATTTTTAATATTTAATTTATATATAATTTATAATAGCCTATCGTTTTCCTCGTACTTTTTTTTACCTATGTATGGAAATCTTGGTACTGTAAAAAAAAACTTTGCTTCAATAATATAAAAAAACCACCCAGGCTAAGTTTCGAACCAAGGTTGTGGAAATACGATGCCGCACACCTAACCATTAAGCTACGCTTGGCATCATAAATATTCGCATGCAAAGCTATTTCAGGCATTACATATTTCTAACGACCTTTTTGAAATAGGTTTTTGAAACATGGAAATTATAATACTTCAAATAAATAGAAATATAAAACTTCCCAAATATTTCGAATTAGAGCAGTTATTTTAAACGGCGAATTAGATCAGTTATATCAAAAAATGAAAATATATAAATAAATAAAACATACCAAATATTTCAAGAACAGTTATTTTAAACGGCGAATTAGATCAGTTATATATAAAAATGAAAATATATAAATAAATAAAATCTACCAAATATTTCAAATTAGAGCAGTTATTATATAAATATTTATATTATATTTATGAACGGAAAAATATGTCCAGGGTAGCCTAGTGTTCATGGCATCTGCCCGGTAAGCGGAAGGTCGTGGGTTCGATTCCCATCCCTTGACACTTTTTTTATTTTATCCATTCTGACCAAAATCTATCTGTGAACTTCACACAGACAGAATAAGGCAATTATATAAGTAGATGGACATTTTTCCGTGTGTGTCTGTTGTGTGTGAGGATAATGAAATATATAAAAATAATTAATAAATAAAAAAAAATGCAGCTTCATTTAAAAGGAACTATACATTTTCTATTCACTATATATTCAATCAATGCCACGACTGTCAAATTACATTGACAAACATTTGCAGTTTTTTCTTATCAGTTTTTAGCGGGAAGAATGTTGTCTTCGTTTGTTAGTGAATCAATCTCTCACGCCTTCTCATTGGACGAATGTGGCCATGTCTGTATATAAGAGGGGACTAAGGGAATGCGAGGGGGGCCCAGAACGTGGAGAATTGGTGTGGAGACGCTTAAAGTGTTTCCTACGTAATTTTTCCGTGTCTGGGGATCTCCTCACATCCCTGTGTGACCCCAGTCCGATCCCTACCAACTATACAATAAAGATAAGTACTGTTTTTATTTTATTTTACCAATCGTGAGTTTTATTTAATTCCTTTTTGTTGTTGGTGTTGTACTCTTGAATGTACGCTTTTCTGCGTATTTAGTTACTTTTCCTGTAGGGCCTAGTTTATTGCATTTTTGCATGATAACCCGCGCTAGTAACTTTTGTCACAACGGTCACCAGAAAGTTTGAAATTATGTAAACTTGCATTGTTAGCAGTAATGAAATAGACTATAAAACACCAGACTTCTACAAGGTTTAGATGTATATTAAGAACTAGATCATTATCCCGTTCTATGAACGGGTCTAGAACGATAGACATTTCTAAATCCCCGTTGTTAAAGTTTCACCTATATATATATTAGATAATAAAAAGACATATATTGGATTTAATAAAAGATTTATTTTGCCAATATTTCGGCTGGCTAAACGCCAACCTTTATCAAGGCATTACATTTTTTGTATACACAAACTCAGAGCCGCATAGTGTTATAATATCACAGTTGAAATCAATTAAATTACAACGTAGGTGGGAGAAATTGGTGTATGAAAAAATTATTATAAAAATTGCAATCATTATTTTTCCTTTAAATATTTATAAACAAATGTTTTATCCAGTAGGAGAGTAGTAAAAATTTTATATACATGTTGTTCATTGTAGTGAGATAGCCCCGAAATTTCGTGAATTTTCAGTCTCTTTTCCTGTAGGAATGGGTAATGGAATAGATAATAGACCAAATTGTCTTTGAGGTAGAATAACACCATAAAGTAGATTTTGGTGTGATCTTAGGTGATAAAGACAAGTGATTGTCTCCATGGTGTGTGAGGGGCTTGCTATCAAAGGTTTTTGTAAAACGACATCCAAAAATTATCCCGCATGAGTTTCTTTTCAATGAAAAATCAAAATTTCATAATCAAAATTCAATATCTGCTAAACCCCAACATTGCATCAAATATTATAAAAAAGAACCACTTTCTTTATGATGTCTTAGAAGATAGAGTGGAAAGATAAACAAATTTAAAATTGAATAAATGAAATAAACAGGATTGGTATTTTCAATACCCTGTTAAAAATTTAAAAAGAAAACTTTAGTTACAGTAAAAATAGCATGTTTTGAGCAGCACAATATGAACTTATATATCAAAATTCGAAACTATATATTTTAAACGCGTAAGATTATTTTTGAAATTAAACAATTTCTACTGCCCTTACTGCAATGGAAAAATAAAATAGTTTCGAATTTTGATAACAGATGGCGCGCTAGTGCATCATATTATAAACTTATATATACCTCCTCCCCTTTTTTAAAAGCTTAAATATTACATTTTTTATTGATAAAATATAATTTATTTAAA
>CP092871.1:11393955-11427335 GCA_030710605.1 Cordylochernes scorpioides | reverse complement strand
TTGTAAGACAATAGTATCTTAATAAAGATTTTTGTTGTATTATTCTACCTTTGGGGTTTCCTTATTTATTTCAACACACAAAATGCGATATTCCCGTTTAGGGATCATTGCGTCAATTTACAATTTTTCAACAGAAACATTTATAAACTCATTATATAAGAAAAAAATAATAAAAATAAACGGTAATATAGAATTGGGACCCTGATCCTTTCAGATTAGAAAGATAGTCATAAATATATTCACAAAAGTGGTTAAATTTATGACAATTCTATCTGGTACACTAGAACCTCTCTTTAGTGGACACCCCGCTAGCGAACACCTCTCCACAAAGGACAGTTTTCATTTCCAAAAATACCATTTTTACAATTTAGCAACTCTCCGGTAAGAGGACACCTCTCCCTAAAGGACAGTTTTCATTTGCAAAATTACCATTTTTACAATTTAGCAACTCTCCGGTAAGAGGACACCTCTCCCTAAAGGACAGTTTTCATTTGCAAAATTACCATTTTTACAATTTAGCAACTCTCCGGTAAGAGGACACCTCTCCCTAAAGGACAGTTTTCATTTCCAAAATTACCATTTTTACAATTTAGCAACTCTCCGGTAAGAGGATACCTCTCTACAAAGGACAGTTTTTATTTACAAAATTGCCATATTTACTATTTAGCAACTCTCCGGTAAGAGGACACCTCTCCCTAAAGGACAGTTTTTATTTGCAAAATTACCATTTTTACTATTTAGTACCTGTCTGGTAAAAGGACATCTCTCCCTAAAGGACACTTTGGCTTCGCAATTAGGTGTCCTTTACAGGGAGGTTCTACTGTATTTACAAATTGATATATATCTACAACATTATTAACTGTCTGTTGTCTAGCGATAAAGAAGAGTGGACATTCCAGCAGTAGGTGTCTCGAGTCCTGGGTTTCCTTGCCACAGTGACAGCTAGAATCCTCAAAAGCTCCAATTGTTGATAAAAAATCCCCTAAAATTTCCGTTTTTCCTTATTTGGAGTATAAAATTTCCACAAATGTGGCTCAAGATTTCTGGATTATGATGCATTAGCGCGCCATCTGTTATGAAAATTCGAAACTATTATAGACGCGTATGATTCTTTTAAAAATTAAACAATATCTATTGTATGTATTTAATTTTTACTGTCCTCAAAGCTTATGTCCATAGTTCATCTAAAATATCCATTCCAAGAGTCTAGAATCAGTATCACTATAAAAGGAAAACCGAAAATGCAATATAACAGCGGTATGGTAGATTAAACTGGGGAAATCGCTGGGAGGGTTCACCACTGATGCCCTCCCATTAAATTTTCCATTGCAGTAAGGGCAGTAGAGGTAATTGTTTAAAAGAATCATACGCGTCTATAATAGTTTCGAATTTACATTTCTGGAGCGATGGAATCGCTCGCCTTGTTTCATCACTATATGCACCGAGATTATCAGGGAATTTGTCCAGGTGACTATGCAAATAGTGAACCTTAATACTCATATTTACACCCAAAGCTTCATAAATTTTAAGCATATTTTGGACAAGCTCTTTGTAATTATCGTCTCTTCTATTACCTAAAAATCCATTTACTACAGCCTTAAAGCCTGACCATGCTGCTTCTTCAATTCCATTCATGGTTATTAGAACATTTTTGTCTTCAGGACGGTATTCGTCTAGTTTTAAAAGGTGTAGTAAGCCTTTTACATTAGTGCAGTAAACCAGATTTGCATCCTGCTGATAGAAAGGAAGGAACGAACTTTCTCTTGTCCGTTAAAAATGTTACGTTGACATCGTCTTCGAGTTGGCTCATTTCTTTTAATTTTGATGCAAGCAGTTCCGCATCTTGCCTTGAAAGTCTCAGGTCATGTGTCAAATCCATCAGTTTTGGTTGTGAAAAACGTTTTGGACATTCTTGTTCTCCATAGTTCTCGCTATCAGAATCATCCAGTTCGATATCTTTTTGTGTGGTGTCTTCTGATTCATCATAAAGAGGATTATTAGCACTGGATAAAAAAACTGGGAGGGGACTATTTGGGCTATGTGGTATTGGAAGTCTAGCTGAATATAGGTCTTTGTATATAAGCTTTTTCTTACCATTCCTGTTAAAGTGTTTCAAGTCTTGTTCGCAAAAGTAACAATCATGTCATGATATTTTGGCCCTCGCCAAACCATAGGAATCCCAAATATCAGTTGCCTTTCACCCTTTGTCCACAGGCGCAGTGTTTCGAC
Source organism: Cordylochernes scorpioides (assembly GCA_030710605.1). Lineage (NCBI taxonomy): Eukaryota > Metazoa > Arthropoda > Arachnida > Pseudoscorpiones > Chernetidae > Cordylochernes > Cordylochernes scorpioides. Next base: position 11,425,106 of record CP092871.1, on the reverse strand, counting down.
ACACGTTCCGCATACCTTATGTGGAGCCCATGTCTTGTCCTGGTCTCCTAATTTTATACCAAAATATGCGAAATACGCCCGCTTTACAAAGTCTGTTATTGCATTTCTTTGCGCTTTTACAGTATATTCGCCACATATATAGCAGAAAACATTTGGGTCGTTTTTGCAGGATCTTCTTTGGAACACCATGTGTGGAAGTGAATTTATTAATGTGTTAAAATTTTATTTTCATAAAGTTGATGGCATAGCTTTTAAATGAATGATGCATGAAATAATAATTTTAATTAAATTTAAACTGGGTGAATAAAATATATATGTTCACTAAAAATTTAAATACTTATTTAATTTTTGACAATTTCAAATTAGAAGTGATGGTATAATGTTTGGAAGTGATTTATTTATTTTAATTGTTAAAATTTTATTTTTATATGAAGTTAATGGCGTATCTTTTAGAAGAACTTTGAGATGTGATGATTGTAAAAATTATGATACAATCATGATGACTTGGCAGTTTTCTTTATGAAAATATTATTTTTGTGAAATACACTTTATGGTCATTATCTATAGATATTGATGACATACAGAAAACCTAAGAGCAGTTTCGGAATCAGCGCCATTGGATTACCCAAAAAGCATTTTAAATCCTCAAACATCAAAAACCTTTTAAAATTTTATAGACCTTTGTAATTATTACCACGAATGGAATATCACAAACATACTGATGTATCCTTAATATAAAACTTAGATTTTATTTTTCTCAAACTAATGCAACGTTCAAGAATATTTTTCTGAGAGATGAACCAAGCTTCATTACTCCTGAAAAATACACTACTTTGTTCTTCACAGGCAAAGGACCTTTTTTAAGTTTTCTCTTTGACTTGAGAGTTATAAATGATCCAACATGCTGTCTAGATGTTGAAACACCAGAGCATCTTTTGTTGGCTTGTCCTCTAACTAACCAAATTGTACTTGCTTACTTTGACATAATGCCATCTTTCTGTATATACTCACCTGGTTCAAATCACATTAATAGGTACCGCTCAGCAAGAGCAACCTCTCTCTAGTTCATAATAATTGAACAATGAATAATATGTGAAGGTTATATTCACATATTAAACAAAATTTTAACGCGGGATTCAATCCCGGTTCATAGCTGTCGGGAATCGAGGGGGTTAACCTATATGGTAGATTAAACTGGCGAAACCGCTGAGAGGGTTCATCACTGATGAGCCAGGCCCTCCCATTAATTTTTCCATTGCAGTAAGGACAGTAGAAATTGTTTAATATCAAAAAGAATCTTACGTCTTTAAAATAGTTTTGAATTTTGATACTCAATCTTATAAAAGGTATATATGTAAATAATTCTAATATAGCACAATAGTCTGATAGCTCTCATGCTTCTGTAATAATAAAATAAATAAAAAATGTATCCTTAAACAACCTAAGAAAATTCTATATAAAAAAATATATTTTATAACATTTATATAAAGAGAGAGATTAGAATATTTACAATGATATTATATACAATATATTTTAACTTTTATCTACTCTTTAGATTAAATATTTATACATCTTCTTTCCTCATTGAATTCGATGTAAAAAAGTTCTATTAATTTGTCGAGAGCTTTCTGAAAGGTTTCGTTATCAAGTTCGAAGTATTTCTGGATTTGACTATTGACCAAGTCCATCAAGATCTGGCGGCTAAGATACAAATGGGATTTAAGAACTCTGACAATAGCTGCCTGAATTGTATGGTGCCTACTGCCTTCAAACTTTGCTTGGGAATCTATGGAAACTGCATCTTCCGGTGGGAGAGAAGCATGGTAAGTCTTTCTGGACTCCAAATTTTGGTTGATAGTTATCTTGGAAGAGATAGAAGGACTTTCAGAGTCCAGTAATAGAATCCCTGTGTCAGATAATCCATGGATACACCTAATCAGGATGGTCATAGGAATTTCTGTCTGGTCTTTGAGCTGGTTGAATGTCAGAGTGTCAACATCTTCGAAACACAGCAACACCAAATACTGGATAGGAGATAGGATGAGCTTAGAATTATCAGCATACGTCAACGTGACCTCCATAGAACCAACTAAGAACATAAATTCAAGTTTTTTGTTATCGCATGAATCTAAGAATATATTTTGATAGACATTCATGCTACTTTTCATTGATTCTGGAATTTTTAGTTTGCGTAAAGAATGTTCTCTTTCTTCGAACTGGTTAAAATTGAATACCTTTACATTCATATTGTATAAATATTCTTTTGTATTCTGTTGGTATTTTGAATATAGTTCATTACATTCATCACTTTTATCTAAATCAGAAAGTATTTGTAAAACATTTCTACAAATAAATTCATTTTCTTTTTTTATTTCATTTAGTATATCTTCTTCAAATTTGTTTGTTTTCCAATTACCTTCAATGGTTCTTGAAACTAAGAAGTGTGCGTATGATTCTTGGAAATTAGATTGTATTTCTGGTGAAACATTATTCAAAATTTTCGCAATTTTGATAATTAGTGTTACTTCTTTTTTAGAAAGATTTTGACCTTTAAGACTTGCGCATTTTAATGAGCATATGATGGAGTCAGAATAGTCAGCTAGTACAAAACCAAAGGATCTACTGTACTTTATGGTCAAATACTTGTTCATGTAGTTACTCAAATGGTATATAGTATGTTCAACAAAAGTCACTTTTTCCTTGCATATTCCTTTATATATATTAATCAATTTTGGTAAAATGTTGGTCATAATCTCTTCTAAGTTTTTTACTGAAGACACTAGCGAACAGCCTAAATTCTCTCCAATTGTTTCTAAAAATATTCTCTTAAAATCTTCATTCAATATACGACTGTAAATTCTGAATAGATTCTCAATCGTCTCAACACGAATATTTTTTGTGAATAATTCCAATTTGGGAATCGCAAGTTTTCTATATAAAATATTTGCTAGTTTTTCTTCGCTTGTGAATCCATTTCCTAAATAATCGCTTTCCTTTCTTAAAAGTTGAGATATTTTTTGAATATTCGTAAATATGTTGGGTTCGGTAGTTTCAAACTGATCAAAATAATCTTCAAATAACTTCACATAAGGTGTAACAAAGTATTTCTTGTAGTGTGAAGACTCCGATGGGTATAAAAAGTCTAATCCTTTAAAATTAAAACAACATTTTTTAGTGGTAATTCAATAAGATACTCAGGTAAATGAGTTTTATTTCCATGTAAGAAATCAAAACAGGTTTTTACTAACCTTTCACCATATTTACTTAATACTTTTTCTACCCACTTTAACTTTATAATAATTCCTTGAATTTGTGGTAAATTTAAAATTGAACAAACTACTGTAAAATTCTTGAGACCACTTGTGCTTTTTAAAAATATTTTCCAATAGAGCTCAAGGAATTCACTATCATCTGTTTCTTGAAAGTCATTAGTCAAGTTTTCTAAGAAATCGTCCATTATTTTCTGTACTTTTGATAAGATCTCGTACTCTTGTACTTGATTGAGATCAATGAAGTCCGCCATTTTGTCGATTATTTCTTCTCGGTTCGTCTGCTGGGGATTTATCAACAAATTTTGAAGATTCTGACGTATATCTGACCATGCGTTTGAAAGGAAACTTGGTTCCATTTTTAAATAGTGTTTTCAAAATATATTTAAAAAAAATTCTCAACTTAAATTATATTATATTGCATTATATATAAAATTATTTTAAGACCTATGTCGTCAATTACCTTGTTAGTATCAACATGTGAAAAGATATATTAAAATTAATGATAGAGGCGCATTTTAAAACTGAATCTGCGTTATATTTTAAATATTGTAAATAAACGAATATGCGAGCTCTCATATTATGTTAATAATTTAAATAAAAAAAAAAAAAAATATATATATATACTAGACGGGTGACCCGGGCTTCGCCTCGGGATTGACCCGTGTGCATATCTACCCGAGTGATATATATTTAGATAAGATTTTTTAAATAATTGTTTGTTATTAGCATTATCGATTTGTTTGCATCAGCATAATTTAATCTAATCTTTGATAGAGGGCGCTGTTCGTGAGCTAAGTAGAATTATTTGAATATATAGTTTTAATAATTGATTTATATATATATTTTTTAAAATAGCCTATCGTCTTCCCCGTATTTTTTTACCTATGTATGGAAAATTTGGTTTGAATTAGTGAACTACTGCGAATTTGTATACCGGACATACAAACAAACATACAAACATTGATTTTTATATATATAGAAGAAGATATAATACACATTTTTATTGATATTATATAATTTCCTCCACTAGAAAATAAAAAATACAAGCCACAATCCATCCTAAAGGTAAACCAGAGCTCTATTAACTGGACTGGCAGCGTTAAATAGCTTGGAGTTACCTTAGACTCCAAGTTGAAATTCAACATGCATGTCAAAAATATCATAAAGAAAGCAAAAATCGCAAAAATAACATTATCAAGTCTGTTCAACTATAGAAGCAAATTGTCTACAAAACAAAAGTTTACTCTATACAGAAGTTATATCCTCCCGATAGTAACATACGCACTCCCAGCTTGGTGCAAATATATTACAACCACAGACAAAAATAGGATAAACGCATTTATGAGAATCTGCCTTCGGATAAGTATAGGAGCTCCATTCAACCTATCAAACAAGATAATGAAGGAGGACTTGAACCAACCCGATATAGATGATATGTACCAAACTTCCGTTAAGAAATTATACCTTTAAATGCAAAATTCAAATAATCCAACCATACAAGATATTCTACAAAATAAAGGAGATATCAATCCCCGATTCCGACGACCCGGCCCTGACACTTAGTCAAGAGCTCATCGCCCAACAGCTGCCCTCCTGCAAGGTCTAGGGGGACCACCTCTAATCCAGTTCCAAAATAACTTTACTAGGTGCCACTCAAAAAGGGCAACGTAGCTTATGGTTATATTTGAAGTAAACGAAAAAAATGCGCTACAATTTATGGTTATATAAAAGAGCGTACCTGGATCTTTAAAGAAAGAAAAATATGTTTTTCTCAAAATATTTCAAGAGATTGCTCCCTCTTTATCAATTTATATACAATAAATTCATAAAGAGGGAGCAATCTCTTGAAATATTTTGAGAAAAACATTTCTTTTTTTCTTTACAGATCCAGGTATGCCCTTTTATATAAACTTAATTGATGGATCGCCTTTTGACTCAAATATAGCTTATGATATTTACAACAAATTGTGAAGTTTATTCACATATTAAAACAAAGTGTCCAATTGGGATTCAATCCCTGTTCATGGATGTCATGGGGCTGAGGGTTATAGCCATTCATTCACCGACTTATGTTCTATGGAGGAATCATTTGTTACCTCTTTATCTAATTTTATTTTTTAATCAGCATATTAAAGCTTAATAAATTTGAGATTGGAATATTAATATGAAACGCGCGCGCATATTTCTATTTTTTCCATTGCAGTAAGGGCAGTAGAAATTGTTTATTTTGAAAAAGAATCTTTCGCCTTTAAAATAAACCTATCCCCCGATTTACACGGTACTTGTTTTACACGTTTTCGCTTTAACACGGTTTTCCAAATAAGTTTTTTTTTTGTTTTTATCGCACTAAACTAAATGCTACTGTGATTGAACACATGCGCTGTGTACACATCTCACGAGGAATCCCGAGCTTATGTGCTGACTACATATTTTAACCTGTCAATGCATTTTATTTCTGTGTACACCTATCCCCCGATTTACACGTTTTTCTCAGGAACGTATCTACCGTGTAAATCGGGGGATAGGTGTAATTTCGAATTTTGATAACAGATGGCGCGCTAGTGTATATTTCAATTTATTAAATTATCGAAATTACAGTAGAACCTGATGTATATAGTTGTTCATTTGTTTTGCATATTTTTCATCTGTGAATTAATCTCATAATTTGGTCTATGAAAATAAAAATATTGGACCAGTGACCAAAACAAACTGTAAATAGATCGCTTAATGTTAGAGAGTTAGAATAGAGAATTGGTTGGTTAGGATATATTTAAATGTGATGCTTATGTAATTTTTATCTTAATTGAATAAAATATATAAATTGTAAATTTCCTGTAAAGTACAACACCTAGTTGCAGAGCCAAAGTGTCCTTCAGGGAGAAGTGTGTCCTCTTGCCGGAGAGTTTTCTAAATAGAACAATAGGTAATTTTGGCTATGAAATTTGTTCTTTCTAGAGAGATTTACTCTATCAGGAGTGTCCTCTCATAGAGGTTCTACTGTACATATATATACAGTAGAGTTTCCGATAAGAGATTACCTAAATCATGGTTAATTCCCGACTCTCCAGGAGGTGGTCTCTTATTGAAGACTGAGTTGAAAGACTCCCCATGAAACTTGACCATCTCCAGGAGAGTCGAAGTCTAGCCATTGTTTTTTAGATAGGGTCTCTTTTGCTTGTACAGGCATATCCCAATATATGGATATTTTAGCACTCTCTAAGCGGCCCCTGGGTAGAGGGGCAGCTACTTGCCAGCCTATTTGTGTAGGATGAGAGGAAACTAAATCAAAAAGTGATTATATCCACAGCTTGAGGTAAGAAAAAGATTAACTTGGCTAACTAGTTGATATGATGGGGTTTGGAACAATCTTCGAAGAATATATATTATGAAAAAAAGTAAGAAAAGCAGAGAATTTTATTTTATTTTAGGAGATTCAATCACGAGCTATTTAACCTCAAAGATTTCAGATTGTTGTGAATACCTTTTTACTCCAGTCGAAGTACTGGGATGTCCTAAAATTTGTTATACCGTCTCCTAATAAAATATACTTTATTGCCTTCTCACTCCTTTTTTTCCCTTGGTTCAACTGTTCAGCTTTCCTGTTCGTATTGAGCCGCCTCAAGTCCACATCTAGGGCCAGACTCAGCATGGAACTTCTTGGAGTTCCAGCATTCCTGAGACATAGGATACAAACAGCTATCCTGTTTGGACTGACCCACCTCAATCCTACATCTATGGCCAGACTCGACCTCAGCATGGAACTTCTTGGAGTTCCAGCATTCCTGAGACATAGGATACAAACAGCTATCCTGTTTGGACTGACCCACCTCAATCCTACATCTATGGCCAGACTCGACCTCAGCATGGAACTTCTTGGAGTTCCAGCATTCCTGAGACATAGGATACAAACAGCTATCCTGTTTGGACTGACCCATCTCAATCCTACATCTATGGCCAGACTCGACCTCAGCACGGAACTTCTTGGAGGTCCAGAATTCCTGAGACATAGGATACAAGCAGCTAGCCTGTTTTGACTGACCCACCTCAATCCTACATCTATGGCCAGACTCGACCTCAGCATGGAACTTCTTGGAGGTCCAGAATTCCTGAGACATAGGATACAAACAGCTAGCCTGTTTTGACTGACCCATCTCAATCCTAGATCTATGGCCAGACTCGACCTCAGCATGGAACTTCTTGGAGGTCCAGAATTCCTGAGACATAGGATACAAACAGCTATCCTGTTTGGACTGACCCATCTCAATCCTACATCTATGGCCAGACTCGACCTCAGCATGGAACTTCTTGGAGACACAGCTTTCCTGAGACATAGGATACAAACAGCTATCCTGTTTGGACTGACCCATCTCAATCCTACATCTATGTCCAGACTCGGCCTCAGCAAGGAACTTCCTGGTCAACTTACAAAGGAATACCAGCCGAATTTTATGTAAACGAAAATTAATTTCAATATTTGTGAAAAATTAAAATTAGTAAAACCAAAGATCTATAAAAACGTAGTTATATAAAACAAAAAGTTGTTAATGAAGGGAGCTAAACATAAGGTTGAAATGGACAGTGAATCGTCTCTTTTACAAAGAGAAGGAAGCGTGAAACGCCCGCGTATTGGTGAGCCTTCTTGCAACTTCGAGTTTAACCAGATCAAGGCTATCCATCAGAAGGCTATAAGAAAAATGACTGACGTAGCAAAGTCGAACGGCATGACCACAGAACAACTTCAGTCAATGCTATCCCTGATGGGATGGGCTCTAAAAGGAACTGAGGATATAATACTTGATGTATATAAGGGGATAAATCACGCCAAAGAACATCAAATCCTCAAGGAGAAACCCTACATAAACGCCACAGCCAAGCCGAATGTCACAAAACCGATCCCACTCACAAAAAAGCAGCAGACCAAACCCGCCCCAAAAAATTTCACAACCGCTTATGAATCACATGTACTCATAAAGTCAGACAATCCATCCAAGGAAGCACGTGAAATTCTACGTGAAGTAAAAAAAGCAGACCCCTCAATCGTGAATTCCTCTGACGTGGCAGCCTCCCTCAATGGAAAAGGACGGCTGGTCATCCACACCAGAACCAATCAAGGTGCTTCGACTCTCGCGGCGAGATTCAAAGCTAATAAAAATATCCCCAATTCCTTGAAATGCACGGAAAGACCGATCATCCATCCCAGATTTTGCTTGTTCGGTGTAGAAAGCTGCACAACCAACAACATGATCCTGGAAAGCCTCCAAAATAACGAGGATCTCAAGAACCTCTCCGGGACAAGAATGTTCAAGATTGCCCACCGTCCAAAAGACAACACTCATGGCTACACCACAGTCTTCCTCGAGGTTGACAACGAAGTGTCAAATTTCTTGGGCCATCGTGGAAAAATCCCTATTGCAGTACTCATCCTACGGTACGAAAAAAGTATCTCCCTAAAACAATGTTACCGCTGCTGCAGCTTTGGCCACCGCGCTACAGCTTGCCCTGCTGTCCAACCCATCTGCTTCAAGTGTGGCACGGTCGGCCATGAGGGTCATTCTTGCCCAAACTCTTCTGCAAAATGCCATAATTGCTGCAAGAAGACCGGAGCAGTATTTGAGAAGCTAAGCCACTACGCCACAGCCCGGACTTGCCCTCTGGTGAAGGCCAAATTAGCTCAACTCACCCGAAATGACTAGATCCTTCAAAATTCTCCAAGCCAATCTCAGAAAGTCACCTTCTGCAGTACTCGAACTCTCCAACATAGCGGCAGAACAAAGAATAGACGCCATTCTGCTACAAGAATTACCAAAGAATTTCAAATGGCCTGACTCAAATTTCGTCACCTTCATCCCCAATGATAACTACACCCCTGCGGGACTTGTTATTCGAGCAGACCTCAACCCCATCCCACTCAGCTCTAATGACCCCAACATTGTCACTGCCCTGATTCGATTAGGCAGCCAAGCGGTCGTCATTGCCTCAGCATACTGGCATAACAGTGCATCAGAAAACACTTTCCTAACAACTCTGGAACATACTCTAAATAGAACTCCCTTCCCGTGCATCCTTGGCATGGATGCCAATGCCCACTCTCCAACCTGGGGCAGCGGAGCCGTCCGCGACACTCGTGGAGCTAGTTTGGAAGCCTCCGCCTCACTAATGGGCCTACACTTTCTGAGTGGTCCAACACCTTATACCTGGTCCAACGGGGCCCTGCGCTCCTCCATAGACGTCACCCTATCATCAAGCTCCCTCGCCATCCATGCCACTAGAGTTTGTCTCCAGGAGATGGCCTTCTCAGACCATCTCCCAATCCTTACCAATTTCTCAAATATCCTACCTTCCGAGCCCACCAGTTCGTGAGTCGAGTCTTCATGTCTGGAAGCAGCGTTTTCAGCTTTCCTAGGGAACACCCTCCACCACGTGGCCTCACGCCTCCAGACCGCACTTACCCCAGGAGATATTGACGAAGCAGTTATTCTCCTCACCACCTGTCTCCAAGAGGCCTGCGATGCATCTATGAAGAAGTCCAAGTCACAAAGACCATCAAAACCTTGGTGGAACAAATAACTTTCTAAACTCTGCAATATTGTGGTGGCTCTCCGCCGCTGCTCCCAAAGCACCTTCTTATCCACCAGGAGCTTCTTCAAAGGCCTTTACAGAGCCTGCCACAATAAACTCAAAGCGGCTATAAGGCGAGCAAAGCGTCTATCCTGGATATCACTGTGCCAAGAGGTCTCCTCAGCCGCATGGAGCTCAATTCACCGCTATATCTCCAAAGGTCGGAGAGGCTCTTTAGGGCCACCTCTGCTCAAACACAAAGATGGTACCCCACTAACCTCAGAAGAAACCTGTCGAGAGGTACTTCAGAACTATTTTCCAACAGATTGGACTGTGCCAAGAACAACAGTGGACTGGCTCCCAATCTTTAACCAAGAACCTGCTTTCACAGCAGCTGAAATCCTCCGCGCGATCCGACGATGTGGATGGAGAAAGTCCCCAGGTCCTGACAGACTTGGAGTCAGGTGCATACTCCTCGGTGGACCAGCACTGCATGAACTCTTATCGCAAATCTTCACCAAATGCCTGCGCCTCGGACACTTCCCAACCCCTTGGAAAGCTGGACTACTGGTTCTCATCCCCAAACAAAACTCCACCTCATCCAACCCACTGGACAATTACCGTCCAATTACTATGATCAATACATTAGCCAAAGGTTTTGAACGATGCATCCTAGCGAGGCTGCAATGGCTAGCAGACCAGCATGGCTGGTTCTCGTCCATGCAATTTGGCTTCGTCCCTGGGCGTTCGGCAGAAGGAGCCCTTGACTCAATCAACAACTTTATCAACGACGGTCTGAAGCACTGGAGAAAGACAGGGGCAATAAGCTTGGACATTAGCCATGCCTTCGACACGGTTCAAAGACATACCATCATTCAAGGCTTCTGGAACCTCAACTGTCCTGAAGAGCTTATACAACTCTCTGCAAGCTCTCTCAGAGGCAGGAAAGTGATCTACCAAGCCTGGGACTCCACTCTCACCGCGCACACAGTACTGGGTGTTGCACAAGAGGCACCGCTAAGCCCCTTCTTTTTCAACATTGTAGCCAGGAAAGCTCCTTCCCTTCCAAAGCCCAAAAACTGCCAAATAATTTGCTTTGCAGACGACTTCACCTTGCTTTTCAGAGCTTTCCGTAGATTACCAACAAAGGAGATTAACAAATTTCTTAAAACTTTCAGCTTATGGGGTAAAGGGCATGGATTGACCTTTAATCTTAAGAAGACCCAGGCCTGCCTATTTCATTGGAAATCCAAGCGCCCTAATTATCAAAATATAAAATTCCTCGACCAGCCCATTTTAATCAACAACCATATAAAAATACTGGGCATAACTTTTGACACCACACGCACATTTGTTCGCCACTCGGACAACATTTTCAACAAATGCAAATGGATGCTTCCTCGATTAATTAGCACAATTAGGGAACAATATGGACTCACTTACAGCTCAGGCCTGAAAATAATCAAGATGGTAATTCTCCCTGCTCTGCTCTACGGCTCGGGTGTTTGGGGCAAGAGAGTGTTCGACACCAATGGCACTCGCAAACTACGTAGTCTCCACTATAAATTCGCTAAAATTCTTATTAGGGGGGCCCCTGTACCCCTACAATTCCAGCTATCTCACTCACTGGCGGCCCTCCATTGGACATTTCAATCAAGGCACATCTGGCCTACAAGGAAGCATTAAAAAATGGTCCTTTTGAGACACATCCAGGGCCGAGCGCAGTCCACTATCCACCCCTTAGAAAACTACTTCAGTTTTCAAAGTCGCTTCCAGAAAATGCAACCATCATATACACCGATGGATCGCGGTCCCTCAAAGGCGTAGACGGCGCAGGTTTTCTGCCACTCCCCTCCACTCCAATACAACTAAAACTCCATGATCTTTGCACCTCCTTCCAGGCAGAATTACTTGCTATCATATACGCAACTAGAGCGATCCAGCTCATACAAAGACAACCAACAGCAATCGCTTCTGATTGCCTGGCAGCTCTCCATGCCATTTGTAACCCAGAACTCCCAAAAACCTCACTCATAGCTGAGATAGTTCGCAATCTAAACTATTTAAACGTACAGCTCTGCTGGGTTAGAGGCCACAGCGGCATAGAAGGCAATGAGCATGTAGATAAATTAGCCAAGGCAGCAGCTGATTCAAACTTGCCCATATCCTACTCCACTCTATCCAAAAAGTTTGTTCGGGCCCGCAGCGAACAGTATTCACTCCAACTCTGGAAGGAATTATATGTCACAGATCACTCCACAAGAAACCTCAGGAGAATAGCTGCATTCCCAAACACTCTCATGGCGATCCTGCCCAAAGTAAAATTTTGTGGCACCACCTCCACAATCCTCACAGGTCATGGCTTTGTCAAAGCCGATGCTGCAAAATTATCTAGAGACGATCCTACCTGCCCACACTGCCACGAGGAAGACCAAACTGTCGACCACCTTCTCTTCAGATGTCCCGCCTACCACCTTCATAGGTTCCAAACAGCCACCCTCCTAGGAATAAATATATTTGCCCCTGAAGACCTGCAGAACATCCCCAAGCACAAGTCAGCCTGGCGACACCTGATAAACTGGATGTCTGCTGCCACCATTAGACGTGAAGTCTAAAGACCAACCCGGATAGTTGGCGACTTTAGTATGCTCCAGGAATCCGGGTTACCTAAATAAATAATAGTAAAACAATTTTTAACACGTTTTTTTTTTCGATATGAATATGAATATTTTAGGATATACGTAAACAAATTGAAAATTTTCATGATTATAAATAAAGCCTAATACAAGGCATGTCCCATAAGTTCCCGGACTGGGTCCATAAAAAAAAAGGTAAGATATTTAAAAAAAATTTTGAAAAAACCTTTCAAAGTAATCCCCCCTTGTTTCAACGCACTAGCGCCATCGTTTCTCCCAATCGTTAAAACAGTTTTTATAGGCCTCTTTTGGAATGCTCTTCAATGCCAACAGCGAATTTTCTATTATGTCATCCCTGGTGTCAAAATGTCTTCCTTTTAGAACTGCTTTAAGTTTGGGGAACAGGAAAAAGTCATTTGGTGCGATGTCTGGGGAATAGGGTGGTTGAGGTAGGATTTGCGTCCCGTTTTTCGCCAAAAAAACCCGTCACCAAGTGCGCTGTGTGAGGGCGGGCATTGTCATGGTGTAGGATCAAGTCCCCATTAGTCCATTTTCTGGCCTTTTTTTTCGAATCGCTTCCCTTAGACGGCGAAGAATGCCCAAATAAATTTTCTTAATAACTGTTTGGCCTGCAGGAAGATACTCGTGATGAACAATGCCCTTGTTATTCAAAAAAGCGACCAGCAACACCTTGTTTCTGGATTTCATATCCTGGATTTTTTGGGTCTAGGCTCACCCTGACCTCTCCACTCGGCAGATTGACGCTTGGTTTCAGGGTCATAGCCATAGACCGATGTCTCGTCGCCTGTGATTATCTTGTCTTTCCATTCCGGATCCGTTCTTGTCATTTCCAACATGTTCTCACAGGTTGAAAGCCGACACAGGTTTTGCTCATTAGTGAGGAATCTTGGGATGAATTTTGCAGGAGTCTTTTCGAGCCTCAAATCTTCCGTTACGATCCTTCCAATCGTTGTTTTAGAGATGCCTGTGTCTTGATCTAGCTCCAGCAAAGTGGTTCGAGGATTTTATTTTATCAAATCGGTGATTTTTTACACATTTTCATCAGTCCTTTGAAATTTTGGGCGTCTTTGACGAGGATCATCTTCAATGGAAATTCTGCCAGCTTTAAATCTAGAATGCCATTCAAAACAGTTGTTCTCTTTGGGGCGTCATTGGGGAATGCTTTATTAAGCATTTCAAAAGTTTCGGTTGCTGATATTTGAAGTTTCACACAAAATTCTATGCAAATCCTCTGCTTCAATTTTTGTTCCATCGTAAAATCGCCGCAGCGCTAGGTGTAACCTTTAAATAAATTAGAATAACCTTGGCGCGCGCGCACGTATCGCCTCGATATTGGTACCACCATGTTGCAAGATATTTTTTCTATAATAAACAGTCAAATTTATTTACATTTTTCATTTATTTATTTTTTTTATGGACCCAGTCCGGGAACTTATGGGACATACCTTGTATATTTCATATCCGCAATATTTAAATTACTCAATCGAAATTTTATGAAATGTATAGAAAATAGAGTATAATTTCTTTAGAATTAAAGTAACGCATACTGCCTCACGCTTATCATTTTGATTTAAAAATTCTAATGTTCCCAACTAGTATAAAAACTGTGTGGGATGGTTGCGTGCGTGGTAGTGTGGCTTGTGGAAAGGCCGCTGATAAAATTATAATTATTTTTATAAAATAAATTTATTTATTTAAAACCCCGAAATATATAGAGAGGAAAAAAGTAACATCCGCTGGAAGCAAGCCTTGTTGTTCGAACGACGCCTTGTTGTTCGAAAGAGTCCTGGATGCCGCCCGCGCATGCGTAGTGAGGTGTTCTCCCAGCTCGTGCTTGCCGAGGCTTAGTGAGGTCGCAACACTACTGACCGTATGTGTAGTGAAGCTTTGTCCGCGCACGCTGAGGCAAGGTATGGTCGCCACAAATATTTTATCAATTTGCGAAAATTTAATTTTTTATTTTTTTAATTGAAAAAAAAATAATAATTCAAAAATTCTATGATTTAAAAAAATATATATATATATAAATATCATTATTTTAAAACATTGTTTTTTATTTGGTCTACTAACAAATGTTTAGATAAATTTAAAAAGTTAGTATTTAATTAAATAGACTTATAAAGATATTAATATAATATACAAAAATGAATTCACCAGTTGAAGATCATTCTGAAATTACCTTGAAATACCTTGAAGAAAATCAAGAAGATTTTCAATTAAATTCGAGTCCTTCTGCAGAAAGTTATATCGAACAAGAAGAAGAAGACGAGCTATTAAACGAGCAAGAAGAAGAAGAAGAAGTATATTATGAGGAGGAATACGAACAGCATCCTACAGAAATAGATGCAGACGACATCCAAAAGAGTGATGTTGATGAAGCAGACGATATCCAAAAGAATGAGAACGATGAAGAATCAGCTGCCATTAAATCAGAACAACAGGTAATTAAATTTTATTTAATTTAATGCAAATAATGGTAACTTCAAATAACTTGTTTAAGGTCAAGTAAAAATTGCTTGTCTTTATTTACAGATACAGTATCTGTATTTACAATAGAAAGGTAAACCAAAAAGATGAAATGTGTTTGTTAAAATCTTTATTAACATGATTCCTATTACAGATAAATTCAAATATTAAAAACTACCTTTATTAAAAAGGTATTTGAATATATATGTGTATTAATACATTTGAAAAGTTGGTGTGTTATATATATACACACAATTATCTAAATTCGAAGATATTATAGACGCGTAAGTAATTTTACGCGTCTAAAATAGTTTCGAATTTTGATAACAGATGGCGCGCTAGTGCAACATAACACAATTACCTATCTTAATAATGTGTTATATCACCTCTAGACATCCAAATAGGAGTTGCCATCACAAATTTAGTATTTCTTAAAAGTATATTCATATTGTGACAAGAGTTTCTTTAAAATATATATTTAAAATAATTTTATTCATAATAAACAATTTGATATTTCGTGTGCAAATAAAAACTGTTCATGACATGTGCAAAAAAGAAAATACTAATTCAATTTCTGATACAGTAGAACCTCTTTAAAGGACAAAGTCTAGTTGGAAAGTCGAAAATGTCCTTTCGAGAAAATTGTCTTCTTGTCAGAGAGTGGCCAATTGATAAAATTTTAAATTTGAGTGACCAATCTTGTTTTTCGTATAAACTTTAATTCGTTCACACTTACATGGAGGTTCTACTGTATTTGCTAAATATTCCTTTTACATGAGTTTGATCACACACAATTTGAATACCAAAGAGAATATGGGTATATGCACGCTATTTAAATTAAAATGTCTAATAAATAAAAAGATGAATCATTTGAACATAAATTTACAAGGTTTTTTTGTGTGACTAGGAATGCGATACTTCAACAATAGAGAAAGAACCAGTCAAGGAAAAGGCACACAGGCCTAAACAACAGACTGTCCAATCTCACAGGCCGAGTTATATCCCCAGGGGTGCTTACAGAGGCAGACGGCCCTACCCCTACCTTCCCTATAGAGGCCGTCCCTCCATGAGAGGCGGTGGCTATGTACGCATGGTAAGAACCTACGAACCACATTACAGAGGTGGATGGAGAGGCGGTTATCGCGGTGGACGACCTACTGGTTTCAGAGATCATTCCTACAGAAACAGCTTTGAGTCTGAACGTGTCCAACTTGAAATGGACAAATTGAGGTTGGAGAAAGAGAAGATTGTACTCGCGCGTGCTCAGATGGAACTGGTGAAAGAAAGAAAAGCTATGCAAAATCACCAAGAGTACTCGCCAGCTTTCAGAAGGAAGGAGGTTCCTCACAAGTTTTATAAGGCCCAGCCTAGACGTGAGGTTAGAGACCATGAAGAGTACCAACAAAACACCAATCGCCAGGATGTTAGACATCCGTATAAGTACATCAAGGATCGTGAATTGAACCATCGCCAAAACCACGAAACCTTCGAAAACGTAGCTCCTAGGTTCCAAGCTGACCGTTATGAGGAACCAAAATTCACTAAACCCCATCATGTACCAAGGTACGAGAATGCTGAAAGTCACCAGGCACCCAAATACCGAACCCCCTATGATAGAAATACCCAGGAATTCAGACCAAGGCCAAATAACAACCAAATCAATTTCCAAGAGAATAGGTACCAGCCTAACCACAATGGCGAACACAGGTACCAAACAAACACTAGACCATATAACAATCGTGGCAGTTATCAGGGATCTAGATTCCGAGGGCAAAGACATCAACCCTACAATTTTCCTCAGCAACGCCATTAACTAGGTTTAGAAAGGAAAGAATTTTGTAAAATTCCTGAATATTGCTTGTAAAATATGGCTTTTTTTAAATCGATTTATATAAATAAAATATCAAATGAATCATATAAATTTGAACTTGTTTAATACCTTAATAATTATTATAATGAATTATTTCCCCTCAAAGCTTACTTTGGGAGTAGCATAAAATCAAAGGTTGATATCATTTGATGCTGAAAATGCTTTGATTTTTCTGTCTCACTTTTGAATGATTATATTTACACGGAAATTTATATTAAACCTTTTACCTATTATAATGGTCAAACAAAAATATGTTATCCATGTATTAAATATAAACAAGGTTTTGAGGCATTTAAAACTTTTGCTACTCCAATAATGAGATAAATCACAGAGGCCTGGTTGATTGATAAAGAACCAGGTAGTTGCCTAATCATCTTGACATGGCTAATTAGATGATAGTACTAGAAATTTCAAGAAATTCCATTTGAAAATCTTCAAGAAAATTGAGTATGAGAGACAGTCTAAGGACTGTAGAAATGTCTAAATTAACGCATCCAGCATTCCCCTATAAACAATTAATTCAAAACTTGAGACATTGTTGTAATTTCATTACAGAATTTCAAGTTTGAGTGACACATTCATAAAATAATTATGAGAGTTATAAACAATATTGGAATTTGGTTACCCCAAAATAACAAACTTTTAAACACAACCTTTTATTATAAATAGAGATTTATAAATTCTTTATATGGAACGCTTTACGATTTTGCGTGTCATCCTTGCGCAGGAGCCATGCTAATCTTTTATGTATCGTTCCAATTTTAGTATATGTACCGCCGAACAAGCGTGTATAAATCCTTTATATGCAGAATATATTTTTTCAAATAGTCAAATATTTATATTTAACTAAAGATTGCAATTAAACAAATATATAAATTTTCAACATCAATTAGAGATATATTCGAATTTGAAAGCTAATCTGAAAAAGCCATATCAAATTAAAGCTATTAATCAAATTTTATATTATGATTTGTATGAATGAATTTAAGATTAAAATGGTACTCTAAATAAAGGATAATATTTTCTTATTGTGAAAATATTACAAATGTGAAATTCTTTTGGGATAAATTAAGGAAAAAAAAGTTTATCCTGATTAGTTACACTATCAGAAGATGCCTTTTTTAATTTATCCACCTGATAATTGTACAATTTAAATTTTATACTATTTTTGTTATTAGCTACAATTATTTTATTTCCAAAGCGCTATATTCCGCAAGCGATACTTGCGCCAAACAAGGATAAAATATTATTTACAAAAGGTATTTATATTATTCAATGCATGAAAACATTAGAGATCAAGATTTTGTAGAAAGTTTAGAATGTATTTACAAAATGTGAATTGAACTTTAAATATGATTTTTTTTATCGGAAATCAAATCGTTAAGTTCACAAACAACTAGTTCATTCTATAATCTTGAAATGCTGGGCAATCGATCAGTAGATGTCTTGAGGTTTGTTCCTCAAAACCACAAAAGCAACTTGAATCATCCACTGCCTTTATTCTATTTTAAAAACCTTTGAAATTTCCGTGGTTTGTAACAAATTGAGTATTATAAAAATTTGGACGAAAGTATTTAGGGATTTCTTGGAGAAAAATTGTTATTAGTTAGATTGTTTATATTTACATATCTACTAAATTGCATAAGATACAAAGCGATACGTCGTTTATATGTATATACTAGCGGATGTGTACCCGGCTTCGCCCGGGTTTTATCCGAGTGAAAGTTTGCCTAACGAATATTATATATTATGAAGTATAATAAACAATGCTAAAGATTAGTTTTAATTATTAATCAAGATTGTGTGTGAATATGTGAGAAAGATGTAATATCGTTGTTGTTTTCTTGGCCGACTGTTTTACATATGGTGTTATCTTAAAATTGCTTGTTTTGAATATTTTTTTAGATTGAGTTGAATGAATTGCTGATTTTTTTTTGTATTTATATATAAATAAAATTAACTCTGTTGAATTTTTTTGTATTTTATCGATAACAGCAAAGTTATGTATTTTAAAGTTAGGAAAATATTTTGATGTTAAGCAAAACCTGCTCCATCTCGTTTTACATAAATGTTGAAAATTTGGTCGAAATTGATGCATTGTAACGAAAGTTTTTAGCGAACACCACTTATGAAATTTGCATTTTATTAATATAGATATAATATAAATGAGTTTTAAAAATTGTTAAAAAAAATGCATCGGCCGGGAATCGAACCCTGGCCGCCCGCGTGGCAGGCGAGCATTCTACCACTGAACCACCGATGCTTTAAAAAAATCAAATTCATTTATCGTCGCGACCAGTGCTGCGCCCTAGCGGTAAAAGACTGGAACTAACGCTTTTTGGTTTTTTTATTTTTTAAAAAAAGCACATTAACTTTTTTAGTTTTTTGAATAGACTATATGTTAAACGAAATCTTCAGCTACCTACATGCGAAATTCCATAATGATTGAGTCAGTAGATTTTGCGTGATGCGATAACAAACATCGATTTCGCATTTCATTTTTATATATATAAGGAAGGATATTAACTCGAAATTCTCAAAAATATTGTGTTGTGAAAATAATATATTTATTGAAGAACCTTTATGCAATAGAGTCTCCAATGAAAGACCGCCTAAAAGCATGGCTATACTAGTTTCTACTGGATGACCTTGGCCATCTTTATGGGCTGAGATCTTTCATGGGAGACTACTGTATGATAAACTTAGATTCCATATGATTGAACATTCTTTGGTTAGCCCTCTTTCAACAGCATTGCTGTGATAAACAAACCAAGATATAAACTAGCCTAGTAACACTTTGATGAACTTATTGATATCTTGTCCATGGAGCAGATCGGTGCATGCACCCTGATCACAATACCGGCCAACAAAGGTGCCTTTTTCGTATGGATGTCCTCTTCTTGATTGATTTTGTTGCTTCATGGAATGGGGAAGTGCCATTGCCCCGTTAGTCAGCCACATTTCAGAGTTCACTGTTACCGTAGCGGCTCGGGGCTCACGACACCGTACTTCGTCCTACAGGGCAGTCCCTTACTTGTGCTGCTTCTCCCGCCCGCCACGTAGAGGAGGACTTCTGGGCAGGGATGAACTTACTAAAGCTAACAATATAAGCCTCTAAACTCAAGGACAGTCCAGGTTGTTAGCGATCTATGGATACGCTAGAGAAATCTAAAGTAACCCATATATATAACTACAGTAGAACCTCTCTGTAAATGACTTTTAATTGAAGAGACAAAGTGTCCTTTAAAGAGAAGTGTCCTCTTACCACAGAGAGTTGCTAATTAGTAAATAATAGTAATTTGGGATATAAACACTGTGTGCTTTGTATAGAAATGTCTTATTGAAGTGTGCGCGTGTACTTTCTACTACAGTAGAACCTCTCTGTAAAGGACAACACCTAATTACAGAGCCAAAGTATCCTTTAGGGAGAGGTGTTCTCTTACAGGAGAGTTACTTAATAGCAAAAATTGTAATTCTGCAAATGAAAACTGTCCTTTTGTAGAGAGGTGTTCTCTAGCGTGAGTGTCCTCTCATGGGGGGTTATATAGAGAACATCATAGAAATAATTTGGGAATTTAGAACTCTCAATAAAACACATAACGAAATGATATCATGAATACCAAGACTGCTATAAAAGTTAAATAGGTATGACAGGAATTCAGCTCTCTTTCTTTCTGCCCGCTACAGGAGTCACCATATGTATTCAGCTTAACAGCTGCATGCTATGTAAATTACACAGGTGCCACGTCATATGATTCGCTTAAAACTCAATATATATAACCTGGCTTCGTCTGTCTTCTGCTCGAGTAAATGTTTCGCTGTTAGAATCTGATTTCGCCGGTGGTCGTATTTAGTGAATATTTTTCAAAATAATTTTGTTTCTGTCAATCAAACATGATACAGCAATATTATCATAATCATTTTCTGACTAAAACAATATATTTTTGCCCAGTACTTAGTTAATTTTTAATTTTCTTGGTTAAAATGCGACAAAAATTCTTCCAGATTTAACTCTTATGTTCTGTGTTAAAATTTAAACCAGGTTAGTTACATATTGAGGACGTGCATAGCCGATAAACATACATATACAGTAGAACCTCCATGAGGGGACACCTCTCTACAAAGGACAGTTTTCATTTACAAAATTACCATTTTTACTATTTATCAACTCTCCGGTAAGAGGACACCTCTCTCTAAAGGACACTTTGGCTCTACAATTAGGTGTTGTCCTTTACAGGGAGGTTCTACTGTATATCTATCTATACATTGACTTTTATATATATAAAAAGAGATGGAGAAGAGATATAAAAGTCAATATATATTTATCTTTGTAAAAATAAATTCAGTAGAGAATGGATGTTTGCTCGAAAAATATTTTTCGATTTTATAAAGATACTAGCGGACCCGCCCGGCTTCGCCCGGGTTTTACCCGAGTAAAAGTTTGTCTAACGAATCTCTCGATAAAGTGAACATTTTTTTCCCGGTCCCTTGAAAATACTCGATAAGTTGAATAAAATCAATATTAATTGGTTCCCTCGGTAATTGGAAGTTAAAGGAATAGTATCTTGCCTTGGAATTGTTTCATTATTCTTGTATCGATGTACCCGGCTTCGCCCGGGTTTTACCCGAGTAAAGGTTTGTTTAACGAATATCTCGATAAAGTGAACATTTTTTCCCGGTCCCTTGAAAAAATACTCGATAAGTTGAATAAAATCAATATTAATTGGTTCCCTCGGTAATTGGAAGTTAAAGGAATAATATCTTGCCTTTGAATTGTATCATTATTCTTGTCTCAAATAAATTGCCGTGTCATCCTGAATTTTGTCTTTCCTAATTTTCTACATTACAAAATCATCGTATCATCATGATAATATTTAGAGCAGATTGTTGAATTATAACATTTGTTGGTTTTTTATCTTACATTCATTCTTCATTGTTGGCTTTTTATATTACATTTACTCTTCATTGTTGGCTTTTTATCTTACATTCACTCTTCATTGTTGGCTTTTTATATTATATTTACTCTTCATTGTTGGTTTTTTATCTTACATTCATTCTTCATTGTTGGCTTTTTATATTATATTTACTCTTCATTGTTGGCTTTTTATCTTACATTCATTCTTCATCGTTGGCTTTTTATATTACATTTTCTATTCATTGTTGGCTTTTTATCTTACATTCACTCTTCATTGTTGGCTTTTTATCTTACATTCATTCTTCATTGTTGGCTTTTTATATTACATTCACTCTTCATTGTTGGCTTTTTATCTTACATTCATTCTTCATTGTTGGCTTTTTATATTGAATTCACTCTTCATTGTTGGCTTTTTATATCATATAGAAAATCATAGTTTTATCTAGTGAACATTTTTTCCCGTGTCACATTGCGGTGTCATCCTGAGATAATCTTACTTTTGATAAATAATATTTAAGATAACAAACTTAGTGATAAGAAAACTTGTTATCATCGTCACAATGGGGGCGCTGCTTGCGAGTTAAATATACAAATCTGCAAATAACTCTAAGGATATTCAAGATATTCATGAAATTATTTTTCTAAAACCTTCCCGGTGATATACCTAATAATATCCCAAAATTTCACGGCGATTGGATGTATGGTTTTTGAATCTATAGAGTACAAACAAACAAACAGACAGACAAACAGACAGACAGACATTCAATTTTATATATATAGACTAGCGGATGTACCCGGCTTTTATCCGAGTTCAAGATTTTCTAACGAATATTTGATAAAAATATTTTTCGAGCACAAACATCTGCAATTGAGAAAATTAATGTTTACCACTAGATATTTGATAAATCATACATATTTCTTCGTATACAAATTTGATCTATATATTACGAAGCAACGAGTAAATCTTTTAAATTTTTTTAGGAAGATTTATTTAATATTTATTTTTATTAAATATACCTTGGACAGCGTTTAGTACATCGATACTATCACAGCTTCTATTTCGGAAGATGACCGACTTCTGTACAACGTAATTGTTTGAGATTCTTCGGTCATATCGCGCGACACAGAGGAATGGAGTACATCATACTGACTGGAAAGACGTCTGGGCGACGCATACCTGGAGGCCCGCCGACACGCTTCGTGGACCAATTAAAGGAACTCACTGGTTTAACGGTCGCCGACATGGTACATCGAAATCAAGACAGAGATGGCTGGTGTCGTGTTTGGGATGTAATACGTACAGTGGGTCACAACGTTCGATGGTGAATAAATTGATTTATATATTTATTTCATTGAAATTTACAAAAAAAAAATTAAAAATGAACTTTTTGCATTTTGGGGGGGTTTTAAGCGAATCATATGACGTGTTACCTCTGTAATTTACATAGCATGCAGCTGTTAAGCTGAATACATATGGTGACTCCTGTAGCAGGCAGAGAGAAAGAGAGCTGAATTCCTGTCATACCTAGTTAACTTTTATAGCAGTCTTGGTATACATGATATCATTTCGTTATGTGTTTTATAGTGATTTCTAAATTCCCATATTAATTGAAGAGACAAAGTGTCTTTTTTAGAGAGAAGTGTCCTCTTACCAGTGAGTTGATAATTAGAAAATACTAGTAATTTGTGATATAAACACTGTGTGCTTTTTGAGAGAGATGTCTTATTGAAGTATGCGGGTCTACTTTCTACTACAGTAGAACCTCCCTTCTTCTTCTTTCTTATCTCCACTCAATCATATTAAGGTATCAAGCTAGTAAAACTTAAGAGTTTTGATGGTGTCTGCGTGGGAAGAGTAGAGCTCATCAATGGATTAGTCAATACAGTCAATAATATGTTTTGAGGTTGCAGGTTGAGAATTACACTTAGTACATAGTGGGAAAACCTTGCAACCATTCTGGAAAGTCATTGTCCGTAGATATCCAGACTTAAGTCTGGATATCAAAGACTTGTTCTCTTGGGAGGACAGAACCGGTGCTTGTCCCTCCTGCTCTGTACCAGTCATGTGCAGCATCAGATTTCCATTCCTGCTGGCATTGGGTTTTGATGGTACGGAGGAGTCCTCTTTTGTCTAGTTGGGTGGTAGATTCTCTGACTTCAGGTAGGCCAAGAGCTCCAGCCTTTGCCATAGAGTCTGCCAGTTCATTACCAGGAATTCCAAAGTGAGCTGGAAGCCGTTGCACTGTGACAGAGCTGTTGGCTAGGAGTCGGTTTACAGACTTAGCAATGCTCTTGGGGAAAGGTTCTTGACTGGAGAAGCAGCTTTGAAGGGTATAAATGGCTGCTCTTGAGTCGGAGTAGATTTTTATTTTTCTTAGCGAGTTGATGTCTTTTAGAGCTGTATCTATTGCAGAGAGTTCCGATTTATAAACAGAAAGGTGTCTAGGGTGGGAGAGGGAGATTTTTTCCAGGATCTTATCTTTGTAGATAGCAATTCCACTGCCAGAGAGTCCAGTTTCAAGTTGGCTAACGTCAGTGTAAATTGTGATGTCGATGAAGGAACTATTGTAGAACCTCCTTGTAAAGGACAACTTATTACAAAGCCAAAGTGTCCTTTAGGAAGAGGTGTCCTCTTACCGGAGAGTTACTAAATTCTTCTCTCCTTTTGGCTGAAGTCATAGTGTATCAATATATTCTTATACGATGAAGATTCTTTCCTGCTTTTACATATTAAAACAATCAATAAGGAATCGAAGGTTTGGTTTCTGTTCTCATTTATTTTATTTTTCGAGCTATCTATCGGGCCAACATGCTCTTCAACACGGAGATCCAGATGTACAACTTCAAACAAAAAGTTGTACATCACGATTTCCGTGTTGAAGGATATGTTAGCCCTAAAGCTTGAGAAATAAAATAAATGAGAAAAGAAACTCAATCCTTTTTGATTCCTTATTGGTTGTGTCAAAAAATTATTTTATATCTTCATAGAAATCGAAAAAATATTTTTTAGAGCAAACATTCAACTTTCTACTAAATCGACTTTTATAAAGATATATTGCTCAAAAAATATTTTTTATCAAATTTTTGTTATGTAAACTTTCACTCATGTAAACCCTGGGCGAAGCCGGGTAAATCCGCTAGTATATCATATAATTATTTTTAAATTATGTGGAGCTGAGTTTGTTGTTGACACACTTTAAAATGTTATAACACCTTGATAAAAGTTTGCGTTCAGCCACACAACTGAAATATTGGTAAAATAAATTATATTTTGATCCAATATATGCCTTTTTATTTAAAGATTTATTTATATGGATTGCTCTAGTTTCAAAACGATATAATTATATGATTTTAAAACATTTGGGTTTTTTTCCTTATCAATCTCAATCCATAACCTTTTCCCGAATATCCAGCTTAAGAAATTTATTGGCCATTTTATATGTTTACTATATTGAGATACAGGAATACATATTGAAGTCTTTATTTTGATATATATTCTCACACACGGATTCAACATGGAGTATGCCATGAAAAAAAATGTTATTTATATTTAATACGAAAACATAATTAAGATAATCCTTTATTAAGATCTCTTTCCTTTTATTCCAAACATTATTTTATCGAAAAAACCAGGGTCTTTTAACATTTGAAACGAAGAGATTCAGAAATACATCGACTGACTAGCTTTGAAACCACACAGCAAAACTTCCCATAAACGACGATCACACTCTGAGTGATCACTTTTGTAAAATTAAACCAAATATCAAAATGGAAAACAGAATTTTCCAGGTTTTAAGTGGACTCTTATGGAAGGTTTACAGGATGGTAATTACAGTAGGTCCCAGGAAAACAAAAAATAAAGTAAATCAAAACATAAGTATCTGTATTTACTTCATATATAAGCCTTTAGATAACAAAAAGGCATATATTGGATTGAATAAAAGATTTATATGCCAATATTTTGGCTGGCTGAATGCCAAATCTTATCAAGGCATTACATTTTTGTATAAACAAACTCAGCGCCGCATAGTGTTATAATGTTTTAACACTATGCGGCGTTGAGTTTGTGTATACAAAAATGTAATGCCTTGATAAAGGTTGGCATTTAGCCAACCGAAATATTGCCAAATAAATCTTTTATTCAATCCAATATATGTCTTTTTATTTTCTAAAGATTTGAATATGGTTTGCTCTATATTCAGAACAACATAAACCTTTATTAAGATCTTTCGTCTTATTACAAAAATACTTCTATCTAAAAAAAAGAGAGGCTTTCAACATTTGAAACGGTATGATTCAGAAATACATCGACTGACTAGTTTTGAAACCATACAGAAAAACTTCCCATGAATGATCATCCCCCCCCCCCTCTCTCTGAGTGACCCCTATTGCAAATTAAACCAAATATCAATGGAAGACAGAATTTTCCAGGTTTTAGGTGGACTCTCGTGAAAGGTTTACGGGATGTGGTGTAATTATTCATTTTATCTTCTAACCCAATCTCACAAAAAAAAAATGGATGCATTTAACATAAAAAAAATCATGATCGAGCCGTGTTATTATTTTATAGGTAGAATTCATACATTATTTTCTTAATTTATTAGAAAAAAAAACGCAAAGTGTTTTTTTACTTCAATGCAGAGGATATTCCCCCAGGATGACCAGGTTATTTCTATTTACCCACTATATTTTCAAGTATAAAACATGGAACACGTTCTATATTACTTCTTATCTACACTATGTGTCCGTTGCGACTGCTGTGATAGAGATGTTTGGAGACATCTTAGGCTCTTCATTGGACACGACAACAACAATACAGTATACACACCCAAGATAGAGGACATTGCGACTGCTGTGATAGAGTTGCATGGAGACATCTGAGGCTCTTCATTGGACACGACAACAACAACAATACAGTATACACACCCTAGATAGAGAACATTGTGACTGCTGTGATAGAGATACATGGAGACATCTGAGGCTCTTCATTTGACACGACAATAACAACAATACAGTATACACTCCCTAGATAGAGAACATTGCGACTGCTGTGATAGAGATGTACGGAGACATCTGAGGCTCTTCATTGGACACAACAACAATACTGTATACACACCCAAGATATAAAACATTGCGACTGCTGTGATAGAGATGTATGGAGACATATGAGGCTCTTCATTGGACACGACAACAACAATACAGTATACACATCCAAGATAGAGGACATTGCGACTGCTGTGATAAAGATGTATGGAGACATCTGAGGCTCTTCATTGGACACGACAACAACAATACAGTATACACATCCAAGATAGAAGACATAGAGACTGCTGTGATAGAGATGTATGGAGACATCTGAGGCTCTTCATTGGACACGACAACAACAACATCAACACTATTTGTCTTTTCTTCTATTTTCATACATACTTACTTACTTCTCGTATACTTCGTGTCTCATAAAGCAAAATATTTATAAAAGTGATATAATCTAAAAGTCTACAACAAAGTCTGACTTGAGAGCCAACCCAAGAACATTGATAGATCCGGCCTTTCCTGGAGGTGGTCTTTTATTAGAGACTCAGTCATGTCAGGCCAAGCCATGAGATGAATTACAACTGAGCCTCTGATGAGAGACCACCTTCAGGAGAGACTAGAAGTATTAATTTAGCCAGTATTTCTGATATGTTCGATAAATATATGCAATGATTGATTTAACAAGTAAATTAGAACCTCTATCTAAATGACACCTCTAGTTGAAGAGCCAAAGTATCGTTTAGTGAGAGCTCTCCTCTACTGGAGAGCAGCCAATTAGTAAAAATGGTAATTTTGGCGATTAGAATCATACAAAAGGATTATGGAAATGAGTTTCTTTTTATTAATGTAATATCAAGCTTTCGGGAATCTCTGCCTTTCTACTGGAGTAATACATAAAACGGATACTACGAAACACTTCTACCACCAACATTGCAAATGGAGCAAAAAATAATTTCCTAACACAACTTCTTTACTCTATTTTATCTTTTGTAGACTCGCAGGAAGTTGGTTGAATGGTTCATACCATTGATATACGGTAAAACCTCCATGAGAGGACACTCATGCTAGAGGACACCTCTCTACAAAGGACAGTTTTCATTTGCAAAATTACCTTTTTTTTTACTATTTAGTAACTCTCCGGTAAAAGGACACCTCTCTACAAAGGACAGTTTTAATTTGCAAAATTACCATTTTTACTATTTAGCAACTCTCCGGTAAAAGGACACCTCTTCCTAAAGGATACTTTGGCTCTACAATTAGGTGTTGTCCTTTACAGGGAGGTAGTTCTACTGTAATAATAAACGCCGTTATTATTCGTTTTATGTACTCCTGTAGAAGGGTAGGGTTTTCTGAAAGCTTGAGATACCATTAATAAAAAGAAATTGATCTCCAGAAACCTGTTGTATTATTTTAATCTATATTTAGAAGATTTAAATCATGTGGACTACTTACTATCAAACCTCCCTTTGAAAATTAAACGATTTATAGCCCGTCAAATAATTCTATGGCTACTTTTCCCCGAGGATATCACGCGATTTTGGAACAGCGACCCTTTAAATTGCTACTTCTGGATTGTTGGCATCCAAGAAAATTTGGTCCATTATCTATTCCATTGCCCATTTCTACAGGAAAAGAGACTGGAAATCCGCGAAATTTCGGGGCTAACTCACTATAATGAACAACATTTATATAAAATTTTTACTACTCTCCTGCTGGATAAAACTTTTGTTTATAAATATTTAAAATATTTCAAGGTGATTGATGAAATGAGAGAAGAAGTGCTCAACTCCACAGACAACGGCTGATTGCTCCCCCTCCCCTCTAAATTGCTTTTCCTCCTCACTCATGTACATATATAACCTTTTAGGGGAATCCCCTTGTAAGGCAATAGTGTCTTAATAAAGGTTTTGCTCTTGATTTAAATCATGTGAATATTAGCGATTACAAATTATTTATTGACATCTTGTCAATTACACAAGTGCAAAAGTATACAGAATTATTAATATAATGATAAGACGATGTCAAAAATTAGTTTAAAATTCCATGTTCAAGGTGATTCTGCCATCGATGTAGTGTTGTTGTTGTTGCTTATTCCTCAAGTAGTTTAAACGATCTCCATTAGGTTCCATTGTCTCAGCTTTTCTATTATAGTCTTTGGGGTTTCTCAGATGTCTTTTCTGGAGGAATTGATACAAATGAATAGATGTTCAGGACTGGCAGGCTGGGAATCGTATATGGTGAATTTCTGGAATGAATTGATTTTTCCAATAAATTTGAGCATTCTAAGATGTCCTGTTTGTAATCTTGAAATTGTCTCCTTCTCCGCTGTAGAGTACGAGAGAATAAAACCAACGGGTCTCGAGCGACACCGAGCATTTCTTGGCCGAATAAATGTACATAAACGGCAAATTTGGCCGACAAGATGATGGCGTGGTCCTCGTGACAAACCGGGAAGATCCAGGACTACAGGTCCAGCGGCTTCCCCATGATGGAGAACGCCTTTCGGATGAAAGAGAATATGGTTTTACGGGCTACTAACCAAAGTGTACTCGTATGATTTTTGAGCCTGACATAATGTAGCAATCAGACAAGCCGCAATACACTATATCAAAGTACCAAGATGCTGCACGCAACCAACGTTTTTCAAAATGGTTAGATTCCCCAGGCTAGGGAAGATAAAAGAAAGACAGATGTAAGAGATGAGAGGGCGAACGGTTCCTTTGTATATATAGAGAGGGGTCCCCCCTCTAAAGATATTGTTCGCTCACATGGAGGGTTCAATTATGTACAGTAGAACCTCCCTGTAAAGGTCACCTATTTGCAAAGCTAAAGTGTCTTTTAGGGAGAGGTGTACTCTTGCCGGAGAGTTGCTAAATAGTAAAAATGGTTATTTTGCAAATAAAAACTTTCCTTTATAGAGAGGTGTCCTCTCATGGAAGTTTCTACTGTTTATTTAACTTGATTGAAAAATGTTGGAATTGAAAACAAAAAGGGTTCTTAATTACAACAAACTAGGATAAAACACGGCAGCCGTTCTATGCAAACATCCCCCTAGTGGTGCCGGTTGGAACTAATTGGCGTCGGATGTAACGTCAAGCGCTTCTTCACTATTAAAACATTTTCTTTCTCAAGTAAGATTCTACTGTATATCAAGTATATGTATGATTTACGAGATACAAGAGCTATTGTATCAGCTCTTAAGGAAGTGTGAATGTAGAAGCAATATCAATATCCAACTTTCTCAGCTCATGAAAATTTAAAAAATAAATAATAAAAAAGAATGTTGTAAACCTATGTTAATTCTGATAAAAGTAAACAATGCCTGAAGGTTTTGTATTGTTGATAGAAAGATATATTTTGTTCTAGATGAATAATTTTTTTCAATTATTTATTGTGTTTAAATGAATTGAAATATTTCATTAAATGATGGATTGTGATTCGTCGTAAAGTCAGAATAAAATGCCAAAGTTTGATATAATTTGCATAATTATTCAAATACTAGACGAATGTGTGTGGTTCTCTCAGTCTAAAATGGCAGCCAGCTCTAAGCCTTATAATTTTCACCTAACTAAAGTTAAAAATGAAGTATATGTGATACTATATATTTTTTCTAAGGTATAGGTGACTCACAGGATTCTGAAGCATGTCCATAGATTGCCAACTACCCTTTTCTAAAAAAAATTAACTCTCTCTCTCTCTCTCTTTACTTATTGTGAAATAATATTTTTAAAAAACTCCTTAGAAAGATGTATTTTATTAATTTCTTCATCTATTCTCTAAATAAACATGATGGACTCCACCATCCTACATTCTCAATTTTGTTTTATTTACATAAAACACTTTTGAAAATTTATATATAAATTTTACCATTTCAGATTTTTTTTCACTTGCTCACTCGTGATGACAATGCAATAATTTGGAAGTAATCTTTAATTGAGTAAAATGTTTATATTATGGAACGATGACATATTTGTTTTGAAATATATGTACAGGTAAACCTGCCTATAGCGCCCCCTCTTGAGACTCACCAAAATGGATGCTATAGAGAGGGGGTGCAATAGACAGGTCACTTTTAATGTAAATCGCATCGTACTACGTATTTAAAATCGGGCGCTATAGAGAGGGAGGCGCTATTTAGAGGGGGCGCTATAGACAGGTTTAATTGTAGTTACTTTTTGTTGTGTATTAGAGATTATTTTAAAACAATTAATGTTAAAGTTTTTAAAAATTAATATATCTATGCATTGATTATTGTGTGAAGAAGCATATAAGAAATACAAATGTGATGTGATGTTTGAAACAATTCAAATTACGATAGGTTTTGGCTCAAACCTTCAAGGTGAGTGCAACTCCTGGACCTCCAACCGCAGGAACACCAA
>CP092871.1:11305567-11393855 GCA_030710605.1 Cordylochernes scorpioides | reverse complement strand
ATAAAATATCAAATGAATCATATAAATTTGAACTTGTTTAATACCTTAATAATTATTATAATGAATTATTTCCCCTCAAAGCTTACTTTGGGAGTAGCTTAAAATCAAAGGTTGATATCATTGGATGCTGAAAATGCTTTGATTTTTCTGTCTCACTTTTGAATGATTATATTTACACGGAAATTTATATTAAACCTTTTACCTATTATAATGGTCAAACAAAAATATGTTATCCATGTATTAAATATAAACAAGGTTTTGAGGCATTTAAAACTTTTGCTACTCCAATAATGAGAAAACACAGAGGCCTGGTTGATTGATAAAGAACCAGGTAGTTGTCTAATCATCCTGACATGGTTAAATGGATGATAATGCTGGAAATTTAAAGAAATTCTATTTGAAACTCTTCAAGAAAATTGTGTATGAGAGACAATCTAAGGACTGTAGAAATGTCTAAATTAACGCATCAAGCATTACCCTATAAACAATTAATTCAAAACTTAAGACATTGTTGTAATTTCATTACAGAATTTCAGGTTTGAGTGACACATTCATAAAATAATTATGAGAGTTATAAACACTATTGGAATTTGGTTACCAAAATAACAAACTTTTACACACAACATTTTATTATAAATAGAGATTTATGAATTCTTTATATGGAACGCTTCACGATTTTGCGTGTCATCCTTGCGCAGGAGCCATGCTAATCTTTTATGTATCGTTCCAATTTTAGTATATGTACCGCCGAACAAGGGTGTATAAATTCCTTATATGTAGAATATTTTTTTTTTCAAATAGCCAAATATTTATATTTAACTAAAGATTGCAATTAAACAAATATATAAATTTTCAACATCAATTAGAGATGTATTCGAATTTGAAACTTAATCTGAAAAAGCCATATCAAATTAAAGCTATTAATCAAATTTTATATTATGATTTGTATGAATGAATTTAAGATTAAAATGGTACTCTAAATAAAGGATAACATTTTTTTATTGTGAAAATATTACAAATGTGAAATTGTTTTGGGATATATTATGGAAAAAAAAAGTTTATCCTGATTAGTTACACTATCAGAAGATGCCTTTTTTTAATTTATCCACCTGATAATTGTACAATTTAAATTTTATACTATTTTTGTTATTAGTTACAATTATTTTATTTCCAAAGCGCTATATTCCGCAAGGGATACTTGCGCCAAACAAGGAGAAAATGTTATTTACATTATTCAACGCATGAAAACATTAGAGATCCAGATTTTGTAGAAAGTTTAGAATGTATATACAAAATGTGAATTGAACTTTAAATATGATTTTTTTTATCGGAAATCAAATCGTTAAGTTCACAAACAACTAGTTCATTCTTCATTCTATAATCTTGAAATGCTGGGCTATCGATTAGTAGATGTCTTGAGGTTTGTTCCTCAATACCACAAAAGCAACTTGAATCATCCACTGCTTTTATTCTATTTTAAAAACCTTTGAAATTTCCGTGGTTTGTAACAAATTGAGTATTATAAAAATTTGGACGAAAGTATCTAGGGATTTCTTGGAGAAAAATTTTTATTAGTTAGATTGTTTATATTTGCATATCTACTAAATTGCATAAGATACAAAGCGATACGTCGTTTATATGTATATCTATTAACTTGAAATTCTCAAAAATATTGTGTGGTGAAAATAATATATTTATTGAAGAACTTTTATGCAATAGAGTCTCCAATGAAAGACCGCCTAAAAGCATGGTTAAGCCTAGTTTCTACTGGATGACCTTGGCCATCTTTATATGCTGAGATCTCTCATGGGAGACTACTGTATGATAAACTTAGATTCCATATGATTGAACATTCTTTGGTTAGCCCTCTTTCAACAGCATTGCTATGATAAACTAACCAAGATATAAACTAGCCTAGTAACACTTTGATGAACTTACTGGTGTCTTGTCCATGGAGCAGATCAGATCGTTTCGTGCACCCTGATCACAATACCGGCCAACAAAGGTGACTTGTTCGTATGGATATCTTCTTCTGGATTGATTTTGTTGCTTCATGGAATGGGAGGGTGCCATTGCCCCGTTAGTCAGCCACATTTCAGAGTTCCCTGTTCACGGTTACAGTAGCGGCTCGGGGCTCACGACACCGTACTACAGGGCAGTCCCTTACTTGTGCTGCTTCTTCCGCCCACCACGTAGAGGAGGACTTCTGGGCATGGATGAACTTACTAAAGCTAACAATTTAAGCCTCTAAACTCAAGGACAGTCCGGGTTGTTAGCGATTCATGGATACGCTAGAGAAGTCTTAAGTTACCCATATGTAACTACATTAGAACCTCTCTGTAAAGGACTTTTAATTGAAGAGACAAAGTGTCCTTTAAAGAGAAGTGTCCTCTTACCACAGAGAGTTGCTAATTAGTAAATAATAGTAATTTGGGATATAAACACTGTGTGCTTTGTATAGAAATGTCTTATTGAAGTGTGCGCGTGTACTTTCTACTACAGTAGAACCTCTCTGTAAAGGACAACACCTAATTGCAGAGCCAAAGTGTCCTTTTGGGAGAGATGTTCTCTTACAGGAGAGTTACTTAATAGCAAAAATTGTAATTCTGCAAATGAAAACTGTCCTTTTGTAGAGAGGTGTCCTCTAGCGTGAGTGTCCTCTCATGGGGGGTTATATAGAGAACATCATAGAAATAATTTGGGAATTTAGAGCTCTCTATAAAACACATAACGAAATGATATCATGAATACCAAGACTTCTATAGAATCTAAAGTTAAATAGGTATGCCACAGTATTTCAGCTCTCTTTCTCTCTGCCTGCTACAGGAGTCACCAAATGTATTCAGCTTAACAGCTGCATGCTATGTAAATTACACAGGTGCCACGTCATATGATTCGCTTAAAATTCAATATATATAACCTGGTTTCGTCTGTCTTCTGCTCGAGTAAATGTTTCGCTGTTAGAATCTGATTTCGCCGGTGGTCGTATTTAGTGAATATTTCTCAAAATAATTTTGTTTCTGTCAATCAAACATGATACAGCAATATTATCATAATCATTTTCTGACTAAAACAATATATTTTTGCCCAGTACTTAGTTAATTTTTAATTTTCTTGGTTAAAATGCGACAAAATTCTTCCAGATTTAACTCTTATGTTCTGTGTTAAAATTTAAACCAGGTTAGTTACATATTGAGGACGTGCATAGCCGATAAACATACATATACAGTAGAACCTCCATGAGCGGTAACCTCTCTACAAAGGACAGTTTTCATTTGCAAAATTACCATTTTTACTATTTATCAACTCTCCGGTAAGAGAACACCTCTATCTAAAGGACACTTTGGCTCTGCTATTAGGTATTGTCTTTTACAGGGAGGTTCTACTGTATATCCATAACATTGAATTTTATATATATAAAAAGAGATGGAGAAGAGATATAAAATTCAATATATATTTATCTTTGTAGAAATAAATTCAGTAGAGAATGGATGTTTGCTCGAAAAATATTTTCGATATTTATAAAGATACTAGCGGATGTACCCGGCTTTTATCCGAGTTCAAGATTTCCTAACGAATATTTGATAAAATATTTTTCGAGCACAAACATCTGCAATTGAGAAAATTAAATGTTTACCACTAGATATTTGATAAATCATACATATTTCTTCGTATACAATTTTGATCTATATATTACGAAGCAACGAGTAAATCTTTTAAATTTTTTTAGGAAGATTTATTTATTATTATTTTTTATTAAATATACCCCTTGGACAGCGTTTAGTACATCGATACTATCACAGCTTCTATTTCGG
The DNA here is from genome assembly GCA_030710605.1 of Cordylochernes scorpioides. Classification (NCBI taxonomy): domain Eukaryota; kingdom Metazoa; phylum Arthropoda; class Arachnida; order Pseudoscorpiones; family Chernetidae; genus Cordylochernes; species Cordylochernes scorpioides. The sequence goes on along the minus strand of CP092871.1, from coordinate 11,390,040 downwards.
AAGATGACCGACTTCTGTACAACGTAATTGTTTGAGATTCTTCGGTCATATCGCGCGACACAGGGGAATGGAGTACATCATACTGACTGGAAAGACATCTGGGCGACGTATACCTGGACGCCCGCCGACACGCTTCGTGGACCAATTAAAGGAACTCACTGGTTTAACGGTGGCCGAGATGGTACATCGAGATCAAGACAGAGATGGCTGGTGTCGTGTTTGGGATGTAATACGTACAGTACAACGTTCGATCGCGAATAAATTGATTTATATATTTATTTCATTGAAATTTACAAAAATTTTAAAAATAAAATGAACTTGTTTGCATATTGGGGGGGGGGGGGGGGGGTTTAAGCGAATCATATGACGTGTTACCTCTGTAATTTACATAGCATGCAGCTGTTAAGCTGAATACATATGGTGACTCCTGTAGCAGGCAGAAAGAAAGAAAGCTGAATTCCTGTCATACCTATTTAACTTTTATAGCAGTCTTGGTATTCATGATATCATTTCGTTATGTGTTTTATAGAGAGCTCTAAATTCCCAAATTAATTGAAGAGAAAAGTGTCCTCTTACCAGAGAGTTGAAAATTAAAAAATAATAGTAATATTTGTGAGATATAAACACTGTGTGCTTTTTAGAGAGATGTCTTATTGAAGTGTGCGCGTGTACTTTCGACTACAGTAGAACCTCTCTGTAAAGGACAACTAATTACAGAGCCAAAGTGTCCTTTAGGGAGAGGTGTCCTCTTACCGGAGAGTTGCTAAATAGTAAAAATTGTAATTCTGTAAATGATAACTGTATTTTGTAGAGAGATGTCCTCTAGCGTGAGTGTCCTTAATGGAGGTTCTACTGTATTTATGAAATTATAGAGAACATCATAGAAATAATATGGGAATTTAGAGCTCTCTATAAACACATAACGAAATGATGCCATGGATACCAAGACTGCTATAGAATTTAATGTTAAATAAGTATGACACACAGGAATTCAGCTCTCTTTCTCTCTAACTGCTACAGGAGTCGCCAAATGTTACTAAATTCTTCTCTCCTTTTGGCTGAAATCATAATGTAGTATGCAGTAACACATGAAAACTCCGAGGATAAGTTTCTTTATTTCATAAATGATATCTCGAGCTTTCGGGTATCGTAAACCCTTCGACAGGAGTGTATAAGGAGTGCATATTTCGTCTTATACACTCCTGTCGAAGGGTTTACGATACCCCTCGAGATATCATTTATGAAATAAAGAAACTTATCCTCGGAGTTTTCATGTGTTACTGCAACTTATACATCAGAGGATTCTATCTTGCGATAATGTAGTATATCAATGTATTCTTATTTAATAAAGATTATTCCCTGATTTTACATTCTGACACAACCAATATGGAATCAAGGTTTCTTTTATTTCTCGAGCTATCTGGCCAACTTGCCCTTCAACACGGAGATCTTGAAATATAACTTCAAACAAAAGGTTGTACTTCAGGATCTCCGTATTGAAGGGCATCTTGGCCTGAAAGCTTGAGAAATAAAATAAATGAGAGAAAAGAAACCCTTGATTCCTTTATATAAAAGGGCGTACCTAGATCTGTAAAGAATTTTTTTTTCTTTACAGATCCAGGTACACCCTTTCATATAATCTTAATTAATGGATCGCCTTTTGACTCAAACTTGATTCCTTATTGGTTTTGTCAAAATATTCTTTTATATCTTCATAGAAATCGAAAAAATATTTTTTAGAGCAAAAATCCAACTCTCTACTAAATCGACTTTTATAAAGATATATTGCTCAAAAAATATTTTTTTTAAATCAAATTTTTGTTAGACAAACTTTCACTCGGGTAAAACCGAGGCGAAGCTTGGTACATCCGCTAGTATATCATATACTTATTTTTAAAATTATGTGGCGCTGAGTTTGTTGTTGACACACTTTAAAATGTTATAATACCTTTATAAAGGTTGGCGTTCATCCAACTGAAATATTGGTAAAATAAATGATATTTTGATCCAATATATGCCTTTTTAATTAAAGATTTATTTATATGAATTACTCTATTTTCAAAACGATATAATTATATGATTTTAAAAACATTAAGGTTTTTTTTCTTATCAATCTCAATCCATAACCTTTTCCCGAATATTCATCTTAAGAAATTTATTGGCCATTTTATATGGCTACTATATTGAGATACGGGAATAGACACACAGAAACCTTTATTTGGACATTTATTATTACCCATGGATTCAACACGGAGTATGCCATGAAAAAAAAATGTTATTTATATTTAATACGAAAACATAATTAAGATAATCCTTTATTAAGATCTCTTTCCTTTTATTCCAAACATTATTTTATCGAAAAAACCAGGGTCTTTTAACATTTGAAACGAAGAGATTCAGAAATACATCGACTGACTAGCTTTGAAACCACACAGCAAAACTTCCCATAAACGACGATCACACTCTGAGTGATCACTTTTGTAAAATTAAACCAAATATCAAAATGGAAAACAGAATTTTCCAGGTTTTAAGTGGACTCTTATGGAAGGTTTACAGGATGGTAATTACAGTAGGTCCCAGGAAAACAAAAAATAAAGTAAATCAAAACATAAGTATCTGTATTTACTTCATATATAAGCCTTTAGAAAATAAAAAGACATATATTGGATTGAATAAAAGATTTATTTGCCAATATTTCGGTTGGCTGAACGCCAACTTTTATCAAGGCATTACATTTTTGTATACACAAACTCAGCGCCGCATAGTGTTATAATGTTTTAACACTATGCGGCGCTGAGTTTGTTTATACAAAAATGTAATGCCTTGATAAAGGTTGGCATTCAGCCAACCGAAATATTGGCAAATAAATCTTTTATCCAATCCAATATATGCCTTTTTACTATCTAATGATTTAAATATGGATTGCTTTATTTTCAGAACAATATAAACTTTTATTAAGATCTTTCGTCTTATTCCAAAAATTCTTCTGTCTAAAAAAAAAAAAAGAGAGGCTTTCAACATTTGAAACGGTATGATTCAGAAATAAATCGACTGACTAGCTTTGAAACCATACAGAAAAACTTCCCATGAATGACCATCCCCTTCTCTGAGTGACCATTATTTCGCAAAAATTAAACCAAATATCAATGGAAGACAGAATTTTCCAGGTTTTAGGTGGACCTCGTAAAAGGTTTACGGGATGTGGTGTAATTATTCACTTTATCTTCTAACCCAATCTCACCAAAAAAAAAAAGGATGAATTTAACATAAAAAAATTCATGTTATAGCCGTGTTATTATTTTATAGGTAGAATTCATACATTATTTTCTTAATTTATTAGAAAAAAAGCGCAAAGTTTTTTTTTTTATCTCAATGCAGATGATATTCCCCCTAGATGCCCAGGTTATTTCTATTTTACCCACTATATTTGCAAGTATAAATCATGGAACACATTCTATATTACTTCTTATCTACACTATGTGTCCATAGCGACTGCTGTGAGAGAATGCATGGAGATATCTAAGGCTCTTCATTGGACACGACAATAACAATACAGTATACACACCCAAGATAGAGGACATTGAGACTGCTGTGATAGAGATGTATGGAGATATCTAAGGCTCTTCATTGGACACGACAATAACAATACAGTATACACACCCAAGATAGAGGACATTGAGACTGCTGTGATAGAGATGTATGGAGACATCTGAGGCTCTTCATTGGACACGACAACAACAATACAGTATACACACCCAAGATAGAGGACATTGAGACTGCTGTGATAGAGATGCATGGAGACATCTGAGGCTCTTCATTGGACACGACAACAACAATACAGTATACACACCCAAGATAGAGGACATTGAGACTGCTGTGATAGAGATGCATGGAGACATCTGAGGCTCTTCATTGGACACGACAATAACAACAATACAGTATACACACCCAATATAGAGGACATAGAGACTGCTGTGATAGAGATGTATGGAGACATCTGAGGCTCTTCATTGGCAACGACAACAACAACAATACAGTATACACTCCCAAGATAGAGGACATAGAGACTGATGTGATAGAGATGTATGGAGACATCTGAGGCTCTTCATTGGACACGACAACAACAACAATACAGTATACACTCCCAAGATAGAGGACATTGCGACTGCTGTGATAGAGATGTATGGAGATATCTGAGGCTCTTCATTGGACACAACAACAACAACAACAATACAGTATACACACCCAAGATAGAGGACATAGAGACTGCTGTGATAGAGATGTATGGAGACATCTGAGGCTCTTCATAGGCACGACAATAACAACAATACAGTATACACTCCCAAGATAGAGGACATTGCGACTGCTGTGATAGAGATGTATGGAGATATCTGAGGCTCTTCATTGGACACAACAACAACAACAACAATACAGTATACACACCAAGATAGAGGAAATTGCGACTGCTGTGATAGAGATGTATGGAGACATCTGAGGCTCCTCATTGGACACGACAACAACAACAATACAGTATACACACCCAAGATAGAGAATATCGCGACTGCTGTGATAGAGATGCATGGAGACATCTGAGGCTCTTCATTGGACAGGACAACAACAACAAAACAGTATACGTACCCATGATAAAGAACGTTGCGACTGCTGTGATAGAGATGTATGGAGACATCTGAGGCTCTTCATTGGACACGACAACAACAACAATACAGTATACACTCCCAAGATAGAGGACATAGAGACTGCTGTGATAGAGATGTATGGAGACATCTGAGGCTCTTCATAGGCACGACAACAACCACACTATTTATCTTTTTATTCTATTTTCTTACATACATACTTACTTCTTGTATACTTCGTGTCTAGTCCAATAAAGTCTGCCTTGAGAGCCAACCTAAGAACATTGGTAGACCCGGCCTTTCCTGGAGGTGGTCTTTTATTAGAGACTCAGTCATGTCAGGCCAAGCCATGAGATGGATTACATCTGAGCCTCTGATGAGAGACCATCTCCAGGAGAGACCGTTTGTATTAGTTTAGCCAGTCTTTCTAATATGTTCAATAAATATGCAATGATTGATTTAACAAGTAAATTGGAACATTTATCTAAATGACACCTCTAGTTGAAGAGCCAAAGTATCGTTTAGTGAGAAGTGTCCTCTACTGAAGAGCAGCCACTTAGTAAAAATGGTAATTTTGGCGATTAAAATCAAACAAAAGGAATATGGAAATGAGTTTCTTTTTATTAATGTAATCTCAAGCTTTCGGGAATCCCTGCCCGTCTACTGGAGTAATACATAAAACGAATACTACGAAACACATCTACCACCAACACTGAAAATGGAGCAAAAAATAATTTCCTAACACAACTTCTTTACTCTATTTTATCTTTGGGAAACTCACAGGAAATTGGTTGAATGGTTCATACCATTGATATACGGTAAAACCTCCATGAGATGATACTCATGCTAGAGGACACCCCTCTACAAAGGACAGTTTTCATTTGCAAAATTACCTTTTTTTTTACTATTTAGTAACTCTCCGGTAAAAGGACACCTCTCTACAAAGGACAGTTTTAATTTGCAAAATTACCATTTTTACTATTTAGCAACTCTCCGGTAAAAGGACACCTCTTCCTAAAGGATACTTTGGCTCTACAATTAGGTGTTGTCCTTTACAGGGAGGTAGTTCTACTGTAATAATAAACGCCGTTATTATTCGTTTTATGTACTCCTGTAGAAGGGTAGGGTTTTCTGAAAGCTTGAGATACCATTAATAAAAAGAAATTGATCTCCAGAAACCTGTTGTATTATTTTAATCTATATTTAGAAGATTTAAATCATGTGGACTACTTACTATCAAACCTCCCTTTGAAAATTAAACGATTTATAGCCCGTCAAATAATTCTATGGCTACTTTTCCCCGAGGATATCACGCGATTTTGGAACAGCGACCCTTTAAATTGCTACTTCTGCATTGTTGGCATCCAAGAAAATTTGGTCCATTATCTATTCCATTGCCCATTTCTACAGGAAAAGAGACTGGAAATCCGCGAAATTTCGGGGCTAACTCACTATAATGAACAACATTTATATAAAATTTTTACTACTCTCCTGCTGGATAAAACTTTTGTTTATAAATATTTAAAATATTTCAAGGTGATTGATGAAATGAGAGAAGAAGTGCTCAACTCCACAGACAACGGCTGATTGCTCCCCCTCCCCTCTAAATTGCTTTTCCTCCTCACTCATGTACATATATAACCTTTTAGGGGAATCCCCTTGTAAGGCAATAGTGTCTTAATAAAGGTTTTGCTCTTGATTTAAATCATGTGAATATTAGCGATTACAAATTATTTATTGACATCTTGTCAATTACACAAGTGCAAAAGTATACAGAATTATTAATATAATGATAAGACGATGTCAATAATTAGTTTAAAATTCCATGTTCAAGGTGATTCTGCCATCGATGTAGTGTTGTTGTTGTTGCTTATTCCTCAAGTAGTTTAAACGATCTCCATTAGGTTCCATTGTCTCAGCTTTTCTATTATAGTCTTTGGGGTTTCTCAGATGTCTTTTCTGGAGGAATTGATACAAATGAATAGATGTTCAGGACTGGCAGGCTGGGAATCGTATATGGTGAATTTCTGGAATGAATTGATTTTTCCAATAAATTTGAGCATTCTAAGATGTCCTGTTTGTAATCTTGAAATTGTCTCCTTCTCCGCTGTAGAGTACGAGAGAATAAAACCAACGGGTCTCGAGCGACACCGAGCATTTCTTGGCCGAATAAATGTACATAAACGGCAAATTTGGCCGACAAGATGATGGCGTGGTCCTCGTGACAAACCGGGAAGATCCAGGACTACAGGTCCAGCGGCTTCCCCATGATGGAGAACGCCTTTCGGATGAAAGAGAATATGGTTTTACGGGCTACTAACCAAAGTGTACTCGTATGATTTTTGAGCCTGACATAATGTAGCAATCAGACAAGCCGCAATACACTATATCAAAGTACCAAGATGCTGCACGCAACCAACGTTTTTCAAAATGGTTAGATTCCCCAGGCTAGGGAAGATAAAAGAAAGACAGATGTAAGAGATGAGAGGGCGAACGGTTCCTTTGTATATATAGAGAGGGGTCCCCCCTCTAAAGATATTGTTCGCTCACATGGAGGGTTCAATTATGTACAGTAGAACCTCCCTGTAAAGGTCACCTATTTGCAAAGCTAAAGTGTCTTTTAGGGAGAGGTGTACTCTTGCCGGAGAGTTGCTAAATAGTAAAAATGGTTATTTTGCAAATAAAAACTTTCCTTTATAGAGAGGTGTCCTCTCATGGAAGTTTCTACTGTTTATTTAACTTGATTGAAAAATGTTGGAATTGAAAACAAAAAGGGTTCTTAATTACAACAAACTAGGATAAAACACGGCAGCCGTTCTATGCAAACATCCCCCTAGTGGTGCCGGTTGGAACTAATTGGCGTCGGATGTAACGTCAAGCGCTTCTTCACTATTAAAACATTTTCTTTCTCAAGTAAGATTCTACTGTATATCAAGTATATGTATGATTTACGAGATACAAGAGCTATTGTATCAGCTCTTAAGGAAGTGTGAATGTAGAAGCAATATCAATATCCAACTTTCTCAGCTCATGAAAATTTAAAAAATAAATAATAAAAAAGAATGTTGTAAACCTATGTTAATTCTGATAAAAGTAAACAATGCCTGAAGGTTTTGTATTGTTGATAGAAAGATATATTTTGTTCTAGATGAATAATTTTTTTCAATTATATATTGTGTTTAAATGAATTGAAAAACATTTCATTAAATGATGGATTGTGATTCGTCGTAAAGTCAGAATAAAATGCCAAGGGTTGATATAATTTGCATAATTATTTAAATACTAGACGAATGTGTGTGTTTCTCTCAGTCTAAAATGGCAGCAAGCTTTAAGCCTTATAATTTCCACCTAAATAAAGTTAAAAATGAAGTATATGTGATACTATATATTTTTTCTAAAGTATAGGTGACTCACAGGATTCTGAAGCATGTCCATAGATTGCCAACTACCCTTTTCTAAAAAAAATTAACTCTCTCTCTCTTTACTTATTGTGAAATGATATTTTAAAAACACTCACATTAGAAAGATGTATTTTATTAATTTCTTCATCTATTCTCTAAATAAACATGATGGACTCCACCATCCTACATTATCAATTTTGTTTTATTTACATAAAAGCATTTTTGAAAATTTATATATAAATTTTACCATTTCAGATTTTTTTTTCACTTGCTCACTCGTGATGACAATGCAATAATTTGGAAGTAATCTTTAATTGAGTAAAATGTTTAAATGATGGAACTATGACATATTTGTTTTGAAATATATGTACAGGTAAACCTGCCTATAGCGCCCCCTCTTGAGACTCACCAAAATGGATGCTATAGAGAGGGGGTGCTATAGACAGGTCACTTTTAATGTAAATCACATCGTACTACGTATTTAAAATAGGGTGCTATAGAGAAGGAGGCGCTATTTAGAGGGGGCGCTATAGACAGGTTTAACTGTAGTTACTTTTTGTTGTGGATTAGAGATTATTTTGAAAAATTAATGTTAAAGTTTTAAATAATTAATATATCTATTCATTGATTATAGTGTGAAGAAGCATATAAGAAATATAACTGTGATATTTGCAATAATACAAATTACGATAGGTTTTGGCTCAAACCTTCAAGGTGAGTGCAACTCCTGGACCACCGACCGCAGGAAGACCAAAATATTCATCAACTTCTCCAAGAATCTGCATCAAATCCAAAGGAATGATCATTTCCGCATACATCATGTATAGTGTGAAGTGTTTCAAGTGAAAGCGCCAGGGATATCGGCAAGCTAGTTGTCCTCAACTGACCAGTGAGGAACGGTCGATTCAACAACCTGTCCCGCGAGGTCATTTAGGGTCTCATCCACCAATCTTTCTCAATCCTTCCACGAAGCCTGCTATAAACCCATCACAAGCGAACCTCTACACAATCCTCCGGAGTATCCAGCCCCTGTTGCTTCTTCTCGAGAGCCGAGCACCATCACTAAGATATGTTCAGCATTCCGAACAGGGCCCTCCTCTAAAAATGCTACATTGACACCAGTGGGGCTCTGCCCAACCTCTTAAGAAGTAACATTAAACCCTGAACCAATAGGTCGCGCTTCGGGTTCGAAAACAGTCTCCAAAGCGAAGGATTTCAACCAGAATCCTTCTAAAAGCTAGGAGGAAGAAGCGCTCCCTCTGAATCAGTGGGCTAGCGACAGGACGCTGGAGCCACAGGCAATGCGGACGGGCTGGCTCGACGCCGGATGCCCCGGATGAGGTAGAGCGTGCATGGCCAGCCGCATAACGATTTTCGCTGCATGGCCTCCGAAAGAGAAGCAACAGAGGGATGAAAACGCCAGTCTGATAATGGACATGTCGACGATAGGCGCCCAGCGCCGGAGATGCCGCGAGATGGGAACAGCGGCCAGGCGGGGACGCTCCAACATGCGACGCGCAGTGCGTGTGCTGAGGCGCAAGAACGGCGTGGCCGTCCGGCTAGGATCACGGCTTCCTCCAAGCTCCTTTCCTGATACGAGCTCCCCGCGTTTTCCGCCACCAGACGGCAGCAGAATGGACCAAGGGCGACTGCATCGTCGCAAGTGCTCCTCGTCAGCCTGGTGGTGAGCGACGTAGCAGGGCCCGCCAGGTCGCGGACGCGTACTCCTCTCCACCTTGAGGGAGCCCGAAGCGATGGCGTCGCTAGGAACCTGCAGGTATGGACGAAAGGCAGGTTCAGTAGGGTGGGAGTGGGCACCACCCGGTGGTTCAGGCTCAGTATGGAGGAGACCTGCTCCCACAGCTCCAGTAGCCTTATGGGTAGCAGCCAGGAAACCGAAGACAAGGAGGCCATCCAGGCACCGGACTCCGTAACTCACACTGTGAATGACGTATTTTTAATCTATATTTAACTTGTTTGCCCATCTAATGTGTATGCTGGATTTACCCTGTTTATATGTTGTGTGTAGAATATAAAGAAAAACAGGAAATATTTGAAAATTTCGGAAAACTATATTTAAATTCAATTATACATCTTCAAATATATTTTTTTCACGGGCAGTTGTGTGGCGCTCTGCGCTTCAGGAACTTGGGTTATAAATATCATGATTGAATAAAAATATTTTTATTGAATGATTTATTAAAATAAATCATTTTTTCAATGAATAAAAAAATGACAAATTTTATATATTTAAAAAGAACAATGTAAGCAAAAAGAAATCTCCCTCTTCTCTAAATAAATGTATAAGAAAAATATAATTTAAAAATAGAGAGAAAAAAAAAGAAAATGTTGAAAATATTTCTCAAAATTCTACTACTCTCCCTTGTTGCTTCACAGATCGGAGGAGGATCTGTCTGCAATGTGATTGACTCCAGAAACGTCATGTACGACCTTGGTCCTCTAAGAAACCCCAACAGGAACTACCATGCCATCGCCACGTGGGAGCATGATAATGCCATCTACGCCATGAACCCCTGCGGCCCAGCTCTGGGGAAGGACGGCGTGCTATGTGAGAAGAACGCCACGCTGTGCCGCTACGACACGGTGACAAAGACCTCCACGACATTGGGATATGACGGCACGGCCATTAGCGTACCCGACACCAGCTACCCTACCTTGGAGTACGTCACGGGGAGGTATTGTCCATACACTCAGAAGTCGGAGTCTAAGACTCAGATCGAGTTTCATTGCGACCCAACAAATGGCCGAGGAACTCCTAGAATCTACCCTGAAGACCAAAACTGCATTCAAAAGATTGTTTGGTTCACCTCCGCGGTCTGCTCCGAGGATCAACTAGAAGAGACCAAGGGACAAGAACTCGACCAGCCCATCTGTACCTACTACGACCCTATCACCTCACACACCTACGACCTGAGCCCGTTCAGAAGGCCAGGCGACTCTCCCTACCGTATTCCCAGCTTCAGGTACAAAAATGAGAATTACCTTCTGAACGTATGTGGAGCGGCCGCCAGCGACACCTCCACTGTCTGCGGCTCCTCTGGAGTGTGCAGAACAGGAAAGAATGGTTCAGTTTCCTATGGTCACACCTCAGGGATTGCCTTCAACGTCGAGGAAAAGACACTTTCATTGACCTACGGTCGTGGAGATATCTGCAGAGATAGGAAGGCAGACATCAACGTTGAGTTTATCTGTGACCGAGGTGCCGGACTGGGCAAGCCGGTCTACGTGGAAGAAGCGGCCTGCCACGTTCGCCTAGAGTGGCGCAATAGCTACACATGTCCCCATAGTTTCCCAACCTGTATTATTTCCCATCAACAACGAGAATACGACCTGACCAGTCTCTCCACAGTCGGAGAAAACTGGAGTGTTGAAGACGACAATGGCAATAGGTACTGGCTGAACCTATGCGGAGAACTTCCCCGGGAGATGGGCTGTGGTGAAGACACCGCAGTTTGCATGAATGACGGGAACTCCACCTACTCCCTGGGTAGGACCAGCGACCAGTGGATCCATCACGACTATGACTCTGGCCTCATCATCGAGTATGGTCAGGGAGACCAGGTCTGTCAGCGCGGGGTGAACTCCACGGCACAAGTTCAGCTCCTCTGTTCACCATCGGTCCAACCTCCACGACTCCTCTACAAGACCCAGAGCTGTCTCTACAAGTTTGAGTGGGCGACTCCCATCGCCTGCAAACTGTCATCAGAGTCGAGCGTCCCCGTGACAAGAATTGTCTTGTTGGTCCTGACAGCACTTGTCATCGTGGCAGCAGCCTTTGTGGCTGTGTATCGGCTGTGTAGGAAGTTCACCAAGAAAGGTAGCTCTTCTGACTCTAAAGTTGTCTTACATGTGTAAATTATAGAACAACCATATTTATGTATATATTACATTTTGATTGGACAAGACCCACACTCATTATATTTTGTTAAAAAATTTCCATTAAAAGCATTTTACCCATAAATTTTATTCTGACTTCACGATTAAATTGCATTTATTTTGTATACTTTTCAAGAGATATTTTTGATTGTAGGATTAAAGACGGTTGACGATATAAATCAGTTTTTAAAAATTATTTCCCAATTTGAGGTTTTGAAAAATCGCTGAAATAATACATAGTCTCAACTCTCTGCAGTTTCTAAGTGTAGATCAGGGACCACACACGGACATTGTATTTATAGAAAGATGATGATTATATATGATATAATGAATATAAATATATGCATAATGATATTTGAAGCATATTGATGAATTATATATAAGATAAATTAATATTTATTTCAATACTAGCGGACGTACCCGGCTTCGCCCGGGTTTTACCCTAGTAAAGGTTTGTCTAACGAATCTCTCGATAAAGTGAACATTTTTTCCCGGTCCCTTGAAAAATACTCGATAAGTTGAATAAAATCAATATTAATTGGTTCCCTCGGTAATTGGAAGTTAAAGGAATAGTATCTTGCCTATGAATTGTATCATTTTTCTTGTCTCAAATAAATTGCCGTGTCATCCTGAATTTTGTCTTTCCCAATTTTCTACATTACAAAATCATCGTATCATCATGATAATATTTAGAGCAGATTGTTGAATTATAACAGATAAATTAGAATATTTATCTTGATTATTTTTAGGCGAAAAGTTATTTCAAAAATTTTATTTGCTAGAAACCTTCCCAGTACTATACTAAATAACTTCCCAAAGTTTCATGGCGTTCCAATGAGTGGTTTGGTTAGGCATAAAGGACAAACAGACACACACACACATACATTCATTTATATATATATATAGATTACCCTTTTTTGCTTGTAATTCCTTGAAGGTTTGAAATAGAAAAAATCTGAATTTTTAGATCTTCTTGGAGCTTTCTCAGTTCCATGCCGAAGAAGTACTTGTAAATGCACGACTTGTTAGACGCTCTTTTATATATAAAAGATGCCATTTTTAGTTTAATTCTAAACCTAATCTTTCATTTTACCAGGCTATCATGCTATCTCTCTGCTTGATCTAAACTGAATTCAAACGCCCTACTCTTACAAAAAAATTGTTGTTTGTTATAAAATTTTTAAAATATCCTGAATCAAAATGTGACCTTTTTAAAAATATTTTTCAGATATAAAGAGGCGTCCTTTAAAGAGATTGATCGTTCATGGATGGTTCAATTATGTACAAGTATAACCTCCCTATAAGGACACCTAATTTCAGAGCTAAAGTGTCCTTTAGGGAGAGGTTTCCTCTGACCCGAGAGTTGCTGAATAGTAAAAATGGTAATTTTGCGAATAAAAACTGTCCTTTATAGAGAGATGTCCTCAAGCGCGAGTGTCCTCTCGTGGAAGGTTCTACTGTTTATTTAAATTGATAGAAAGATTATGGAATTGAAAACAAAAATGGTTCTTAATTACAACAAACTAGGTTATAAAACATGTCAGCCGTTCTATGCAAACTGGAGCATCCCCCTAGTGGTGGCGGTTGGAACTAATTGGCGTCGGCTGTAACGTCAAGTGCTTCTTCACTATTACAACACTTTCTTTCTCAAGAAAAATTCTAGTGTATCTCAAGTCTATGTATGATTTACTAGATACAAGGTCTATTGTATTAGCTCTGAAAGAAGTAAGAATGGAGAAGCAATATCTATAACCAACTTTCTCCGCTCCTGAAAATTTAAAAATAAATAATAAAAAAAAAAGAATGTTGTTAATCTATATTTATTCTGTTAAAGGTAAACAATGTTATTGACATCTTGTCAATTACACAAGTGCAACATTATGCAGAATTATCAATACAATGATAAGACGATGTGAAAAATTAACTTAAAATGCTATGTTCAAGGTGATTCTGCCGCCGATGTAGAGTTGTTTCTTATTCCTCAAGTCATCTAAACGATCTCCATTAGGTTCCATTGTCTCAGCAGGTTAATGGTTTCCAATTGTTGATAGATATATTTTGCTATAGAGATAAATAATAATTTCAATTATTGTTTAAATTAATTGAAAAAAATCTCATCAAAAGAGGAATTGTGTGTCGCCGGAAGGTAGGAATAAAATGCTAAAGGTTGATATAATTTGCATAAATCTTTAAATACTAGACGAATGTGTGCGGTTCTCTCAGTCTAAAATGGCAGCCAGTTCTAAGCCTTATAAATTTTAATCTGAATAAAGATAAAAAAAATATCTGATGTAATCTCCCACTATAACATAGAATGCAAATATCTAGGTGAAGAAAGAGGAAAGACTCTTAAAAACACCTTCTGGAGATTTAACAACCCACTGAAGACGCTGAGAACTATTTCAGAAAAGAAAAATATAGCAATATAATTCTATAATTTCTACAGATCAATTGTAAATAGATTCATACACAAAAGAGGTAGTGAGGAAAGTTTTAAAACAGATGTGTAAATAAATCCCTTTTCAAACAAAGGCTCACGTGCACATGGGGAAGGGAGAAATAAATTAATGTATTATTTTGTTGTTGTATGGCGAATCCATACAGGGCAGAGCATTGAGACTGCTGTGATAGAGATGCATGGAGACATCTGAGGCTCTCCATTGGACATGACAACAACAACAATACAGTATATACACCCAAGATTGAGGGCATTGCGACTGCTGTGATAGAGATGTATGGAGACATCTGAGGCTCTTCATTGGACACGACAACAACAACAGTACAGTATACACTCCCAAGATAGAGAACATTGCGACTGCTGTGATAAAGATGCATGGAGACATCTGAGGCTCTTCATTAGACACGACAACAACAACAAAACAGTAGAGACTCCCTAGGCAATGGGCCCTAATAAAAGCCTTTTTGTTGTTGTTTGTTTGTTGATAAAAATGAAGTAAGTGTGAGACTATATGGTTTTCTAATATACAAGGTGCGTTCATTCATTCCCAGGACTGCTCTGTATCTTTGAAAAAATAAAACTAATAAAAAACTAATTTAATATTTTTCAAAATATGCCCCTCCTGCCTCAATACACCTGTTCCATCTTTTTTTACAATTGTCGAAGCAGGAGATAAAATCACTTTTTGAGAGGTTCCTCAAGGTTGCCTTCGATTCAGCTTGTATCTTATCAACGTTGTCAAATTTCCTTCCTTTTAACTTCATTTTCAATTTAGGATAGAGGAAAAAGTCATTGGGGGCTAAGTCGGGGGAATAGGGTGGATGAGGGATCTGTATGGTTGAATGCTTGGCCAAGAACTGCAAAACAACATGGGCTGTGTGCGGCCGCGCATTATCGACGTAAAGTATCCAGTCATTGTTTTGCCATCTTTCAGGTCTTTAAAGGCGCACTGCCTCCCTTAAGCGCCTCATTATCCCCAAATAAACCTCTTGATTAATTGTACGTCCGAAAGGAATAAATTCATGGTGAACCAAACCATTAATATCAAAAAATGTAACAAGCAATGTCTTGACTTTGGATTTTGTAAATCTTGCCTTTTTGGGTTTCGGTTCCCCTCTTTCAATCCATTGGCTGGATTGACGTTTGGTTTCCGGGGGATACTTATACACCCATGTCTCATCCCCGGTAATGATTTTTTTGCATCCATTCTGGATCGGTCCGAGTCATTTAAACCATGTTTTTGCAGACATCCATTCTAACCTCCTTTTGTTCCTCTGTTAGAATCCGGGGAACAAATTTTGAAGACGTCCGGATCATGTCCAAATCTTTTGTTACTATTTGATGACACAGTCCTACAGATAGTCCAGTCTCTGAAAATAAGTCTTTAATAGAAATTCTTCTGTTAGATTTAATTAATTCCTTTATTTTGAGCTTGTTTTCCTCACAACGTAATGATCTTGGACGCCCAGTATGCTGATCATCGTTTACCTTTTCCCCGACCTTTTAGGAAGCGTGAAAACCATTCAAAAGTTCTTGAGCATGATAAAGCTGCATCGCCAAAAGCTTCTTTAATCAATTCATGCGTCTCAGTAGCACTTTTTTTCAATTCAAAACAAAACCTAATGCAGATTCTCTGCTCTTCGAAAATGGCCATTTCAAAATTAGAAATGCGAACCTTACAAGGATGTTGTTTTGTTCTATTTTTAGATCGGCGCGTGCGCCACGAGACTCGTGCTTTCAGTCAGGTGTGGTCGAATGTCCAATATTTAACTCTGTATAATTTTTTCTTTAGCTTTTTTATTTATTTTATTTTTTAACCAGTCCTGGAAATTAATGAACGCACCTTGTATATTGTCGCGTTGTAAAATAGACGCGAGGAGAGAGGTAAACACGATCGGACTTTATTCTCTTTAACGGTCTACCTTAAAATCTACGTATATTTATATAGCTATGACATAATTAAAAACTTATGTAAATCAATACAATCTAAAAATTATGTAAATAAATTAACCACGCTACAATCTTTATATATATATAGGTGACCCAGGATCCTGAAGCATGTCCATAGATTGCCAACTACCCGTTTCTAAAAAAAAAAAAAAAAAAAAAAAATAGCTCTCTCTCTTTACTTAATGTGAAATAATATAAAAAACTCATCAGAGAGATTTTTTTTTGCTAATTTCTGATGAATGAAGCGTGGACCGGCCGCTGGGCGGCGCTGCATGGAGATGACTAACCAATGGGAACGCCCCTCCCCTCCTGCCGCCGTCATCTTGTTTACAGTCTTAAGCCTCCCTTTGTTTTTACTGCTGTGTGCGGTTGCTGCTGTGTCATCATATATATCCTCATATATCCTTATATTAAATAATAATCCTATATTCATAAATCACTTCTTTTGGCTGTTCTTTTTGCATCACCGACCCACAACATGGTAGCAGAGCGCGGTCTGCATTAAAAAGAAGGAAAAGTAAGTGAAACCAAGATGGCGTCGTCTTCCCAAGCGCTTGCCCTGAACGTCGAGAAGCTCACCGGCAGCAATTATCGATCATGGAAATTTAACATGAAGATGCTCCTGATCGAAAGAGGATTATGGGAATGTGTAATTAACGAAGAAGCGATCGACGCTGATGAGGATCAAAGAAAATATGAGAAGACAAAAATCAAACAAGAAAAGGCACTGGCAACGATTGCTCTATCAATTTCTACAGAGCAACAAATTCACGTTATAGACTGTAAGACTGCAAGTGAAGCCTGGACGACCCTGGAACAAATATTTGAACCGAAATAAAGGGCGCGAATTCTTCAACTAAAGAAACAATTCGTGAACATCAAGTTCATTGAAGAAGAAGATATGATAAATTACCTATCAAGATTAAAGACATGTAGTGATCATCTCAGAGAAGCAGGATGTGAAGTAAAGGATGAAGATCTGGCATACTCTATGCTAGCTGGACTACCAGACTCCTATGATGGGATTATAATGAACTTTAGCAACATGACGGATGATGAGTTCACGTCATCCAAGGTGAGGCAGGTCCTGCTAACGGAACATGAGAGGAGAACAACCAGAAAGGAGGATTCATCCAAGGAGGTGCTACAGGTGAACAAGCTTCAAAATAACAACAGCACCGACAGTCGAAGAAAATGCTACCGATGCGGGAAGATCGGTCATATCGCCGCCAACTGCCGAGGAATGAAGCAAACAACTAGAAACCGCGATAATCAGCATTATCAGAGGAAGGTAAACAAATCAGATAACTTCCTGGCTGCACTCAACCTAACGAGCGACGAGGATTCGTGGCTGCTGGATAGCGGAGCAACCAACCATGTATGCAGAAACAAGGACTGGTTCGTTGACCTTCGGGAGGTGTCTTCTGATCCTATTATGACTGCGAGTGGGACAACTGAAGCAAAAGGATATGGACACATATTTCTCCAGACGTCTATCCATAATGAAAGCATCGAAATCAAGCTAAACAATGTGCTGTACGTCCCAAATGTGCGAAGGAATCTGCTGTCAGTCTCCAAGATAGAAGAAAACGGCAACCGTGTGACCTTCCATAATATGGTAGCTCGCGTTTTCAACCCAGAAAACAGGATTATAGCGGAAGCGACAAATGTAAATGGCCTCTACATTGTGAAAGGTAAGACCTTAAACTCCAGTAAAACAGCATTTAATAGTGAAAGGGACCATTTTCAGAACAATTCCTTGAGAACGTGGCATCAAAGATTATGCCATATTGACAGTAACGCCATTGAAAAGATGGCGCGGGAGGAGCTGGTAATAGGCTTAGAAATTTCCTCTAGAGACAAAGGCCTATGCGACGATTGTTGTATCGCTTTATCCACTAAAGCGCCACATAAAAACCTAGGCAATATTAGATCTAAACAGACCTTGGAGCTTATCCACACAGATATTTGCTGTCCAATGCCGGTAAAATCAACCGGAGGCAATAGATACTTTCTATCTTTTATTGATGATTTCTCAAGAAGGATTACTGTGTATCTTCTGAAAAACAAAGATGAGGTATTAAAACATTTCGATATCTATAGAGCCACTGTAGAGAGACAAACTGGTAATAAAATTAAAGTGTTACGATCGGATAATGGACTTGAGTTTTGCAATAGAGAATTTCAAGACAAATTACAAAAACTAGGGATAAAGCATGAACGCACAAACGTGTATTCTCCGCAAATGAACGGTGTGGCAGAACGTGTAAATCGAACACTTTTAGATATGGCCCGCGCTTGTTTACATAGCGCTAAACTCCCCCAAAGATTTTGGGCAGAGGCGGTAAACACAGCTGCTTACATTAAAAACAAATGTTATAATACTGCTCTAAAAGACAAAGTACCTGATGGACTTTGGTTAGAAAGAAATCCTAGTGTAAGACACCTAAAAGCATTTGGTGGTCTGGCATATAGCCATATACCAAGAGAAAGAAGGCGAAAATTAGACCATCGGGCATGTAGATGTATTCTGGTAGGATACTCCACCCAAACACGTGGATACCGTCTCTGGTGCCCAGAATTACAAAAGGTGTTTGAAACAAAACATGTTAGATTCGATGAGTCTAAAATTGGACTAGAGTGGACCAAAATAGTCGAAGAGACAGAACCGGAAAGGTACAACCACGTTTGGCTAGAACCTGAGACTAACCATGATAACGACCTAGAGAATGAATTACCGAGTAATTTGGATTCAGTGGGGGTAGAGGACACTCTACCACAACCCTCCACCTCCAAAAACATTGTTCGAAATCCATATGGGAGAAAAGGTAAACCAAGAGTAGAGTTAAATTTTTTAGATGTTACCGAGCCGCAAAGTTTTGAAGAGGCAGTCCAATCTCCCGAAGCCAAGTATTGGAGAAAAGCAATGGAAGATGAGCTTAGAGTGCTTCAGGAACGAGGCACTTGGGAGTTATCAACATTACCGCCGGGAAAGAAACCGATTAGCAGCAGATGGGTGTATAAAGTGAAGACAAATGAGAGCGGAAATGTAGAGCGTTTCAAAGCACGTTTAGTAGCTAGAGGTTTCTCACAGAAACAAGGAATCGATTTTCAGGAAACTTATGCACCTGTTATTAACTTAGCTGTAATCAGAGTTTTATTAACGTTAAGTTTGAACATGAAATGGTACAATAGACATCTCGACGTAGATAACGCTTATCTATATGGCGACTTAGAAGAAGAAATATACATGCTTTTGCCAGAAGGGGTCGAGAGGAAAGATAACGAGGTTTACAAACTGCTTCGACCTATTTACGGCTTGCGACAATCAGGGCGGAATTGGAATTTAACACTCGATCATGCTTTACAAGAAATGGGATTTACACGACTAGAATCCTGTAATTGTATTTATACTTATCTAGATAAGGCAATTATTGCCGTTTATGTAGATGACTTGGCTTTATTTGGTGAGAGTGAAGATATTTTGCGAAATATAGAACAGAAAATTAATGAAAGGTTCCGAGTTAAAAATTTGGGAGCGATCAGGAATTTCTTGGGAGTTCAGATTGACTATCCAGATGAGGAGACTGTAGTACTATCTCAAAGTACGTATGTTAAATCAATCTTACAAAAATTCAACATGATTGAATGTCGACCGGTATCCACACCGTTAGACATTAGTTTTCCAATCTCAAAAGGAGATTGCCCCACAGATGAAGAAGAGAAAGAGAGGATGAGAGCTATTCCATATAGGGAACTAATCGGGTCGCTCCTTTATCTTGCAAATTGTACTAGGCCAGACTTAATGTTTCCCGTTACGAGATTAGCCCAATTCTCTAGCAACCCTGGACGTCGACATTGGCAAGCTGCCAAACACGTCTTAAGATATTTACACGGCAGCATAAATCTATCTCTCGTTTATCGCCGGACTGATTCCAATGATGTTTGTGCATACAGTGATGCAGATTGGGCTAGCGACATCCATGACAGACGGTCCAATAGTGGGACCGCTATCACTATAGGACATTCCTTAGTCATATGGAAGACTTGCAAACAGAAGTGTGTCTCACTTTCCACAATGGAGGCAGAATATTTAGCGCTATCCCAGACCACTAAGGAAGCAGTTTGGATCGCTACCATCTTGAAAGAATTAAAGTTCTTAACGAATTTTGCCTTTCCCTTGATAATTCATTGCGATAATAGATCCGCTATAGACTTTTCCAAAAATAATGTGGAGAACAACAGATCCAAACACATTGACATAAGATACCATCACGTCAGAGAAAGAATAATTAGCGGAGAGATCAAGATTGTCTACATCCCTACAAAGGAGAACCTGGCCGACGTCTTCACCAAGACCCTGAGCAAAGTGGCTCACAAGAACGCCTGTGACTTAATGAACTGTTCTTCAGTCCAGCGCTTCAGTGGGGGAATGATGAATGAAGCGTGGACCGGCCGCTGGGCGGCGCTGCATGGAGATGACTAACCAATGGGAACGCCCCTCCCCTCCTGCCGCCGTCATCTTGTTTACAGTCTTAAGCCTCCCTTTGTTTTTACTGCTGTGTGCGGTTGCTGCTGTGTCATCATATATATCCTCATATATCCTTATATTAAATAATAATCCTATATTCATAAATCACTTCTTTTGGCTGTTCTTTTTGCATCACCGACCCACAACAATTTCCTTATCTATTCTCTAAATAAACATGATGAATTCCACCATCCTACATTCTCAATTTTATTTTTTATATTTATTTTACCATTTCAGCTATTTAAATACTAGACGAATGGTTCTCTCAATCTAAAAAGACAGCCAGTTCTAAGCCTTAAAATGTTTAACTAAATAAAGATAAAAATGAAGTATGTGTTAGACTGTTTGGCTTTCTAATATAAAAATATATAGGTGACCCAGGATCCTGTCCATAGATTGCCGACTACCCGTTCCTAAAAAGAAAAATAATTATCTCTCTCTACTTAATATAAATTGATATATATATACTCATTAGAAAGATGTATTTTATTATTTTCTTCATCTATTCTCTAAATAAATATGATGGGCTCCACCATCCTACATTCTTCATTTTATATACACTCATACCTCGCTTTGCGTCGGGGTTAAGTTCCAAAAAAAAACACGACGCAAATTGAAACGACGCAAAGTGAAAATGAATTTTCTATAGAAAGAGAAAATAAAATTGTATTAAATTTGCGTTGATTTTTAGTTAGAAAGGGAATTCCCAAATTTTGATGGCATGGCGCAATCAAAAACAAAGGTGTTGCCATATTTTAGGGGAAAAAAATAAAGAAACTAATCCGAAACAACGCAACTACGAAAATCTAACGATGCACAGTGAAAATCAGTAAAAATTAAGCAGCGACGCAACTTCGAAAAAAACGCAAAGCGAGTTATTGGTGTATTTATTTTACCATTTCAGCTTTTATTTTTCACTTGCTGACTCGTGATGACAATGCAATAATTTGGAAGTATTTTTTTTAATTGGGTAATATTATTTAACTAGCGGATGTGTACCCCGGCTTCGCCTGGGTTTTATCCGAGTGAAAGTTTGCCTAACGAATATTATATATTATGAAGTATAATAAACAATGTTAAAGATTAGTTTTAATTATTAATCAAGATTGTGTGTGAATATGTGAGAAAGATGTAATATCGTTGTTGTTTTCTTGGCCGACTGTTTTACATATGGTGTTATCTTAAAATTGCTTGTTTTGAATATTTTTTTAGATTGAGTTGAATGAATTGCTGAATTTTTTTTTGTATTTATATATAAATAAAATTAACTCTGTTGATTTTTTTTGTATTTAATCGATAACAGCGAAGTTACGCATGTTAAAGTTAGGAAAAATATTTTGATGTTAAGCAAAACCTGCTCCATCTCGTTTTACATAAATGTTGAAAATTTGGTCGAAATTGATGCATTGTAACGAAAGTTTTTAGCGAACACCACTTATGAAATTTGCATTTTATTAATATAGATAATGGAACGATGATCTATTTGTTTTAATATATATGCACAGTTAAACCTGTCTATAGCGCCCCCTCTTGGGACTCACCAAAACGAGCGTGCTATAGAGAGGGGGTGCTATAGACAGGTCACTTTTAATGTAAATCGCATTGTACTACATATTTAAAATCGGGCGCTATATAGAGGGAGGCGCTATTTAGAGGGAGCGATATAGACAGGTTTAACTGTAGTTACTTTTTTGTTGTGTATTAGAGATTATTTTGAAACAATAATTAATGTTAAAGTTAGAAAAATTAATATATCTATGCATTGATTATTGTGTGAAGAAGCATATAATAAATATATATGTGATATTTGAAACAATTCAAATTACGATAAGTTTTGGCTCAAACCTTCAAGGTGAGTGCAACTCCTGGACCTCCAACCGCAGGAACACCAAATTATTCATCAACTTCTCCAAGAATCGACATCAAATCCAAAGGAATGATCACTTCCGCATACATCATGTATAGCGTGAAGTGTTTCAAGTGAAAGCGCCAGGATATCGGCAAGCTAGTTGTCTTCAACTGACCCGTGAGGAACGGTCGATTCAACAACCTGTCCCGCGAGGTCATTTAAGGTCTCATCCACCAATCTTTCTCAATCCTTCCACGAAGCCTGCTATAAACCCATCACAAGCGAACCTCTACACAATCCTCCGGAGTATCCAGCCCCTGTTGCTTCTTCTCGAGAGCCGAGCACCATCACTAAGATATGTTCAGCATTCCAAACAGGGCCCTTCTCTAAAAATGCTACATTGACACCAGTGGGGCTCTGCCCAACCCACTAAGAAGTAACAGCAAACCCTGAACCAATAGGTCGCGCTTCGGGTTCGAAAACAGTCTCCAAAGCGAAAGATTTCAACCAGAATCCTTCTAAAAGCTAGGAGGAAGAAGCGTTCCCTCTGAATCAGTGGGCTAGCGACAGGTCGCTGGAGCCACAGGCAATGCCGACGGGCTGGCTCGACGCCGGGTGCCCCGGATGAGGTAGAGCGTGCATGGCCAGCCGCATAACGATGTTCGCTGCATGGCCTCCGAAGGAGAAGCAACGAAGGGATGAAAACGCCAGTCTGGTAATGGACATGTCGACGATAGGCGCCCAGCGCCGGAGATGCCGCGAGATGGAAACAGCAGCCAGGCGGGGACGCTCCAACATGCGACGCGCAGTGCATGCGCTGATACGCAAGAACCACGCCGTCCCGCGCAGGACCACGGATTCCTCCAAGCTCCTCTCCTGATGGGCTCTCCCCCCGTTTTCCGCCACCAGACGCTAGCAGAATGGACCAAGGGCAGCTGTAACATCGTAGGTTCTCTTCGTCAGCCTGGTGGTGAGCGACGGAGCAGGGCCCGCCAGGTCGCGGACGCGTACTCCTCTCCACCTTGAGGGAGCCCAAAGCGATGGCGTCGCCAGGAACCTGAAGGCATGGACGAGAGGCTAGTTTCAGTAGGGCGGGAGTGGGCACCACCCGGTGGTTTAGGCTCAGGATGGAGGAAGCCTGTTCCCACAGCTCCACAGCCGACGGGGCAGCAGCCAGGAAACCGAAGACAAGAAAGACATCCAGGCACCGGACTCCGTAACTCACACTGTGAATGACGTATTTTTAATCTCTATTTAACTTGTTTGCCCATCTAATGTGTATGCTGGATTTACCCTGTCCAAATGTTGTGTAGAGAATATAAAGATACACAGAAAATATTTGAAATTTTCGGAAAACTATATTTAAATTCAATTATACATCTTCAAATATATTTTTTTCACGGGCAGTTGTGTGGCGCTCTGCGCTTCAGGAACTTGGGTTATAAATATCATGATTGAATAAAAATATTTTATTGAACGATTTATTAAAATAAATCATTTTTTCAATGAATAAAAAAATGACAAATTTTATATATTTAAAAAGAACAATGTAAGCAAAAAGAAATCTCCCTCTTCTCTGAATAAATGTATAAGAAAAATATAATTTGAAAACAGAGAGAAAAAAAAAAGAAAATGTTGAAAATATTTCTCAAAATTCTACTACTCTCCCTTGTTGCTTCACAGATCGGCGAAGGATCTGTCTGCAATGTGACTGACTCCAGAAACGTCAAGTACGACCTCGGTCCTCTAAGAAACCCCAACAGGAACTACCACGCCATCGCCACGTGGGAGCATGATAATGCCATCTACGCCATGAACCCCTGCGGCCCAGCTCTGGGGAAGGACGGCGTGCTATGTGAGAAGAACGCCACGCTGTGCCGCTACGACACGGTGACAAAGACCTCCACGACATTGGGATATGACGGCACGGCCATTAGCGTACCCGACACCAGCTACCCTACCTTGGAGTACGTCACGGGGAGGTATTGCCCATACACTCAGAAGTTGGAATCTAAGACTCAGATCGAGTTTCATTGCGACCCAACAAATGGCCGAGGAACTCCTAGAATCTACCCTGAAGACCAAAACTGCCTTCAAAAGATTGTTTGGTTTACCTCCGCGGTCTGCTCCGAGGATCAACTAGAAGAGACCAAGGGACAAGAACTCGACCAGCCCACCTGTACCTACTACGACCCTATCACCTCACACACCTACGACCTGAGTCCATTCAGAAGGCCCAGTGACTCTCCCTACCGCATTCCCAGCTTTAGGTACAAAAATGAGAATTACCTTCTGAACGTATGTGGAGCGGCCGCCAGCGACACCTCCACTGTCTGCGGCTCCTCTGGAATGTGCAGAACAGGAAAGAATGGTTCAGTTTCCTATGGTCACACCTCAGGGATTGCCTTCAACGTCGAGGAAAAGACACTTTCATTGACCTATGGTCGTGGAGATATCTGCAGAGATAGGATGGCCGACATCAACATCGAGTTTATCTGTGACCGAAGTGCCGGACTGGGCAAGCCGGTCTACGTGGAAGAAGCGGCCTGCCACGTTCGCCTAGAGTGGCGCAATAGCTACACATGTCTCCATAGTCTCCCATCCTGTATTATTTCCCATCAACAACGAGAATACGACCTGACCAGTCTCTCCACAGTCGAAGAAAACTGGAGTGTTGAAGACGACAATGGCAATAGGTACTGGCTGAACCTATGCGGAGAACTTCCCCGGGAGATGGGCTGTGGTGACGACACCGCAGTTTGCATGAAGGACGGGAACTCCACCTACTCCCTGGGTAGGACCAGCGACCAGTGGATCCATCACGACTATGACTCTGGCCTCATCATCGAGTATGGTCATGGAGACCAGGTCTGTCAGCATGGGGTGAACTCCACGGCACAAGTTCAGCTCCTCTGTTCACCATCGGTCCAACCTCCACGACTCCTCTACAAGACCCAGAGCTGTCTCTACAAGTTTGAGTGGGCGACTCCCATCGCCTGCGAATTGACATCAGAGTCGAGCGTCCCCGTGACAAGAATTATCCTGTTGGTCCTGACAGCGCTTGTCATCGTGGCAGCAGCCTTTGTGGCTGGGTATTTGCTGTGTAGGAAGTTCTCCAAGAAAGTTAGCTCTTCTGACTCTAAAGTTGTCTTACATGTGTAAATTATAGAACAACCATATTTATGTATATATCACATTTTGATTGGACAAGACACCACACTCATTATATTTTGATAAAAAAATTCCATTAAAAGCATTCTACCCATAAATTTTATTCTGACTTCACGATTAAATTGCATTTATTTTGTATACTTTTCAAGAGATATTTTTGATTGTAGGATTAAAGACGGTTGACGATATAAATCAGTTTTTAAAAATTATTTCCCAATTTGAGGTTTTGAAAAATCGCTGAAATAATATATAGTCTCAACTCTCTGCAGTTTCTAAGTGTAGATCAGGGACCACACACGGACATTGTATTTATAGAAAGATGATGATTATATATGATATAATGAATATAAATATATGCATAATGATATTTGAAGCATATTGATGAATTATATATATATAAGATAAATTAATATTTATTTCAATATTACCCTTTTTTGCTTGTAATTCCTTGAAGGTTTGAAATAGAAAAAATTTGAATTTTTAGATCTTCTTGGAGCTTTCTCAGTTCCATGCCGAAGAAGTACTTGTAAATGCACATCTTGGTAGACGCTCTTTTATAGATAAACGGTGCCATTTTTAGTTAAATTCTAAACCTAATCCTTCATTTTACCAGGCTATCATGCTATCTCTCTGCTTGATCTAAACTGAATTCAAACGCCCTACTCTTACAAAAAAATTGTTGTTTGTTATAAAATTTTTAAAATATCCTGAATCAAAATGTGACCTTTTTAAAAATATTTTTCAGATATAAAGAGGCGTCCTTTAAATAGATTGATCGTTCATGGATGGTTCAATTATGTACAGTATAACCTCTCTGTTAAGAACACCTAATTGCAGAGCTAAAGTGTCCTTTAGGGAGAGGTTTCCTCTGACCCGAGAGTTGCTGAATAGTAAAAATGGTTATTTTGCAAATAAAAACTGTTCTTTATATAGAGGTGTCCTCTAGCGCGAGTGTCCTCTCATGGAAGATTCTACTGTTAATTTAATTTATAGAAAGATTATGGAATTTAAAACAAAAAGGGTTTTTAAGTACAACAAACTAGGTTATAAAACACGGCAGCCGTTCTATGCAAACTGGAGCATCCCCATAGTGGTGACGGTGGGAATTATTGGCGTCGGCTGTAACGTCAAGCGCTTCTTCACTATTACAACACTTTCTTTCTCAATAAAATTTCTACTGTATCTCAAGTATAATGAGGATTTACTAGATACAAGTGCTATTGTATCAGCTCTGAAAGAAGTAAGAATGGAGAAGCAATATCTATAACCAACTTTCTCAGCTCCTGAAAATTTAAAAGAAAAAAAATGTTGTAAACTATATTTATTCTAATAAAGGTAAACAATGTTATTGACATCTTGTCAATTACACAAGTGTACAGTATGCAGAATTATCAATACAATGATAAGATGATGTGAAAAATTAACTTAAAATGCTATCTACAAGGCGATTCTGCCACCGATGTAGAGTTGTTTCTTATTCCTCAAGTCATTTAAACGATCTCCATTAGGTTCCATTGTCTCAGCGGTTTAATGGTTTCCAATTGTTGATAGATATATTTTGCTATAGAGAGATAACTAATAATTTCAATTATTGTTTAAATTAATTGAAAAAATCTCATCAAAAGAGGACTTGTGAGTCGCCGTAAAGTCAGAATAAAATGCTAAAGGTTGATATAATTTGCATAATTATTTAAATACTAGACGAATGTGTGTGGTTCTCTCAGTCTAAAATAGCAACCAGTTCTAAGACTTATAAATTTTACCTAAATGAAGATAAAAAATATCTGATGAAATCTCCCACTATATCATAGAATGCAAATATCTAGGTGAAGAAAGAGAAAAGACTCTTTAAAACACCTTCTGGAGATTTAACAACCCACTAAAGACGCTGAGAACTATTCCAGAAAAGAAAAATATAGCAATAGAACTCTATAATTTCTACAGATCAATTGTAAATAGATGCATACACAAAAGAGGTAGTGAGGAAAGTTTTAGAACAGATGTGTAAATAAATCTCTTTTCAAACATAGGCCCACGTGCACATGGGAAAAGGGAGAAAAATATTATTGTATTATTTTGTTGTTGTATGGCGAATCCATACAGGGCAGAACATTGAGACTGCTGTGATAGAGATGCATGGAGACATCTGAGGCTCTTCATTGGACATGACAACAAGAATACAGTATACACACCCAAGATAAAGAACGTCGTGACTTCTGTGATAGAGATGCATGGAGATATCTGAGGTTTTTTATTGGACACGACACCAACAACAAAACAGTAGAGACTCCATAGGCAATGGGCCCTAATAAAAGCCTTTATGTTGTTGTTTGTTTGTTGATAAAAAATGAAGTAAGTGTGAGACTATATGGTTTTCTAATATATATTGTCGCGTTGCAAAATAGACGCGTGGAGAGATAAACACGAACGGACTTTATTCTCTTTAACGGTCTACCTTAAAATCTACGCGCATTTATATAGCTATGACATGATTAAAAACTATGTAAATCAATACAATCTAAAAATTATGTAAATAAATTAACCACGCTACAATCCTTATATATATAGGTCACTCAGGATCCTGAAGCATGTCCATAGATTGCCAACTACCCCTTTCTAAAAAAAAAAAAAAAAAAAATAGCTCTCTCTCTCTTTACTTAACGTGAAATAATATTAAAAAACTCATTAGAGAGATTTTTTTTGGCTAATTTCTTTATCTATTCTCTAAATAAATATGATGGACTCCACCATCCTACATTCTCCATTTTATATATTTACTAGACGAATGGCCCGGGCAACGCCCGGGTTTTACCCGAGTGCGTATATATTTTAAAAACGTTTTAATTCAAATACTATTCGTTACAATTATAAATTGGCGCCATGGATGTCACTCTTGTGAAACGTCCCGTTCCAAACTGTGTGTTTTTAAAATGTTTTAATTAAAATACTATTCGTTACAATTATAAATTAGCGCTGTGGATGTCTCTCTTGTGAAACGTCCCGTCCCAAACTGTGTGTGTCTTGAAAATATAAAAATAAAAATGTGAATTTTCATAAAGATTTCATCATGTCGATTTTTTTTTTGCATTTCACCTACTAAATCGATAGAGATAATTACATTTGCAACATGAACTTAGGTATATTGACTAAATAGAAAACTGCATAGTAATAAAGATCATTTTTTAAAGGCACCATATAGTTTTTTTTTTCAATAAAATCGAAACAAAAATTAACGATAAATAACGATAATTGCCTTAAAAAGAAATTGCCTTAAAAAAAAAAGAAACATTCGCGGTGATTTTGTCTTGCATTCGTTTATACAATTATTATATACGAATGACCCGGGCAACGCCCAGGTTTTACCCGATTAAATGCTTTTATTCAAATACTATTCGTTACAATTATAAATTGGCGCCGTGGATGTCATTCTTGTCAACATATATAGTCACGACCGTCTTTCCACCGTCAATCAATTCCTCATGTCACGGATGCGCGCGCATCATCATTAGTATAATATAAAAAGCCAACAATGAAGAATGAATGCAAGATAAAAAGCCAACAATGAAGAGTAAATATGATATAAAAAGCCAACAATGAAGAATGAATGTAAGATAAAAAGCCAACAATAGAGAGTAAACGTAATATAAAAAGCCAACAATGAAGAATAAATGTAAGATAAAAAGCCAACAATGAAGAGTAAATATAATATAAAAATCCAACAATGAAGAATAAATGTAAGATAAAAAGCCAACAATGAAGAGTAAATATAATATAAAAAGCCAACAATGAAGAATGAATGTAAGATAAAAAGCCAACAATGAAGAGTAAATATGATATAAAAAGCCAACAATGAAGAATGAATGTAAGATAAAAAGCCAACAATGTAGAGTAAATGTAATATAAAAAGCCAACAATGAAGAATAAATGTAAGATAAAAAGCCAACAATGAAGAGTAAATATAATACAAAAAGCCAACAATGAAGAGTGAATGTAAGATAAAAAGCCAACAATGAAGAGTAAATGTAATATAAAAAGCCAACAATGAAGAATGAATGTAAGATAAAAAGCCAACAATGAAGAGTGAATGTAATATAAAAAGCCAACAATGAAGAATGAATGTAAGATATAAAGCCAACAATGAAGAGTGAATGTAAGATAAAAAGCCAACAATGAATAGTAAATGTAATATAAAAAGCCAACAATGAAGAATGAATGTAAGATAAAAAGCCAACAATGAAGAGTAAATATAATATAAAAAGCCAACAATGAAGAGTGAATGTAAGATAAAAAGCCAACAATGAAGAGTAAATGTAATATAAAAAGCCAACAGAGTGAATGTAAGATAAAAACCCAACAATGAAGAGTGAATGTAATATAAAAAGCCAACCTTGAAGAATGAATGTAAGATAAAAAGCCAACAATGAAGAGTAAATATAATATAAAAAGCCAACAATGAAGAGTGAATGTAAGATAAAAAGCCAACAATGAAGAGTAAATGTAATATAAAAAGCCAACAGAGTGAATGTAAGATAAAAAGCCAACAATGAAGAGTAAATATAATATAAAAAGCCAACAATGAAGAGTAAATCTCTATATATATAAAAATGAATGTTTGTCTGTTTGTATGTTTGTTTGTATGTCCGGTATACAAATTCGCAGTAGTTCACTAATTCAAACCAAAATTTCCATACATAGGTAAAAAATACGGGGAAGACGATAGGCTATTTAAAAATATATATAAATCAATTATTAAAACTATATATTTTTAGTCAGAAAATGATGATGACGATATTGCTGTATCATGTTTGATTATCAGATACAAAATTATATCGGGAAAAATTCCAAAAAGCAGAGACCACGGGTGAAACCAGTTCATTATTTTGTACGCAGGAACAAAATTCTAACAGAAAAACATTCATTCGAGCAGAAAACAAAAGCCAAATCATCTTTCTATAAAAATATCGCTTCTCAGACACAAAGTTTGCAGCGGGACGTTTCACAAGTGTGACATCCACGGCGCCAATTTATAATTGTAACGAATAGTATTTGAATAAAAACATTTAATCGGGTAAAACACGGGCGTTTCCCGGGTCATTCGTCATTAATATATAGTCACGACCGTCTTTCCTCAATTCCTCATCGCTGTCACGGATGCGCGCGCATCCTCATTATGATTATTATCTTCTATAGAAGCTTCTATCTTTTTAATTATGTATATTTACAAAAAGTCAATTCGCTCGCGCCTCTAGCGGTGAAAATGGGGGGTAATACCAGCTGACCTAATGTACATGTAAAGTTTGGAGCGGGACGTTTCACAAGAGTGACATCCACGGCTCCAATTTATAATTGTAACAAATAGTATTTGAATAAAAGCATTCAATCGGGTAAAACACGGGCGTTGCCCGGGTCATTCGTCTAGTATAATATATAAATGAGTTTTAAAAATTGTAAAAAAAAAAAATGCATCGGCCGGGAATCGAACCCGGGCCGCCCGCGTGGCAGGCGAGCATTCTACCAGTGAACCACCGATGGTTATGAAAAATCCCATCCGTGAGCTTCAGACAGACAAACAAACAGACAGAATAAGGCAAATATATAAGTAGATTTTACCATTTCAGCTTTTATTTTCACTTGCTCACTCGTGATGACAATGCAATTATTTTGAAGTGAAATATAATTGAGTAAAATGTTTAAATAATGGAACGATGACACCTATTCGTTTTAAAAGATATGTACAGTTAAAACCTGTCTATAGCGCCCTCCCTCTTGAGACTCAACAAAATAGGGTGCTATAGAGAGGGGGTGCTATAGACAGGTCACTTTTAATGTACAGGGTGCGGTAGATAAGTAATGAGACTCAGTCTAGAAAAACAAATTTATTGTTCCGATTTGTACAAAACGTTAATATTCTTCAAAGAACTTGCTTTGGGCGTCGACACAAGGTTGCCAGCGCGTTTTCCAAGCTTCATAGGCCCCACTGTAGTCCGTTGGAGTTATCCCAGTTAGTGCCTTCGTGACAGCACGTTGGATGTTCGGGATATCGTCGAAACGATGACCCTTCAGGCATCTTTTTACCTTCGGAAATAGGAAGAAATCAGGAGGACTCATGTCAGGGCTGTATGGTGGCTGTGGCAGAACTTCAACCTTAATTCGGGTCAAATAGCAGGTCGAGAGGAACGCTGTGTGCGCCGGAGCGTTGTCGTGATGGAGAAGCAAGCGTTGAGCAAGGTCCTGTCGCTTCCATTTGAAGGCTTTGTGCAATCGCCGAAGGACTTCTTTGTAGAATTCGGCATTAACAGTTTTCCCCTGAGGTACAAACTCTTTGTGAATTAACCCCCGCTTGTCGAAAAACACAATCAGCATTGTCTTGACTCGGGACTTTGACATTATTGCTTTCTTCGGCCGCGGGATGCCGGTGTGTGCCAATCCGAGCTCTGGGCTTTCGTCTCCGGGTCGTATTGGAATGTCCACGATTCGTCGCCTTCTACTACGTAGTCTAAAAAGTCTAGATTATTTTCCAATTCATTCAACATCTCACGGCAAACGTCCACTCGTCGTTGCTTTTGTTCGGCGGTGAGCACTCGGGGAACCAATTTTGCGCAAACTATCCTCATCATCAAATCTTGCGTAACAATTTGGTGAACCGTAAATTTATTCACGGAGACCTCATCGGCGATCATTTTGAGACTTAAACGACGGTCGGAGTCCAGGAGTTCTTTCACTTTGGCCACCGTTTCATCCACACGACTCGTTGAAGGGCGTACAGATCGTTTCATGTCTTCAACGGAATCCCTCCCGTTTTTAAATTCATTAAACCACCGGAACACTTGAGCTCTTGATAGGGCGTCCTCTTTGTAGGCCTCCGTAATCATAGCAAAAGTTTCTGAAGCAGTTTTGCCCAAGCGAAAGCAAAATTTGATTGCATACCGCTGTTCTATCGAGCGATCCATCTTCAGCGTTTTCACAACTGTCCCGGGCACACAAACAACGTAATACGCGAAGCTCAACCCTCAATGCGCCAGAGCTACGACGCGACTGCGAACCGGTTCTATTGTTAGCTCAGATCCCCCACCACGTGACCTGCAGGTGGAGAACGCACTGCGAGCGACTGAGACGCCGCGCGGCGGCCAGTCTCATTACTTATCTACCGCACCCTGTAAATCGCATCGTACTACATATTTAAAATCGGGCGCTATAGACAATTGACAATTTAAACAATTTTATTGATTATTTTAATCAAATTTTACAGAGGTGGAAAAATAAAAGAGTAAAAGGGCATATGAAGTGTAGGGGAATATATATATAGTTGTGTACAAATGTCTTCAGCAAGGAAGGCTACCCCACCTTGAGAGAGTTCTCCTCCAGACAAGGAGGGGGTCTTCTTGTACACTCCTCCATTCCGCGCCGAGAAAGTACCTATAGATGTGGGTCTTGGCAGACTCCAGGATGGCCAGGGCGTCTAGGCCATGCCCGAAGACCCAGCCCTGCAGGTCAGGGGGCCGTCCGATGATGGTAAATGCCTCCCGGGCGCTATAGAGAGTGAGGCGCTATTTAAAGGGGGCGCTATAGACAGGTTTAACTGTAGTTACTTTTTTGTTGTGGATTAGAGATTATTTTAAATAATAATAAATGTTAAAATATGCATTGATTATTGTGCGAAGAAGCATATAATAAATATAAATGTGATATTTGAAATATTTCAAATTACGATAGGTTTTGGCTAAACCTTCAAGGTGAGTGCAACTCCTGGAACTCCGACCGCAGGAAAACAAATTTTTCATAAACTTCTCCAAGAAACGGCATCAAATCCAAAGGAATAATCACTATCACATACATAATGTATAGCGTGAAGTTCTTCAAGTGAAAGCGCCAGGGACATCGGCAAGCTAGTTGTCCTCAACTGATCAGTGAGGAACGGCTAATTCAAGAACCTGTCCCGCGAGGTCATTTAGGGTCTCATCCACCAATCTTTCTGATTCCTTCCTCGAAGTCTGCTACAACCTCATCACAAGCGAACCTCTCCAAGCATCCTCCGGAGTCTCCAGACCCTATGGATGCTTCTCGGGAGCCAAACACCATCCTAAAGATATATTTAGAATTCCAAAAGGCGCCCTCCTCCAAAAATGCCGCGTTGAGTATCGCTCTGCCCAACCCCTAAAGAAGGGACAGCAAAACCTGAACCAATAGCTTGCGCTTGGTGTTCGAAAACAGTCACCAAAGCGAAAGATTTCAACCAGGATCCTCCTAACACCTAGAAGGAAGAAATTCCACTTGGGATCGATGGACGTGTAGCGGTGGGCCAGCGACAAGTAACTGGAGCGTAGACGAGGCAGACGGGCTGACTCGACGCCGGGTGCCTCGGATAAGACAGAGCGTGCAGGGCCAGCCGTAGAGCGATGTCCTCTCCTTGGTCCCCGAAGAAGCAGCGATGAAAACGCCAAGCTGGTGGAGGGCACATCTACGACAGGTGCACAGCGCCGGAGAAACCGCAAGATGGGATAAGCGGCCAGGCGGGGACGCTCCAACATGCGACGCGCAGTGCGTGTGCTGAGGCCCAAGAACGTCGTGGCCGTCCCGCGCAGGACCACGGCTTCCTCCAAGCTCCTCTCCTGATGCGTTCTCCCCCCGTTTTCCACCACCAGACGCCGGCAGAATGGACCAAGGGCGTCTGCATCGTCGCAGGTGCTCCTCGTCAGCCTGGTGGTGAGTGACGTAGCAGGGCCCGCCAGGTCGCGGACGCGTACTCCACTCCACCTTGAGGGAGCCCGAAGCGATGGCGCCGACAGGAACCTGCAGGCACCGAGGAGAGGTAGGTTCAGTAGGGAGGGAGTGGGCACCACCCGGTGGTTCAGGCTCAGGATGGAGGAGGCCTGTTCCCACAGATCCAGCAGCCGACTGGGCAGCAGCCAGGAACTCGAGGAGGCCATCCAGGCACCGGACTCCGTAACTCACTTTGAGAACGAAGTATTTTAAATCTCTCTTCAACTCTTTTCCCATGTGATGAGTATGCTTGATTTACCCTGTTTAAATGTTGTATAGAGAATATAAAGATACACAGAAATATCTCAAATTTTTTGGAAAACCTTTTAAAAATTCAATATATATATATATATATATATATAACGACATTTGAAAATTATTTCGCATGTGTTTCTTTTGAATGAAAAATCGAAATTTATTTAAAGGAGAAATAACGACTATTCCTATCCTTAGGGATGAAGTAAGATAGGATGAATTGTGAAGAGTAATGATAAACGGAAAAACGGAGCGTCAATCCCTGGACACTTTATTTTTCCGTTCATCATTACTCTTCACTATTCATCCTATCATACTTCATCCCTAAGGTTAGAAATAATCGTTATTTCTCCTTAAAATAAATTTCGATTTTTCGTTCAAAAGAAACACACGCGGGATAATTTTCAAATGTCGTTCTACAATCATAAGCCGCATTATATTGTATTATGAATATATAAATCTTCAAATATATCTTTCACTGAGATTTGGCGTTCTGCGCTTCAGGAACCTGGGTTATAAATATCATATGATTGAATAATTTTTTTTCATTGTATAAATTATTAGAATAAATCTGTTTTTCAATGAATAAAATATGACAAATTTTATGTTTTTTAAAAGAACAATGTAAGCAAAAAAAAAAAAATCTCCCTCTTCTCTAATTATATGTATAAGATATATATTAAAAACAGAGAGAAAATGTTGAAAATATTTCTCAATATTTTACTACTCTCCCTTGTTGCTTCACAGATTGGAGGAGAATCTGTCTGCAATGTGATTGACTCCAGAAACGTCACGTACGACCTCTGTCCTCTAAGAAACCCCAACAGGAACTACCACGCCATCGCCACGTGGGAGCATGAGAATGCCATCTACGCCATGAACCCCTGCGGCCCTGCTCTGGGGAAGGACGGCGTGTTATGTGAGAAGAACGCCACGCTGTGCCGCTACGATACGGTGACAAAGACCTCCACGACACTGGGATATGACGGCACCGCCATTAGCGTACCCAACACCAGCTACCCTACCTTGGAGTACGTCACGGGGAGGTATTGTCTATTCACTCAGAAGTCAGAATCTAAGACTCAGATCGAGTTTCATTGCGACCCAACAAATGGCCGAGGAACTCCTAGAATCTACCCTGAAGACCAAAACTGTATTCAAAAGATTGTTTGGTTCACCTCCGCGGTCTGCTCCGAGGATCAACTAGAAGAGACCAAGGGCCAAGAACTCGACCAGCCCACCTGTACCTACTACGACCCTATCACCTCACACACCTACGACCTGAGCCCGTTCAGAAGGCCAGGCGACTCTCCCTACCGCATTCCCAGCTTCAGGTACAAAAATGAGAATTACCTTCTGAACGTATGTGGAGCAGCCGCCAGCGACACCTCCACTGTCTGCGGTTCCTCTGGAATGTGCAGAACAGGAAAGAATGGTTCAGTTTCCTATGGTCACACCTCAAGGATTGCCTTCAACGTCGAGGAAAAGACACTTTCATTGACCTACGGTCGTGGAGATATATGCAGAGATAGGAAGGCAGACATCAACGTCGAGTTTATCTGTGACCGAAGTGCCGGACTGGGCAAGCCGGTTTACGTGGAGGAAGCGGCCTGCCACGTTCGCCTAGAGTGGCGCAATAGCTACACATGTCCCCATAATCTCCCATCCTGTATTATTTCCCATCAACAACGTGAATACGACCTGACCAATCTCTCCACAGTCGAAGAAAACTGGAGTGTTGAAGACGACAATGGCAATAGGTACTGGCTGAACCTATGCGGAGAACTTCCCCGGGAGATGGGCTGTGGTGACGACACCGCAGTTTGCATGAAGGACGGGAACTCCACCTACTCCCTGGGTAGGACCAGCGACCAGTGGATCCATCACGACTATGACTCTGGCCTCATCATCGAGTATGGTCAGGGAGACCAGGTCTGTCAGCATGGGGTGAACTCCACGGCACAAGTTCAGCTCCTCTGTTCACCATCGGCCCAACCTCCACGACTCCTCTACAAGACCCAGAGCTGTCTCTACAAGTTTGAGTGGGCGACTCCCATCGCCTGCGAACTGTCATCAGAGTCGAGCGTCCCTGTGACAAGAATTGTCCTGTTGGTCCTGACAGCGCTTGTCATCGTGGCGACAGCCTTTGTGGCTGTGTATCGGCTGTGTAGGAAGTTCCCCAAGAAAGTTAGCTCTTCTGACTCTAAAGTTGTCTTACATGTGTAAATTATAGAACAACCATATTTATGTATATATTACATTTTGATTGGACAAGACACCATACTCATTATATTTTGTTAAAAAATTTCCATTAAAAGCATTCTACCCA
Source organism: Cordylochernes scorpioides (assembly GCA_030710605.1). NCBI lineage: Eukaryota > Metazoa > Arthropoda > Arachnida > Pseudoscorpiones > Chernetidae > Cordylochernes > Cordylochernes scorpioides. Next base: position 11,352,805 of record CP092871.1, on the reverse strand, counting down.
TAAATTTTATTCTGACTTCACGATTAAATTGCATTTATTTTGTATACCTTTCAAGAGATATTTTTGATTGTAGGATTAAAGACGGTTGACGATATAAATCAGTTTTTAAAAATTATTTCCCAATTTGAGGTTTTGAAAAATCGCTGAAATAATATATAGTCTCAACTCTCTGCAGTTTCTAAGTGTAGATCAGCGACCACACACGGACATTGTATTTATAGAAAGATGATGATTATATATGATATAATGAATATAAATATATGTGCATAATGATATTTGAAGCATATTGATGAATTATATAAGATAAATTAATATTTATTTCAATACTAGCGGACGTACCCGGCTTCGCCCGGGTTTTACCCTAGTAAAGGTTTGTCTAACGAATCTCTCGATAAAGTGAACATTTTTTCCCGGTCCCTTGAAAAATACTGGATAAGTTGAATAAAATCAATATTAATTGGTTCCCTATGTAATTGGAAGTTAAAGGAATAGTATCTTGCCTTGGAATTGTATCATTATTCTTGTATGGATGTACCCGGCTTCGCCCGGGTTATACCCGAGTAAAGGTTTGTCTAATGAATCTCTCGATAAAGTGAACATTTTTTCCCGGTCCCTTTAAAAGTACTCGATAAGTTGAATAAAATCAATATTAATTGGTTCCCTCGGTAATTGGAAGTTAAAGGAATAGTATCTTGCCTATGAATTGTATCATTATTCTTGTCTCAAATAAATTGCCGTGTCATCCTGAATTTTGTCTTTCCTAATTTTCTACATTACAAAATCATCGTATCATCATGATAATATTTAGAGCAGATTGTTGAATTATAACAGATAAATTAGAATATTTATCTTGATTATTTTTAGGCGAAAAGTTATTTCAAAAATTTTATTTGCTAGAAACCTTCCCAGTACTATACTAAATAACTTCCCAAAGTTTCATGGCGTTCCAATGACTGGTTTGGTTAGGCATAAAGGACAAACAGACACACACACACACATACATTCATTTTTATATATATAGATTACCCTTTTTTGCTTGTAATTCCTTGAAGGTTTGAAATAGAAAAAATCTGAATTTTTAGATCTTTTTGGAGCTTTCTCAGTTCCATGCCGAAGAAGTACTTGTATATGCACATCTTGATAGACACTCTTTTATAGATAAACGGTGCCATTTTTAGTTAAATTCTAAACCTAATCCTTCATTTTACTAGGCTAGCATGTTATCTCTCTGCTTGATCTAAGCTGGATTCAAACGCTCTACTCTTACAAAAAAAAGTAGTTTGTTATAATTTTTTTTAAATATCCTGAATCAAAATGTGACCTTTTTAAAAATATTTATATATATATGTTATATAAAGGTATTATTTGAAATGTTATATAAAGATATTATTTAAAATGTTATATTAAGATATTGTTTTATTTAAAAATATATTTCGTAGATAAAATATTCTGTTAAATCGACCGCCAGAGGTCACTCTTCCCATATAAAAACTCGTTGTTGTTCTTCCCCGTTGGCCAGCCTGCCTGGAGTTCCTAAAGGCCTCTGATAGACTTAAGCCACGCGTCCGCGCGGAGGATTCCGATCACCTGAGTGACTCGGACTCCTCACCTCATGGTTAACACTGGTCATTGGCGGCTGCTCGTAGACGTAACTCTGGCCTGTGCCGCTGCTTAAGATCGGTTTCGCGACCTGCCCTGCGTATGTGATCGCCCCTGACACTGTCTCTGTAACCCAATGACAGAGGGCAAATGGCTTGGCGATTCGACGGCGCGGGCTGCTCGAGAAATCGACTTACGTAGCGACCCATTTGAACGCGCTATGCAATCCAAGGTGTACTTTTCTGGTTGGTCGTCTTAGCACTGGTACCCCCCTCACCAGTAATCTTACCTAAAACTTTAATATATTCATTTTTATAAAAAAAAATATATATATAATAAATAAATAAATAAAAAAAAAAAAATAATAATCTATCTTTTCCCATCAATTGCTGAATCATTCTCGCTTTATCTAATATTCTTATTTAAACAACAGCTGTCTTTCTTTTATTTTCCCTGGCCTGGGGAATCTAACCTCTTTGAACAGCCTTGGTTGCGTGCAGCACCTTGATACTTTGACATTGTGCATTGCGGCTTGTCTGCCTGCTACACCTTTTGTGCTCAAAAATCATACTTTAATCATTGCGGTCTGTCTGCTCTCCACGGTCACCCCTGGGCTCAACACCATTGAACCCGTCTCTGCCACCCCCTGAACTCCGCGGATCACCACCCTGCTCTCCCCCCCCCCCCCCGCCGGTCCTCCTCTACATCCCGGCTCTCCTGGCCTCACCTGGCGATGACCCCTGGCCACCCATCCCCAGGCCCCTCCAACTATGCTTTGTATATATTCCGCTTTATGCGTCCACCGGGGCTCAAAAATCATTCATTTTGGTTAGCAGCCCCGTAAAATAAAGATATTTTCTCTTCCCCGTTGGCCTTAAATGAATTGTTTTTGTTTTTTAGAGTATCGCTGTCGTAAGCGTGACATACATGAATCCTGCCAAGAAGAAAAAGAAGGCCTACAAGCCCATCGTGAACGTCGCCGACCTGGAGAGGGAAGATGAGATGGTGATCTCACGCAACTGCAGCATCCTGAGCTCCATTGGCCATCCTGCCCTGAAATCCCTGCATGAGGATCTGATCCGCTACATCGCCTCGCGGACTGAAATGATCAAAGCCCTCGCTACCAATGTAGAGAACCTCACTGACACCCTCGAGTCCTTCGCAGAGTTGGACGAAATTGAGGAGGCCAACAAGCCCAAGACTGCTTGCCGCGGCACTCAAACCTGCCCTGCTCCTTCCTGCAAGGAAACCAGCTCTCAGACTGACCCAATCAAGCCCGCCACTCCTGCTCCTGCTGCTCTCCCTGCCAAGAAGCCTGCCTCCACTTTGCCTGCTCCTGCTCCAACCAAAAGGAAGCAGTCTGAGGCTCCCAACCCGCCTGCAAAGAGGACAAACCTGAATGGTCCTTCAAAACCTGCGCCTTCCCGCGTATCCAAGCCTGCGGCCGCCCAAGTGATCCTCCATGGAGAAAAATCGGCGGCCCACACAGTGGTCATCTCTGATGACCCACAGGCTGACCCAAGGGAGATGCTAAAAGCTGTCCGCGCTGCCCACACTCTCCCCCAAGGCGTTTGGGCCTCCCTACACACCAAGGGGAAGCTGGTCCTCCACTCCAGTAATCCTGACACCATCCCTGAGGTGACAACCTCCCTGGCCAGCAAGTTGAATGGAATGAAGGTCCGCCAGCAGAAGGAGATCCTGCCACGGATCTGCCTCTTCAAAGTGGATGAGGAGACATCCAACTCCACAATTGAGGAGACCTTCCTGGAAACCGCTGCTGTTAGAAAGCTTCCTGGGGACAAGGTGGTGCGCGTGGCGCACCGTTCTGCACCCAGAAGCGGGACCTGCACCGCCTTCATCGAGGTGGACCTCAAGACCTTTAGAGCCCTGGGCGTTCGCGGGAGAATCGTGGTTGATGGAGTAATCCTCAACTTCGAGGAGTCCATCCGCGCCCGCGTCTGCTTCCGCTGTTGTGGCTTCGGCCACAACTCTGCCCAATGCTCCAGAGCTCCTAAGTGCTTCCACTGCGGTCAAGACGGCCATGAAGGCCGCGCCTGCCAATCCATTGCTGACCAGCGCACCTCCAAATGTGCCAACTGCTGCTCCAAGGGCCTTCCTGACAAGCACGAGGCGAGAGCCTCAAGCTGCCCCATCCTGAAGTCTAGGGCCCTCAAGTTCTAGGCTTCAAGGACCTTCTGCCTCCAACTCCATCTGCCACTTCTACTGGATTCCTGGCCAATTCAATGCTCCTGCCTCACTGCACCTTGGCGCTGTTCCCCTGCTTGCCCAACGTTTCCACTACCCCTGCGACACATCTCCTGCAGCCAGATCCTAGGGTCCCTTGCCACCTGACATCGCGCTTGGGCTCAAAAATCATAACTTTTGGTTAGTAGCCCGTAAAACCATATTTTCTCTCTTCCCCGTTGGCCAGTGGGTCAAAAAGTTATATATTCGAATCGATTCATTGAAGAAGTTAAAATAACGCATGTTGAGCTAAAAAAGATGCAGCCTATCGTAATCAAATCAACGATCGGCCCAGCTGGCGAAAAGGTCAGTATAATCGACACCAACATACTTTTTAAAATTCTTGAAAGATGTGGCATCGAGTACAAAGTTGAAGAAACTCCTTCAACAAAGAAACGAACTCGCGAATCCCCCTCAGTTTCAACACCACGTAGCCATAAGACACCGAGAATGGAAGTTGTCTCACAGCATAATAAAAACGATGTCTCCATGAACAAGGCAACTGAAGTCCCTCAAGAAACGTCCGCAGCTACCCCTTCTCAGGTTAACGAAGAAAACATTGATGAAGATGGTCCTTGGACAAAAGTCACACATGCAAAAAAGCCAAGAACACCACCTGTAATAGCAGAAAATGTAACAAGTTCTGGGACCGTGGCCGAAGAGGTCTCCGCTCCTATCAATAGGACTGCCCATGGTAAGATCCCCCAGGCCCCTACTTCCATTCCTTCCTGTACCCATTCTGGATCCTCTGACTGCTGGGAAGAGATAGATTCTCTTTTCAACAAAAATTTTCATGAGGTAGCGGATATCGCTGCCTCTAACCTTCCTGCTACCACCCGCACTGGGTTATCTGACTCAGTTAAAGACGACGTAAGGCGTATTTTTAACGCTTTACAAACTGAAGTCTTGAGAATCTTCAAAAAAAATGTAAAAATAGTTGAAAATGAGGTCATCCAACTTAGGAAAAGGTTGGCCAAGCCTCCCTCTCCTCCTAACCCCGTTAAAATTATCCCCCAACTAGATACTTCTACTATCCAAATTAGGTCCAACCAACCCACAACTGTACACCCTAGAGTGCCAGCGCTTTCAACCTACGCGCAAACGTTAAAGAACAGTGTAAACCATGTAAAAATTGCCTCAGACAACCTATCTTTCGAGGCCATCAGAGCCAAAATTGCCAAGACTCCACAGTTGAATAGTTGTGATGTGACGGCGGTAACTGGGAAGGACAAAAAACTTGTCCTTCACTTTCCCAATTCTGCAGAATCAAAGCGGTTTGTGGACGGATTTAAGACCGCCAACATTGGCGGACTTAAAGTCCTACCAAACCCGACATTCAGGCCCAGGTTGGCAATTTTCGGCATCCCTGTCGAGAAATCTGAATCTGATCTGGTGTCTGATCTGATGGAAAACCCTGTGATAGCCCCGCAGTTAATTAATAACAGCGGCGGCTTGAAGCTGGTTAAATTGATTAGGAAGGAAGGTTCGCCTTCCACCGCTATCATAGAGGTCAATAAGGGTATCGAGGAAGCTCTCCTTGCACGCGGCCGCGTCACTGTTGACTTCCTGTCCCTCAGGCTCGCCCAGGCGAAACGCGTCTTCCCATGTGGTATCTGCGGTTGCCTCTCTCACAGGACGCACACTGATGGTAAAAAGTGCACCAATGCGCCCAAGTGCGCCAATTGTGCAGGTGCACATTTTACCACTGCCTGTGAAAATAAAAGCGCGCTTAAGTGTCACAGGTGCGGTGACAAGCACAATGCCAACTCCATGATGTGCAAGCACATGCGAGATGCCCAGGATCACTTCAATAAGTTGATAGCCAAATGATTGTTTTCAAGTGCCTACAAATCAATATAAGACGCTCTCAGCCTTGTTTGTATTCAGTATTGAGTGATTGTCGTGAGGAGAACATAGATTTACTACTTTTACAAGAGCTCCCAGCTGCGCGCGGCAAAATCCCATCGCTGCCAATCCCATCTAACAGAGTTTGCTATGGCCCTATTACAAACTCTAGGTTGGGAGCTATGGTCATTGTAGTAAATCCTAGCCTTAAATTTGTTCATTTGTCTCATTTGTCCAGTGTTAATGTCGTGTTTGTCATGTGTGAATTGAGTGGTAAAAGTATTCTTCTTTGTAATGTTTACCTTCCGCCATCATGTGATCCCTCCCCTCTTCTCGATAAGATAAATTATAGCCTTAATTCTCTGAACTATGACGAGGTCATTTTTTGCGGCGATCTAAATGTTGAATCTTTTAGGTGGTCGGATAAACCCCTGCTCCTCAGGCATCACTCACCTAAGAGAGATCTAGTTGAAAACTTTATTGATGCCAACTATTTGCATGTGCTCAACACTCACGGCGCGGTGACGTGGGAGGAGGGCAACCGCTCTTCTTCCATCGACGTCACTTGCTGTAGTGCTGGCCTTGTAAATAGCGTTATCGATTGGCATCCTGAGTACCAGGAGTTGTCTGACCACAAACGCCTCGTCTTTAACCTAAATTTCGCTCCCTCTTCACAGGACAACACCAGATTTAAATTAAACAAATTTAGCGAAATATACTTCAGCTTTGGTCGTGCTGACTGGGATAGAGTTTTTGAACATTTCAGCCAAAAAATAGAAAATATTAATATTTTTTTAGAAAATGTGCGTGACTCATCCTCCCTCGACGATGTAATTAATTTACTCGGCGAAGAGATTTTTCACACATGTCTAAACACCATTCCATCCCGTCCCAGAAGTGATAAATACCTCAAGTCCATCTCTTGGTGGAAATCTGATTTGAATCTTCTCAAAAGGGCCACTCAAAAGGCACAGCGGGCCTTTATAAAGGCACGCGGTGTCGTTAAGGGTGTGCTGGAGGTCTTTTACAAAAGACTTAAGGCAAGATATCGCCGTGCGAGGAGACTGGCTAAGAAAGAAGCATGGAGGGCAGCCTGCTCGCGTTGCGAAATCAGCCCTTGGGGTGGAATCTACAGTTTCATCAAGGGAAATTTTAAGCGCAAACCCCTCTCAGCTCTCCCAGTTGGTAGCGGCTTCACTGAAGGTCCGCGGGACACATTAAATCACGTATTAGATTACTATTTCGGCCGCGTCCCGCCCGATACCATGTTAGAACACAAAGATTTAAGCAAAGTCATCGCATCGTCATCTGATGACGACCCTTTGTTTACAGATAACGAGTTGTTGTTGACAGCGGATAAGGTAAACTTATCTTCTTCTCCTGGTAGTGATGGCATGCCACCTCTTCTTATCGTAAAACTTGTTAAACATTTTCGGACGTTTTTTCTAAGTATTTTCAACAAGTGTTTAACCACTGGCCACTTTCCATCTACATGGAAGCTGGGGGACGTCGTTCTCGTCCCCAAGCGAAGTGGGGAGGACTTTCTCGCATCACACCGTCCAATCACGATGCTGCCTGGTTTGGGCAAGATCCTTGAGCGTCTAATTCTTGCTAGGCTGTCGTGGATGGCCGATAGGATGTGTAAAGCGCCTCCAAACCAGTTCGGATTTAAGCCTTGTAGATCTACTACAGCCGCACTCTTAAATCTAAAATCTACTATTACCCGGACGATTAAAAATAGGAAATCTTGTCTTCTTCTTTCTTTTGATGTTAAAGGCGCTTTTGACAACGTGCTCCACTCCAGTATCTTGAGAGCGTTGCACAAAAGCGTCTGTCCCAGAAATATTTATCACCTGATAAACTCGTTTCTATGTAACCGTGTTGTGAGACTATCTATGAATGGTTGTACTGTGTCGAGACGAGTTTCCAAAGGATGTCCCCAGGGTTCAGTTCTCGGCCCATTCCTTTGGAATATTGTCTTTGATGAACTCCTCACGCTGGACTACAGGAATAATGTTTTCCCGCAAGCCTACGCGGATGATCTGGTCGTGGTGGTCTCGGGATGCCGAACTAGTCAACTTCCCGCGGCCCAACACACCATAGATATGATCGCTAGGTGGTGCAGTTTGCATAAACTGGAACTCAGCGTGGGGAAGTGCCAGGCTATGGTTCTCCTCAGACCACACGGGAGACTGCCTGAACCGCGCCGGGATCTGGTTATCCACGGACGGCCAATCCAATGGTGCGACTCAATTAAGGTGCTGGGAGTGAGATTTGATCAACGTCTATCTTTCTACCAGCACGTAGTTGAAGTCTGCGCCAAGGTCCGCGGCATGTTGCCGCGTTTGACCGCAGCCGCTAATCTCAACTTTGGTTATGGTTACCGCGCCTTGAGAACTCTGTATCTGCAAGTGGTTGTTCCGGCCATTGCCTATGCCTCGGCTGTATGGTTCCCTAATCTTTCTCAACGCTCCTTGAATGTTCTACTGAGTGCTCAAAGGCCTTTCCTAGTGAGAGCTTGTAGAGCTTTCAGATCAACCAGCAACGCTGCTCTAATCTCCCTCTCTAGAGTCCTTCCTCTCGATCTGGAAATCTTGGCTAAAACTGAGCTATACCTTAAAAAGTATGGATTGGTTGACACTGAAATTCCACTCGAGCCTCCTCCCTTTCCACATCCTCTCCCCTACCCCCCCTATTACTCCGCTCCCAGTAATATCCCTGCTCTTTTCTTCCACGTGGCATACTATACAGATGGTTCCAAAACCAGAGATGGAGTTGGCGCCGGCGTGTACAGGTTCTCTTGTCTCGATTGTGCACCTGAAATACGTGAATCTCATGTTCTGTCCCCTCATTGTTCTGTCTTTCAGGCGGAAGCCCTTGGATTGGTTAAGGCTCTTGAAAACGCAACCACTTTACCAAATCATCTAACCTTAGGATTCTTCCTGGACAACCTCTCAGTCGTGAAGTCAGTTCTGAACTCTAAGACTGGTAATTACCTTATCGACAGAGCTCTGCTACTGATTTCGCGATTGAATCGCAATGGGAACAGATGCACCATACAATGGATCAAGGGCCACAGTGGGAACGTGGGTAATGACATCGCGGACACACTCGCAAAGCGGGCTGCTGAGTCTGCTAACCCAAGCTGTTACAAACTCGCTCCTTTGTCGTTTGTAAAATCGGCAATCTACGGCCGGGCGCGTGAAGCATGGGAAAGCAGATTCCTCTCTCTAGCTCCTTCTATCCACACCCGCTTTGGCCTTACTCCAATGAGTCTTTTAGACAAAAGGTATGCGTACATCGTCCCTAGCGAGCACATTGTGGTAGGCCTGCTATCGGGACACACGTGGACGGACAGTTTCGCCCACAGGATAGGCGTCATTGACGATCCTTCCTGCCCTTACTGCGACGCTGACAGGGAAGAAACTCTGTCTCACATCGTGCTTGAGTGCAGCAGCCTTGATGCCCTTAGATTCCCCCTTCTTTCCACCTGTGCAGAAGAATTATGGTACACTCCGCGGTCACTCAAAGACTTTATTTTCAACAGGAGCACTTGGCGAGCCTGCCTGGAGTTCCTAAAGGCCTCTGATAGACTTAAGCCACGCGTCCGCGCGGAGGATTCCGATCACCTGAGTGACTCGGACTCCTCACCTCATGGTTAACACCGGTCATTGGCGGCTGCCCGTAGACGTAACTCTGGCCTGTGCCGCTGCTTAAGATCGGTTTCGCGACCTGCCCTGCGTATGTGATCGCCCCTGACGCTGTCTCTGTAACCCAATGACAGAGGGCAAATGGTTTGGCGATTCGACGGCGCGGGCTGCTCGAGAAATCGACTTACGCAGCGACCCATTTGAACGCGCTATGCAATCCATGGTGTACTTTTCTGGTTGGTCGTCTTAGCACTGGTACCCTCACCAGTAATCTTACCTAAAACTTTAATATATTCATTTTTACAAAAAAAAAATATATATATATAAAAAATAATAATAATAAAATAATAATAATAATAATAAAAATATATATATATATAATCTATCTTTTCCCATCAGTTGCTGAATCATTCTCGCTTTATCTAATATTCTTATTTAAACAACAGCTGTCTTTCTTTTATTTTCCCTGGCCTGGGGAATCTAACCCTTTTGAACAGCCTTGGTTGCGTGCAGCACCTTGATACTTTGACACTGTGCATTGCGGCTTGTCTGCCTGCTACACCTTTTGGGCTTAAAAATCGTATACTTTAATCATTGCGGTCTGTCTGCCCTCCACGGTCACCCCTGGGCTCAACACCATTGAACCCGTCTCTGCCACCCCCTGAACTCCCTGGATCACCACCCTGCTCCCCCCCCCCCGGTCCTCCTCTACATCCCGGCTCTCCTGGCCTCACCTGGCGATGATCCCTGGCCACCCATCCCCAGGCCCCTCCAACTATGCTTTGTATATATTCCGCTTTATGCGTCCATCGGGGCTCAAAAATCATTCATTTTGGTTAGCAGCCCCGTAAAATAAAGATATTTTCTCTTCCCCGTTGGCCGACCCAAAACTTTGTAATTGTGTAAATAATCTTTTCATTTTTTTATTCTTACGCCTTAAGCCAGGCGGTACTTGTACAAAATTATGTTTTTATATGAATTCATACCTCAGCTCAAATAAATCAATATCTGATCAAAACCATTTTTATTATTATTCTTTCAATATTTATGCCACGACTGCTCAACCAGATGATCCAAAACAACAGAAATCTTATCTTTTTAAATTTATATAATATTACAACAAAAATCTTATCTTTTTTTTAAATATATAATATATATATATAGAGGTGTCCTTTAAAGAGATTGATCGCTCATGGATGGTTCAATTATGTACAGTATAACCTACATATAAAGGACACCTAATTGCAGAGCTAAAGTGTCCTTTAGGGAGAGGTGTACTCTTGTCGGTTAAATAGTAAAAATGGTAATTTTGCAAATAAAAACTGTTCTTTATATAGAGGCGTCCTCTAGCGCGAGTGTCCTCTCATGGAAGGTTCTACTGTTTATTTAAATTGATAGAAAGATTATGGAATTTAAAACAAAAAGGGTTTTTAAGTACAACAAACTAGGTTAAAACACAGCAGCCGTTCTATGCAAACTGGAGCATCCCCCTAGTGGTGGCGGTTGGAACTAATTGGCGTCGGCTGTAACGTCAAGCGCTTCTTCACTATTACAACACTTTCTTTCTCAAAAAAAAAAAAATTCTACTGTATCTCAAGTATATATGATTTTCTAGATACAAGGGATATTGTATCAGGTCTAAAAGAAGTACTAATGGAGAAGCAATATCTATAAGCAACTTTCTCAGCTCCTGATAATTCAAAAAATAAATAATAATAAAAGAATGTTGTAAACCTATGTTAATTCTGATAAAAGTAAACAATGCCTAAAGGTTTCGAATTGTTGATAGAAAGATATATTTTGTTATAGATAAATAATAATTTCGATTATTATGATGAACTAGCGCGCCATCTGTTATGAAAATTAGTAACTATTTTAGACGCGTAAGATTCTTTTTGATTTTAAACAATTCCTACTGCCCTTACTGCAATGGAAAAAAATAATTTTTTGATTAATTTCAAATCCCATTAATAATTTTTTCATTGCAGTAAGGGCAGTAGAAATTGTTTAATTTCAAAAAGAATCTTACGCGTATAAAATAGTTTCTAATTTCGATTATTGTTTGAATGAATTGAAAAAAAAAATCCAACCAAAAGACGACTTGTGAGTCGCCGTAAAGTCAGGATAAAATGCTAAAGGTTGATATAATTTGCATAATTATTTAACTACTAGACGAATGGTTATTTCAGTCTAAAATGGCAGCCAGTTCTAAGCCTTATAATTTTCACCTAAATAAAGATAAAAAATATCTGATGAAATCTCCCACTATATCATAGAATGTAAATATTTAGGTGAAGAAAGAGAAAAGACTCTTAAACCTCCTTCTGGAGATTTAGCAACCCACTGAAGTAGGTGAGAACTATTTCAGAAGAGAAAAATATAGCAATATAACTCTATAATTTCTACAGATCAATTGTAAATAGATTCATACACAAAAGAGGTAGTGAGGAAAGTTTTAGAACAGATGTGTAAATTAATCCCTTTTCAAACAAAGGCTCACGTGCACATGGGGAAAGGGAGAAAAAATTACTATATTATTTTGTTGTTGTATGGTTAATCCATACAAGGCAGAACATTGGGACTGCTGTGATAGAGATGCATGGAGACATCTGAGGCTCTTCATTGGACATGACAACAACAACAAAACAGTATAAACTCCCAAGATAGAGAAAATTGCTGTGATAGAGATGTATGGAGACATTGAGTGTAAGAGAATCAGAGGCCGGAACTCAGAAAAAGATTGTTTAATAATCAAGATGACAAGCAAAGAAGAGAGAGTCAAACAAAACAAGCGTAGTAGCCAAAAAAATAAATGCAAAACTGAAGCCTATATACATGTACGCCGGCGATTGGTGGCGTCAGGTCACGTGATGTCTGGCAGGAAGTGGCCGTTGCCATGGGAACAGCCAATGTGCGACGTTACTTTTTCCAACACTCCCGCCTAACGTGCACTCCGTTGTTTCAAACAGTCCAAGTTGGCTCCTTAGTCTTCTATACCTTTCTGGAGGTAGAGCTTTCGTAAATATGTCTGCAGCAAAATCAGCATCGGAAAAACCTATCAGAGTTGTAGTGCAGGAACTCCCACCAAAACAAATACCGATGTTTTTCGTAGCTTTTAAGTATCCAAATATTTTCTTTACTGCGGTCCAATGTGAAGGTCCTGGGTTGTTCATAAATTGGCTAACCCTGCTGACTGCGTAGGCAATATCAGGTCTAGTTCCAGTCATGAGGTACATTAAACTACCAATTGTCTGTCTGTATGGAATCTTGTTCATTTCTTCAATTTCCTGATCATCCTTTGGGCACATCTCTTTTGTTAGTTTTGAGTAAGGATCAGAAGGTACAGATTGCAACTTAATTTCAAGAAGGTTGTAATGTTCAAGTGTTCTTTCAATGTATGAGGCTTGATGCAGAAATAACATTTTAGTTGTTATATCTCGATATATTTGTAGGCCAAGGAAATAATCGGCAGTAAAAGTTTTTATTTCAAAATTGGAATTTAAGTACTGTACTATATCATCTAAATGTTGTTTATTTACACTGCAGATTAAGCAATCATCTACATATATTGCAAGTAATATGTAAGCCTGTTTACATTTCATTGTATAGACACATGAATCTGATATGCTAGGTTTGAGATTAAACTTAATTAAAAACTCATGAAATTTCTTGTTCCACATTCTGGGGGATTGCTTAAGACCATAGATGCTTTTCTGAAGAGAGCAAACATGATTTGGAAAATCTGGGTTTTCATAACCTTGGGGTTGTTCCATGTAAAGTTCTTCTTCCAAATCACCATTCAAGAAGGCAGATTTTACATCTAATTGAATCATTTCCATATCAAGTAATGCACAAAGTGATAAGATTGTTCTAATTGAATCGAATTTTACTACTGGAGAAAAAGTTTCACCATAATCAAGTCCTGGTTTTTGTGAATAACCTTTCGCAACTAGTCTAGCCTTAAACATTTTATTTGATCCATCTGCATTTTGCTTTATTTTGTATACCCACTTGCATGCAATAGCTTTTCTGTCTGATGGTAGTGTCACATAAGTCCATGTTTGATTTTTCATCAAGGAATTGAATTCATCGTCCATAGCTAGTTTCCACTGTTTTGAGTTTTGTCCTACAATTGCATCTTCATAGTTCAATGGTTCTTGGTCATGGACATAACAAGCATATGAAATAGCTCTTGTACAGCTGGTTGATGTTTGTTCCTTTTCTCTGATTCTATTCCTGAGAGGGTATCGACATGATTCTTCTGGTTTGGAACTGGTATTTGTGCTATCAACACTTTCTTCACTATATATAGTTACCTGCTCTTGTTGGTTATCCTGAATATTTTCTGATGTATTAGCTTCAGTAAATATTACATCTCTGCTTATGATAATTTTTCTAGCAATAGGATCCCACATTCTATAATTTTTGTTAGTTTCAGTATATCCAACAAAAAATGTACGAAATAGATACCATTTTTACCCAACTAAAGTCCATACATAATGATATTGATTTTACCATAGAAACAGAAAACAATAAGAACTTACCATTTCTAGATGTACTTATACTAAAAACACAAAACCAATATACAACAGAAATATACCATAAACCAAACTCCTCTCCAGATTATATACACTTTTCCTCTTATTGCCCCCTCAGTCACAAGATCAACACTGTAAAAACCCTCTCAAAACGAATATATACACATTGTTCCATCCAACTCTCAAAAGATACAGAAACCCAATTTTTGATCAATAAGCTCACTTCTAGTGGTTATCCGAAAAACTTTATATTAAGACATTTCCATAATCCCTCTCTTATAAGAAATAATCATGTTTATATAAATCAATATGTATATTTCCCTATTCCCATAGTAGTACCAATATAGCCAGAATTTTAAGCAAACACGGTATAAGAACATATTATGAAAGCAACCCGAGTATAGCAACCATAATAAGAAACCCCATTACAAGAAACAGTATTCCTATAACAAAACTATACAATAGCAAAGCCGTATATTCCATACCATGCAACCAATGTAATAATGTATATGTAGGTGAAACAGGCAGATATATAAAAGACAGAATAGACGAACATAGAAGAAATATTAAAAACAAAGACCCCAAATCTCTAATAGTACAACATATTAGAAACACAGATCACGATTTCAACCTAGCAAACCCTAATATTCATTATACAAACATAAATAGTAAATACAAAAGATTAATACTGGAAGCACTGATTTCATCAAAATATAATAGCATAAATAGACACATAGATATCCCAGAGACATATGATAGGCTGGTCCAAAACTAAAATAGAATTATCCGATTTCTCTTCATCACACCACTTAACAATATTGCATATAATAATATCAACCAATTGACTAATATACACATAGCAATAAATTTCTTAAATACTAAAATATAAAACTTCATAAATGATCCTAAATATGCAAAAAACAGCTTATATATATATATATATATGTATAAATAAATATATGGCATATACTGGATATAAATTATTGATCAGCTGGTATTTCTAGGGGCAATACGCCTCTCTTTGTCAGGGCTTTTCTTTGATTTAAACTAAATCACGCGGGCATGTGATCCACTCACGCTATACAAGACTAAAGCGAGGAACCATTTAAATAAAATATATATAACTGTAAATACATGATTACTTGAAATTGTATCTAATATTCCTGTAGAAGGGCAGCTTGCGCCCGAAAGCTCGAATGATTTTTCAAATAAAGAAACTTATCCTTTTTGAATCTATTCGTTATTAGAATACTCTTTTTGTCTAATTTCTTTCTGTTATCTTTTAGTATATGCACATAAGCGTTACATCCAAAAGTTTTCAAATGTAAGATGGAGGGTTTTCTCTTGTACCATATTTCATAAGGTGTAGAATTTCCCAATACTTTAGTAGTACATCTATTTAAGAGATAGACTGCTGTGTTTACGGCTTCAGCCCACAGCTCAAGCGGCATTTTTCTTCCATGTAACAAGCATCTAGCTGATTCAACTATTGTTCTGTTATCTCTTTCAGAAATTCCATTCTGTTCTGGGGCATATGGAGCAGTGAGTTCATGAACAATTCCTAGAGATTTTAGATAATCAGAAAAATTCTTATTTAAGAATTCCGTGCCATTATCTGTTCTGAATCTTTTTATTTTATTTCCAGTTTCAGTCCTAACTCTTTTTACAAATTCTTTAAATTTCTCAAGTACATCTGATTTATGCCTAATGAAGTAGGCCACTCTAAATCTCGAAAAATCATCCTTGAATGATACAAAATATAATGATCCACCTGGTGATCTTTTACTCATTGGTCCACAAACATCTGAATAGATCAGCTCTCCTGGATAGGTCGAATTTGGACTTGTTGACGCGTGAAAAACATTTCTATTTTTTTGTTTTCCATAGATGCATGCTTCGCATAGCAAAGAATCAGGCATTTCTCTAATTTTAATGTCTTCTTCAAAAACATTATTTTCAAACATTTGGGTTAATTTTATAGGATTTACATGACCCATTCTTTGATGCCATATATCTAGACTTAACTGAGCAACATGAGTTTGTGAAAATTGCTTTGCTTTAATAAAAATTCTATAAAGATTTGAATTGTCCTTTATTCCAGTAACTAGCACTTTCGAATTTTTAGTCAATTTTATCTGATTTCCTTTACAAATGAGCGTCAAACCATGTTTTGTTGCAGTAGATATTGAGAAAAGATTGGTCTCCAATTCAGGTATATAGAGAACATCCAAAAGATTTGCATTAATTTTCTGACTATCAACATAAGAGAGAATATCAATATTTCCCTTACCTTTTGCATAGATCTGCTTTCCATCTCCAAGGCACACAGGATGAACACCTTCTGGTATTTCTTCGAACGTAGAGAACCATTCTCTTCTGAAAGTCATGTGATCCGTTGCTCCAGAATCTGCAATCCAGGAATCCTTTGTTTCAGCGAGGAAGGCACTTGTCTCAGCTGAAAAAGCACAGCTATCATCTCTGGCTGAAGAACTTGGCTGTTGTCCTTTTTGTTCTTCCTTTCTTTTATAGCATTCTTTCCACCAATGTCCTTTCTTCTTGCAATATCCACAGTGTGTGTTCTTCTTTTTATCTTTAATGGATTGTTGATGCTGCTGTTGTTTGTTGGAAGCTGTTGAATTTCTGTTGAACTTTGAAAAAGTCATCAAGGCATTATCTGGTTTAAAATTTCCTGAAGAATCCCAATGATCCTGTAAGCTTTCTTCTTTCAGTAATCTTGCCGTCAAGTTTTCTAGTGTCTTTTCTTCTGATGAAACTGAATCCCATGCTGTTATGAAATTCTTGTATTTATCAGGCAAGCTGCAAATTATCTTTGTAATTAGGGCAACATCAGAGATTGACTCACCTAGATCTTTCATTTGTTGTGCCAGAGTTTCAACTTTGGAAATGTGAGTAGCAATGTTATCATTTGGATTCATTTTATATTCTCGAAAAATCTTTGTTGCAGCAAATATTTGTTTGTTTCAGATTTCAGTTCATATATTGTTGATAATTTCTTCCACATTTCTGCCGAAGTCTGGCAATTAACAATCTGTTGAAGATATTTAAATTCTAGAGCAGTAGTGATCAGCATTTTGGATTTTGCATCTTTCTTTTTCCATTCAGAGAATTTTGCAATATCCTCTATTTCAGGTTTTACTTCAGAGCCATCAGTTATACTGAGAAGATCTTTTGCTTCTAGAATAATCTTCATTTGAAATTTCCATAGATGAAAATTATCGCCGTTGAATTTTTGAATTTGTAGAAGTTCAGTTGTCATCTTGAGCAAGCAAACGAATTTCAGCTTAGATAAACAAAAATATTTGATACCAACCAAGCCCTGCTGCCATGTAAGAGAATCAGAGGCCGGAACTCAGAAAAAGATTGTTTAATTATCAAGATGACAAGCAAAGAAGAGAGAGTCAAACAAAACAAGCGTAGTAGCCAAAAAAACAAATGCAAAACTGAAGCCTATATACATGTACGCCGGCGATTGGTGGCGTCAGGTCACGTGATGTCTGGCAGGAAGTGGCCGTTGCCATGGGAACAGCCAATGTGCGACGTTACTTTTTTCAACATTGAGGCTCTTCATTAGACATGACAACAACAACAAAACAGTATAAACTCCCAAGATAGAGAATATTGCTGTGGTAGAGATGCATAGAGATATCAGAGGCTCTTCATTGGACACAACAGCAACAGCAATAGAGTATACACACCCAAGATAGAGAAAATTGCTTTGATAGAGATGCATGGAGATATCTGAGGCTCTTCTTTGGACACGACAACAACAACAAAACAGTAGAGACTCCCTAGGCATTGGCCCTAATAAAAGCCTTTTTGTTGTTGTTTGTTTATTGATAAAAATGAAGTAAGTGTGAGACTATATGGTTTTCTAATATATATTGTCGCGTTGCAAAATAGACGCGAGGAGAGGTAAACACGATCGGATTTTATTCTCTTTAACGGTCTACCTTAAAAGTATATCTACGCGTATTTATATAGCTATACTAGCGGGTGTACCCGGCTCCGCCCGGGTTTTACTCGAGGGAATGTTTGTAGTCTAGTATGTTGATATAATAAATCTATCTGAATATTAGGAAAGGTCAGATAATTTTTTTGTAGGGTGATGCTCTGAAAAAGAACGCTATACCACTTTATCACTAAACAAATTGGCGAGTCAAAAATAAGCAACCTAAACAATCCATTAGCTTTGCAAGATAAGAAAAGAAATAGAGAAATGCATGCAAAATTCTCAACACAAATCAAAATCTTTAATCCTCAGAAGTAATGTATATTAGGTAGGATGAGGTTTATTTTGTTTCTATTACATTACATCATCTTTAAATCTCAAAGCAGAGCAAAACTGGCATACCCAAGACATTTGGTCTATATCGACAGATGAATCAGCTTTATAATCAATATGGGCATTATACTGCAAACCTGAAAACGGCTTATGAGTCCAAAGCTGAATACACTGAACAGGAACTTGCATAGTTTGTGTAGCTGCGACGCGGGCTTCAGAATACCTAAGACGGCGAAGCGCACAACGCGTCTCACTTTGAAGTGGTGTCTCAATAGCTCTAGCATTCCTATATCTCCGGGAAGCAGCCGTATTCCTACCAAGTAAACGTCGGCTGTGGCGAGGTATATTCTGAAAAAAAATTTAGATTGAGATTAATAACAAAAGCTTCAAAACCAGCAATTTCTAAACAAAGCATAAAAATTTCCTGTCTTTTTTAGGTAAAAATCAAAATTTTTAAATTTTTTATTCAAAATAACCTTCAGATATGTTAAAAAGATTTTAAAAAACTAAAATCATAATATTATTACCAAAATATTAATGTACAAAACCAGTTATCATTAAAAAGCTTCAAAAATAGACCAACCGCTGGATACGGCAATGAAAAAGCATGCTTTTTTGAGGTGAAAAATAGAAATAATTTTCTAAAATACAAAATACAACCCCTATATGTTAAAAAAACTATAAATAATCTAAATATAAAATATTTAATCAAATAAATTAAAATATCTTTAAAAAAATTTTGAAAAAGGACTTCAAAAAGACAAATAAATGAATCCGTAAAAGAAATCCCTTGCTTATTTAAAAATATAAATAACCTATTTTTTAGATACAACCCATATATGTAGAAAATATAATAAATAAACTGTATTCAAAATATCAAAGCAATAATTTAAAAATTCCATAAGAAAATTTAAAAAAGGACCTCAAAATGACCCATAATTGAACACAATGAAATTGCTTGCTCTTTTTTGCGATTAATAATAAAAAACCCAAATATTTAAAAAAACACAACACCTATATGTTATAAATACCACAAATAATTTGTATTTGAAAGATCTAAATAATTAAATAAAAATTTCTTAAGAAATATTTGAGAAGGGCCTCATAATGACAATCTGTAGTATTTTAAATAATTACAACTCTCTTTAAAGCAACAAAAGAATTATTTATTGCATTTAGCAAGACAAGAAAACAAAACAAACACGGGAAGCCAAAACAAAACTTATAGGTTAGTTCCTATTCCAAATCTAGCTTTCACACAGAGTATTCAAAAATAAAATACAACAATCCCTCCCCTGTGTGGAAGCTTCTATCAAACAAGTCCGAGAGAGTTTATACAGTTTTTAAGTTTCTCCTTGGGAAGACTCTTTGTTAATAGGTCCGCTTCCATTTCGTCACTCCTAACGAATTCAAGGTCGATTGTTCCTTCTTCCACAGCATCTTTTATAAAATACAAATTTCGGTTTATATGTTTCGTCCGGGAAGTTATTTTTTCAGATTTAATCCACTTGATAGCAGATTGACTATCTGTTCTAAGCGTTGTAGGAAAGTTCGCATCCTTACATAGTTCTTCTAAAAGTCCTTTAATCCATTTTACTTCGCATATCGAAATCAGTTCGGCTTCGCATGTAGACAGAGCCACCAAACTTTGTTTCTTGCTTCTCCAACTGATCAGGTTGTTTCCCAGTTTAACTGTGTATCCGGAATAGGACTTTGCATCACTTGTTGAACACCAGCTTGCATCTGTGCTGACAAGAATGCTATTTTCTGATGGCTTGTATCTTAACATTTTATATCTGGTGCCCTTCAGGTATCTATATATTCTCTTAACTCCTGTTAAATGTACTTCTCTTGCATCATTGCAAAATCGGGATAAATTGCTCACATTAAAAGAAATATCTGGACGAGTTCCGGTTGCCAAATACATCAGGGATCCGATCATCTCTTGATACAATGTCCTGTCTACTGGTTTGGAGTCTTGACATTCATCAAAACTTTGGTCTCGATCTCCCGGAGTTTGTACAATGTTACATTCCTCGAGTGAAAATTTCTTCAAGATTTTATCGATATAATGGGCTTGTGATAGACCAAAACCGTATTCTGTTTTCTTTATCTCTATACCAATGAAAGGTTCGTTCTCTCCTTTTTCTTTTAAAGTAACAAATCTTCCTATCTCTGATGCTAGTTTTTCATTAAAGGTTTTATCCGTTCCGGCTATTATTAGATCATCCACGTATAAACCCAATATTCCATATTCCTTTCCTTTTCTAAAAGTGTACACACATGGATCATATTGCGATCTTTCCATTCCCAGTTGTATCAGTATCTCGTTGTGTGTGTGTGATCTTTTTATTCCAACAATGTCCCGATTGTGGAAGTCCATATATACTTTTTAACAATTTGCAAACTTTGTCTTCTTCACCTTTTTCAACAAATCCTTCCGGCTGTTTCATAAAAATAGTTTCCTTCAATTCTCCGTAAAGGTAGGCGGTCTTCACATCATATGATGTTATAACCAAATTCATCTGAGCTGCTAGGGCTACAATTGCACGAAGACTTTCTTTTCTGATCACTGGTGAAAAAGATTCCTCATATTCTACGCCATATTTTTTATTACAACCAATAGCAACTAATCTAGCTTTTCTTCTATAAACACCCTCACCAGGCGTACTCTTTATGCTAAAGATCCATTTGCAGTTCATGATCTTCATATTCTTTTCTCTTTGAACGAGAGTCCATACCTTATGCTTGTCAATAGAGTAAAGTTCTTCTTTTTCATTGCTTCGAGCCATTCATATTTATTCTCGCAGTTAATCGCCTCCTCATAATTTTCGGGAATACTTTCTTCTGGTTCTAAAATAAAATTCACATTATTTCTTTCTTTTATTCTTTGTGAACGTCGAACGTCTTGTTCAAGCAATTTCATTTCTTCTTCTCTCAGTTTTGCTCTGTGTTTTTCCTCAAAAACTTTTTGAGTATCTCCCCTTTTGCGACCTGACCTTACAATTCTTTCCTCGTTAGGTTCGTCTAGCGTGGGAATCGTTTCTTCATTCAGTTCTGAGGTTTCTGGACGCGTCCGAAGGTCGATTTCATTATCATTTACCTCTTCCTTTTTATATGCAAAATGGTCGTAATTTGTGTCTTCTTGAAGATTTTTTGCATAATCAATTCCTTTCTCATTTTCGACAAATTTTACTGATCTTACTTCTTCTATTTTCTTAGTGATTATGTCATACACTCGATAAGCCTTTCTTTTCAGAGAATAGCCTACAAAAATACCTTTTCGACTTTTAGGCATAAATTTACTTCTATGTTGTTGTGTAATGGGCCAAAACGCCAAACAACCGAATATTCTGAAATGTCGAATGGAGGGTTTTCTTCCTTTCCATTTCTCCATTGGTGTATCAAGCTTGATTGACCTATGTGGAGTACAGTTTTTGACATATGATGCAGTAGCGACTGCCTCCGCCCAGAAAGCCAAGGGTAATCCTGAATCAAACAATAATGTCCTTGCTGTTTCAATTAGGTTTCGGTTTACTCTCTCCGCAACTCCGTTACTTTGTGGCGAGTAGGTGGTGGAGAGTTGGTGGTGTATTCCATTTTTAATTAAGAAATTCTTGAATCTGTGATTAGTGAACTCTGTGCCATTATCAGTACGCACATCCTTTATTTTCAGGTTTAGCTCATTTTCCACTCTTGCCTTAAATTCTTCAAACTTCCCCAAAGTTTCATCTTTGTTTTTCAGAAAGTAGACAAAGGTTCTTCGGCTGAAGTCATCAACCAGAACAAAAAGGTATTTTGATCCACCTAGAGATTGGTATGGCATTGGACCACACAAATCCATATGCACCAATTCAATGGGTTTGGTTGTACAGTTGGTGGTAACGGGATGGTAAGGTTGTCGAGTCAATTTCCCCGTTATACAAGCTTCACATTCTGGCAAGTTCTTAATTTTAACATTTAACCCCAATACCACATTCCGTTGAATTATCTCTTTCATGTACGCTTCGTTCAAATGATTCAGTCTTCTATGCCACAAGCTGATATTGTCATTTGAGAAATCATCTTTTGTGGTCATGACATTCTCCGTCTTTTCCGAGTATTCATCTCTGGACCTTGTTTCCATTACATACATCCTATCCTGGATTTGAGCCTCTGCAATTAAATCATCCTGTTCATTGTAAATCTTTGCTCCATCTCTATTGAAAATTACAGTATTTCCTTTGTTAGTTAATTCGTATATTGATAAAAGATTAGACCTTAAGTTAGGTACATGCAGAACTCCTTTAATTTGAACATTCTCAATTCCGTTTTCGGTACAAGTAGAAACCTTGATATCACCTTTAGCTGTAGCATGTGTAACTTTACCTTCTTCTGCCAAATTTATCTCACTTTCATAAGGCATTACATTTTCCATCCAGTCCAAGTGTGGAGATAAGTGCGTAGTACACCCTGAGTCAAGACACCAGGTTTGTATCTGACTATAATTATTTGAGGAGTTTTCAAAAACTCGATCTGTGCTGGTATTGAAAGTTTGTTCCGCAGGCTTGCTTGAGACGGTATTCGCATTATTTCTGAAATTTTGTTTGTTATAGTTCGTATTTGAATTTGCATTTCTTTTCCCATGTTGTTCTTGAGTTCGCTTATTTTTGAACCAGCAATCTTTAGCTAAATGTCCTTTTTTATGGCAAACAAAACACTCCTTTTGTCGATTCTGTTGATAGTGATTTCTTCTGTCTTTACTTCTGTAAGCCTGTTCATTTTCATCAGAATGACTCCCATTCATCCCAGAATTCATTCGATTCTCTTCCTCTCTAAGTGACTGCCGAATTTCATCAAGAGTTAAGTCTCTTCTAGTTCTCAGTACAACAGCGATCTTTTCCAATCTTGGATGGATACCTCGCACAACATGAAACGCTAGTTCTCTTTGGGATATTTGGTGTCCGAGTGAAGAACTTTGAGAGGCAATATTTTTGGCTCTAGCCATATATTCATTTATGGATTCATTATTTTTCATCTTGATATTCTTAAGTTCAAGTCCAATATCAATGATCTTATCTTCTAGGTTGCCTGTGTAGATTTTCTTTAATTCATCCCATACTTTCTTTGCTTTAGTTTCATCTAGAAACATTCCTGATTGTTCATCTGATAGAGTTGTAACTATAATTCCAAAGGCTTCGTCATTCTTTTCACTCCATATTTGCCAAGCGACTTCATCTTTTATATCAGGCTCGGGATCCGAAATTACGCATTTAAATAATTTCTTTCCACGTAAAAGTGCTCCGACTTTTAAAGCCCAAATCGGATAATTTGTTCCTGTTAAAAGTTCAATTTTTGTCGTTGGCGAAAAATTGCAATCCATTTTAGCCTTGTTTTCAACTTTTAAAATTAAACAATATAGTTTAAAGGTAGTTTATAATTCAAAAATGTTTTTTTTTTCAATCCTTATATTTAAAACTTTCTTTTATCAATATAATTCAAATTCTATTGAAAAATATTTCAAAATTTACATACCTTGATGCAGAAGAGATCTTTGTTTACCGATTAGAATAAACGTATCAAACTTCTGATAAAATATTTTCGCTTTTTCTCAAGTTTTAAATTGAACCGCGGTCTGCTACCATAAATTGTAGTATTTTAAATAATTACAACTCTCTTTAAAGCAACAAAAGAATTATTTATTGCATTTAGCAAGACAAGAAAACAAAACAAACACGGGAAGCCAAAATAAAACTTATAGGTTAGTTCCTATTCCAAATCTAGCTTTCACACAGAGTATTCAAAAATAAAATACAACACAATCACATAAACATATCAATAAAATATCTTGCACCTTAGTGAAAAAAATAGAAATAACCCAAAATTTGTTTACAAAACAACCCATATATGTGGAAAACACCATAAATAATCTACTTTTAAAATATCTAAGCAATTAATTAAAATTTTGTTAAGGTCCTCAAAAAAGACATAAAATTGAGCACATTAATGAAATTTCAAGCTTTTTAGTGAAAAAAAAAGAAATAACCCAATTTTTTTTACAAAACAACCCATATAAGTGGAAAACACCATAAATAATCTGTTATTAAATTATCTAAACAATTAATTAAACATTTTGTTAAGGTCCTCAAAAAAGACATAAAATTGAGCACATTAATGAAATTTCAATCTTTTTTTGTAAAAAATAATATAAATAACCTTAATCTTATAAAAATACTAACCACGTAAGTTAGAAATAGCATATGTAATCTGTATATAAAATAAAAAAGAAATAAATTAAAATTAGCCTAAAAATTTATCTAAAAAATAAAATTGTTCTCATCAAGTAAGGCTTTAACTTTTTTTGGTATAAAATATGAAAACTATAAAATAAAAGTATCTTACCATGTATAAAAGTTATTAAAATATATATAAAAAAGATTAAAACTAATTTTCCAAGAAGCGCAAAAGTGTAAACACTTTTGAAAGTGTAAACACTTTAACTCTGTTGAATTTTTTTGTATTTTTTCGATAACAGCAAAGTTATGTATGTTAAAGTTAGGAAAAATATTTTGATGTTAAGCAAAACCTGCTCCATCTCGTTTTACATAAATGTTGAAAATTTGGTCGAAATTGATGCATTGTAACGAAAGTTCATAGTGATGTTCACTTATGAAATTTCCATTTTATTAATATAGATGACATAATTAAAAACTATGTAAATCAATACAATCTAAAAATTATGCAAATAAATTAACCACGCTACAATCCTTATATATATAGGTGACCCAGGATCCTGAAGCATGTCCATAGATTGCCAACTACCCGTTACTAAAAAAAAAAAAAAATAGCTCTCTCTCTTTACTTAACGTGAAATAATATAAAAAAACTCATTAGAGAGATTTTTTTGGCTAATTTCTTTATCTATTCTCTAAATAAATATGATGGACTCCACCATCCTACATTCTCCATTTTATATATTTATTTTACCATTTCAGCTTTTATTTTCACTTGCTCACTCGTGATGACAATGCAATAATTTTGAAGTGAAATGTTGAGTAAAATGTTTAAATAATGGAACGATGACACCTATTCGTTTTAAAAGATATGTACAGTTAAACCTGTCTATAGCGCCCTCCCTCTTGGGACTCAACAAAATAGGGTGCTATAGAGAGGGGGTGCTATAGACAGGTCACTTTTAATGTAAATCGCATCGTACTACATATTTAAAATCGGGCGCTATAGACAATTGACAATTTAAACAATTTTATTGATTATTTTAATCAAATTTTACAAAGGTGGAAAAATAAAAGAGTAAAAGGGCATATGAAGTGTAGGGGAATATATATATAGTTGTGTACAAATGTCTTCAGCAAGGAAGGCTACCCCACCTTGAGAGAGTTCTCCTCCAGACAAGGAGGAGGTCTTCTTGTACACTCCTCCATTCCGCGCCGAGGAAGTACCTATAGATGTGGGTCTTGGCAGACTCCAGGATGGTCAGGGCGTCTAGGCCATGCCAGAAGACCCAGCCCTGCAGGTCAGGGGGCCGTCTGATGATGGTAAATGCCTCCCGGGCGCTATAGAGAGTGAGGCGCTATTTAGAGGGGGCGCTATAGACAGGTTTAACTGTTTAGAAATAGGGAATCATATAACTAAACATTTAACTGTAGTTACTTTTTTGTTGTGGATTAGAGATTAATTTAAAACAATAATAAATGTTAAAATATGCATTTATTATTGTGCGAAGAAGCATATAATAAATATAAATGTGATATTTGAAATAATTCAAATTACGATAGGTTTTGGCTAAACCTTCAAGGTGAGTGCAACTCCTGGACCTCCGACCGCAGGAACACCAAATTTTTCATAAACTTCTCCAAGAAACGGCATTAAATCCAAAGGAATGATCACTTCCGCATACATCATGTATAGCGTGAAGTCTTTCAAGTGGAAGCTCCAGGGATATCTGCAAGCTAGCTGTCCTCAACTGACCTGTGAGGAACGGCCAATTCAACAACCTGTTCTTGGAGGTCATTTAGGGTCCCCTCCACCAACCCTGCCCGAGCCTTCATCGAAGTCTGCTACAACCTCATCACAGGCGAACCTCTCAAAGCATCCTTCGGAGTCTTCAGCCCCTATGGCTGCTTCTCGGAAGCCGAACACCAACCTAAAGATATGTTCAGCATTACAAACAGCGCCCTCCTCCAAAAATGCCGCGTTGAGAGGCGCTCTGCCAAACCCCTAAAGAAGGGACAGCAAAACCTGAATCAATAGCTTGCGCTTGGTGTTCTAAAACAGTATCCAAAGCGAAATATGTCAACCAGGATCCTCCTAACAGCTAGAAGGAAGAATCTTCTATCGGGATCGGTGGACGTGTAACGATGGCCAGCGACAGAACGATGTTCGCTGCATGGCCACCAAAGAAGCAGCGACAGAGGGATAAAAACGCCAGGCTGGTGATGAACATGTCGACGACAGAGGCTCAGCACCAGAGATGCCGCGAGATGGAAACAGCGGCCAGGCGGGGACGCTCCAACATGCGACGAGCAGTGCCTGCGCTGATACGCAAGAACCATGCCGTTCCGCGCAGCACCGCAGCTTCCTCCAGGCTCCTCTCCTGATACGCGCTCCTCGCGTTTTCCGTCACGAATCGTCGCAGGTGCTCTCCGTCAGCCTGGTGGTGAGCGACGTAGCAGGACCCGTCAGGTCGCGGATGCGCACTCCTCTCCACCTTAAGGGCACCCGAAGCGATGGCGTAGCCAGGAACCTGCAGGAACCGACGAGAGGTAGGTTCAGTAAGGTAGGAGTGGGCACCACCCAATGGTTCAGGCTCAGAATGGAGGAGGCCTGCTCCCACAGATTCAGCAGCCGACGGGCGAGGAACTCGAGGACAAGAAGGACATCAAAGCACCGGACTCCGTAACTCGCTTTGTGAACGACATATTTTAATCTCTCTTTAACTTATTTTCACATCTAATGTGTATGCTGGATTTACCTTGTTAAAATGTTGTGTAGATAATATAAAGATACAAAGATACACATTTCCAATTTTTGGATAACTATATTTAAATTCAATTATACATCTTCAAATATATTTTTTCACGGGCAGTTGTGTGGCGCTCTGCGCTTCAGGAACCTGGGTTATAAATATCATGATTAAATAAAAATATTTTTTATTGAATGATTTATTAAAATAAATCAGTTTTTCAATGAATAAAAAAATGACAAATTTATATATATAAAAAAATGTAAGCAAAAAGAAATCTCTCTCTTCTCTAATTATATGTAAAAGAAATATATATTAAAAACAGAGAGAAAAAAAGAAAATGTTGAAAATATTTCTCAAGATTTTACTACTCTCCCTTGTTGCTTCACAGATCGGAGGAGGATCTGTCTGCAATGTGATTGACTCCAGAAACGTCACGCACGACCTCGGTCCTCTAAGAAACCCCAACAGGAACTACCACGCCATCGCCACGTGGGAGCATGAGAATGCCATCTACGCCATGAACCCCTGCAGCCCAGCTCTGGGGAAAGACGGCGTGCTATGTGAGAAGAACGCCACGCTGTGCCGCTACGATACGGTGACAAAGACCTCCACAACACTGGGATATGACGGCACCGCCATTAGCGTACCAAACACCAACTACCCTACTTTGGAGTACGTCACGGGGAGGTATTGCCCATACACTCAGAAGTCGGAATCTAAGACTCAGATCGAGTTTCATTGCGACCCAACAAATGGACGAGGAACTCCTAGAATCTACCCTGAAGACCAAAACTGTATTCAAAAGATTGTTTGGTTCACCTCCGCGGTCTGCTCCGAGGATCAACTAGAAGAGACCAAGGAACAAGAACTCGACCAGCCCACCTGTACCTACTACGACCCTATCACCTCACACACCTACGACCTGAGTCCATTCAGAAGGCCCAGTGACTCTCCCTACCGCATTCCCAGCTTTAGGTACAAAAATGAGAATTACCTTCTGAACGTATGTGGAGCGGCCGCCAGCGACACCTCCACTGTCTGCGGCTCCTCTGGAATGTGCAGAACAGGAAAGAATGGTTCAGTTTCCTATGGTCACACCTCAGGGATTGCCTTCAACGTCGAGGAAAAGACACTTTCATTGACCTATGGTCGTGGAGATATCTGCAGAGATAGGATGGCCGACATCAACGTCGAGTTTATCTGTGACCGAAGTGCCGGACTGGGCAAGCCGGTTTACGTGGAAGAAGCGGCCTGCCACGTTCGCCTAGAGTGGCGCAATAGCTACACATGTCCCCATAGCCTCCCAACTTGTATTATTTCCCATCAACAACGAGAATACGACCTGACCAGTCTCTCCACAGTCGAAGAAAACTGGAGTGTTGAAGACGACAATGGCAATAGGTACTGGCTGAACCTATGCGGAGAACTTCCCCGGGAGATGGGCTGTGGTGAAGACACCGCAGTTTGCATGAATGACGGGAACTCCACCTACTCCCTGGGTAGGACCAGCGACCAGTGGATCCACCACGACTATGACTCTGGCCTCATCATCGAGTATGGTCAGGGAGACCAGGTCTGTCAGCACGGGGTGAACTCCACGGCACAAGTTCAGCTCCTCTGTTCACCATCGGCCCAACCTCCACGACTCCTCTACAAGACCGAGAGCTGTCTCTACAAGTTTGAGTGGGCGACTCCCATCGCCTGCGAACTGTCATCAGAGTCGAGCATCCCCGTGACAAAAATTGTCCTGTTGGTCCTGACAGCACTTGTCATCATGGCGGCAGCCTTTGTGGCTGTGTATCGACTGTGTAGGAAGTTCCCCAAGAAAGTTAGCACTTCTGACTCTAAAGTTGTCTTACATGTGTAAATTATAGAACAACCATATTTA
The DNA here is from genome assembly GCA_030710605.1 of Cordylochernes scorpioides. Lineage (NCBI taxonomy): Eukaryota > Metazoa > Arthropoda > Arachnida > Pseudoscorpiones > Chernetidae > Cordylochernes > Cordylochernes scorpioides. The sequence continues at coordinate 11,323,773 of CP092871.1, read as the reverse complement.
TGTATATATCACATTTTGATTGGACAAGACACCACACTCATTATATTTTGATAAAAAAAATTCCATTAAAAGCATTCTACCCATAAATTTTATTCTGACTTCACGATTAAATTGCATTTATTTTGTATACTTTTCAAGAGATATTTTTGATTGTAGGATTAAAGACGGTTGACGATATAAATCAGTTTTTAAAAATTATTTCCCAATTTGAGGTTTTGAAAAATCGCTGAAATAATATATAGTCTCAACTCTCTGCAGTTTCTAAGTGTAGATCAGGGACCACACATGGACATTGTATTATAGAAAGATGATGATTATATATGATATAATGAATATAAATATATGCATAATGATATTTGAAGCATATTGATGAATTATATAAGATAATTTAGTATTTATTTCAATATTACCCTTTTTTTGCTTGTAATTCCTTGAAGGTTTGAAATAGAAAAAATCTGAATTTTTAGATATTCTTAGAGCTTTCTCAGTTCCATGCTGAAGAAGTACTTGTAAATGCACGTCTTGGTAAACGCTCTTTTATAGATAAAAGATGCCATTTTTAGTTAAATTCTAAACCTAATCCTTCATTTTACTAGGCTAGCATGTTATCTCTCTGCTTGATCTAAACTCGATTCAAACGCTCTACTCTTACAAAAAAATTGTTGTTTGTTATAAATTTTTTTAAATATCCTGAATCAAAATGTAACCTTTTTAAAAATATTTTTTTTATATAGAGAGAGGTGTCCTCTAAAGAGATTGTTCGCTCATGGATGGTTCAATTATGTACAGTATAACCTCTCTGTAAAGAACACCTAATTGAAGAGCTAAAGTGTTCTTTAGGGAGAGGTGTACTCTTGTCGGTTAAATAGTAAAAATGGTTATTTTGCAAATAAAAACTGTTCTTTATATAGAGGTGTCCTCAAGCGGAGGTGTCCTCTCATGGAAGGTTCTACCGTTTATTTAACCTGATAGAAAGATTATGGAATTGAAAACAAAAATGGTTCTTAAGTACAACAAACTAGGTTATAAAACATGGCAGCCGTTCTATGCAAACTGGAGCATCCCCCTAGTGGTGACGGTGGGAACTAATTGGCGACGGCTGTAACGTCAACTCGCCTTCACTATTACAACACTTTCTTTCTCAAAAAAAATTCTACTGTATCTCAAGTATATATAATATTTTTCTAGATACAAGGGCTATTGTATCAGCTCTGAAAGAAGTAAGAATGGAGAAGCAATATCTATAACAAACTTTCTCAGCTCCTGAAAATTAAAAAAAAAAAAAATGTTGTAAACTATATTTATTCTAATAAAGGTAAACAATATTATTGACATCTTGTCAATTACACAGGTTTACATTATGCAGAATTATCAATACAATGATAAGATGATGTGAAAAATTAACTTAAAATGCTATCCACAAGGCGATTCTGCCACCGATGTAGAGTTGTTTCTTTTTCCTCAAGTCATTTAAACGATATCCATTAGGTTCCATTGTCTCAGCAGTTTAATTGTTTCCAATTGTTGATAGATATATTTTGCTATAGATAAATAATAATTTCAATTATTGTTTGAATTAATTGAAAAAAATCTCATCAAAAGAGGACTTGTGAGTCGCCGTAAAGTAAGAATAAAATGCCAAAGGTTGATATAATTTGCATAAATCTTTAAATACTAGACGAATGTGTGCGGTTCTCTCAGTCTAAAATGGCAGCCAGTTCTAAGCCTTATAAATTTTACCTGAATAAAGATAAAAAAAAATATCTGATGAAATCTCACACTATAACATAGAATGCAAATATCTAGGTGAAGAAAGAGGAAAGACTCTTAAAAACACCTTCTGGAGATTTAACAACCCACTGAAGACGCTGAGAACTATTTCAGAAAAGAAAAATATAGCAATAGAATTCTATAATTTCTACAGATCAATTGTAAATAGATTCATACACAAAAGAGGTAGTGAGGAAAGTTTTAAAACAGATGTGTAAATAAATCCCTTTTCAAACAAAGGCTCACGTGCACATGGGGAAGGGAGAAATAAATTAATGTATTATTTTGTTGTTGTATGGCGAATCCATACAGGGCAGAGCATTGAGACTGCTGTGATAGAGATGCATGGAGACATCTGAGGCTCTCCATTGGACATGACAACAACAACAATACAGTATATACACCCAAGATTGAGGGCATTGCGACTGCTGTGATAGAGATGTATGGAGACATTTGAGGCTCTTCATTGGACACGACAACAACAACAGTACAGTATACACTCCCAAGATAGAGAACATTGCGACTGCTGTGATAAAGATGCATGGAGACATCTGAGGCTCTTCATTAGATACGACAACAACAACAATACAGTATACACACCCAAGATAGAGGACATTGCGACTGCTGTGATAGAGATGTATGGAGACATCTGAGGCTCTTCATTAGACACGACAACAACAACAATACAGTATATAACCCAAGATTGAGGGCATTGCGACTGCTGTGATAGAGATGTATGGAGACATCTGAGGCTCTTCATTAGACACGACAACAACAACAATACAGTATACACACCCAAGACAGAGGACATTGCGACTGCTGTTATAGAGATGCATGGAGACATCTGAAGCTTTTCATCAGACACGACAACAACAACAATACAGTATACACACCCAAGATAGAGAAAATTGGTGTGATAGAGATGCATGGAGACATCTGAGGCTCTTCATTAGACACGACAACAACAAAAAAACAGTATAAATTCCCAAGACAGAGAAAATTGCTGTGATAGAGATGCATGGAGATATCTGAGGCTCTTCTTTGGACACGACAACAACAACAAAACAGTAGAGACTCCCTAGGCAATGGGCCCTAATAAAAGCCTTTTTGTTGTTATTTGTTTGTTGATAAAAATGAAGTAAGTGTGAGACTATATGGTTTTCTAATATACAAGGTGCGTTCATTCATTCCCAGGACTGCTCTGTATCTTTGAAAAAATAAAACTAATAAAAAACTAATTTAATATTTTTCAAAATATGCCCCTCCTGCCTCAATTCACCTGTTCCGTCTTTTTTTTCCAATTATCGAAGCAGGAGATAAAATCACTTTTTGTGAGGTTCCTCAAGGTTGCCTTCGATTCAGCTTGTATCTTATCAACGTTGTCAAATTTCCTTCCTTTTAACTTCATTTTCAATTTAGGATAGAGGAAAAAGTCATTGGGGGCTAAGTCGGGGGAATAGGGTGGATGAGGGATCTGTATGGTTGAATGCTTGGCCAAGAACTGAAAACAACATGGGCTGTGTGCGGCCGCGCATTATCGACGTAAAGTATCCAGTCATTGTTTTGCCATCTTTCAGGTCTTTAAAGGCGCACTGCCTCCCTTAAGCGCCTCATTATCCCCAAATAAACCTCTTGATTAATTGTACGTCCGAAAGGAATAAATTCATGGTGAACCAAACCATTAATATCAAAAAATGTAACAAGCAATGTCTTGACTTTGGATTTTGTAAATCTTGCCTTTTTGGGTTTCGGTTCCCCTCTTTCAATCCATTGGCTGGATTGACGTTTGGTTTCCGGGTCATACTTATACACCCATGTCTCATCCCCGGTAATGATTTTTTGCATCCATTCTGGATCGGTCCGAGTCATTTAAACCATGTTTTTGCAGACATCCATTCTAACCTCCTTTTGTTCCTCTGTTAGAATCCGGGGAACAAATTTTGAAGACGTCCGGATCATGTCCAAATCTTCTGTTACTATTTGATGACACAGTCCTACAGATAGTCCAGTCTCTGAAAATAAGTCTTTAATAGAAATTCTTCTGTTAGATTTAATTAATTCCTTTATTTTGAGCTTGTTTTCCTCACAACGTAATGATCTTGGACGCCCAGTATGCTGATCATCGTTTACCTTTTCCCCGACCTTTTAGGAAGCGTGAAAACCATTCAAAAGTTCTTGAGCATGATAAAGCTGCATCGCCAAAAGCTTCTTTAATCAATTCATGCGTCTCAGTAGCACTTTTTTTCAATTCAAAACAAAACCTAATGCAGATTCTCTGCTCTTCGAAAATGGCCATTTCAAAATTAGAAATGCGAACCTTACAAGGAAGTTGTTTTGTTCTATTTTTAGATCGGCGCGTGCGCCACGAGACTCGTGTTTTCAGTCAGGTGTGGTCGAATGTCCAATATTTAACTCTGTATAATTTTTTTCTTTAGCTTTTTTATTTATTTTATTTTTTAACCAGTCCTGGAAATTAATGAACGCACCTTGTATATTGTCGCGTTGTAAAATAGACGCGAGGAGAGAGGTAAACACGATCGGACTTTATTCTCTTTAACGGTCTACCTTAAAATCTACGTATATTTATATAGCTATGACATAATTAAAAACTTATGTAAATCAATACAATCTAAAAATTATGTAAATAAATTAACCACGCTACAATCTTTATATATATATAGGTGACCCAGGATCCTGTCCATAGATTGCCAACTACCCGTTTCTAAAAATAAAAATAATTATCTCTCTCTACTTAATATAAATTGTTATATATTTATACTAATTAGAAAGATGTATTTTATTATTTTCTTCATCTATTCTCTAAATAAATATGATGGACTCCACCATCCTACATTCTTCATTTTATATACACCCATACCTCGCTTTGCGTCGGGGTTACGTTCCAAAAAAACACGACGCAAATTGAAACGACGCAAAGTGAAAATGAATTTTCTATAGAAAGTGAAAATAAAATGGTATTAAATTTGCGTTGATTTTTAGTTAGAAAGGGAATTCCCAAATTTTGATGGCATGGCGCAATCAAAAACAAAGGTGTTGCCATATTTTAGGGAAAAAAATTAAAGAAACGAATCCGAAACAACGCAACTTCGAAAATCTAACGACGCACAGTGAAAATCAGTAAAAATTAAGCAGCGACGCAACTTCGAAAAAAGCGCAAAACGAAACGATTCAAAGCGAGTTATTGGTGTATTTATTTTACCATTTCAGCTTTTATTTTTCACTTGCTGACTCGTGATGACAATGCAATAATTTGGAAGTATTTTTTTTAATTGGGTAATATTATTTAATAATGGAACGACGATCTATTTGTTTTAATATATATGTACAGTTAAACCTGTCTATAGCGCCCCCTCTTGGGACTCACCAAAATAGGGTGCTATAGAGAGGGGTTGCTATAGACAGGTCACTTTTAATGTAAATCGCATCGTAATACATATTTAAAATCGGGCGCTATAGAGAGGGAGGCGCTATTTAGAGGGGGTGCTATAGACAGGTTTAACTGTAGTTACTTTTTTGTTGTGTATTAGAGATTATTTTGAAACAATAATTAATGTTAAAGTTAGAAAAATTAATATATCTATGCATTTATTATTGTGTGAAGAAGCATATAATAAATATAAATGTGATATTTGAAATAATTCAAATTACGATAGGTTTTGGCTCAAATCTTCAAGGTGAGTGCAACTCCTGGATTTCCGACCTCAGGAAGACCAGAATATTCATCAACTTCTCCAAGAATCGTCATCAAATCCAAAGGAATGATCACTTCCGCATACATCATGTATAGCGTGAAGTGTTTCAAGTGAAAGCGCCAGGATATCGGCAAGCTAGTTGTCTTCAACTGACCTGTGAGGAACGGCCGATTCAACAACCTGTCCTTGGAGGTCATTTAGGGTCCCCTCCACCAACCCTGCCCGAGCCTTCATCGAAGTCTGCTACAACCTCATCACAGGCGAACCTCTCCAAGCATCCTCCGGAGTCTCCAGCCCCTATGGCTGTTTCTCGGGAGTCGAACACCATCCTAAAGATATGTTCAGAATTCCAAACAGGGCCTTCCTCCAAAAATTCCGCGTTGAGTGTCGCTCTGCCCAACCCCTAAAGAAGGATCAGCAAAACCTGAACCAAACACTTGCGCCTCGGGTTGGAAAAAAGTAACCAAAGCGAAAGATGTCAACCAGGATCCCCCTAACAGCTAGAAGGAAGAACCTTCTCTCAGGATCGGTGGACATGTAGCGGTGGGTAGCGACAAGTCACTGGAGCATAGGCGATGCAGACGGGCTGGCTCGACGCTGGGTGCCCCAGATGAGGTAGGGCGTGCATTGCCAGTCGCAGAACGATGTCCGCTCCATGGCCACCGAAGAAGCAGCGACAGAGGGATTAAAACGCCAAGCTGGTGATGGGTATGTCGACGACAGGCGCCCAGCGCCGGAGATGCGGCGAGATGGAAACAGCGACCAGGTGGGGACGCTCCAACATGGGTTATAAATATCATGATTGAATGAAAATATTTTTATTGAACGATTTATTAAAATAAATCTGTTTTTCAATGAATAAAAAAATGACAAATTTTATATATTTTTGTAAAGAACAATGTAAGCAAAAAGAAATCTCCCTCTTCTCTAATTATATGTATAAGAACTATATATTAAAAACAGAGAGAAAAAAAGAAAATGTTGAAAATATTTCTCAAGATTTTACTACTCTCCCTTGTTGCTTCACAGATCGGAGGAGGATCTGTCTGCAATGTGACTGACTCCAGAAACGTCAAGTATGACCTCGGTCCTCTAAGAAACCCCAACAGGAACTACCACGCCATCGCCACGTGGGAGCATGAGAATGCCATCTACGCCATGAACCCCTGCGGCCCAGCTCTGGGGAAGGACGGCGTGCTATGTGAGAAGAACGCCACGCTCTGCCGCTACGATACGGTGACAAAGACCTCCACGACACTGGGATATGACGGCACGGCCATTAGCGTACCCGACACCAGCTACCCTACCTTGGAGTACATCACGGGGAGGTATTGTCCATACACTCAGAAGTCGGAATCTAAGACTCGGATCGAGTTTCATTGCGACCCAACAAATGGCCGGGGAACTCCTAGAATCTACCCTGAAGACCAAAACTGTATTCAAAAGATTGTTTGGTTCACCTCCGCGGTCTGCTCCGAGGATCAGCTAGAGACCAAAGGACAAGAACTCGACCAGCCCACCTGTACCTACTACGACCCTATCACCTCACACACCTACGACCTGAGCCCGTTCAGAAGGCCAGGCGACTCTCCCTACCGCATTCCCAGCTTCAGGTACAAAAATGAGAATTACCTTCTGAACGTATGTGGAGCGGCCGCCAGCGACACCTCCACTGTCTGCGGTTCCTCTGGAATGTGCAAAACAGGAAAGAATGGTTCAGTTTCCTATGGTCACATTTCAGGGATGGCCTTCAACGTCGAGGAAAAGACACTTTCATTGACCTACGGTCGTGGAGATATCTGCAGAGATAGGAAGGCAGACAACAACGTCGAGTTTATCTGTGACCGAAGTGCCGGACTGGGCAAGCCGGTTTACGTGGAAGAAGCGGCCTGCCACGTTCGCCTAGAGTGGCGCAATAGCTACACATGCCCCCATAGACTCCCATCCTGTATTATTTCCCATCAACAACGTGAATACGACCTGACCAGTCTCTCCACAGTCGAAGAAAACTGGAGTGTTGAAGACGACAATGGCAATAGGTACTGGCTGAACCTATGCGGAGAACTTCCCCAGGAGATGGGCTGTGGTGAAGACACCGCAGTTTGCATGAAGGACGGGAACTCCACCTTCTCCCTGGGCAGGACCAGCGACCAGTGGATCCATCACGACTATGACGCTGGCCTCATCATCGAGTATGGTCAGGGAAACAAGGTCTGTCAGCATGGGGTGAACTCCATGGCACAAGTTCAGCTCCTCTGTTCACCATCGGCTCAACCTCCACGACTCCTCTACAAGACCCAGAGCTGTCTCTACAAGTTTGAGTGGGCGACTCCCATCGCCTGCGAATTGACATCAGAGTCGAGCGTCCCCGTGACAAGAATTGTCCTGTTGGTCCTGACAGTACTTGTCATCGTGGCAGCAGCCTTTGTGACTGTGTATTGGCTGTGTAGGAAGTTACACAAGAAAGTTAGCTCTTCTGACTCTGAAGATGTCTTACATGTGTAAATTATAGAACAACCATATTTATGTATATATTGCATTTTGATTTTTTATAAAATCCATTAAAAGCATTCTACTATATGAATTTTTCGAGTTCAACTTTTGAAACCACTCACGATTAAATTATTTATTTATTATTATATAATATTTTATTTCGTATACTTTTCAAGAGATATTTTTGCCTCTATGATTGAAGAAGGTTGGCAAAATAAATAAAAAAAATTACATATTTTTTCTAATTTGGGGTCATGAAAAATCGCAAAAAAATACATAGTTCAAACGCTCTGCAGTTTATGAGTTTAAATTGGGCATCACACAGACATCATATTTATAGAAAGATGATGATTATATATGATGTAGGGAGCCGAGAGACATCCTTCCAGCTTGCTGGGATGACAGACCACGGCAAACATACAAGCGAGGTCCGGATATAGTACGGATGGCCACCGCTGTGTGGCGCTGCAGATCGGCGGAAGTCAATAAGAACCCAATAGACATACTAGGGTGTTGTCCTTTTGTATTCCTCTAAAATGTAGCTAATAAGTACTACCAATGAAACACTAACTTGGAAATACTTTCTGGGCCATCGCTGGACTAAAAAATCGACACAACAGCTAGATATGTTTAGAGATAAAGTTAAAAATAAAAATATTGAGATAAAATAATAAGAAAGATAATATAAAAACTTATCTTAGTCTTGAGATGATATCCCGATATTTTGATGATATTTCTTTTCAAGCTTGAATCAATTTTTGCATTTCTTTATCTCTTGAAATCTTCATATGATTTTTCTTTTCAAACACGTCCGGCTCACCAATGTGGTGTGTCGATTTATTAGTCCAGCGATGGCTCAGAAAGTATTTTAAAGTTAATGTTTTATTGGTATTACATATTAGCTACATTTTTAGAGGAAGACAAAAGGACAACACCCTAGAATGTCTATTGGGTTCTCATTGACTTCCGCTTATCTGCCGCGCCACATAGCGGTGGCCATCTGTACTATTTCCAGGCACCGCTTGTATGTTTGCCGTGGTCTGTCATCCCAGCAGGCTGGAAGGAAGTCTCTCGACCCCCACAATGATGAATCATGAAATCAGGAAAGACAAACTTCAGGATGACACGGCATTCTATTTAAGGCACAAATCAATATTTATAAGATACAAGTTATGCAATGAGGGAAGTTTTCAGAGTAGAAAAATATAAATAATAAAAATATCAAAAAATTAATAACCTGTACGTGAATATAATAAATATTTAGCTACACTATAATGAATATATGCATGATGAAATTTAAACGATTAATTATATCAGATAAATTAATATTTATTTTGATTTTTCTCTTTTTGCTTGTAATTCCTTGGAGGTTTGAGATAGAAAAACCTGAATTTTTAGATTTATTCCTTCTTTTAGGTCAGTGGTTCTTCTTAGAGCTTTCTCAGTGCCATGCCGAAGAAGTACTTGTTAATGTACATCTTGGTAGACGCTCTTTTATAGATAAAATATGCCGTTTTTGGTTAAATTATAAACTTAATGCTTTATTTTTACCAGGCTAGCATATTATGTGTTTGATCTAAACTGGATTTGAACGCTCTACTTTACAAATAAATTTGTGGATTGTCACATAATTTTCTGAAACAATTTAAATCAATTTTCTATAATTGAAGATACTTCGGACCAGTGAATCTTTTAATTATCTCGATGTTTCGACAAAATTCTTTTGTCCTTGTCAGGAACAAATAAAAATTAAAGCATTTAGCAAGGATTTTATCATTTTTAACGTCTTGCCAAATGCTTCAGTTTTTATTTGTTTCTGACGAGGACGAAGACCTCCGTGTAAAGGTCGTGAGAATAAAAAGATTTACTGGCCGAGGTATCTTTAATTCTAAAACTATGAATGCCAGCCAGGCAGCCTCTATTTTCATGATAAATCAATTTGTGACCTTCTTTTTTTAGCTAATTTGACTCGTATCCACTGCATCAATTTTGCTGAAATTCTGTAGGATAAAGTACAGTAGAACCTCCCTGTAAAGGACACCTAATTGCAGAGCCAAAGTGTCCTTTAGAAAGAGGTGTTCTCTACTGGAGAGTTGCTAAATAGTAAAAATGGTAATTTTGCAAATGAAAACTATCCTTTATAGAGAGGTGTCCGCTAAAGGGAGGTTTTACTGTATTTACGTTGAAAAAGCATGTTACAGACGTGCAAAAAGAAATTTATTTATATTCAATAACTAACTAGAAAATCTCAAATAATTATGTTATCAAGTTTAATCATTTTGTGTTAGCAAACTTTAACATTATTTAAGCGGTAGTTGGCGTTCTGTTCTCCAGGAACCCGTGTTTGAATAGCTATAATAAACCTTTTTAAACTCTCTATTTCATAGTTTTCCACGCGAATTTCACAATTAAATTTGAAATATACCCGAAGACCACATAGAGAAACATGAAAATTTACTCACTTATTTATTCTAGATGACAATGCAAGTTTACACAAAATCAAACTTCTTGCTAGTCGGGAAGTATGTTGAGGAGAAATATAAACAATGGAGATTTACCAAAGAAACATAGAAAATAAGAAAAGTCCACGAATAAAAAGGTAAGGGGGGCGGATATTTATAACCCAGGTTCCTGGAGAGCAGAGCGCCAACTACCCGGGGAGTTCAGCTCACCAGTAAGGACTAGTGTTGAGCGCTTTTACTCACGTCCTGCTTTGATTGCTGAGTTGAACCAGTTTACCAGAAATTTCCATGCTGAGGTTGAGTCTGGGAGGTTGGCCATAGATCTAGGATTGAGGTGTATCAGTCCAAGCAGGATATCTGTTTGTATCCTTTGTCTCAGGAAGGCTGGACAGCTGAATAGAAGATAATCGACTGTCTGTTGCTCTTCTGGACAGTGGATGCAGGTAGGTTCTGTTTCGGGATGCACAGGTGTTTGTGGGATGATTGGTTCTCTAATATCCTATGACCGCACTAACCAATTAGCGATGAGTTCAATATCCATTCAACATACAGTGTTGTTTCAGCTTAGTGGTTGCACCGAGCAAATAAAAAGTAAAATATAAAGTCGTGGGTTTGATTCTCGGATGTTATCTCTCTTGCCTTCTCGGCGAAAATAGAATATTCAATTGTGAATAAAATTTTTGCTTGGCAACTATTAAAATAGCAAAGATACAAATATTCCAGCTGGAGAGAAATCAACAATTAAAAAAATTGGGCAGAACAAGTGAAGGCCTCGGAAAATGGCATCCATTTGGAAGGCTTTTCAGAGCTCAAGGATTTCAAGAGGAAGTTAATGTTCTCCCAAACAACACAAAAAACCTTCAGAGGTTCCAAAAGCAGTAGAGGCCGTGACCTCAAGTGTCTAAGAAGTCAGAAGTAGCTACAGAAATCTACACCAGTAGGCAGAAAAACGCCCAGTGTAAAGTTCGGATGGACGCTGCCACTTTCGATCAGTGTTGCTTCATCGAGCATTGCGCGGACTTCGAGCACCTAGAATATGTGAAAGCCTTGGTATCGCTGCTCTGAAAAGGCTCAATTTTCGAGCTTATGAAATTGTCCTACCAAATAATGGTGGAACTTGCAAGTGTTGAGAACCGGACCGCCTGATAGGGAAGGGCCTCACCATCGGCAACACCTTGCTGAAGATTTATCCTTATTGGAAGAAGGTAGAGAACATCACCATTGATAACCTGCTCTTAGTCGTCAGCTACAAAGATGTCGCAAAGGTCTTTACCATACTGCAAAGTGATATCCTTCACCTAGCCTCTGCTATCGATAAACTCCGTACACAGAGAGGCCAAAATATTCATCAAATTCTTCAAGAGAGAATCGATGTCAAATACAAAGAAATGATCATTTCCGCATACACCACGTATACCTTGAAGTGATCCAAGTAAAAGCCCCAGGGAAATCGGCAAGCTAGCTTAACATTGTGAACGACGAATTTTGAAGCTCTCTACTTGTTTCCCATGTAATGTGTATTCTGGATTTGCCCTGTTTAAATGCTGTGTAGAGAATATAAAGATACACAGGAAATATTTCAATTTTTGGAAAACTATATTTGAATTGAGTATATACACAGTTAAACCTATCTATAGCGCCCCCTCTTGGGACTCACCAAAATAGGATGCTCTAGAGAGGGGATGCTATAGACAGGTCACTTTTAATGTAAAATGTTCACATTTTAATGATAAAAATCGGGCGCTATAGAGAAGAAGGCACTATTTAGAGGGGGCGTTATAAAGAGGTTTAACTGTATCTTCAAATTTATCTTTCACGGGTATTTGGCGTTCTGCGCTTCAGGAATCTGGGTTATAAATATCATGATTGAATAAATTATTAAAATAAATCTGTTTTTCAAAATGTGAATAAAAATGACAAATTTTATATATTTTTAAAAAGAACAATGTAACCAAAAAAATCTCTCTTCTATATAGATAATACCGTAACAGAGTTTTCCATTGTAAAGTCCTGAGCTATCTCCTCCGAAGATTCTGAACTACACATAACAATCTATATACCAAAATTTTCGTTATTTTTTTCTTCGTGTCATAGGCCTGTTTTTATTTTCCTAATGTTAACAGTTATTTTTATTTTTTAATTTAATCTATTTTACAATCGTAGATTTTTTGCATTTATCATCATCAATTCTTTTGTTTACAATTGCGTAACTTTTATAGAGAGAAATAAAGAAATACATAATTGATTAGATACAAAAGTGTGAACCAGAAAGTCGATTTTTAAAAATGTTATTATTTAATATAAACTTATTTTAATTTAATTTTGAAATGAAAAGGTAGTGTAAAAGTGTATATGAGGTTAGATTCAAATAGGTTTAATTATGTTAGTTTAATCGCTAAATAAGGTTAGTTTTAGATAAGTTGAATTAGGTTAGTTTCAGATAATTAAAAAAAAATAATGTTCGTTTTTAGAAAAATAATTCGCAATAGTAAGTATATATATTAATATAAAAGATCGAAATGTAAAAATCACTATGTCCAAAATCTTCGCTTTAACTCGTGTAAAACGGCTCGAAGGTACGGCGGTGTCAACGTACAGCGCCGCCTACCAAAGTTACCCTTTTCTGGGAACTCACCAGGTTATATTATTTTTCGAATTGTAGATTGAATTATTACTTTTATTCTATCTTTTATAAGTGTTTGTTATAGTTTTTCATTTGAATTTAGCACAATTTTTGTATCTGGTTATCTTTTTTGGCATCTTTTTTTTTCTCATTAATAAGACCTAATCCAAATAATTTAATAGTGTGTGACTTTTTTTAAATTAAATTATTTGGATTAGGTCTTATTTTCTTTTATTAATTTGTTATAGTTTTTCATTTGAATTTAGCTCCATTTTTGTGTCTGTCTTATTTTTTCTTCTCATAAATAGGCTGATGCTGTATTTGTGTACTCAATTGTTGCTTTTTTTTTATTAAATTATTTGGATTAGGTCTTATTTTCTTTTATTAATTTGTTATAGTTTTTCATTTGAATTTAGCTCCATTTTTGTGTCTGTCTTTTTTTTTCATCTCATAAATAGGCTGATGCTGTATTTGTGTACTCAATTGTTGCTTTTTGTGTCTGGTTTCTTTTTTGCAGTATTTTTTTTGAATCCTTTTTTTTTTTCATCAATTGTTTCCTCACATGCTTGGAATTTTCTTTTTATGCCTGTCCTGGCTTTCAGTTTTATAGATTTCCTCTGCTTGGTTCTTATTTTACCTTTTTTTTTTGAGCGTCTTCTGTCATGCCTCGGAAAGGCCGTGGAAGACTCACTCCCCTGACCGCTAGGCTATTTCTCTTGTTTACTTTTTTACCAATGCCTATAATTTTTCACCTGAAAGATTTTTTTTTATTTGTTATTCAATAAACTATTATCACTTATTTTTGGTCTTCTTTTTATTTACTTATTTTACTGGGGGTTGGTGGAAGGATGGTCTAAGCCGTTGGTTCGGCTCGAAGGTACGGCGGTGTCAACGTACAGCGCCGCCTACCAAAGTTAACCTTTTCTGGGAACTCACCAGGTTATATTATTTTTCGAATTGTAGATTGAATTATTACTTTTATTCTATCTTTTATAAGTGTTTGTTATAGTTTTTCATTTGAATTTAGCACAATTTTTGTATCTGGTTATCTTTTTTGGCATCTTTTTTTTCTCATTAATAAGACCTAATCCAAATAATTTAATAGTGTGTGACTTTTTTTTAATTAAATTATTTGGATTAGGTCTTATTTTCTTTTATTAATTTGTTATAGTTTTTCATTTGAATTTAGCTCCATTTTTGTGTCTGTCTTTTTTTTTCTTCTCATAAATAGGCTGATGCTGTATTTGTGTACTCAATTGTTGCTTTTTTTTTATTAAATTATTTGGATTAGGTCTTATTTTCTTTTATTAATTTGTTATAGTTTTTCATTTGAATTTAGCTCCATTTTTGTGTCTGTCTTTTTTTTTCATCTCATAAATAGGCTGATGCTGTATTTGTGTACTCAATTGTTGCTTTTTGTGTCTGGTTTCTTTTTTGCAGTATTTTTTTTGAATCCTTTTTTTTTTCATCAATTGTTTCCTCACATGCTTGGAATTTTCTTTTTATGCCTGTCCTGGCTTTCAGTTTTATAGATTTCCTCTGCTTGGTTCTTATTTTACCTTTTTTTTTTTGAGCGTCTTCTGTCATGCCTCGGAAAGGCCGTGGAAGACTCACTCCCCTGACCGCTAGTCTCTAAATATATGTATAAAAAATATATATTGAGAGTGAGATAAGAGGCAGCCAGCGGGCGACGCTGGCATCCTGGGACGCTGGCTGGCCAGCCGGCCTGCGCGCGCACCGGGGGCTGCGCGCGCACTTTTCGAACACCGCCTGATCTCGCCGGCTTGTTTACCGCCCGTCGCTACAACCTACGGCGGTTCCTTCTATTATATAATACTCTAGGCGCTGGTGGAGTAAAAACTGTACTCCACCTGCCTCTTATAATTGTATGTAATCTTTGGACACTTATTAAAATATAAATTATTAATTTATAGTTCTCACTGCAGCTCGAACCTTTACCCTAACGCGGTAGAACAGAGAGCAGACAGAAAAAAAAGAAAATGTTCAAAATATTTCTCAAGATTTTACTACTCTCCCTTGTTGCTTCACAGATCGGAGGAGGATCTGTCTGCAATGTGACTGACTCCAGAAACGTCAAATATGACCTCGGTCCTCTAAGAAACCCTAACAGGAACTACCACGCCATCGCCACGTGGGAGCATGAGAATGCCATCTACGCCATGAACCCCTGCGGCCCAGCTCTGGGGAAGGACGGCGTGCTATGTGAGAAGAACGCCACGCTGTGCCGCTACGATACGGTGACAAAGACCTCCACGACACTGGGATATGACGGCACGGCCATTAGCGTACCCGACACCAACTACCCTACCTTGGAGTACGTCACGGGGAGGTATTGTCCATACACTCAGAAGTCGGAGTCTAAGACTCAGATCGAGTTTCATTGCGACCCAACAAATGGCCGAGGAACTCCTAGAATCTACCCTGAAGACCAAAACTGCATTCAAAAGATTGTTTGGTTCACCTCGGCGGTCTGCTCCGAAAATCAACTAGAAGAGACCAAGGGACAAGAACTCGACCAGCCCACCTGTACCTACTACGACCCTATAACCTCCCACACCTACAACCTGAGCCCGTTCAGAAGGCCCAGTGACTCTCCCTACCGCATTCCCAGCTTCAGGTACAAAAATGAAAATTACCTTCTGAACGTATGTGGAGCGGCCGCCAGCGACACCTCCACTGTCTGCGGCTCCTCTGGAATGTGCAGAACAGGAAAGAATGGTTCAGTTTCCTATGGTCCCACCTCAGGGATTGCCTTCAACGTCGAGGAAAAGACACTTTCATTAACCTATGGTCGTGGAGATATCTGCAGAGATAGGAAGGCCGACATCAACGTCGAGTTTATCTGTGACCGAAGTGCCGGACTGGGCAAGCCGGTCTACATGGAAGAAGCGGCCTGCCGCGTCCGCCTAGAGTGGCGCAATAGCTACACATGTCCCCATAGTCTCCCAACATGTATTATTTCCCATCAACAACGAGAATACGACCTGACCAGGCTCTCCACAGTCGAAGAAAACTGGAGTGTTGAAGACGACAATGGCAATAGGTACTGGCTGAACCTATGCGGTGAACTTCCCCGGGAGATGGGCTGTGGGGAAGACACCACAGTTTGCATGAAGGACGGGAACTCCAACTTCTCTCTGGGCAGGACCAGCGACCAGTGGATCCACCACGACTATGATTCTGGCCTTATCATCGAGTATGGTCAGGGAGCTCAGGTCTGTCAGCATGGGCTGAACTCCACGGCACAAGTTCAACTCCTCTGTTCACGATCGGCTCAACCTCTACGACTCCTCTACAAGACCCAGAACTGTCTCTACAAGTTTGAGTGGGCGACACCCATCGCCTGCGAATTGACATCAGAGTCGAGCGTCCCCGTGACAAGAATCGTCCTGTTGGTCCTGACAGCACTTAACATCTTGGCAGCAGCCTTTGTGGCTGTGTAGTAAGTTCCCCAAGAAAGTTAGCTCTTTCGACTCTAAAGTTGTCTTCCATATGTAAATTATAGAACAACCATATTTATGTTTATATTACATTTTGATTGGACAAGACACCAACACTCAATATATTTTGATTAAACATTTCAATTAAATTCATTCTACTCTATAAATTTTATTCTGACTTCACGATTAAATTGCATTTATTTTGTATACTTTTTCAAGAGATATTTTTGATTGTAGGATTAAAGACGGTTGACGATAAAAATCAGGTTTTTTAAATTTATTTCCCAATTTGAGGTTTTGAAAAATCGCTGAAAAAATACATAGTTTCAACTCTCTGCAGTTTCTGAGTTGAAATCAGACACACACGCAGACATCGTATTTATAGAAAGATGATGATTATAGATGATATGATGAATATATGTATGTGATATTTGAAGCATATTGATGAATTATATAAGATAAATTAATATTTATTTTTATTTTACCAGTTTTTTTGCTTGTAATTCCTCGGAGGTCTGATATTGAAAAAATTGAATGTTAAGATATATTATTCTTTTAGGTTAGGAATTATATTCTTAGAGCTATCTCAGTTCCATGCCGAAGAAGTACTTGTTAATGTACATCTTGGTAGAGACGCTCTTTTATAAATAAAATATGCTATTTTTAGTTAAATTTTAAACTTGATGCTTTATCTTTACTAGGCTAGCATGTTATCTCTCTGCTTGATCTAAACTCAATTTAAACGCTTTACTCTCACAAAAAAAATTGTGGTTTGTAATAAAATTTTCTAAAATATTCTAAATCAAATTATGACCCTTTTTAATTTTTTTTCTTTCTTGTATTTTGTCTCGCATTTACTGCCTCAATTTTGCAGAAATTCTGTAGGCTAATATATTTACGTTGAGAAAGCATTTACAGACGTGCAAAGAGAAATTTATTTATATTCAATAACCAACTAGAAAAATCTCAAATAATGATATTAGCAAGTTTAATCATTTTAAGTTAGCAAGCTTTTCAACATTATTTAAGGGGGTAGTAGGCGTTTTGTTCTCCAGGAACCTGTGTTTTGAATTGCTATAATAAACTTTTTTAAACTCTCTATTTCATGGTTTTCCACGCAAATTTCATAATTAAATTTAAAATATACCTGAAGACCACATAGAGAAACCTGGAAATTTACTCACTTACTTATTCTAGATGACAATGTAAGTTTACACAAAATCAAACTTCTTGGTAGAGTCGGGAAGTATGCTAAATAGGAAAAAAAAAGTAAATGAAAAGAAAGAGAAGAAACATAACAATGGAGACTTTACCAAAGGAACGTAGAAAATTTGAAAAGTAAGTCCATGAATGCAAAGGTAAGGGGAATTGATATTTATAACCCAGGTTCTTGGAGCACCAACTACCCGAGGAGTCCAGCTAATTATTATGGACTAGTGTTGAGCGCTTTAACTCAGGTCCTGTTTTGATTGCTGAGTTGAACCCGTTTACCTGAAATTTCCATGCTGAGATTGAGGCTAGCCATTGATCTAGGATTGAGGTGCGTCAGTCCGTGCAGAATAGCTGTTTGCATCTTATGTCTCAGGAATGCTGGACAGCTGAAATGAAGTTGTTCGACTGTCTATGACTCATCTGAACAGTGGATGCAGGTAGAGTCTGTTTCGGGATGCACACTCTAATATCC
>CP092871.1:11236694-11305467 GCA_030710605.1 Cordylochernes scorpioides | reverse complement strand
AATATTCATCCACTTCTCCAAGAATCGACATCAAATCCAAAGGAATGATCACTTGTGGATACATCACTAATAGCGTGAAGTGTTTCAAGTGGAAGCGCCAGGGATATCGGCAAGCTAGTTGTCCTCAACTGATCAGTGAGGAACGGCCAATTCAACAACCTGTCCCGCGAGGTCATTTAGGGTCTCATCCACCAATCTTTCTCAATCCTTCCACGAAGCCTGCTATAAACCCATCATAGGCGAACCTCTCCAAGCATCCTCTGGAGTCTCCAGCCTTTATGGCTGCTACTCGGGAGCCGAACACCATCCTAAGGATATGTTTAGCATTCTAAACAGCGCCCTCCTCAGAAAATGCCGCGTTGAGTGGCGCTCTGCCCAACCCCTAAAGAAGAGACAGCAAAACCTGAACCAATAACTTGAGCCTCGGGTTGGAAAAAAGTAACCAAAGCGAAAGATGTCAACCAGGATCCCCCTAACAGCTAGAAGGAAGAACCTTCTCTCAGGATCGGTGGACGTGTAGCGATGGCCAGCTTCAAGTCACTGGAGTGTAGACGATGCAGACGGTTTGGCTCGACGCCGGATGCCCCGGTAGAGGTAGGTCGTGCATGGCCAGCCGCAGAACGATGTTCGATGCATGGCCACCGAAGAAGCAGCGACGGAGGGATGAAAACGCCAGGCTGGTGATGGACATGTCGACGACATGCGCCCAGCGCCGGAGATGCCGCGAGATGGAAACAGCAGCCAGGCGGAGACGCTCAAACATGCGACGCGCAGTGGGTGTGCTGAGTCGCAAGAACGGCGTGGTCGTCCCGCTAGGATCACGGCTTCCTCCAAGCTCCTTTCTTGATACGAGCTCCCCGCGTTTTCCGCCACCAGACGGCGGCAGAATGGACCAAGGGCGACTGCATCGTCGCAAGTGCTCCTCGTCAGCTTGGTGGTGAGCGACGTAGCAGGACCCGCCAGGTCTCGGACGCGTACTCCTCTCCACCTTGAGGGAGCCCGAAGCGATGGCGTCGCCAGGAACCTGCAGGCATGGACGAGAGGCAGGTTCAGTAGGGTGGGAGTGGGCACCACCCGGTGGTTCAGGCTCAGGATGGAGGAGACCTGCTCCCACAGCTCCAGTAGCCGACTGGGCAGCAGCCAGGAAACCGAAGACAAGGAGGCCATCCAGGCACCGGACTCCGTAACTCACACTGTGAAAGACGTATTTTTAATCTCTCTTTAACTTATTTTCACATCTAATGTGTATGCTGGATTTATCCTGTTTATATGTTGTGTAGAGAATATAAAGATAAACAGGAAATATTTAAATTTTGGGAAAACTATATATTTAAATTCAGTATATATATCTTGAAATATATTTTGTTCAAGGGTAGTTAACGTTCTGCGCTCCAGGAACCTGGGTTATAAATATCATGATTGAATGAAAATATTTTTATCGAATGATTTATTAAAATAAATCAGTTTTTCAATGAATAAAAAAATGACAAATTTTATATATTTAAAAAAGAACAATGTAAGCAAAAAGAAATCTCCCTCGTCTCTAATTATATGTAAAAGAAATATATATTAAAAACAGAGAGAAAAAAAAAATGTTGAAAATATTTCTCAAGATTTTACTACTCTCCCTTGTTGCTTCACAGATAGGAGGAGGATCTATCTGCAATGTGACTGACTCCAGAAACGTCAAGTATGACCTCGGTCCTCTAAGAAACCCCAACAGGAACTACCACGCCATCGCCACGTGGGAGCATGAGAATGCCATCTACGCCATGAACCCCTGCGGCCCAGCTCTGGGGAAGGACGGCGTGCTATGTGAGAAGAACGCCACGCTGTGCCGCTACGACACGGTGACAAAGACCTCCACGACACTGGGATATGACGGCACCGCCATTAGCGTACCAGACACCAGCTACCCTACCTTGGAGTACGTCACGGGGAGGTATTGTCCATACACTCAGATGTCGGAGTCTAAGACTCAGATCGAGTTTCATTGCGACCCAATAAATGGCCGAGGAACTCCTAGAATCTACCCTGAAGACCAAAACTGTATTCAAAAGATTGTTTGGTTCACCTCCGCGGTCTGCTCCGAGGATCAACTAGAAGAGACCAAGGGACAAGAACTCGACCAGCCCACTTGTACCTACTACGACCCTATCACCTCACACACCTACGACCTGAGCCCGTTCAGAAGGCCCAGCGACTCTCCCTACCGCATTCCCAGCTTCAGGTACAAAAATGAGAATTACCTTCTGAACGTATGTGGAGCGGCCGCCAGCGACACCTCTACTGTCTGCGGCTCTTCTGGAATGTGCAGAACAGGAAAGAATGGTTCAGTTTCCTATGGTCACACTTCAGAGATTGCCTTTAACGTCGAGGAAAAGACACTTTCATTGACCTATGGTCGTGGAGATATCTGCAGAGATAGGAAGGCAGACATCAACGTCGAGTTTATCTGTGACCGAAGTGCTGGACTGGGCAAGCCGATTTACGTGGAGGAAGCGGCCTGCCACGTTCGCCTAGAGTGGCGCAATAGCTACACATGTCCTCATAGTTTCCCAACATGTATTATTTCCCATCAACAACGAGAATATGACCTGACCAGTCTCTACACAGTCGAAGAAAACTGGAGTGTTGAAGACGACAATGGCAATAGGTACTGGCTGAACCTATGCGGTGAACTTCCCCGAGAGATGGGCTGTGATGAAGACACCGCAGTTTGTATGAAGGACGGGAACTCCACCTTCTCCTTGGGTAGGAGCAGCGACCAGTGGATCCACCACGACTATGACTCTGGCCTCATCATCGAGTATGGTCAGGGAGACCAGGTCTGTCAGCGCGGGGTGAACTCCACGGCACAAGTTCAGCTCCTCTGTTCACCATCGGTCCAACCTCCACGACTCCTCTACAAGACCCAGAGCTGTCTCTACAAGTTTGAGTGGGCGACTCCCATCGCCTGCAAATTGACATCAGAGTTGAGCGTCCCTGTGACAAGAATTGTCCTGTTGGTCCTAACAGCACTTGTCATCTTGGCAGCAGCCTTTGTGGCTGTGTATTGGCTGTGTAGGAAGTTCCCCAAGAAAGTTAGCTCTTCTGACTCTAAAGTTGTCTTCCATGTGTAAATTATAGGACAACCATATTTATGTATATATTACATTTTGATTGGACAAGACACCACCACTCATTATATTTTGATTAAAAAATTCCATTAAAAGCATTCTACCCATTAATTTTATTCTGACTTCACGATTAAATTGCATTTATTTTTTATACTTTTCAAGAGATATTTTTGATTGTAGGATTAAAGACGGTTGACGATATAAATCAGTTTTTAAAAATTATTTCCCAATTTGAGGTTTTGAAAAATCGCTGAAAAAATATATAGTCTCAACTCTCTGCAGTTTCTAAGTTGAGATCAGGGACCACACACGGACATTGTATTTATAGAAAGATGATTATAGATAATATAATGAATATAAATATATGTGCATAATGATATTTGAAGCATATTTTGATGAATTATATAAGATAATTTAGTATTTATTTCAATACTAGCGGATGTGCCCGGATTCGCCCGAGTGAATGTTTGTCTAACGAACATTTGTTAAAACACTTCTCTTTAAACTTATAAAACGTACTCGGCTTCGCCCGGGGTTTTACCCGAGTAAAGGTTTGTCTAGCGAACATTTGTTAAAACAATTCTATAAAAACTTATTAAAAAATAAAAAAGATATATTTTGATAATTTGAAACTCGTAAATTTGAATCTCTCGATAAAGTGAACATTTTTTCCCGGTCCCTGTGTGCCTTGTCATCCTGAATTTTGTCTTTCCTAATTTTCTACATTAGAAAATCATAGTTTTATCTAGTGAACATTTTTTCCCGGTCCCTTGAGAAATACTCGATAAGTTGAATAAAATCAATATTAATTGGTTGCCTCGGTAATTGGAAGTTAAAGGAATAGTATCTTCGCCTTGGAATTGTATCATTATTCTTGTGGCAAATAAATTGCCGTTTCATCCTGAGATAATCTTACTTTTGATAAATAATATTTAAGATAACAAACTTAGTGATAAGAAAACTTGTTATCATCGTCACAATGGGGGCGCTGCTTGCGAGTTAAATCTACAAATCTGCAAATAACTCTAAGGATATTCAAGATATTCATGAAATTATTTTTCAAAAACCTTCCTGGTGATATACCTAATAATATCCCAAAATTTCACGGCGATTGTATGTATGGTTTTTGAATCTATAGAGTACAGACAGACAGACATTCAATTTTATATATATAAGATAATATAAATGAGTTTTAAAAATTGTAAAAAAAAAAAAATGCATCGGCCGGGAATCGAACCCGGGCCGCCCGCGTGGCAGGCGAGCATTCTACCACTGAGCCTATCTCCGTCTCAATGGTGGCGTTGCTTGCGAGTTAAAGCTACAAATCTGCAAATAACTCTAAGGATATTAAAGATATTCAAGATATTATTTTTCGTAAACCTTTCCGGGGATATGCCTAATAATATCCCATAATTTCACGGCGATTGGATGTACGGTTTTTGAATCTATAGAGTACACACAGACCACAGACAAACAGACAAACAGACAGACAGACATTCAATTTTATATATATAGATACCTTTTTTTTGCTTGTAATTCCTTGAAGGTTTGAAATAGAAAAAATCTGAATTTTTAGATCTTCTTGGAGCTTTCTCAGTTCCATGCCGAAGAAGTACTTGTAAATGCACATCTTGGTAGACGCTCTTTTATAGATAAAAGATGCCATTTTTAGTTAAATTCTAAACCTAATCCTTCATTTTACTTGGCTAGCATGTTATCTCTCTGCTTGATCTAAACTGAATTCAAACGCCCTACTCTTACAAAAAAATTGTTGTTTGTTATAAAATTTTTAAAATATCCTGAATCAAAATGTGACCTTTTTTAAAAATATTTATATATATGTGGTAATGTAGTAGTAGTTTATGCTGTTGGATGAATGCAGTGTGGCATGTTGGCTAGAAGCAGTCGTGGTTGTTGAGCGATGGGTGGTAGGACACACAGGAGACAGGATCCAGAGGCAAAAACCCGTGAGGGGTGTACTCTTGTCGGTTAAATAGTAAAAATGGTTATTTTGCAAATAAAAACTGTCCTTTATAGAGAGGTGTCCTCAAGCGCGAGTGTTCTCTCATGGAAGGTTCTACTGTTTATTCAAATTGATAGAAAGATTATGGAATTGAAAACAAAAATGGTTCTTAATTACAACAAACTAGGTTATAAAACACGGCAGCCTTTCTATGCAGACTGGAGCATCCCCATAGTGGTGACGGTGGGAATTATTGGCGTCGGCTTAACGTCAAGCGCTTCTTCACTATTACAACACTTTATTTCTTAAGAGTATATGTATACTAGACGAATGGCCCGGGCAACGCCCGGGTTTTACCCGAGTGCGTATATATTTTAAAAATGTTTTAATTAAAATACTATTCGTTACAATTATAAATTGGCGCCGTGGATGTCTCTCTTGTGAAACGTCCCGCCCCAAACTGTGTGTGTCTTGAAAATATAAAAATAAAAATGTGAACGGAAAAATATTTCCAGGGTAGCCTAGTGGTCATGGCATCTGCCCGGTAAGCGGAAGGTCGTGGGTTCGATTCCCATCCCTTGACACTTTTTTTATTTTATCCATTCTGACCAAAATCTATCCGTGAACTTCACACAGTGAACTTCACACAGAGAGAATAAGGCAATTATATAAGTAGATAATCCAAATTGTGCCTTATCACACACTATTTTTTTATTTGGCCTTATTACCTTGTGTTTATAATCTATGACGTAATGCCGGCGGCGCGCGCCCGTTGGCTGCCGGCGAGCACGTGACCTCCCTGTGCGCGCGCATCCGTGACAGAACCGGCCGGCCCATGACGGTCGTGAGTATATATGTTGATGGATAATAATAATAATAATAATAATAATAATTATTATTATTATTATCATTAGATAATGATAATGATCATAATGATGATGCGCGCGCATCCGTGACAAAACCGGCCGGCCCATGACGGTCGTGACTATATATGTTGATGGATAATAATAATATAATAATAAATAATAATAATAATAATAATAATAATTATTATTATTATTATTATTATCATTAGATAATGATAATGATCATAATGATGATGCGCGCGCATCCGTGACAGAACCGGCCGCCGGCCCATGACGGTCGTGACTATATATGTTGATGTTTAACTATATGTATGATTTACTTGATACAAGGGCTATTGTATCAGCTCTGAAAGAAGTACTAATGGAGAAGCAATATCTATAAGCAACTTTCTCAGCTCCTGAAAATTTAAAAAATAAATAATAATAAAAGAATGTTGTAAACCTATGTTAATTCTGATAAAAGTAAACAATGTGTAATGGTTTCTATTTGTTGATAGAAAGATACTAGACGAATGACCCGGGCAACGCCCGTGTTTTACCCGATTGAATGTTTTTATTCCAATACTATTTGTTACAATTATAAATTGGAGCCGTAGATGTCACTCTTGTGAAACGTCCCGCTCCAAACTTTACATGTACATTAGGTCAGCTGGTATTACCCCTCATTTTCACCGCTAGAGGCGCGAGCGAATTGACTTTTTGTAAATATACATAATTATAAAGATAGAAGCTTCTATAGAAGATAATGATCATAATGATGATGCGCGCGCATCCGTGACATGAGGAATTGAGGAAAGACGGTCGTGACTATATATATTAATAATAATAATAATATAATAATAATTATTATTATTATTATCATTAGATAAGGATAATGATCATAATGATGATGCGCGCGCATCCGTGACATGAGGAATTGAGGAATTGATTGAGGAGGAAAGACGGTCGTGACTATATATGTTGACTAGACGAATGGCCCGGGCAACGCCCGTGTTTTACCATATTGAATGTTTTTATTCAAATACTATTTGTTACAATTATAAATTGGAGCCGTGGATGTCACTCTTGTGAAACGCCCCGCTCCAAACTTTACATGTACATTAGGTCAGCTGGTATTACCCCTCATTTTCACCGCTAGAGGCGCGAGCGAATTGACTTTTTGTAAATATACATAATTAAAAAGATAGAAGATAATGATCATAATGATGATGCGCGCGCATCCGTGACATGAGGAATTGAGGAAAGACGGTCGTGACTATATATATTAATAATAATAATAATATAATAATAATAATTATTATTATTATCATTAGATAATGATAATGATCATAATGATAATGATCATAATGATGATGCGCGCGCATCCGTGACATGAGGAATTGAGGAAAGACGGTCGTGACTATATATGTTGATAATAATAATAATAATATAATAATAATAATTATTATTATTATCATTAGATAATGATAATGATCATAATGATGATGCGCGCGCATCCGTGACATGAGGAATTGAGGAATTGTTGACGGTGGAAAGACGGTCCTGACTATATATGTTGATATTTTTCTATAGATAAATTATAATTTCGATTATTATGATGCACTAGCGCGCCATCTATTATGAAAATTAGAAACTATTTTATACGCATAAGAATTTTTTTGAAATTAAACAATTTCTACTGCCCTTACTGCAATGAAAAAAAAAATAATTTTTTGATTAATTTCAAATCCCATTAATAATTTTTTCATTACAGTAAGGGCAGTATAAAATTGTTCAATTTAAAAAAGAATCTCACGCGTATAAAATAGTTTCTAATTTCGATTATTGTTTGTATGAATTGAAAAAAAAAATCCAACCAAAAGACGACTTGAGAGTCGCTGTAAAGTCAGAATAAAATGCTAAAGGTTGATATAATTTGCATAATTATTTAACTACTAGACGAATGGTTCTTTCAGTCTAAAATGGCAGCCAGTTCTAAGACATAATTTTCACCTAAATAAAGATTTAAAATATCCGAGGAAATCTTCCACTATATCATAGAATGCAAAAATTTGGTGAAGAAAGAGAAAAAACTCTTAAAAACACCTTCTGGAGATTTAGCAACCCACTGAAGACGTTGAGAACTATTTCAGAAAAGAAAAATATAGCAATAGAACTCTATAATTTCTACAGATCAATTGTAAATATATTCATACACAAAAGAGGTAGTGAGGAAAGTTTTAGAACAGATGTGTAAATAAATCCCTTTTCAAACAAAGGCTCACGTGCACATGGGGAAAGAGAGAAAAAATTACTATATTATTTTGTTGTTGTATGGCTAATCCATACAGGGCAGAACATTGAGACTGCTGTGATAGAGATGCATGGAGACATCTGAGGCTCTTCATTGGACATGACAACAACAATAAAACAGTATAAACTCCCAATATAGAGAAAATTGCTGTGATAGAGATGTATGGAGACATTGAGGCTCTTCATTAGACACGACAACAACAATAAAACGGTATAAACTCCCAAGATAGAGAAAATTGCTGTGATAGAGATGCATGGAGATATCTGAGGCTCTTCATTGAACACGTCAACAACAACAATACAGTATACAGACCCAAGATAAAGAACATCGTGACTTCTGTGATAGAGATGCATGGAGATATCTAAGGCTCTTCATTGGACACGACAACAACAACAAAACAGTAGAGACTCCCTAGGCAATGGGCCCTAATAAAAGCCTTTTTGTTGTTGTTTGTTTGTTGATAAAAAATGAAGTAAGTGTGAGACTATATGCTTTTCTAATATATATTGTCGCGTTGTAAAATAGACGCGAGGAGAGATAAACACGAACGGACTTTATTCTCTTTAACGGTCTACCTCAAAATCTATGTATATTTATATAGCTATGACATAAATAAAAACTGATGTAAATCAATACAATCTAAAAATTATGTAAGTAAGTTAACCACGCTATATAAATATATAGGTAACCCAGGATCCTGAAGCATGTCCATAGATTGCCAACTACCCGTTTCTAAAAAGAAAATAGCTCTCTCTTTTTACTTAATGTGAAATAATATTTGAAAAACTCATTAGAGAGATTTTTGCTAATTTCTTGATCTATTCTCGAAATAAACATGATGGACTCCTACATTCTCAAACTTATTTTATATATATTTTCTCACTATTTCAGCTATTTAACCACTAGACGAATGGTTCTTTCAGTCTAAAAAGACAGCCAGTTCTAAACCTTATAATTTTCACCTAAATAAAGCTAAAAATGAAGTATGTATGATATGGCTTTCTAATATAAAAATATATAGGTGACCCAGGATCCTGTCCATAGATTGCAAACTACCCATTTCTAAAAAAAAAAAATTAAATCTTTTTCTACTTAATATAAATTGATATATATATATATTTTATATATATTATATATATATTTAGTTTATTATTTTCTTCATCTATTCTCTAAATAAATATGATGGACTCCACCATACTACATTCTCCATTTTATATATCTTTTACCATTTCAGCTTTTATTTTCACTTGCTCACTCGTGATGACAATGCAATAATTTTGAAGTGATTTTTAATTGGGTAATATTATTTATTAATGGAACGATGACCTATTTGTTTTAAAATATATGTACAGCTAAACCTGTCTATAACGCCCCCTCTTGGGACTCACCTAAATAGGGTGCTATAGACAGGTCACTTTTAATGTAAATCGCATCGTACTACGTATTTAAAATCGGGCGCTATAGAGAAGGAGGCGCTATTTAGAGGGGGCGCTATAAACAGGTTTAACTGTAGTTACATTTTGTTGTGGATTATAGATTATTTTAAAACAATAAAAAATGTTGAAGTATGAAAAATTAATATATCTATGCATTGATTATTGTGTGAGAAGAATATAAGAAATATAAATGTAATATTTGAAGTAATTCATATTACGATAGGTTTTGGTTCAAAACTTCAAGGTGAGTGCAAACCTGGACCATCAACCGCAGGAACACCAAAATATTAATCAACTTCTCCAAGAATCGGCATAAAATCCAAAGGAATACTCACTTCCGCATACATCATGTATAGTGTTAAGTGTTACAAGTGAAAGCGCCAGGGATATCGGTAAGCTAGCTGTCCTCAACTGATCAGTGAGGAACGGCCGATTCAACAACCTGTCCTTGGAGTTCAATTAGGGTCCCCTCCACCAACCCTGCCCGAGCCTTCCTCGAAGCCTGCTACAACCCCATCACAGGCGATCCTCTCCAAGCATCCTCCGGAGCCGAACACCATCCCGAAGATATGTTCAGCATTACAAACAGCGCCCTCCTTCAAAAATGCCGCGTTGAGAGGCGCTCTGCCAAACCCCTAAAGAAGGGACAGCAAAATTTGAACCAATAGCTTGCGCTTAGTGTTCGAAAACAGTATCCAAAGCGAAAGATGTCAACCAGGATCCGCCTAACAGCTAGAAGGAAGAACCTTCTATCGGGATCGGTGGACGTGTAGCGATGGCCAGCGACAGAACGATGTTCGCTGCATGGCCACCAAAGAAGCAGCGACAGAGGGATGGAAACGCCAGGCTGGTGATGAACATGTCGACGACAGACGCCCAGCACCGGAGATGCCGCGAGATGGAAACAGCGGCCAGGCGGGGACGCTCCAACATGCGACGAGCAGTGCGTGCGCTGATACGCAAGAACCATGCCGTTCCGCGCAGCACCGCAGCTTCCTCCAGGCTCCTCTCCTGATACGCGCTCCTCGCGTTTTCCGTCACGAATCGTCGCAGGTGCTCTCCGTCAGCCTGGTGGTGAGCGACGTAGCAGGACCCGTCAGGTCGCGGACGCGCACTCCTCTCCACCTTAAGGGCACCCGAAGCTATGGCGTCGCCAGGAACCGATGAGAGGCAGGTTCAGTAAGGTAGGAGTGGGCACCACCCAATGGTTCAGGCTCAGAATGGAGGAGGCCTGCTCCCACAGATTCAGCAGCCGACGGGCGAGGAACTCGAGGACAAGAAGGACATCAAAGCACCGGACTCCGTAACTTGCTTTGTGAACGACATATTTTGAATCTCTCTTTAACTTATTTTCACATCTAATCTGTATGCTGGATTTACCTTGTTAAAATGTTGTGTATATAATATAAAGATACAAAGATACACATTTCCAATTTTTGGATAACTATATTTAAATTCAATTATACATCTTCAAATATATTTTTTCACGGGCAGTTGTGTGGCGCTCTGTGCTTCAGGAACCTGGGTTATAAATATCATGATTGAATGAAAATATTTTTTATTGAATGATTTATTAAAATAAATCAGTTTTTCAATGAATAAAAAAATGACAAATTTTATATATTTAAAAAGAACAATGTAAGCAAAAAGAAATCTCTCCTCTTCTCTAATTATATGTATAAGAAATATATATTAAAAACAGAGAGAGAAAAAAAGAAAATGTTGAAAATATTTCTCAAGATTTTACTACTCTCCCTTGTTGCTTCACAGATCGAAGGAGGATCTGTCTGCAATGTGACTGACTCCAGAAACGTCAAGTATGACCTCGGTCCTCTAAGAAACCCCAACAGGAACTACCACGCCATCGCCACGTGGGAGCATGAGAATGCCATCTACGCCATGAACCCCTACGGCCCAGCTCTGGGGAAAGATGGCGTGCTATGTGAGAAGAACGCCACGCTGTGCCGCTACGACACGGTGACAAAGACCTCCACGACACTGGGATATGACGGCACCGCCATTAGCGTACCAGACACCAACTACCCTACCTTGGAGTACGTCACGGGGAGGTATTGTCCATACACTCAGAAGTCGGAATCTAAGACTCAGATCGAGTTTCATTGCGACCCAACAAATGGCCGAGGAACTCCTAGAATCTACCCTGAAGACCAAAACTGTATTCAAAAGATTGTTTGGTTCACCTCCGCGGTCTGCTCCGAGGATCAACTAGAAGAGACCAAGGGACAAGAACTCGACCAGCCCACCTGTACCTACTACGACCCTATCACCTCACACACCTACGACCTGAGCCCGTTCAGAAGGCCCAACGACTCTCCCTACCGCATTCCCAGCTTCAGGTACAAAAATTAGAATTACCTTCTGAACGTATGTGGAGCGGCCGCCAGCGACACCACCACTGTCTGCGGCTCCTCTGGAATGTGCAGAACAGGAAAGAATGGTTCAGTTTCCTATGGTCACACTTCAGAGATTGCCTTTAACGTCGAGGAAAAGACACTTTCATTGACCTACGGTCGTGGAGATATCTGCAGAGATAGGATGGCCGACATCAACGTCGAGTTTATCTGTGACCGAAGTGCCGGACTGGGCAAGCCGGTCTACGTGGAAGAAGCGGCCTGCCACGTACGCCTAGAGTGGCGCAATAGCTACACATGTCCTCATAGTTTCCCAACATGTATTATTTCCCATCAACAACGAGAATATGACCTGACCAGTCTCTCCACAGTCGAAGAAAACTGGAGTGTTGAAGACGACAATGGCAATAGGTACTGGCTGAGCTTATGCGGGGAACTTCCCCGGGAGATGGGCTGTGGTGAAGACACCGCAGTTTGCATGAAGGACGGGAACTCCACCTTCTCCTTGGGTAGGAGCAGCGACCAGTGGATCCACCACGACTATGACGCTGGCCTCATCATCGAGTATGGTCGGGGAGACCAGGTCTGTCAGCACGGGGTGAACTCCACGGCACAAGTTCAGCTCCTCTGTTCACCATCGGTCCAACCTCCACGACTCCTCTACAAGACCCAGAGCTGTCTCTACAAGTTTGAGTGGGCGACTCCCATCGCCTGCGAATTGACATCAGAGTCGAGCGTCCCCGTGACAAGAATTGTCCTGTTGGTCCTGACATCACTTGTCATCTTAGCAGCTGCCTTTGTGGCTGTGTATCGGCTGTATAGGAAGTTCCCCAAGAAAGTTAGCTCTTTTGATTCTAAAGTTGTGCTACATGTGTAAATTATAGAACAACTTCTTCTATGTATATATTACATTTTGTTTTAAAAAAATATCCATTAAAAGAATTCTACTATATAAATTTTCTGAGTTCAGCTTTTGACACCACTTACGATTAAATTGAACTTATTTTGTATACTTTTTCAAGAGCAATTTTTGTTTTTATGATTGAAGAAAGGATAAAAATCATAATTTCTTATCTATTTATTCTCAATTTGTGGTTATGAAAAATCGCTGAAAAAATATAAAGTCTCAACTCTCTGCAGTTTCTGAGTTGAGATCAGGGACCACACACGGACATCGTATTTATAGGAACATGATGAATATAAATATATGCATGATGATATTTGAAGCATATTGCTGAATTATATAAGATAAATTAATATTTATTTTTATTTTACCAGTTTTTTGCTTGTAATTCCTCGGAGGTTTGAGATTGAAAAAAATCTGAATGTTTAGATTTATTCATTCTTTTAGATCAGGGGTATTTCTTGGAGCTTTCTCAGTTCCATGCCGAAGAAGTACTTGTAAATGCACATCTTGGTAGACGCTCTTTTATAGATAAACGGTGCCATTTTTAGGTAAATTTTAAACCTAATCCTTCATTTTACTTGGCTAGCATGTTATCTCTCTGCTTGATCTAAACTGGATTCAAACGCTCTACTCTTACAAAAAAATTGTAGTTTGTTATAAAATATTTTAAAATATCTTGAATCAAAATGTGACCTTTTTAAAAATATTTTTTTATATATAGAGGTGTCCTCTAAAGAGATTGTTCGCTCATGGATGCTTCAATTATGTACAGTATAACCTCTCTGTAAAGAACACCTAATTGCAGAGATAAAGTGTCCTTTAAGGAGAAATATCCTCTTACCGGAGAATTGCTAAATAGTAAAAAATGATAATTTTGCAAATGAAAACTATCCTTCATGTATAAGTATCCTATAGCGCGAGTGTCCTCTCATGGAAGGTTCTACCGTTTATTTAAATTGATAGAAAGATTATGGAATTGAAAACAAAAATGGTTCTTAATTACAACAAACTAGGTTATAAAACACGGTAGCCGTTCTATGCAAACATCCCTCTCGTGGTGGCGGTTGGAACTAATTGGCGTCGGCTGTAACGTCAAGCGCTTCACTATTACAACACTTTCTTTCTCAAAAAAAAAAAAATTCTACTGTATCTCAAGTATATATATGATTTACTAGATACAAGGGCTATTGTATCAGCTCTGAAAGAAGTACTAATGGAGAAGCAATATCTATAAGCAACTTTCTCAGCTCCTGATAATTTAAAATAAATAATAATAAAAGAATGTTATAAACCTATGTTAATTCTGATAAAAGTAAACAATGCCTAAAGGTTTCGAATTGTTGATAGAAAGATATATTTTGTTATAGATAAATTATAATTTCGATTATTATGATGCACTAGCGCGCCATCTGTTATGAAAATTAGAAACTATTTTATACGCATAAGATTCTTTTTGAAATTAAACAATTTCTACTGCCCTTACTGCAATGAAAAAAATAATTTTTTGATTAATTTCAAATCCCATTAATATTTTTTTCATTGCAGTAAGGGCAGTATAAAATTGTTCAATTTAAAAAAGAATCTCACGCGTATAAAATAGTTTCTAAATCCGATTATTGTTTGAATGAATTGAAAAAAAAAAAATCCAACCAAAAAACGACTTGTGAGTCGCCGTAAAGTCAGAATAGCATGCTAAAGGTTGATATAATTTGCATAATTATTTAAATACTAGACGAATGTGTGTGGTTCTCTCAGTCTAAAATGGCAGCCAGCTCTAAGCCTCACTATTTTCACCTAAATAAAGCTAAAAATTCAGTATATGTGATACTATATATTTTTTCTAAGGTATAGGTGACTCACAGGATTCTGAAGCATGTCCATAGATTGCCAACTACCCTTTTCTAAAAAAAATTAACTCTCTCTCTCTCTCTTTACTTATTGTGAAATGATTTAAAAAAACTCATTAGAAAGATGTATTTTATAAATTTCTTCATCTATTCTCTAAATAAACATGATGAACTCCACCATCCTACATTCTCAATTTTGTTTTATTTGCATAAAACACTTTTGAAAATTTATATATAAATTTTACCATTTCAGCTTTTATTTTAACTTGCTCACTCGTGATGACAATGCAATAATTTGGAAGTAATCTTTAATTGAGTAAAATGTTTAAATGATGGAACTATGACATATTTGTTTTGAAATATATGTACAGGTAAACCTGCCTATAGCGCCCCCTCTTGAGACTCACCAAAATGGATGCTATAGAGAGGGGGTGCTATAGACAGGTCACTTTTAATGTAAATCGCATCGTACTACGTATTTAAAATCGGGCGCTATAGAGAGGGAGGCGCTATTTAGAGGGGGCGCTATAGACAGGTTTAATTGTAGTTACTTTTTTGTTGTGTATTAGAGATTATTTTAAAACAAAATTAATGTTAAAGTTTTAAAAAATTAATATATCTATGCAATGATTATTGTGTGAAGAAGCATATAAGATATACAAATGTGATGTGATGTTTGAAACAATTCAAATTACGATAGGTTTTGGCTCAAACCTTCAAGGTGAGTGCAACTCCTGGACCTCCAACCGCAGGAACACCAAAATATTCATCAACTTCTCCAAGAATCGACATCAAATCCAAAGAAATGATCACTTCCACATACATCACTAATAGCGTGAAGTGTTTCAAGTGGAAGCGCCAGGGATATCGGCAAGCTAGTTGTTCTCAACTGATCAGTGAGGAACGGCCAATTCAACAACCTGTCCCGCGAGGTCATTTAGGGTCTCATCCACCAATCTTTCTCAATCCTTCCACGAAGCCTGCTATAAACCCATCATTGGCGAACCTCTCCAAGCATCCTCTGGAGTCTCCAGCCTTTATGGCTGCTACTCGGAGCCGAACACCATCCTAAGGATATGTTTAGCATTCTAAACAGCGCCCTCCTCCGAAAATGCCGCGTTGAGTGGCGCTCTGCCCAACCCCTAAAGAAGGGACAGCAAAACCTGAACCAATAACTTGAGCCTCGGGTTGGAAAAAAGTAACCAAAGCGAATGATGTCAACCAGGATCCCCCTAACAGCTAGAAGGAAGAACCTTCTCTCAGGATCGGTGGACGTGTAGCGATGGCCAGCTTCAAGTCACTGGAGCGTAGACGATGCAGACGGTTTGGCTCGACGCCGGATGCCCCGGAAGAGGTAGGGCGTGCATGGCCAGCCGCAGAACGATGTTCGATGCATGGCCACCGAGGAAGCAGCGACGGAGGGATGAAAACGCCAGGCTGGTGATGGACATGTCGACGACATGCGCCCAGCGCCGGAGATGCCGCGAGATGGAAACAGCAGCCAGGCGGGGACGCTCCAACATGCGACGCGCAGTGCATGCGCTGATACGCAAGAACCACGCCGTCCCGCGCAGGACCACGGATTCCTCCAAGCTCCTCTCCTGATGGGCTCTCCCCCCGTTTTCCACCACCAGACGCGAGCAAAATAGACCAAGGGCGTCTGCATCGTCGCAGGTGCTCCTCGTCAGCCTGGTGGTGAGCGACGGAGCAGGACCCGCCAGGTCGCGGACGCGTACTCCTCTCCACCTTGAGGGAGCCCGAAGCGATGGCGTCGCCAGGAACCTGCAGGCACCGACGAGAGGTAGGTTCAGAAGGGTGGGAGTGGGCACCACCCGGTGGTTCAGGCTCAGGATGGAGGATACCTGCTCCCACAGCTCCAGTAGCCGACGGGGCAGCAGCCAGGAAACCGAAGACAAGGAGGCCATCCAGGCACCGGACTCCGTAACTCACACTGTGAAAGACGTATTTTTAATCTCTATTTAACTTGTTTGCCCATCTAATGTGTATGCTGGATTTACCGTGTTTAAATGTTGTGTAGATAATATAAAGATACAAAGATACACATTTCCAATTTTTGGATAACTATATTTAAATTCAGTTATACATCTTCAAATATATTTTTTCACGGGCAGTTGTGTGGCGCTCTGCGCTTCAGGAACCTGGGTTATAAATATCATGATTGAATAAAAATATTTTTTATTGAATGATTTATTAAAATAAATCAGTTTTTCAATGAATAAAAAAATGACAATTTTTTTTATATTTAAAAAAGAACAATGTAAACAAAAAGAAATCTCTCCTCTTCTCTAATTATATGTATAAGAAATATATATTAAAAACAGAGAGGAAAAAAGAAAATGTTGAAAATATTTCTCAAGATTTTACTACTCTCCCTTGTTGCTTCACAGATCGGAGGAGGATCTGTCTGCAATGTGACTGACTCCAGAAACGTCACGTACGACCTCGGTCCTCTAAGAAACCCCAACAGGAACTACCACGCCATCGCCACGTGGGAGCATGAGAATGCCATCTACGCCATGAACCCCTGCGGCCCAGCTCTGGGGAAGGACGGCGTGCTATGTGAGAAGAACGCCACGCTGTGTCGCTACGATACGGTGACAAAGACCTCCACGACACTGGGATATGACGGCACCGCCATTAGCGTACCAGACACCAACTACCCTACCTTGGAGTACGTCACGGGGAGGTATTGTCCATACACTCAGAAGTCGGAATCTAAGACTCAGATCGAGTTTCATTGCGACCCAACAAATGGCCGAGGAACTCCTAGAATCTACCCTGAAGACCAAAACTGCATTCAAAAGATTGTTTGGTTCACCTCCGCGGTCTGCTCCGAAAATCAACTAGAAGCGACCAAGGGACAAGAATTCGACCAGCCCACCTGTACCTACTACGACCCTATAACCTCCCACACCTACAACCTGAGCCCGTTCAGAAGGCCCAGTGACTCTCCCTACCGCATTCCCAGCTTCAGGTACAAAAATGAAAATTACCTTCTGAACGTATGTGGAGCGGCCGCCAGCGACACCTCCACTGTCTGCGGCTCCTCTGGAATGTGCAGAACAGGAAAGAATGGTTCAGTTTCCTATGGTCACACCTCAGGGATTGCTTTCGACGTCGAGGAAAAGACACTTTCATTAACCTACGGTCGTGGAGATATCTGCAGAGATAGGAAGGCAGACATCAACGTCGAGTTTATCTGTGACCGAAGTGCCGGACTGGGCAAGCCGGTTTACGTGGAAGAAGCGGCCTGCCACGTTCGCCTTGAGTGGCGCAATAGCTACACATGTCCCAATAGTCTCCCAACCTGTATTATTTCCCATCAACAACGAGAATACGACCTGACCAGTCTCTCCACAGTCGAAGAAAACTGGAGTGTTGAAGACGACAATGGCAATAGGTACTGGCTGAACCTATGCGGGGAACTTCCCCGGGAGATGGGCTGTGGTGACGACACCGCAGTTTGCATGAAGGACGGGAACTCCACCTACTCCCTGGGTAGGACCAGTGACCAGTGGATCCACCACGACTATGACGCTGGCCTCATCATCGAGTATGGTCGGGGAGACCAGGTCTGTCAGCATGGGGTGAACTCCACGGCACAAGTTCAGCTCCTCTGTTCACCATCGGTCCAACCTCCACGACTCCTCTACAAGACCCAGAGCTGTCTCTACAAGTTTGAGTGGGCGACTCCCATCGCCTGCGAATTGACATCAGAGTCGAGCGTCCCCGTGACAAGAATTGTCCTGTTGGTCCTGACAGCAATTGTCATCGTGGCGGCAGCATTTGTGGCTGTGTATTGGCTGTGTAGGAAGTTCACCAAGAAAGTTAGCTCTTCTGACTCTAAAGTTGTCTTCCATGTGTAAATTATAGGACAACCATATTTATGTATATATTACATTTTGATTGGACAAGACACCACCACTCATTATATTTTGATTTAAAAAATTCCATTAAAAGCATTCTACCCATAAATTTTATTCTGACTTCACGATTAAATTGCATTTATTTTGTATACTTTTCAAGAGATATTTTGATTGTAGGATTAAAGACGGTTGACGATATAAATCAGTTTTTAAAAATTATTTCCCAATTTGAGGTTTTGAAAAATCGCTGAAATAATATATAGTCTCAACTCTCTGCAGTTTCTAAGTGTAGATCAGGGACCACACACGGACATTGTATTTATAGAAAGATGATGATTATATATGATATAATGAATATAAATATATGCATAATGATATTTGAAGCATATTGATGAATTATATATATAAGATAAATTAATATTTATTTCAATACTAGCGGACGTACCCGGCTTCGCCCGGGTTTTACCCTAGTAAAGGTTTGTCTAACGAATCTCTCGATAAAGTGAACATTTTTCCCGGTCCCTTGAAAAATACTCGATAAGTTGAATAAAATCAATATTAATTGGTTCCCTATGTAATTGGAAGTTAAAGGAATAGTATCTTGCCTTGGAATTGTATCATTATTCTTGTATGGATGTACCCGGCTTCGCCCGGGTTATACCCGAGTAAAGGTTTGTCTAACGAATCTCTCGATAAAGTGAACATTTTTTCCCGGTCCCTTTAAAAGTACTCGATAAGTTGAATAAAATCAATATTAATTGGTTCCCTCGGTAATTGGAAGTTAAAGGAATAGTATCTTGCCTATGAATTGTATCATTATTCTTGTCTCAAATAAATTGCCGTGTCATCCTGAATTTTGTCTTTCCTAATTTTCTACATTACAAAATCATCGTATCATCATGATAATATTTAGAGCAGATTGTTGAATTATAACAGATAAATTAGAATATTTATCTTGATTATTTTTAGGCGAAAAGTTATTTCAAAAATTTTATTTGCTAGAAATTTTCCCAGTACTATACTAAATAACTTCCCAAAGTTTCATGGCGTTCCAATGAGTGG
Source organism: Cordylochernes scorpioides (assembly GCA_030710605.1). NCBI lineage: Eukaryota > Metazoa > Arthropoda > Arachnida > Pseudoscorpiones > Chernetidae > Cordylochernes > Cordylochernes scorpioides. The sequence goes on along the minus strand of CP092871.1, from coordinate 11,285,715 downwards.
TTTGGTTAGGCATAAAGGACAAACAGACACACACACACATACATTCATTTTTATATATATAGATTACCCTTTTTTGCTTGTAATTCCTTGAAGGTTTGAAATAGAAAAAATCTGAATTTTTAGATCTTCTTGGAGCTTTCTCAGTTCCATGCCGAAGAAGTACTTGTAAATGCACATCTTGGTAGACGCTCTTTTAGAGATAAACGGTGCCATTTTTAGTTAAATTTTAAACCTAATGTTTCATTTTACTAGGCTAGCATGTTATCTCTCTGCTTGATCTAAGCTGGATTCAAACGCCCTACTCTTACAAAAAAATTGTTGTTTGTTATAAAATTTTTAAAATATCCTGAATCAAAATGTGACCTTTTTAAAAATATTTTTCATATATAAAGAGGCGTCCTTTAAAGAGATTGATCGCTCATGGATGGTTCAATTATGTACAGTATAACCTACATGTAAAGGACACCTAATTGCAGAGCTAAAGTGTCCTTTAGGGAGAGGTGTACTCTTGTCGGTTAAATAGTAAAAATGGTAATTTTGCAAATAAAAACTGTTCTTTATATAGAGGCGTCCTCTAGCGCGAGTGTTCTCTCATGGAAGGTTCTACTGTTTATTTAACCTGATAGAAAAATTATGGAATTGAAAATAAAAAGGGTTCTTAAGTACAACAAACTAGGTTAAAACACGGCAGCCGTTCTATGCAAACTGGAGCATCCCCCTAGTGGTGGCGGTTGGAACTAATTGGCGTCGGCTGTAACGTCAAGCGCTTCTTCACTATTACAACACTTTCTTTCTCAAGAAAAATTCTACTGTATCTCAAGTATATATAATATTTTTCTAGATACAAGGGCTATTGTATCAGCTCTGAAAGAAGTAAGAATGAAAAAGAAATATCTATAACCAACTTTCTCAGCTCCTGAACATTCAAAAAATAAATAAAAAGAATGTTGTAAACTATATTTATTCTGTTAAAGGTAAACAATGTTATTGACATCTTGTCAATTACACAGGTTTACATTATGCAGAATTATCAATACAATGATAAGATGATGTGAAAAATTAACTTAAAATGCTATCCACAAGGCGATTCTGCCACCGATGTAGAGTTGTTTCTTTTTCCTCAAGTCATTTAAACGATATCCATTAGGTTCCATTGTCTCAGCAGTTTAATGGTTTCCAATTGTTGATAGATATATTTTGCTATAGATAAATAATAATTTAAATTATTGTTTAAATTAATTGAAAAAAATCTCATCAAAAGAGGAATTGTGTGTCGCCGGAAGGTAAGAATAAAATGCTAAAGGTTGATATAAAATTTGCATAAATCTTTAAATACTAGACGAATGTGTGCGGTTCTCTCAGTCTAAAATGGCAGCCAGTTCTAAGCCTTATAAATTTTAATCTGAATAAAGATAAAAAAAATATCTGATGTAATCTCCCACTATATCATAGAATGCAAGAATGCAAATATCTAGGCGAAAAAAGAGAAAAAACTCTTAAAAACACCTTCTGGAGATTAGCAACCCACTGAAGACGCTGAGAACTATTTCAGAAAGAAAAATATAGCAATAGAACTCTATAATTTCTACAGATCAATTGTAAATAGATTCATACACAAAAGAGGTATTGAGGAAAGTTTTAGAACAGATGTGTAAATTAATCCCTTTTCAAACAAAGGCTCACGTGCACATGGGGAAAGGGAGAAAAAATTACTATATTATTTTGTTGTTGTATGGCTAATCCATACAAGGCAGAACATTGGGACTGCTGTGATAGAGATGCATGGAGACATCTGAGGCTCTTCATTGGACATGACAACAACAACAAAACAGTATAAACTCCCAAGATAGAGAAAATTGCTGTGATAGAGATGTATGGAGACATTGAGGCTCTTCATTAGACATGACAACAACAACAAAACAGTATAAACTCCCAAGATAGAAAAAATTGCTGTGATAGAGATGCATGGAGATATCAGAGGCTCTTCATTGGACACAACAGCAACAGCAATAGAGTATACACACCCAAGAAAGAGAAAATTGCTTTGATAGAGATGCATGGAGATATCTGAGGCTCTTCTTTGGACACGACAACAACAACAAAACAGTAGAGACTCCCTAGGCAATGGGCCCTAATAAAAGCCTTTTTGTTGTTGTTTTGTTTATTGATAAAAATGAAGTAAGTGTGAGACTATATGGTTTTCTAATATATATATTGTCGCGTGGCAAAATAGACGCGAGAAGAGGTAAACACGATCGGACTTTATTCTCTTTAACGGTCTACCTTAAAAGTATATCTACGCGTATTTATATAGCTATATGACATAATTAAAAACTATGTAAATCAATACAATCTAAAAATTATGCAAATAAATTAACCACGCTACAATCCTTATATATATAGGTGACCCAGGATCCTGAAACATGTCCATAGATTGCCAACTACCCGTTTCTAAAAAAAAAAAATAGCTCTCTCTCTTTACTTAACGTGAAATAATATTAAAAAAACTCATTAGAGAGATTTTTTTGGCTAATTTCTTTATCTATTCTCTAAATAAATATGATGGACTCCACCATCCTACATTCTCCATTTTATATATTTATTTAACCATTTCAGCTTTTATTTTCACTTGCTCACTCGTGATGACAATGCAATTATTTTGAAGTGAAATATAATTGAGTAAAATGTTTAAATAATGGAACGATGACACCTATTCGTTTTAAAAGATATGTACAGTTAAACCTGTATATAGCGCCCTCCCTCTTGGGACTCAACAAAATAGGGTGCTATAGAGAGGGGGTGCTATAGACAGGTCACTTTTAATGTACAGGGTGCGGTAGATAAGTAATGAGACTCAGTCTAGAAAAACAAATTTATTGTTCCGATTTGTACAAAACGTTAATATTCTTCAAAGAACTTGTTTTGGGCGTCGACACAAGGTTGCCAGCGCGTTTTCCAAGCTTCATAGGCCCCACTGTAGTCCGTTGGAGTTATCCCAGTTAGTGCCTTCGTGACAGCACGTTGGATGTTCGGGATATCGTCGAAACAATGACCCTTCAGGCAACTTTTTACCTTCGGAAATAGGAAGAAATCAGGAGGACTCATTTCAGGGCTGTATGGTGGCTGTGGCAGAACTTCAACTCCAATTCGGGTCAAATAGCAGGTCACGAGGAACGCTGTGTGCGCCGGAGCGTTGTCGTGGTGGAGACACCAGCGTTGAGCAAGGTCCTGTCGCTTCCGTTTGACAGCTTTGTGCAATCGCCGAAGGACTTCTTTGTAGAATTCGGCATTAACAGTTTTCCCCTGAGGTACAAACTCTTTGTGAATTAACCCCCGCTTGTCGAAAAACTCAATCAGCATTGTCTTGACTCGGGACTTTGACATTCTTGTTTTTTTCGGCCGCGGGATGCCGGTGTGTGCCACTCCGAGCTCTGGGCTTTCGTCTCCGGGTCGTATTGGAATGTCCACGATTCGTCGCCTGTTACTACGTTGTCTAAAAAGTCTAGATTATTTTCCAATTCATTCAACATCTCACGGCAAGCGTCCACTCGTCGTTGCTTTTGTTCGGCGGTGAGCACTCGGGGAACCAATTTTGCGCAAACTTTCCTCATAATCAAATCTTGCGTAACAATTTGGTGAACCGTAAATTTATTCACGGAGACCTCATCGGCGATCATTTTGAGACTTAAACGACGGTCGGAGTCCAGGAGTTCTTTCACTTTGGCCACCGTTTCATCCACACGACTCGTTGAAGGGCGTTCAGATCGTTCCATGTCTTCAACGGAATCCCTCCCGTTTTTAATTTCATTAAACCACTGGAACAGTTGAGCTCTTGATAGGGCGCCCTCTTTGTAGGCCTCCGTAATCATAGCAAAAGTTTCAGAAGCAGTTTTCCCCAAGCGAAAGCAAAATTTGATTGCATACCGCTGTTCTATCGAGCGATCCATCTTCAGCGTTTTCACAACTGTCCCGGGCACACAAACAACGTAATACGCGAAGCTCAACCCTCAATGCGCCAGAGCTACGACGCGACTGCGAACCGGTTCTATTGTTAGCTCAGATCCCCCACCACGTGACCTGCAGGTGGAGAACGCACTGCGAGCGACTGGGGCGCCGCGCGGCGGCCAGTCTCATTACTTATCTACCGCACCCTGTAAATCGCATCGTACTACATATTTAAAATCGGGCGCTATAGACAATTGACAATTTAAACAATTTTATTGATTATTTTAATCAAATTTTACAAAGGTGGAAAAATAAAAGAGTAAAAGGGCATATGAAGTGTAGGGGAATATATATATAGATGTGTACAAATGTCTTCAGCAAGGAAGGCTACCCCACCTTGAGAGAGTTCTCCTCCAGACAAGGAGGAGGTCTTCTTGTACACTCCTCCATTCCGCGCCGAGGAAGTACCTATAGATGTGGGTCTTGGCAGACTCCAGGATGGCAAGGGCGTCTAGGCCATGCCAGAAGACCCAGCCCTGCAGGTCAGGGGACCGTCTGATGATGGTAAATGCCTCCCGGGCGCTATAGAGAGTGAGGCGCTATTTAGAGGGGGCGCTATAGACAGGTTTAACTGTTTAGAAAGAGGGAATCATATAACTAAACATTTAACTGTAGTTACTTTTTTGTTGTGGATTAGAGATTAATTTAAAACAATAATAAATGTTAAAATATGCATTGATTATTGTGCGAAGAAGCATATAATAAATATAAATGTGATATTTGAAATAATTCAAATTACGATAGGTTTTGGCTAAACCTTCAAGGTGAGTGCAACTCCTGGACCTCCGACCGCAGCAACACCAAATTTTTCATCAACTTCTCCAAGAAACGGCATTAAATCCAAAGGAATGGTCACTTCCGCATACATCATGTATAGCGTGAAGTCTTTCAAGTGGAAGCTCCAGGGATATCTGCAAGCTAGCTGTCCTCAACTGACCTGTGAGGAACGGCCAATTCAACAACCTGTCCTTGGAGGTCATTTAGGGTCCCCTCCACCAACCCTGCCCGAGCCTTCATCGAAGTCTGCTACAACCTCATCACAGGCGAACCTCTCAAAGCATCCTTCGGAGTCTTCAGCCCCTATGGCTGCTTCTCGGAAGCCGAACACCAACCTAAAGATATGTTCAGCATTACAAACAGCGCCCTCCTCCAAAAATGACGCGTTGAGAGGCGCTCTGCCAAACCCCTAAAGAAGGGACAGCAAAACCTGAATCAATAGCTTGCGCTTGGTGTTCTAAAACAGTATCCAAAGCGAAATATGTCAACCAGGATCCTCCTAACAGCTAGAAGGAAGAACCTTCTATCGGGATCGGTGGACGTGTAACGATGGCCAGCGACAGAACGATGTTCGCTGCATGGCCACCAAAGAAGCAGCGACAGAGGGATGGAAACGCCAGGCTGGTGATGAACATGTCGACGACAGACGCCCAGCACCGGAGATGCCGCGAGATGGAAACAGCGGCCAGGCGGGGACGCTCCAACATACGACGAGCAGTGCGTGCGCTGATACGCAAGAAGCATGCCGTTCCGCGCAGCACCGCAGCTTCCTCCAGGCTCCTCTCCTGATACGCGCTCCTCGCGTTTTCCATCACGAATCGTCGCAGGTGCTCTCCGTGTCCCTGGTGGTGAGCGACGTAGTAGGACCCGTCAGGTCGCGGATGCGCACTCCGCTCCACCTTAAGGGCACCCGAAGCGATGGCGTCGCCAGGAACCGACGAGAGGCAGGTTCAGTAAGGTAGGAGTGGGCACCACCCAATGGTTCAGGCTCAGAATGGAGGAGGCCTGCTCCCACAGATTCAGCAGCCGACGGGCGAGGAACTCGAGGACAAGAAGGACATCAAAGCACCGGACTCCGTAACTTGCTTTGTGAACGACATATTTTGAATCTCTCTTTAACTTATTTTCACATCTAATGTGTATGCTGGATTTACCTTGTTTAAATGTTGTGTAGATAATATAAAGATACAAAGATACACATTTCCAATTTTTGGATAACTATATTTAAATTCAATTATACATCTTCAAATATATTTTTTCACGGGCAGTTGTGTGGCGCTCTGCGCTTCAGGAACCTGGGTTATAAATATCATGATTGAATGAAAATATTTTTTATTGAGTGATTTATTAAAATAAATCAGTTTTCAATGAATAAAAAAATGACAAATTTTATATATTTAAAAAAGAACAATGTAAGCAAAAAGAAATCTCTCCTCTTCTCTAATTATATGTATAAGAAATATATTTTAAAAACAGAGAGAAAAAAGAAAATGTTGAAAATATTTCTCAAGATTTTACTACTCTCCCTTGTTGCTTCACAGATCGGAGGAGGATCTGTCTGCAATGTGACTGACTCTAGAAACGTCAAGTATGACCTCGGTCCTCTAAGAAACCCCAACAGGAACTACCACGCCATCGCCACGTGGGAGCATGAGAATGCCATCTACGCCATGAACCCCTGCGGCCCAGCTCTGGGGAAGGACGGCGTGCTATGTGAGAAGAACGCCACGCTGTGTCGCTACGATACGGTGACAAAGACCTCCACGACACTGGGATATGACGGCACCGCCATTAGCGTACCAGACACCAACTACCCTACCTTGGAGTACGTCACGGGGAGGTATTGTCCATACACTCAGAAGTCGGAATCTAAGACTCAGATCGAGTTTCATTGCGACCCAACAAATGGCCGAGGAACTCCTAGAATCTACCCTGAAGACCAAAACTGCATTCAAAAGATTGTTTGGTTCACCTCCGCGGTCTGCTCCGAAAATCAACTAGAAGCGACCAAGGGACAAGAACTCGACCAGCCCACCTGTACCTACTACGACCCTATAACCTCCCACACCTACAACCTGAGCCCGTTCAGAAGGCCCAGTGACTCTCCCTACCGCATTCCCAGCTTCAGGTACAAAAATGAAAATTACCTTCTGAACGTATGTGGAGCGGCCGCCAGCGACACCTCCACTGTCTGCGGCTCCTCTGGAATGTGCAGAACAGGAAAGAATGGTTCAGTTTCCTATGGTCACACCTCAGGGATTGCTTTCGACGTCGAGGAAAAGACACTTTCATTAACCTACGGTCGTGGAGATATCTGCAGAGATAGGAAGGCAGACATCAACGTCGAGTTTATCTGTGACCGAAGTGCCGGACTGGGCAAGCCGGTTTACGTGGAAGAAGCGGCCTGCCATGTTCGCCTAGAGTGGCGCAATAGCTACACATGTCCCCCTAGTCTCCCAACATGTATTATTTCCCATCAACAACGAGAATACGACCTGACCAGTCTCTCCACAGTCGAAGAAAACTGGAGTGTTGAAGACGACAATGGCAATAGGTACTGGCTGAGCTTATGCGGGGAACTTCCCCGGGAGATGGGCTGTGGTGAAGACACCTCAGTTTGCATGAAGGACGGGAACTCCACCTTCTCCCTGGGTAGGACCAGCGACCAGTGGATCCACCACGACTATGACTCTGGCCTCATCATCGAGTATGGTCGGGGAGACCAGGTCTGTCAGCACGGGGTGAACTCCACGGCACAAGTTCAGCTCCTCTGTTCACCATCGGTCCAACCTCCACGACTCCTATACAAGACCCAGAGCTGTCTCTACAAGTTTGAGTGGGCGACTCCCATCGCCTGCGAATTGACATCAGAGTCGAGCGTCCCCGTGACAAGAATTGTCCTGTTGGTCCTGACAGCACTTGTCATCTTGGCGGCAGCCTTTGTGGCTGGGTATTTGCTGTGTCGGAAGTTCCCCAAGAAAGTTAGCTCTTCTGACTCTAAAGTTGTCTTACATGTGTAAATTATAGAACAACCATATTTATGTATATATTATATTTTGATTGGACAAGACACCACACTCATTATATTTTGATAAAAAATTTCCATTAAAAGCATTCTACCCATAAATTTTATTCTGACTTCACGATTAAATTGCATATTTTTTGTATACCTTTCAAGAGATATTTTTGATTGTAGGATTAAAGACGGTTGACGATATAAATCAGTTTTTAAAAATTATTTCCCAATTTGAGGTTTTGAAAAATCGCTGAAATAATATATAGTCTCAACTCTCTGCAGTTTCTAAGTGTAGATCAGGGACCACACACGGACATTGTATTATAGAAAGATGATGATTATATATGATATAATGAATATAAATATATGCATAATGATATTTGAAGCATATTGATGAATTATATATATATATATATAAGATAAATTAATATTTATTTCAATATTACCCTTTTTTTGCTTGTAATTCCTTGAAGGTTTGAAATAGAAAAAATCTGAATTTTTAGATCTTCTTAGAGCTTTCTCAGTTCCATGCCGAAGAAGCACTTGTAAATGTACATCTTGTTAGACGCTCTTTTAGAGATAAACGGTGCTATTTTTAGTTAAAATCTAAACCTAATCTTTCATTTTACTATGCTAGCATGTTATCTCTCTGCTTGATCTAAACTCGATTTAAACGCTCTACTCTTACAAAAAAATTGTTGTTTGTTATAAAATTTTTAAAATATCCTGAATCAAAATGTGACCTTTTTAAAAATATTTTTCAGATATAAAGAGGCGTCCTTTAAAGAGATTGATCGTTCATGGATGGTTCAATTATGTACAGTATAACCTCTCTGTAAAGAACACCTAATTTCAGAGCTAAAGTTTCCTTTAGGGAGAGGTTTCCTCTGACCCGAGAGTTGCTAAATAGTAAAAATGGTAATTTTGCGAATAAAAACTGTCCTTTATAGAGAGGTGTCCTCAAGCGCGAGTTTTCTCTCATGGAAGGTTCTACTGTTTATTTAAATTGATAGAAAGATTATGGAATTGAAAACAAAAAGGGTTTTTAAGTACAACAACTAGGGTAAAACACGGCAGCCGTTCTATGCAAACATCCCCCTAGTGGTGGCGGTTGGAACTAATTGACGTCTGCTGTAACGTCAAGCGTTTCTTCACTATTACAACAATTTCTTTCTCAAGAAAAATTCTACTGTATCTCAAGTGTATGTATGATTTACTAGATACAAGGACTATTGTATCAGCTCTTAAGGAAGTGTGAATGGAGAAGCAATATCTATAACCAACTTTCTCAGCTCCTGAAAATTTAAAAGAAAAAAAAAAGAATGTTGTAAACTATATCTATATATATATATAAATGAATGTTTGTATGTTTTTTTGTATGTCCGGTATACAAATTCGCAGTAGTTCACTAATTCAAACCAAAATTTCCATACATAGGTAAAAAATACGGGGAAGACGATAGGCTATTTTGAAAAATATATAAATCAATTATTAAAACTATATATTCAAATTATTCTACTTAGCTCGCGAGCAGCGCCTCTAGCGGTGAAGATGGGAGGTAATATCAGCTGACCTAATGTACATGTGAAGTTTGGAGCGGGACGTTTCACAAGAGTGACATCCACGGCGCCAATTTATAATTGTAACGAATAGTGTTTGAATAAAACATTTAATCGGGTAATCGGTTGCCCGGGTTATTCGTCATCATTGACATCTTGTCAATTACACAGGTGTACAGTATGCAGAATTATCAATACAATGATAAGACGATGTGAAAAATTAACTTAAAATGCTATCTACAAGGCGATTCTGCCACCGATGTAGAGTTGTTTCTTATTCCTCAAGTCATTTAAACGATATCCATTAGGTTCCATTGTCTCAGCAGTTTAATGGTTTCCAATTGTTGATAGATATATTTTGCTATAGATAAATAATAATTTAAATTATTGTTTAAATTAATTGAAAAAAATATCATCAAAAGAGGACTTATGTGTCGCCGTAAAGTAAGAATAAAATGCCAAAGGTTGATATAATTTGCATAAATCTTTAAATACTAGACGAATGTGTGTGGTTCTCTCAGTCTAAAATGGCAGCCAGTTCTAAGCCTTATAAATTTTACCTGAATAAAGATAAAAAATATCTGATGTAATCTCCCACTATATCATAGAATGCAAATATCTAGGTGAAGAAAGAGAAAAGACTCTTAAAAACACCTTCTGGAGATTTAACAACCCACTGAAGACGCTGAGAACTATTTCAGAAAAGAAAAATATAGCAATAGAATTCTATAATTTCTACAGATCAATTGTAAATAGATTCATACACAAAAGAGGTAGTGTGGAAAGTTTTAAAACAGATGTGTAAATAAATCCCTTTTCAAACAAAGGCTCACGTGCACATGGGGAAGGGAGAAATAAATTAATGTATTATTTTGTTGTTGTATGGCGAATCCACACAGGGCAGAGCATTGAGACTGCTGTGATAGAGATGCATGGAGACATCTGAGGCTCTCCATTGGACATGACAACAACAACAATACAGTATATACACCCAAGATTGAGGGCATTGCGACTGCTGTGATAGAGATGTATGGAGACATCTGAGGCTCTTCATTGGACACGACAACAACAACAGTACAGTATACACTCCCAAGATAGAGAATATTGCGACTGCTGTGATAAAGATGCATGGAGACATCTGAGGCTCTTCATTAGATACGACAACAACAACAATACAGTATACACACCCAAGATAGAGGACATTGCGACTACTGTGATAGAGATGTATGGAGACATCTGAGGCTCTTCATTAGACACGACAACAACAACAATACAGTATATACACCCAAGATTGAGGGCATTGCGACTGCTGTGATAGAGATGTATGGAGACATCTGAGGCTCTTCATTAGACACGACAACAACAACAATACAGTATACACACCCAAGACAGAGGACATTGCGACTGCTGTTATAGAGATGCATGGAGACATCTGAAGCTTTTCATCAGACACGACAACAACAACAATACAGTATACACACCCAAGATAGAGAAAATTGGTGTGATAGAGATGCATGGAGACATCTGAGGCTCTTCATTAGACACGACAACAACAAAAAAACAGTATAAATTCCCAAGACAGAGAAAATTGCTGTGATAGAGATGCATGGAGATATCTGAGGCTCTTCTTTGGACACGACAACAACAACAAAACAGTAGAGACTCCCTAGGCAATGGGCCCTAATAAAAGCCTTTTTGTTGTTGTTTGTTTGTTGATAAAAATGAAGTAAGTGTGAGACTATATGGTTTTCTAATAAACAAGGTGCGTTCATTCATTCCCAGGACTGCTCTGTATCTTTGAAAAAATAAAACTAATAAAAAACTAATTTAATATTTTTCAAAATATGCCCCTCCTGCCTCAATACACCTGTTCCATCTTTTTTTCCAATTGTCGAAGGAGGAGATAAAATCACTTTTTGAGAGGTTCCTCAAGGTTGCCTTCGATTCAGCTTGTATCTTATCAACGTTGTCAAATTTCCTTCCTTTTAACTTCATTTTCAATTTAGGATAGAGGAAAAAGTCATTGGGGGCTAAGTCGGGGGAATAGGGTGGATGAGGGATCTGTATGGTTGAATGCTTGGCCAAGAACTGCAAAACAACATGGGCTGTGTGCGGCCGCGCATTATCGACGTAAAGTATCCAGTCATTGTTTTGCATCTTTCAGGTCTTTAAAGGCGCACTGCCTCCCTTAAGCGCCTCATTATCCCAAAAATAAACCTCTTGATTAATTGTACGTCCGAAAGGAATAAATTCATGGTGAACCAAACCATTAATATCAAAAAATGTAACAAGCAATGTCTTGACTTTGGATTTTGTAAATCTTGCCTTTTTGGGTTTCGGTTCCCCTCTTTCAATCCATTGGCTGGATTGACGTTTGGTTTCCGGGTCATACTTATACACCCATGTCTCATCCCCGGTAATGATTTTTTGCATCCATTCTGGATCGGTCCGAGTCATTTAAACCATGTTTTTGCAGACATCCATTCTAACCTCCTTTTGTTCCTCTGTTAGAATCCGGGGAACAAATTTTGAAGACGTCCGGATCATGTCCAAATCTTCTGTTACTATTTGATGACACAGTCCTCAGATAGTCCAGTCTCTGAAAATAAGTCTTTAATAGAAATTCTTCTGTTAGATTTAATTAATTCCTTTATTTTGAGCTTGTTTGCCTCACAACGTAATGATCTTGGACGCCCAGTATGCTGATCATCGTTTACCTTTTCCCCGACCTTTTAGGAAGCGTGAAAACCATTCAAAAGTTCTTGAGCATGATAAAGCTGCATCGCCAAAAGCTTCTTTAATCAATTCATGCGTCTCAGTAGCACTTTTTTTCAATTCAAAACAAAACCTAATGCAGATTCTCTGCTCTTCGAAAATGGCCATTTCAAAATTAGAAATGCGAACCTTACAAGGAAGTTGTTTTGTTCTATTTTTAGATCGGCGCGTGCGCCACGAGACTCGTGCTTTCAGTCAGGTGTGGTCGAATGTCCAATATTTAACTCTGTATAATTTTTTTCTTTAGCTTTTTTATTTATTTTATTTTTTAACCAGTCCTGGAAATTAATGAACGCACCTTGTATATTGTCGCGTTGTAAAATAGACGCGAGGAGAGAGGTAAACACGATCGGACTTTATTCTCTTTAACGGTCTACCTTAAAATCTACGTATATTTATATAGCTATGACATAATTAAAAACTTATGTAAATCAATACAATCTAAAAATTATGTAAATAAATTAACCACGCTACAATCTTTATATATATATAGGTGACCCAGGATCCTGAAGCATGTCCATAGATTGCCAACTACCCGTTTCTAAAAAAAAAAAAAAAAAAATAGCTCTCTCTCTTTACTTAATGTGAAATAATATAAAAAACTCATTAGAGAGATTTTTTTTACTAATTTCCTTATCTTTTCTCTAAATAAACATGATGGACTCCACCTTCCTACATTCTCAATTTTATTTTATATATTTATTTTACCATTTCAGCTATTTAACTACTAGACGAATGGTTCTCTCAATCTAAAAAGACAGCCAGTTCTAAGCCTTAAAATGTTTAACTAAATAAAGATAAAAATGAAGTATGTGTTAGACTGTTTGGCTTTCTAATATAAAAATATATAGGTGACCCAGGATCCTGTCCATAGATTGCCAACTACCCGTTTCTAAAAATAAAAATAATTATCTCTCTCTACTTAATATAAATTGTTATATATATATACTAATTAGAAAGATGTATTTTATTATTTTCTTCATCTATTCTCTAAATAAATATGATGGACTCCACCATCCTACATTCTTCATTTTATATACACCCATATCTCGCTTTGCGTCGGGGTTACGTTCCAAAAAAAAACACGACGCAAATTGAAACGACGCAAAGTGAAAATGAATTTTCTATAGAAAGTGAAAATAAAATGGTATTAAATTTGCGTTGATTTTTAGTTAGAAAGGGAATTCCCAAATTTTGATGGCATGGCGCAATAAAAAACAAAGGTGTTGCCATATTTTAGGGAAAAAAATTAAAGAAACGAATCCGAAACAACGCAACTTCGAAAATCTAACGACGCACAGTGAAAATCAGTAAAAATTAAGCAGCGACGCAACTTCGAAAAAAGCGCAAAACGAAACGATTCAAAGCGAGGTATTGGTGTATTTATTTTACCATTTCAGCTTTTATTTTTCACTTGCTGACTCGTGATGACAATGCAATAATTTGGAAGTATTTTTTTTAATTGGGTAATATTATTTAATAATGGAACGACGATCTATTTGTTTTAATATATATGTACAGTTAAACCTGTCTATAGCGCCCCCTCTTGGGACTCACCAAAATAGGGTGCTATAGAGAGGGGTTGCTATAGACAGGTCACTTTTAATGTAAATCGCATCGTACTACATATTTAAAATCGGGCGCTATAGAGAGGGAGGCGCTATTTAGAGGGGGTGCTATAGACAGGTTTAACTGTAGTTACTTTTTTGTTGTGTATTAGAGATTATTTTGAAACAATAATTAATGTTAAAGTTAGAAAAATTAATATATCTATGCATTTATTATTGTGTGAAGAAGCATATAATAAATATAAATGTGATATTTGAAATAATACAAATTACGATAGGTTTTGGCTCAAATCTTCAAGATGAGTGCAACTCCTGGATTTCCGACCTCAGGAAGACCAGAATATTCATCAACTTCTCCAAGAATCGGCATCAAATCCAAAGGAATGATCACTTCCGCATACATCATGTATAGCGTGAAGTGTTTCAAGTGAAAGCGCCAGGATATCGGCAAGCTAGTTGTCTTCAACTGACCTGTGAGGAACGGCCGATTCAACAACCTGTCCTTGGAGGTCATTTAGGGTCCCCTCCACCAACCCTGCCCGAGCCTTCATCGAAGTCTGCTACAACCTCATCACAGGCGAACCTCTCCAAGCATCCTCCGGAGCCGAACACCATCCCGAAGATATGTTCAGCATTACAAACAGCGCCCTCCTCCAAAAATGCCGCGTTGAGAGGCGCTCTGCCAAACCCCTAAAGAAGGGACAGCAAAACTTGAACTATTAGCTTGCGCTTAGTGCTCGAAAACAGTATCCAAAGCGAAAGATGTCAACCAGGATCCGCCTAACATCTAGAAGGAAGAACCTTCTATCGGGATCGGTGGACGTGTAGCGATGGCCAGCGACAGAACGATGTTCGCTGCATGGCCACCAAAGAAGCAGCGACAGAGGGATGGAAACTCCAGGCTGGTGATGAACATGTCGACGACAGACGCCCAGCACCTGAGATGCCGCGAGATGGAAACAGCGGCCAGGCGGGGACGCTCCAACATGCGACGAGCAGTGCGTGCGCTGATACGCAAGAACCATGCCGTCCCGCGCAGCACCAGGCTCCTCTCCTGATACGCGCTCCTCGCGTTTTCCGTCACGAATCGTCGCAGGTGCTCCTCGTCAGCCTGGTGGAGAGCGACGTAGCAGGACCCGCCAGGTCGCGGACGCGCACTCCTCTCCACCTTAAGGGCACCCGAAGTGATGGCGTCGCCAGGAACCTGCAGGAACCGACGAGAGGCAGGTTCAGTAAGGTAGGAGTGGGCACCACCCAAAGGTTCAGGCTCAGAATGGAGGAGTCCTGCTCCCACAGATTCAGCAGCCGACGGGCAAGGAACTCGAGGACAAGAAGGACATCAAAGCACCGGACTGCGTAACTCGCTTTGTGAACGACATATTTTGAATCTCTCTTTAACTTATTTTCATATCTAATGTGCTTGCTGGATTTACCTTGTTTAAATGTTGTGTAGATAATATAAAGATGCAAAGATACACATTTCCAATTTTTTGATAACTATATTTAAATTCAATTATACATCTTCAAATATATTTTTTTCACGGGCAGTTGTGTGGCGCTCTGCGCTTCAGGAACTTGGGTTATAAATATCATGATTGAATAAAAATATTTTTATTGAATGATTTATTAAAATAAATCATTTTTTCAATGAATAAAAAAATGACAAATTTTATATATTTAAAAAGAACAATGTAAGCAAAAAGAAATCTCCCTCTTCTCTAAATAAATGTATAAGAAAAATATATTTTAAAAACAGAGAAAAAAAAAAAGAAAATGTTGAAAATATTTCTCAACATTTTACTACTCTCCCTTGTTGCTTCACAGATCGGAGGAGGTTCTGTCTGCAATGTGACTGACTCCAGAAACGTCAAGTACGACCTCGGTCCTCTAAGAAACCCCAACAGGAACTACCATGCCATCGCCACGTGGGAGCATGAGAATGCCATCTACGCCATGAACCCCTGCGGCCCAGCTCTAGGGAAGGACGGCGTGCTATGTGAGAAGAACGCCACGCTGTGCCGCTACGATACGGTGACAAAGACCTCCACGACACTGGGATATGACGGCACCGCCATTAGCGTACCAAACACCAACTACCCTACCTTGGAGTATGTCACGGGGAGGTATTGTCCATACACTCAGAAGTCGGAATCTAAGACTCAGATCGAGTTTCATTGCGACCCAACAAATGGCCGAGGAACTCCTAGAATCTACCCTGAAGACCAAAACTGTATTCAAAAGATTGTTTGGTTCACCTCCGCGGTCTGCTCCAAGGATCAACTAGAAGAGACCAAGGAACAAGAACTCGACCAGCCCTCCTGTACCTACTACGACCCTATCACCTCACACACCTACGACCTGAGCACGTTCAGAAGGCCCAGCGACTCTCCCTACCGCATTCCAAGCTTCAGGTACAAAAATGAGAATTACCTTCTGAACGTATGTGGAGCGGCCGCCAGCGACACCACCACTGTCTGCGGCTCCTCTGGAATGTGCAGAACAGGAAAGAATGGTTCAGTTTCCTATGGTCACACCTCAGGGATTGCCTTCAACGTCGAGGAAAAGACACTTTCATTGACCTACGGTCGTGGAGATATCTGCAGAGATAGGAAGGCAGACATCAACGTCGAGTTTATCTGTGACCGAAGTGCCGGACTGGGCAAGCCGGTCTACGTGGAAGAAGCGGCCTGCCATGTCCGCCTAGAGTGGCGCAATAGCTACACATGTCCCTCTAGTCTCCCATCCTGTATTATTTCCCATCAACAACGTGAATACGACCTGACCAGACTCTCCACAGTCGAAGAAAACTGGAGTGTTGAAGACGACAATGGCAATAGGTACTGGCTGAACCTATGCGGAGAACTTCCCCGGGAGATGGGCTGTGGTGAAGACACCGCAGTTTGCATGAATGACGGGAACTCCATTTTCTCCCTGGGTAGGGCCAGCGACCAGTGGATCCATCACGACTATGACTCTGGCCTCATCATCGAGTATGGTCGGGGAGACCAGGTCTGTCAGCATGGGGTGAACTCCACGGCACAAGTTCAGCTCCTCTGTTCACCATCGGCCCAACCTCCACGACTCCTCTACAAGACCCAGAGCTGTCTCTACAAGTTTGAGTGGGCGACTCCCATCGCCTGCGAATTGACATCAGAGTCGAGCGTCCCCGTGACAAGAATTGTCTTGTTGGTCCTGACAGCACTTGTCATCGTGGCAGCAGCCTGTGTGGCTGGGTATTTGCTGTGTCGGAAGTTCCCCAAGAAAGTTAGCACTTTTGACTCTAAAGTTGTCTTACATGTGTAAATTATAGAACAACCATATTTATGTATATATCACATTTTGATTGGACAAGACACCACACTCATTATATTTTGATAAAAAATTCCATTAAAAGCATTCTACCCATAAATTTTATTCTGACTTCACGATTAAATTGCATTTATTTTGTATACTTTTTCAAGAGATATTTTTGATTGTAGGATTAAAGACGGTTGACGATATAAATCAGTTTTTGAAAATTATTTCCCAATTTGAGGTTTTGAAAAATCGCTGAAATAATATATAGTCTCAACTCTCTGCAGTTTCTAAGTGTAGATCAGGGACCACACACGGACATTGTATTATAGAAAGATGATGATTATATATGATATAATGAATATAAATATATGCATAATGATATTTGAAGCATATTGATGAATTATATATATATAAGATAAATTAATATTTATTTCAATATTACCCTTTTTTGCTTGTAATTCCTTGAAGGTTTGAAATAGAAAAAATCTGAATTTTTAGATCTTCTTGGAGCTTTCTCAGTTCCATGCCGAAGAAGTACTTGTAAATGCACATCTTGGTAGACGCTCTTTTATAGATAAACGGTGCCGTTTTTAGTTAAATTCTAAACCTAATCCTTCATTTTACTAGGCTAGCATGTTATCTCTCTGCTTGATCTAAACTGAATTCAAACGCCCTACTCTTACAAAAAAATTGTTGTTTGTTATAAATTTTTTTAAATATCCTGAATCAAAATGTAACCTTTTTAAAAATATTTTTTTATATATAGAGAGGTGTCCTCTAAAGAGATTGTTCGCTCATGGATGGTTCAATTATGTACAGTATAACCTCTCTGTAAAGAACACCTAATTGAAGAGCTAAAGTGTTCTTTAGAGAGAGGTGTACTCTTGTCGGTTAAATAGTAAAAATGGTTATTTTGCAAATAAAAACTGTTCTTTATATAGAGGTGTCCTCAAGCGGAGGTGTCCTCTCATGGAAGGTTTTACCGTTTATTTAACCTGATAGAAAGATTATGGAATTGAAAACAAAAATGGTTCTTAAGTACAACAAACTAGGTTATAAAACATGGCAGCCGTTCTATGCAAACTGGAGCATCCCCCTAGTGGTGAGTGTGGGAACTAATTGGCGTCGGCTGTAACGTCAACTCGCCTTCACTATTACAACACTTTCTTTCTCAAAAAAAATTCTACTGTATCTCAAGTATATATAATATTTTTCTAGATACAAGGGCTATTGTATCAGCTCTGAAAGAAGTAAGAATGGAGAAGCAATATCTATAACAAACTTTCTCAGCTCCTGAAAATTAAAAAAAAAAAAAATGTTGTAAACTATATTTATTCTAATAAAGGTAAACAATATTATTGACATCTTGTCAATTACACAGGTTTACATTATGCAGAATTATCAATACAATGATAAGATGATGTGAAAAATTAACTTAAAATGCTATCCACAAGGCGATTCTGCCACCGATGTAGAGTTGTTTCTTTTTCCTCAAGTCATTTAAACGATATCCATTAGGTTCCATTGTCTCAGCAGTTTAATTGTTTCCAATTGTTGATAGATATATTTTGCTATAGATAAATAATAATTTCAATTATTGTTTGAATTAATTGAAAAAAATCTCATCAAAAGAGGACTTGTGAGTCGCCGTAAAGTAAGAATAAAATGCCAAAGGTTGATATAATTTGCATAAATCTTTAAATACTAGACGAATGTGTGCGGTTCTCTCAGTCTAAAATGGCAGCCAGTTCTAAGCCTTATAAATTTTACCTGAATAAAGATAAAAAAATATCTGATGAAATCTCACACTATAACATAGAATGCAAATATCTAGGTGAAGAAAGAGGAAAGACTCTTAAAAACACCTTCTGGAGATTTAACAACCCACTGAAGACGCTGAGAACTATTTCAGAAAAGAAAAATATAGCAATAGAATTCTATAATTTCTACAGATCAATTGTAAATAGATTCATACACAAAAGAGGTAGTGAGGAATGTTTTAAAACAGATGTGTAAATAAATCCCTTTTCAAACGAAGGCTCACGTGCACATGGGGAAGGGAGAAATAAATTAATGTATTATTTTGTTGTTGTATGGCGAATCCATACAGGGCAGAGCATTGAGACTGCTGTGATAGAGATGCATGGAGACATCTGAGGCTCTCCATTGGACATGACAACAACAACAATACAGTATATACACCCAAGATTGAGGGCATTGCGACTGCTGTGATAGAGATGTATGGAGACATTTGAGGCTCTTCATTGGACACGACAACAACAACAGTACAGTATACACTCCCAAGATAGAGAACATTGCGACTGCTGTGATAAAGATGCATGGAGACATCTGAGGCTCTTCATTGGATACGACAACAACAACAATACAGTATACACACCCAAGATAGAGGACATTGCGACTGCTGTGATAGAGATGTATGGAGACATCTGAGGCTCTTCATTAGACACGACAACAACAACAATACAGTATATAACCCAAGATTGAGGGCATTGCGACTGCTGTGATAGAGATGTATGGAGACATCTGAGGCTCTTCATTAGACACGACAACAACAACAATACAGTATACACACCCAAGACAGAGGACATTGCGACTGCTGTTATAGAGATGCATGGAGACATCTGAAGCTTTTCATCAGACACGACAACAACAACAATACAGTATACACACCCAAGATAGAGAAAATTGGTGTGATAGAGATGCATGGAGACATCTGAGGCTCTTCATTAGACACGACAACAACAAAAAAACAGTATAAATTCCCAAGACAGAGAAAATTGCTGCGATAGAGATGCATGGAGATATCTGAGGCTCTTCTTTGGACACGACAACAACAACAAAACAGTAGAGACTCCCTAGGCAATGGGCCCTAATAAAAGCCTTTTTGTTGTTATTTGTTTGTTGATAAAAATGAAGTAAGTGTGAGACTATATGGTTTTCTAATATACAAGGTGCGTTCATTCATTCCCAGGACTGCTCTGTATCTTTGAAAAAATAAAACTAATAAAAAACTAATTTAATATTTTTCAAAATATGCCCCTCCTGCCTCAATTCACCTGTTCCGTCTTTTTTTCCAATTATCGAAGCAGGAGATAAAATCACTTTTTGTGAGGTTCCTCAAGGTTGCCTTCGATTCAGCTTGTATCTTATCAACGTTGTCAAATTTCCTTCCTTTTAACTTCATTTTCAATTTAGGATAGAGGAAAAAGTCATTGGGGGCTAAGTCGGGGGAATAGGGTGGATGAGGGATCTGTATGGTTGAATGCTTGGCCAAGAACTGCAAAACAACATGGGCTGTGTGCGGCCGCGCATTATCGACGTAAAGTATCCAGTCATTGTTTTGCATCTTTCAGGTCTTTAAAGGCGCACTGCCTCCCTTAAGCGCCTCATTATCCCAAAAATAAACCTCTTGATTAATTGTACGTCCGAAAGGAATAAATTCATGGTGAACCAAACCATTAATATCAAAAAATGTAACAAGCAATGTCTTGACTTTGGATTTTGTAAATCTTGCCTTTTTGGGTTTCGGTTCCCCTCTTTCAATCCATTGGCTGGATTGACGTTTGGTTTCCGGGTCCTACTTATACACCCATGTCTCATCCCCGGTAATGATTTTTTGCATCCATTCTGGATCGGTCCGAGTCATTTAAACCATGTTTTTGCAGACATCCATTCTAACCTCCTTTTGTTCCTCTGTTAGAATCCGGGGAACAAATTTTGAAGACGTCCGGATCATGTCCAAATCTTCTGTTACTATTTGATGACACAGTCCTACAGATAGTCCAGTCTCTGAAAATAAGTCTTTAATAGAAATTCTTCTGTTAGATTTAATTAATTCCTTTATTTTGAGCTTGTTTTCCTCACAACGTAATGATCTTGGACGCCCAGTATGCTGATCATCGTTTACCTTTTCCCCGACCTTTTAGGAAGCGTGAAAACCATTCAAAAGTTCTTGAGCATGATAAAGCTGCATCGCCAAAAGCTTCTTTAATCAATTCATGCGTCTCAGTAGCACTTTTTTTCAATTCAAAACAAAACCTAATGCAGATTCTCTGCTCTTCGAAAATGGCCATTTCAAAATTAGAAATGCGAACCTTACAAGGAAGTTGTTTTGTTCTATTTTTAGATCGGCGCGTGCGCCACGAGACTCGTGTTTTCAGTCAGGTGTGGTCGAATGTCCAATATTTAACTCTGTATAATTTTTTTCTTTAGCTTTTTTATTTATTTTATTTTTTAACCAGTCCTGGAAATTAATGAACGCACCTTGTATATTGTCGCGTTGTAAAATAGACGCGAGGAGAGAGGTAAACACGATCGGACTTTATTCTCTTTAACGGTCTACCTTAAAATCTACGTATATTTATATAGCTATGACATAATTAAAAACTTATGTAAATCAATACAATCTAAAAATTATGTAAATAAATTAACCACGCTACAATCTTTATATATATATAGGTGACCCAGGATCCTGTCCATAGATTGCCAACTACCCGTTTCTAAAAATAAAAATAATTATCTCTCTCTACTTAATATAAATTGTTATATATTTATACTAATTAGAAAGATGTATTTTATTATTTTCTTCATCTATTCTCTAAATAAATATGATGGACTCCACCATCCTACATTCTTCATTTTATATACACCCATACCTCGCTTTGCGTCGGGGTTACGTTCCAAAAAAAACACGACGCAAATTGAAACGACGCAAAGTGAAAATGAATTTTCTATAGAAAGTGAAAATAAAATGGTATTAAATTTGCGTTGATTTTTAGTTAGAAAGGGAATTCCCAAATTTTGATGGCATGGCGCAATAAAAAACAAAGGTGTTGCCATATTTTAGGGAAAAAAATTAAAGAAACGAATCCGAAACAACGCAACTTCGAAAATCTAACGACGCACAGTGAAAATCAGTAAAAATTAAGCAGCGACGCAACTTCGAAAAAAGCGCAAAACGAAACGATTCAAAGCGAGTTATTGGTGTATTTATTTTACCATTTCAGCTTTTATTTTTCACTTGCTGACTCGTGATGACAATACAATAATTTGGAAGTATTTTTTTTAATTGGGTAATATTATTTAATAATGGAACGACGATCTATTTGTTTTAATATATATGTACAGTTAAACCTGTCTATAGCGCCCCCTCTTGGGACTCACCAAAATAGGGTGCTATAGAGAGGGGTTGCTATAGACAGGTCACTTTTAATGTAAATCGCATCGTAATACATATTTAAAATCGGGCTCTATAGAGAGGGAGGCGCTATTTAGAGGGGGTGCTATAGACAGGTTTAACTGTAGTTACTTTTTTGTTGTGTATTAGAGATTATTTTGAAACAATAATTAATGTTAAAGTTAGAAAAATTAATATATCTATGCATTTATTATTGTGTGAAGAAGCATATAATAAATATAAATGTGATATTTGAAATAATTCAAATTACGATAGGTTTTGGCTCAAATCTTCAAGGTGAGTGCAACTCCTGGATTTCCGACCTCAGGAAGACCAGAATATTCATCAACTTCTCCAAGAATCGGCATCAAATCCAAAGGAATGATCACTTCCGCATACATCATGTATAGCGTGAAGTGTTTCAAGTGAAAGCGCAAGGATATCGGCAAGCTAGTTGTCTTCAACTGACCTGTGAGGAACGGCCGATTCAACAATCTGTCCTTGGAGGTCATTTAGGGTCCCCTCCACCAACCCTGCCCGAGCCTTCATCGAAGTCTGCTACAACCTCATCACAGGCGAACCTCTCCAAGCATCCTCCGGAGTCTCCAGCCCCTATGGCTGTTTCTCGGGAGTCGAACACCATCCTAAAGATATGTTCAGAATTCCAAACAGGGCCTTCCTCCAAAAATTCCGCGTTGAGTGTCGCTCTGCCCAACCCCTAAAGAAGGATCAGCAAAACCTGAACCAAACACTTGCGCCTCGGGTTGGAAAAAAGTAACCAAAGCGAAAGATGTCAACCAGGATCCCCCTAACAGCTAGAAGGAAGAACCTTCTCTCAGGATCGGTGGACATGTAGCGGTGGGTAGCGACAAGTCACTGGAGCATAGGCGATGCAGACGGGCTGGCTCGACGCTGGGTGCCCCAGATGAGGTAGGGCGTGCATTGCCAGTCGCAGAACGATGTCCGCTCCATGGCCACCGAAGAAGCAGCGACAGAGGGATTAAAACGCCAAGCTGGTGATGGGTATGTCGACGACAGGCGCCCAGCGCCGGAGATGCGGCGAGATGGAAACAGCGACCAGGTGGGGACGCTCCAACATGGGTTATAAATATCATGATTGAATGAAAATATTTTTATTGAACGATTTATTAAAATAAATCTGTTTTTCAATGAATAAAAAAATGACAAATTTTATATATTTTTGTAAAGAACAATGTAAGCAAAAAGAAATCTCCCTCTTCTCTAATTATATGTATAAGAACTATATATTAAAAACAGAGAGAAAAAAAGAAAATGTTGAAAATATTTCTCAAGATTTTACTACTCTCCCTTGTTGCTTCACAGATCGGAGGAGGTTCTGTCTGCAATGTGACTGACTCCAGAAACGTCAAGTACGACCTCGGTCCTCTAAGAAACCCCAACAGGAACTACCACGCCATCGCCACGTGGGAGCATGTGAATGCCATCTACGCCATGAACCCCTGCGGCCCAGCTCTGGGGAAGGACGGCGTGCTATGTGAGAAGAACGCCACGCTCTGCCGCTACGATACGGTGACAAAGACCTCCACGACACTGGGATATGACGGCACGGCCATTAGCGTACCCGACACCAGCTACCCTACCTTGGAGTACATCACGGGGAGGTATTGTCCATACACTCAGAAGTCGGAATCTAAGACTCGGATCGAGTTTCATTGCGACCCAACAAATGGCCGAGGAACTCCTAGAATCTACCCTGAAGACCAAAACTGTATTCAAAAGATTGTTTGGTTCACCTCCGCGGTCTGCTCCGAGGATCAGCTAGAGACCAAAGGACAAGAACTCGACCAGCCCACCTGTACCTACTACGACCCTATCACCTCACACACCTACGACCTGAGCCCGTTCAGAAGGCCAGGCGACTCTCCCTACCGCATTCCCAGCTTCAGGTACAAAAATGAGAATTACCTTCTGAACGTATGTGGAGCGGCCGCCAGCGACACCTCCACTGTCTGCGGTTCCTCTGGAATGTGCAAAACAGGAAAGAATGGTTCAGTTTCCTATGGTCACATTTCAGGGATGGCCTTCAACGTCGAGGAAAAGACACTTTCATTGACCTACGGTCGTGGAGATATCTGCAGAGATAGGAAGGCAGACATCAACGTCGAGTTTATCTGTGACCGAAGTGCCGGACTGGGCAAGCCGGTTTACGTGGAAGAAGCGGCCTGCCACGTTCGCCTAGAGTGGCGCAATAGCTACACATGCCCCCATAGACTCCCATCCTGTATTATTTCCCATCAACAACGTGAATACGACCTGACCAGTCTCTCCACAGTCGAAGAAAACTGGAGTGTTGAAGACGACAATGGCAATAGGTACTGGCTGAACCTATGCGGAGAACTTCCCCAGGAGATGGGCTGTGGTGAAGACACCGCAGTTTGCATGAACGACGGGAACTCCACCTTCTCCCTGGGCAGGACCAGCGACCAGTGGATCCATCACGACTATGACGCTGGCCTCATCATCGAGTATGGTCAGGGAAACAAGGTCTGTCAGCATGGGGTGAACTCCATGGCACAAGTTCAGCTCCTCTGTTCACCATCGGCTCAACCTCCACGACTCCTCTACAAGACTCAGAGCTGTCTCTACAAGTTTGAGTGGGCGACTCCCATCGCCTGCGAATTGACATCAGAGTTGAGCGTCCCCGTGACAAGAATTGTCTTGTTGGTCCTGACAGCACTTGTCATCGTGGCGGCAGCCTTTTTGACTGTGTATTGGCTGTGTAGGAAGTTCACCAAGAAAGTTAGCTCTTCTGACTCTAAAATTGTCTTACATGTGTAAATTATAGGACAACTCTATGTATGTATATATTACATTTTGATAAAAATATCCATTAAAAACATTCTAATATATAAATTTTCTGAGTTCAACTTTTGAAACCACTCACGATTAAATTGCATTTTTTTTTGCATTCCTCAAGAGATATTTTGCCTCTATGGTTGAAGAAGGTTGGCAATATAAATTTAAAAAATGTCATTTATTTTCTAATTTGGGGTCATGAAAAATCGCAAAAAAATACATAGTTCAAACGCTCTGCAGTTTATGAGTTTAAATCGGGCATCACACAGACATCATATTTATAGAAAGATGATGATTATATATGATGTAGGGAGCCGAGAGACATCCTTCCAGCTTGCTGGGATGACAGACCACGGCAAACATACAAGCGAGGTCCGCATATAGTACGGATGGCCACCGCTGTGTGGCGCTGCAGATCGGCGGAAGTCAATAAGAACCCAATAGACATACTAGGGTGTTGTCCTTTTGTATTCCTCTAAAATGTAGCTAATAAGTACTACCAATAAAACACTAACTTGGAAATACTTTCTGGGCCATCGCTGGACTAAAAAATCGACACAACAGCTAGATATGTTTAGAGATAAAGTTAAAAATAAAAATATTGAGATAAAATAATAAGAAAGATAATATAAAAACTTATCTTAGTCTTGAGATGATATCCCGATATTTTGATGATATTTCTTTTCAAGCTTGAATCAATTTTTGCATTTCTTTATCTCTTGAAATCTTCATATGATTTTTCCTTTCAAACACGTCCGGCTCACCAATGTGGTGTGTCGATTTATTAGTCCAGCGATGGCTCAGAAAGTATTTTAAAGTTAATGTTTTATTGGTATTACATATTAGCTACATTTTTAGAGGAAGACAAAAGGACAACACCCTAGAATGTCTATTGGGTTCTCATTGACTTCCGCTTATCTGCCGCGCCACATAGCGGTGGCCATCTGTACTATTTCCAGGCACCGCTTGTATGTTTGCCGTGGTCTGTCATCCCAGCAGGCTGGAAGGAAGTCTCTCGACCCCCACAATGATGAATCATGAAATCAGGAAAGACAAACTTCAGGATGACACGGCATTCTATTTAAGGCACAAATCAATATTTATAAGATACAAGTTATGCAATGAGGGAAGTTTTCAGAGTAGAAAAATATAAATAATAAAAATATCAAAAATTAATAACCTCTACGTGAATATAATAAATATTTAGCTACACTATAATGAATATATGCATGATGAAATTTAAACGATTAATTATATCAGATAAATTAATATTTATTTTGATTTTTCTCTTTTTGCTTGTAATTCCTTGGAGGTTTGAGATAGAAAAACCTGAATTTTTAGATTTATTCCTTCTTTTAGGTCAGTGGTTCTTCTTAGAGCTTTCTCAGTGCCATGCCGAAGAAGTACTTGTTAATGTACATCTTGGTAGACGCTCTTTTATAGATAAAATATGCCGTTTTTGGTTAAATTATAAACTTAATGCTTTATTTTTACCAGGCTAGCATATTATGTGTTTGATCTAAACTGGATTTGAACGCTCTACTTTACAAATAAATTTGTGGATTGTCACATAATTTTCTGAAACAATTTAAATCAATTTTCTATAATTGAAGATACTTCGGACCAGTGAATCTTTTAATTATCTCGATGTTTCGACAAAATTATTTTGTCCTTGTCAGGAACAAATAAAAATTAAAGCATTTAGCAAGGATTTTATCATTTTTAACGTCTTGTCAAATGCTTCAGTTTTTATTTGTTTCTGACGAGGACGAAGACCTCCGTGTAAACGTCGTGAGAATAAAAAGATTTATTGGCCGAGGTATCTTTAATTCTAAAACTATGAATGCCAGCCAGGCAGCCTCTATTTTCATGATAAATCAATTTGTGACCTTCTTTTTTCAGCTAATTTGACTCGTATCCACTGCATCAATTTTGCTGAAATTCTGTAGGATAAAGTACAGTAGAACCTCCCTGTAAAAGACACCTAATTGCAGAGCCAAAGTGTCCTTTAGAAAGAGGTTTTCTCTCCCGGAGGGTTGCTAAATAGTAAAAATGGTAATTTTGCAAATGAAAACTATCCTTTATAGAGAGGTGTCCGCTAAAGGGAGGTTTTACTGTATTTACGCTGAAAAAGCATGTTACAGACGTGCAAAAAGAAATTTATTTATATTCAATAACTAACTAGAAAATCTCAAATAATTATGTTATCAAGTTTAATCATTTTGTGTTAGCAAACTTTAACATTATTTAAGCGGTAGTTGGCGTTCTGTTCTCCAGGAACCCGTGTTTGAATAGCTATAATAAACTTTTTTAAACTCTCTATTTCATGGTTTTCCACGCGAATTTCACAATTAAATTTGAAATATACCCGAAGACCACATAGAGAAACATGAAAATTTACTCACTTATTTATTCTAGATGACAATGCAAGTTTACACAAAATAAAACTTCTTGCTAGTCGGGAAGTATGTTGAGGAGAAATATAAACAATGGAGATTTACCAAAGAAACATAGAAAATAAGAAAAGTCCACGAATAAAAAGGTAAGGGGGGCGGATATTTATAACCCAGGTTCCTGGAGTGCAGAGCGCCAACTACCCGGGGAGTCCAGCTCACCAGTAAGGACTAGTGTTGAGCGCTTTTACTCGCGTCCTGTTTTGATTGCTGAGTTGAACCAGTTTACCAGAAATTTCCATGCTGAGCAACCTCTGGGAGGCTGGCCATAGATCTAGGATTGAGGTGGGTCAGTCCAAGCAGGATAGCTGTTTGCATCCTTTGTCTCAGGAAGGCTGGACAGCTGAATAGAAGATGATCGACTGTCTGTTGCTCTTCTGGACAGTGGATGCAGGTTGGTTCTGTTTCGGAATGCACAGGTGTTTGTGGGATGATTGGTTCTCTAATATCCTATGACCGCACTAACCAATTAGCGATGAGTTCATTATCCATTCAACATACAGTGTTGTTTCAGCTTAGTGGTTGCACCGAGCAAAAAAATAAAATATAAAGTCGTGGGTTTGATTCTCGGATGTTATCTCTCTTGCCTTCTCGGCGAAAATAGAATATTCAATTGTAAATAAATTTTTTTGCTTGGCAACTATTAAAATAGCAAAGTTACAAATATTCCAGCTGGAGAGAAATCAACAATTAAAAAAATTGGGCAGAACAAGTGAAGGCCTCGGAAAATGGCATCCATTTGGAAGGCTTTTCAGAGCTCAAGGATTTCAAGAGTAGTTTATGTTCTCCCAAACAACACAAAAAACCTTCAGAGGTTATAAAAGCAGGAGA
The DNA here is from genome assembly GCA_030710605.1 of Cordylochernes scorpioides. Classification (NCBI taxonomy): domain Eukaryota; kingdom Metazoa; phylum Arthropoda; class Arachnida; order Pseudoscorpiones; family Chernetidae; genus Cordylochernes; species Cordylochernes scorpioides. The sequence goes on along the minus strand of CP092871.1, from coordinate 11,257,399 downwards.
GGCCGTGACCTCAAGTGTCTAAGAAGTCAGAAGTAGCTACAGGAATCTACACCAGTAGGCAGAAAAAAGCCCAGTGTAAAGTTTGGATGGACGCTGCCACTTTCGATCAGTGCTGCTTCATCGAGCATTGCGCGGACTTCGAGCACCTAGAATATGTGAAGCCTTGGTATCGCTGCTCTGAAAAGGCTCAATTTTCGAGCTTATGAAATTGTCCTACCAAATAATGGTGGAACTTGCAAGTGTTGAGAACCGGACCGCCTGATAGGGAAGGACCTCACCATCGGCAACACCTTGCTGAAGATATATCCTTATTGGAAGAAGGTAGAAAACATCACCATTGATAACCTGCTCTTCGTCGTCAGCTACAAAGATGTCGCAAAGGTCTTTACCATACTGAAAAGTGATATCCTTCACCTAGCCTTTGCTATCGATAAACTCCGAACACAGAGAGGCCAAAATATTAATCAAATTCTTCAAGAGAGAATCGATATCAAATACAATGAAATGATCATTTCCGCATACGCCATGTATACCTTGAAGTGATCCAAGTAAAAGCCCCAGGGATATCGGCAAGCTAGCTTAATATTGTGAACGACGAATTTTGAAGCTCTCTACTTGTTTCCCATGTAATGTGTATTCTGGATTTACCCTGTTTAAATGCTGTGTAGAGAATATAAAGATACACAGAAATATTTCAATGTTTGGAAAACTATATTTAAATTCAGTATATACACAGTAAACCTGTCTATAGCGCCCCCTCTTGGGACTCACCAAAATAGGGTGCTATAGAGAGGGGGTGCTATAGACAGGTCACTTTTAATGTAAAATCTTCACATTTTAATGTTAAAAATCGGGCGCTATAGAGAAGAAGGCACTATTTAGAGGGGGCGTTATAAAGAGGTTTAACTGTATCTTCAAATATATCTTTCACGGGTATTTGGCGTTCTGCGCTTCAGGAATCTGGGTTATAAATATCATGATTGAATAAATTATTAGAATAAATCTGTTTTTCAATGTATAAAAAATGACAAATTTATATCATTTAAAAAAAACATGTAAGCAAAAAGAAATCTCCCTCTTCTCTAATTATATATTAAAAACAGAGAGAGAAATAAAAAAGAAAATGTTGAAAATATTTCTCAAGATTTTACTACTCTCCCTTGTTGCTTCACAGATCGGAGGAGGATCTGTCTGCAATGTGACAGACTCCAGAAACGTCAAGTATGACCTCGGTCCTCTAAGAAACCCCAACAGGAACTACCACGCCATCGCCACGTGGGAGCATGAGAATGCCATCTACGCCATGAACCCCTGCGGCCCAGCTCTGGGGAAGGACGGCGTGCTATGTGAGAAGAACGCCACGCTGTGCCGCTACGATACGGTGACAAAGACCTCCATGACACTGGGATATGACGGCACGGCCATTAGCGTACCCGACACCAACTACCCTACCTTGGAGTACGTCACGGGGAGGTATTGTCCATACACTCAGAAGTCGGAATCTAAGACTCAGATCGAGTTTCATTGCGACCCAACAAATGGCCGAGGAACTCCTAGAATCTACCCTGAAGACCAAAACTGCATTCAAAAGATTGTTTGGTTCACCTCCGCGGTCTGCTCCGAGGATCAACAAGAAGAGACCAAGGGACAAGAACTCGACCAGCCCACCTGTACCTACTACGACCCTATCACCTCACACACCTACGACCTGAGCCCGTTCAGAAAGCCCAACGACTCTCCCTACCGCATTCCCAGCTTTAGGTACAAAAATGAGAATTACCTTCTGAACGTATGTGGAGCGGCCGCCAGCGACACCTCCACTGTCTGCGGTTCCTCTGGAATGTGCAGAACAGGAAAGAATGGTTTAGTTTCCTATGGTCACACCTCAGGGATTGCCTTCAACGTCGAGGAAAAGACACTTTCATTGACCTATAGTCGTGGAGATATCTGCAGAGATAGGAAGGCAGACATCAACGTCGAGTTTATCTGTGACCGAAGTGCCGGACTGGGCAAGCCAGTTTACGTGGAAGAAGCGGCCTGCACGTTCGCCTAGAGTGGCGCAATAGATACACATGTCCCCCCAGACTCCCAACATGTATTATTTCCCATCAACAACGAGAATACGACCTGACCAGTCTCTCCACAGTCGAAGAAAACTGGAGTGTTGAAGACGACAATGGCAATAGGTACTGGCTGAGCTTATGCGGGGAACTTCCCCGGGAGATGGGCTGTGGTGAAGACACCTCAGTTTGCATGAAGGACGGGAACTCCACCTTCTCCCTGGGTAGGACCAGCGACCAGTGGATCCACCACGACTATGACTCTGGCCTCATCATCGAGTATGGTCAGGGAGACCAGGTCTGTCAGCATGGGGTGAACTCCACGGCACAAGTTCAGCTCCTCTGTTCACCATCGGCCCAACCTCCACGACTCCTCTACAAGACCCAGAGCTGTCTCTACAAGTTTGAGTGGGCGACTCCCATCGCCTGCGAATTGACATCAGAGTCGAGCGTCCCCGTGACAAGAATTGTCCTGTTTGTCCTGACAGCACTTATCATCGTGGCAGCAGCCTTTGTGGCTATGTATCGGCTGTGTAGGAAGTTCCCCAAGAAAGTTAGCTCTTTTGACTCTAAAGTTGTCTTACATGTGTAAATTATAGAACAACCATATTTATGTATATATTACATTTTGAATTTGAAAAAATATCCATTAAAACCATTCTACTATATAAATTTTCTGAGTTCAACTTTTGAAACCACTCACGATTAATTGCATTTTTTTGCATTCCTCAAGAGATATTTTGCCTCTATGGTTGAAGAAGGTTGGCAATATAAATAAATAAAAATTCATTTATTTTCTAATTTGGGGTCATGAAAAATCGCAAAAAAATACATAGTTCAAACGCTCTGCAGTTTATGAGTTTAAATTGGGCATCACACAGACATCATATTTATAGAAAGATGATGATTATAGATGATGATTATAGAGACTTCCTTCCAGCCTGCTGGGATGACAGACCACGGCAAACATACAAGCGAGGCCCGGATATAGTACGGATGGCCACCGCTGTGTGGCGCTGCAGATCGGCGGAAGTCAATAAGAACCCAATAGACATTCTAGGGTGTTGTCCTTTTGTATTCCTCTAAAAATGTAGCTAATAAGTACATCCAATAAAACACTAACTTGGAAATACTTTCTGGGCCATCGCTGGACTAATAAATCGACACAACAGCTAGATATGTTTAGAGATAAAGTTAAAAATAAAAATATTGAGGTAAAATAATAAGAAAGATGATATAAAAACTTATCTTAGTCTTGAGATGATATCCCGATATCTTAGATGATATTTCTTTTTAAGCTTGAATCAATTTTTGCATTTCTTTATCTCTTGAAATCTTCATATAATTTTTCTTTTCAAACACGTCCGGCTCACCAATGTGGTGTGTCGATTTATTAGTCCAGCGATGGCCCAGAAAGTATTTTAAAGTTAGTGTTTTATTGGTATTACTTATTAGCTACATTTTTAGAGGAAGACAAAAGGACAACACCCTAGAATGTCTATTGGGTTCATATTGACTTCCGCCGATCTGCCGCTCCACACAGCGGTGATCATCTCCTATTTCATGGCCCCGCTTGTATGTTTGCCGTGGTCTGTCATCCCAGCAGGCTGGAAGGAAGTCTCTCGGCTCCCACAATGATATTGTAACATAGAAAATCAGGAAAGACAAACTTCAGGATGACGCGGCATTTTATTTAAGTCACGAATACAAATCAATATTTATAAGATACAAGTTATGCAATGAGGGAAGTTTTCAGAGTAGAAAAATATAAATAACTAGCCGAATGACCCGGGCAACGCCCGTGTGTTGTTATCCAAGACGAGGCAAGATTAACTAAGTATTAGTTTATTTCCTATATTATAATATATTTTTATATACAAGTCAAAAGAGATCACTAGCAGAGTATTATTCCTTTTGGTTTCCAGAGCTCAACAATCTATGAGCCTAATACTCTGCACATCTCCTCCCTTAACTTTACAGGGACCTTCGAGGTATCTTGACTGCCCTTCCATCTTGTATGCACGGCTGGCATTGAAGGGAGGCTCTTCTCTGGATCCTGGTCTTGGTTGTCCCTCTGCATCCTTCCATCTCTTGTAGATGAGGCCGTTGGTGTAGGGCAATCCTCCTCGGTCTCTTGCTCCTGGTCATCCTTGCATCTCCTTGAGAGCCAGGTTGATGTCGAAGTGGGGGTCTCCTCATTTCTCTGCTCCTGGCGCTTTCCAGGGGCATCGTCCTATGTGCTTGAAGAGTCAGATAGCAATCTTCTTCTTTCTTCTTGGACTTGTCTTCCTCCTCATTGTCAGAGGACTCCTCCTCATCTCCGGACTCTTGAGTTCCAGGTTTGGGGCAGTCGTCCTTCTTATGGCCAAACTCCCCACAGGTGTAGCAAGCCTTCTTGGACTTGCGCTGGTTCTCCTCCTGTCCTCCATCTTCAGCCGTGTTGTTGGTACACTCATTTTTACGGTGGCCAACTTCTCCGCAGTTGTAGCAGGTGTTGTTGCTGTCTCCATCACACGGCTCTGTCCACGGCCACGTCCACCACCACGGCCAGGTTTGGTACATTCAAACTTGCAGTGGCCTTCTTCCCCGCAGTTGTAGCAGCCTCTGTTATCTCCACTTCCGAGTCTACCACGCTGTCCGCCGCGGCCTCCTGATGAAAATTGCTGAATCATTCTCACAATGTTCAATTTTTCACTTGTCTCCCCAGAGAGAAGTGGCTGCTTTAGTTTATCAACAATGTATATTTTCGAGTTTAAGTGCTGGCCTTTATTTTGAAGTTCTACGTGGATCATTCCAACTGTTTCCAAGGGTATTCCATTTGGACCTTGTAATATTTTATCAGATTTTTCCAGTTTTATTCTTTGGAAACTTTGATAATAATATTGTAGGGGGAGCACGTTGACATCAGCTCCGGTGTCAATTTTAAAATTAATTTGTCTATTATTTACCTTAATTGGTACCATCCATTTCTTGGAATTATCCTCTACAGATCCCAAAAAAGCTATCTCTGATTTTATTTCATTTATGGCTTCTGATCTACATACTTTGGCATAATGGCCCTTTTTCTTGCATTTACTACAATACGAGTTCATAGCTGGACAATTTTTCCAATCATGATTATTTGAATTGCCACACCTAGTGCATCCATGTGATGACCCTCCCAACTGGTTTGACTTGAATTGTCTTATTTTTTGTTCGTGCCTTTTTGTTTCTTTTATGTGATTAGGCATTTTCTTTATTTGATCTATAGAATCTTGTTGGTAAAGGCTAGACTGCTGTTCTTTGACACTTTCTAATTGCTTTGCCATTAGTGTGGCTTTTACTAAGGTCAAGTCTGTATCAAGTTGCATTCTTTCAGATAATGCTCTATCCCTTACTCCAACAACTATCCTATCCCTAATCAACTCATCATGTAACATCCCAAAATTGCAGTGCTCAGCTAGGCTATGGAGTGCTGTGATAAATTCATTCACCTTTTCCCCTTCCTGCTGACATCTTTGATTAAATCTTGCCCTTTCATAAATTATATTACGTCTTGGAATAAAGTGACTTTCAAAGCATTCAATAACTTTACCATAATTTTCTAGTTGGTCACTTGCTATTTTACATGACAACAAAATGTCATCTGCATTATCACCCATGCAGTACACGAGCATATTAACTTGCTCATTTTCTGGGTTATTAATTAACCCGCTTGCCTGCCTAAAACGTTCAAATCTCCTAATCCATTTTGGCCAATCACCTGGATTTGAAAAATTAAAAGGTTCTGGGGCTACACAATTATAATTTTGGGACATTATAAAGATTTACTTATAATATAATATAACTTGCCAAAAAGTTTGCTTGATGTCAAGTTTCAAATTTTCTTCGAACAACGACCTTCTTTATGAATTCAGTTTACTGCTTCTAAGCTTGCTTGATGTCGAATTTCAAATTTTCTTCGAACAACGACCTTCTTTATGAATTCAGTTTACCGCTTCTAAGCTTGCTTGATGTCGAATTACAATTTTTAAAACTCATTTATATATTATACAAGAATGACATCCACGGCGCCAATTTATAATTGTAACGAATAGTATTTGAATAAAAGCATTTAATCGGGTAAAACCCGGGCGTTGCCCGGGTCATTCGTATATAATAATTGTATAAACGAATGCAAGACAAAATCACCGCGAATGTTTCTTTTTTTTAAGGCAATTTCTTTTTAAGGCAATTATCGTTATTTATCGTTAATTTTTGTTTCGATTTTATTGAAAAAAAAAAACGATATGGTGCCTTTAAAAAATGATCTTTATTACTATGCAGTTTTCTATTTAGTCAATATACCTAAGTTCATGTTGCAAATGTAATTATCTCTATCGATTTAGTAGGTGAAATGCAAAAAAAAATCGACATGATGAAATCTTTATGAAAATTCACATTTTTATTTTTATATTTTCAAGACACACACAGTTTGGGGCGGGACGTTTCACAAGAGAGACATCCACGGCGCCAATTTATAATTGTAACGAATAGTATTTTAATTAAAACATTTTTAAAACACACAGTTTGGAACGGGACGTTTCACAAGAGTGACATCCATGGCGCCAATTTATAATTGTAACGAATAGTATTTGAATTAAAACGTTTTTAAAGTATATGCGCACTCGGGTAAAACCCGGGCGTTGCCCGGGCCATTCGTCTAGTAATAAATATTTAGCTACAATATAATGAATATATGCATGATGAAATTTGAAGCATATTGCTGAATTTATATCAGATAAATTAATATTTATTTTGCTTGTAATTCCTTGGAGGTTTGATATAGAAAAACCAGAATTTTCAGATATATTCTTTCTTTTAGGTTAGTAGTACTTCTTGGAGTTTTCTCAGTTTCGTCCTAAAGAAGAACTTGGAAATGTACATCTTGGTAGACGCTCTTTTATAGATAAAAGATGCCATTTTTAGTTAAATTATAAACCTAATCCTTTATTTTTACTAGGCTAGCATGTTGTGTGCTTGCTCTAAACTCGATTTGAACGCTCTACTCTTACAATAAATTTGTGGTTTGTCATAAAATTTTCTAAAACAACCTAAATCAATTTTCTAGAGTTAAAGATATTTCGAACCAGTAAATCTTTTAATTATCTCGACGTTTCGACAAATTTCATTTGTCCTTGTCAGGAACAAATAAAAATTAAAGCATTTATCAAGGATTTTATCATTTTTAACGCCTTGCCAAATGCTTTAGTTTTTATTTGTTTCTGACGAAGTCAAGCCTTAATCTTAGATAGAATCCAGGATACCTTTCTCAGACGTTTTCTGTGCCTTCCAAGCTATACTCCGGGCTATATTTTGAGGGCCGAAACAGGAAGAAACTCTCTTGATATCACAGTGAAAAAACTAACTTTGAAATTCTGGACTAGAATTCTGAAAATGGACGGCAGCAGACTACCTTCAATTTGTTTGGCACATTTGTGGGACATTTCAATTTCTTCAAAACAGAATATCGGACTGGTAAAGAGCTACTTAATAACACCGGCTTCTCATGGCTTGTTGGAAGTACAGACTTCAATATTCTACAAATATACATCCCCCTAATTATTAGAACGGCAACCGATCAGTCCTTGCAGCTGGATTATGTAAGAATAAGAAAATCAGTACTCTACTCTCACTATAAATACTTTCATTCATCACCTACAATGGAATGCTATCTGAATGACAATATCCCCCTAACCTTAAAGAGAATCATTGCACAAGTAAGAAGCCTTTTTGCAGTACAGAGAATTAATCATGTTTCACTTTTGAAAACTAAGACCATAAAATGCACCTTATGCAACGGTGAATTTAGTCTCGATTTTGCACACTACATGTTCTACTGTACGGCAATGGAAGAAGAAAGAGAAATTCTTCGTCAAGAGACCGGCTATAATAGCAATTCGCCTTATGTTTTTATGGCAAAAGTCGTGAAATCCAGACCCTTTGCATTCGCTTTTTATAAATACTGGAAATCAGCTCAATCAAAATATTTAGCACAGACAACGGATCCAACTCGATAATTGGTCGAGGTCAATACCCAATATTTGTATATAACTACGATGCTAATTTGTTATTTATTTATTTTGTCCTACAGAGAGAATCCTGTATGGCACGTGTGCCCAATAAAGGCTTTTGTTGTTGTTGTTGTCTGTGTTGTTTCTGACGAGGACGTAGACTTTCGTTGAAACGTCGAGATAATAAAAAGATTCACTGGTCGAGGAATCTTTAATTCTAAAACTATGAATGCCAACCTCTATCTTCATGATAAATCAATTTGTGATTCTTCTTTTTTAAGATAATTTGACTCGCATTTACTGCATCAATTTTGCTGAAATGCTGAACCTTCCTAGTTTCAGAGCCAACGTGTCCTTTAGGGAGAGGTTTCCTCTTACCGGAGAGTTGTTAAATAGTAAAAATGGTAATTTTTCAAATGAAAACTGTCCTTTATAGAGAGGTGTTCGCTAAAGGGAGATTCTACTGTATTTACGTTGAAAACGCATGTTACGGAAGTGCAAAGAGCAATTTATTTCTATTCCAAAACTAACTAGAAGAATCTCAAATAATGATATTATCAAGTTTAATCATTTTAAGTTAGCTCTAACATTATTTAAGGGGTAGTTGGCGTTCTGTGCTCCAGGTACCTGGCTTATAAATATCTCTAATAATCTTATTTAAACATTTTGATATCTATATTTTCATGGTTTTTACACAAATACCATAATTAAATTTAAAATGTACCTGAAGACCACAAAGAGAAACATGAAAATATACCCGCTTACTTATTCTAGATGGCAATGTAAGTTTACACAAATCTAAACTTCTTGGATAGTCGGGAAGTATGTTGAATAGAAATTAATCAATTTCAATAAAGAAAAAGGAGAAGATAAATTTGTGTGACCACATAAATAAAAAGTTCAGTTAAACCTGTCTACAGCGCCCCCTCTAAATAACGCCTTCCTCTCTATAGCGCCCGATTTTAAATACGTAGTACGATGCGATTTACATTAAAAGTGACCTGTATATAGCACCCCCTCTCTATTACACCCTATTTTGGTGAGTCCCAAGAGTGGGCGTTATAGACAGGCTTAACTGTATATGAAAAGAAAGAGGAGAAATATAAACAATGGAGACTTCACCAAAGAAACATTGAAAATAAGAAAAGTAAATCCATGAATCAAAAGTTAAGAAATTGGCAGAATAAATTAAAAAGTAACGAAAAAAAAAAATGTTTAAAAAATAAACAGAAGTATAGCATGTATTCTTTATTTGGTTAACTCAGGTTCCTAGAGTGTAGCTAAACGCAAATGTATCAGAGAAATGAAGAAATTAGTAATAAACATGCACAGATATCAAATATGAAAATTTGAAATATTAAATTGAAAAAGTGATTAAGCGAATAGGAATATAGACATTTATTCTAAAAATAACATTGTTATCGTGAATAAGCAAGTAGGAAAAATAGATAAAGTGGTTCAATGGTTGACGCACCTTATTAGATGATAAAGATTTCAATAGAAATAAATATTTAAAAAACCTAAAATGGTAATTTAATTTCAGAGTAATAACAGTAATTCGGTCGCTCCGCGCTCCAAGAACCTGGATTATAAATATATATTATAAATATATATATCTCTAGTAGATCATCTAATTATACCAATATACGTTAGATCGTTGGTCACAACAATTTGCTCCTGCCATGGCTCCTAGGAAGAAGAAGAAGAATGCCGAGAAGCCCCTCGTAACCCTCGCCCAACTGGAGATGGAGAACGAAGAGGTGAAGCAGAACTTCGAGCAGAAAATACAGAATCCTTACCCTACCTCCCGATTTTACCTGCTCCAAAGCCTAATGGAATTCATCAACTTACGGTCTGAGCAGATCAAGGCCCTCATTGCCGAGGTAGAGAACCTCTCTGGCACCCTCGCGTCCTTTAAGGAACTGGACGAAATCAAGCCACAGACAGCCTGCCACAGCACTCAAACCAGCCCTTCTCCCTCCTGCAAGGAAACCAGCACTCAGACTGACCCCACCAAGCCCGCCACTCCCGCTCCAACCAAAAGGAAGCAGCCTGAGGCTCCCTACCCGCCCGCAAAGAGGACCAACCTCAATGGTCCCGCAAAACCTGCGCCCTCCCGCGTCCCCAAGCCTGCGGCCGCCCAAGTGGTCCTCCATGGGGAAAAATCGGCGGACCACACAGTGGTCATCTCTGATGACCCACAGGCTGACCCAAGAGCAATGCTTAAAGCTGTCCGCGCTGCCCACACTCTACCCCAAGGCGTTTGGGCCTCCCTGCGAACCAAAGGGAAGCTTGTCCTCCACTCCAGCAACCCCGATACCATCCCAGCTGTTACCACCTCCCTGGCCAACAAGCTGGATGGCATGAAGGTCCGCCAACAGAAGGTGATCCTGCCTCGCATCTGCCTCTTCAAAGTGGATGAGGAAACATCCAACTCCACCATTGAAGAGACGCTGCTGGAAACCCCTGCTGTCAGCCAACTCCCTGGGGACAAGGTGGTGCGCGTGGCGCATCGCTCTGCACCCAGAAACGGGACCTGCACCGCCTTCATCGAGGTGGACCTCACGACCTTCAGAGCTCTGGGAAATCGTGGAAGGATCGTGGTGGATGGTGTGATCCTCAACTTCGAGGAGTCCATCCGCGCACGAGTCTGCTTCCGCTGTTGTGGCTTCGGCCACAACTCTGCCCAATGCACCAGAGCTCCCACGTGCTTCCACTGCGGTGAAGGCGGCCATGAAGGCCGTGCCTGCCCCTCAGTTGCCGACTGGCACACTTCCAAGTGCGCCAACTGCTGTGCCAAGGGCCTCCCAGACAAGCACGAGGCGAGAGCCTCAAGCTGCCCCATCTTGAAGCTTAGAGCCCTCAAGTTCTAGGCTTCCAGGACCTCCTGCCTCCTCAACTGGCCTCCATCCAGGCTTCTCACCCATCAAGGCGCTGTTTCCTTGACCTCTCCAGCTTCCTCCCCCCTGCGATGACACCTCCACTGCCAGATCCTAGGATCCCTTGCGATGATCCCTGGCCACCCATCCCCAGGCCCCCCAACTATGCTTTGTATATATTCCGCTTTATGCGTCCATCGGGGCTCAAAAATCATTCATTTTGGTTAGCAGCCCCGTAAAATAAAGATATTTTCTCTAATTTAATTGAAGTTTTTAAGGAAAATTTTATTTAAGAATGCATTAAAAAGTGAAAACACTGTTTTAATATTAAAATTACAATTATATTCTCACAATGAGTATCTTTTTTATTTAAAAAAACGATAGCTTTCAAGCGTTAATCGCTCTTCAACGGGCTTACTATAATATCGACTTGATCCCACCAGAAATATTTACGTTGAAGAGCGATTAACGCTTGAAAGCTAGCGTTTTTAAATAAAAAAGATACTCATTGTGAGAATATATTTGTAATTTTAATACTTTTTTCACAATTTTATCATGAATACTGTTTTAATATGCCATCACTAAGCAATTATTTTTATATGACTATAGATAATAATTGGCAAAGGTTTCATTTTGAATGCTAAACGCAGAGTGTAAAACAATTAGTGTTATCAAGTTTTCATGTTTCACACACAGAATTATGTATCAATCACTAAGTCACGTGCTTACTCATCACTTTCGTACTCGCTTTTAGCCATATAAATCTAATGGTTTAGTAGTGTTAGTTGAGCCCAATATTTTTACCCGTAGTTTTATATTTAGTTTTACTCTCATGTATGGGGCTGAAAGACGAACGAGAAGTGCTCCTCAGTGAAATAGGCCTTGAGGGACTCTCTTTGGAGCTCCTGTTGAATGAGGTAGTGAGAAACAGAGCTGGAGCGTTTGCGTTGTTCAAATTTTGGAAGACGGCTGAAGAGAAGGGAAAGCTATATACATAATCTAATTTATGTAAATAATCATATGTAAATAATCTTTGTCAGGATTAGAATGACGAATCCTGTATGGGACTTTGATTCCAGTAAAAGGCTTGTTGCTGCTGTTGTATATAATAGTCACAGTTTAGTTGTCCATATTTAGTTTTGGGGGTCGGTGGAAGGATGATCTAAACCATTGATTTTCGACCGCTACCACCCGGGATCGAATCCTGCATTGAACACTTTTTCCTAATTAAAAAAATGCTCCAATGGCTCCCGATTCTTGCAAAAGTACAACACCACCAGCGAATGCAAGTAACCAAACAGGGCTATGGCACATTTGCAAATGCAAATTCGAACTGCTTTTCACATGTGTAGACATGTAGTGCACTTACAGTAAAAGCAGTCGCTATATACTACCCACCATGATTATCATGACCTGTACCACGTAAACTAGGGATAATGAAAAAAAAATGTATTTACCAATTTAATAAAAATAATTCAATTTAAAAATTGAACTTATTTGGATGATTGTTTAGGATTTTAAAGAAAGAATAATTAATAAATTTCCCCCAGGTTTCTATCTTTAACCCCCTTGGAAATTTGAGCTATAAACAAGCCTGATTGATCTGAAAATTTAAAAATAATTACCAAAAATTATTTTTTTTCTCTTATATATTTTTTATGAATAGTTTATTTTTCAAATTAAGCGTTACCAATTATTTTATTTCCAAAGCGCTTTATCCCGCAAGGGATACTTGCGCCAAACAAGGAGAAAAGTTTATTTACATAACTTATTTACATTATTCAACGCATGAAAATATTAGAGATCCAGATTTTGTAGAAAGTTTAGAATGTATTTACAAAATGAATTGAACTTTAAATATGATTTTTAAATCGGAAATCAAATCGTTAAGTTCACAAACAACTAGTTCATTCTTCATTCTATAATCTTGAAATGCTGGGCAATCGATCAGTAGATGTCTTGAGGTTTGTTCCTCAATACCACAAAAGCAACTTGAATCCTCCACTGCCTTAGGGATTTCTTGGGAAAAAAAGCTTAAAAAAGAGTCATGGTGCATTACCCCACATCTGTTATAAGAAAGTGTAACTATTATAGACGCGTAAGATTCTTTTTTAAAATAAACAATTTCTACTGCCCTTACTGCAATGGAAAAATTAATGGGAGGGCCTGGCTCATCAGTGGTGAACCCTCCCAGCGGTTTCGCCAGTAGAATTTTTTTTTCTCATGTGCATATTTTGAAATCTTATTTATAATTATTTCATTTTAGATTTGGACATATGCAGATTTTTATAGTTATATGTATATATTTGCATTGTTGGCTGGAGAGCGGAATTAGAAAGACAGTTCGCTGTCTGGCGCGTAGAAGCTCGTTGGCTGGCGCGTGAGCTCACTGGACTGACCCACCTCAATCCTAGATCTATGGCCAGACTCAATCTCAGCATGGAACTTCCTGGTCAACTGGTTCAACTCAGCAATCAAAACAGGACGCGAGTAAAAGCGCTCAACACTAGTCCATACTGGTGAGCTGGACTCCCCAGGTAGTTGACGTTCTGCGCTCCAGGAACCTGGGTTATAAATATTTCTCTCTATTTTAAAATTGAGCAATTTTCTCCTACTGTCCTTATATCCTCTCTCTGCAATGATTATATTATATTATTTATATTTGGTCTCAGTTTACAGATGTTACATTAGAGTCACCATGTCCTGGCTATTTACACAGCTGTTGGAGTAGAGACCTTGCAGCTGTTGGAGCTCCTAACTAAGCGTCAGGTAGTCAGGGATTGATATCTCCTTTGTTTTGTAGAATATCTTGTATAGTTGGATTTGATGATTTTTTTTAGTTGAAGGTATAATTTCTTAAAATAAATTTGGTACATATCTTCTAGATCGGGTTGGTTTAAGTCCTCTTTCAGTATCTTGTTTGATAGAGTGCATGGAATTATATTATTTGAGAAATATATGACCTAATATGAAAAATAAATTTACAAATAATTGAATTGTCATCGCGCGTGATAAAGTTGAAGGCTAAAATACAGTTAAACCTGTCTATAGCGCTCCCTCTAAATAGCGCTTCCCTCTCTATAGCGCCCTCTTATCCGAGAGGCGTTCTCCATCATCGGGCGGCCCCCGGACCTTCAGTCCTGGATCTTCGCGGTGGGTCTCGAGGACCACGCCATCTCCTCAGCGGCGAAGCACGCGATCTGCGTGTTTTTTTTCATAGATCGCGAAATACGTGGTGTCGCTGGAGACCCGCTGGCGATCTTCCATCAAACTCTGCAGCGGTGGCAGAGGCGCCATATTCATTGTACATAGCATATATTTTATTTAAAAACGAAAGAAAAAAAAATAGAATAAATAAAAGATAAAAAGATCAGGTGTTGAAATCAATATTAAAAATGGCATATCCTGACCAGGAGCACATGTGCTTTACAGAAGGCAGAGCGCCATCTGGGGGACAGAAATCAACTAAACATTGATTTAGCCTGTTCCCTGATATTTGGCCAACCCAATTTCTTGATAAATCAAGAAAAGCCATCCACGAAGCTACTCCACGCTGACGAGCGCCAAAAGCGCGAAAATTTATCAAGAAATTGGGTTGGCCAAATATCAGGGAACAGGCTAAATCAATGTTTAGTTGATTTCTGTTCCACCAGATGGCGCTCTGCCTTCTGTAAAGCACATGTGCTCCTGGTCAGGATATGCCATTTTTAATATATATTTTATTGTATTTTTTATTTTCTTTCTTTTTTTAAATTATAATAATCATTTTATTTTTTTTTCATATCTACTTGAATAGTGCGGACTGTGCACTTTTGTCTATTACGATGCACTAGCGCGCCATCTGTTATCAAATTACAAAACTATTTTAGACGCGTAATATTCTTTTTGTCAAAAAGAATATTACGCGTCTAAAATAGTTTTGTAATTTGATAACTTTTGTCTATATTTTTGACGGGATGTCAATAAAACTATGTTATTTGTCTCTATAGCGCCCGATTTTGGCGAATCCCAAGAGGGGGCGCTGTAGACAGGTTTAACTGTATGAGGATGGAATTTTCAACTTGTAGCTTTGTGGTAATTATGTTTTGAGAAGGTGTGAGATTGTATTTAATAAATATTAAATGAATTAAAGCAATGAATGTAGCGTGATGTTTATATATAGACAATGGAATTATTCATCGTTATTTTCTTAATTCCTGAGAACATTTCTTTGTTACCATTCAGTTTATTTATTGTAGAAATTCGACTTCATATTAAAAAAGGATAGGCAGAGAATTAACGCTGAATCATTCCCTATTCTCAACATGAAATTAATGGATTTATTACACAATATAATGCGGCTTATGATTGTAAAACGACATTTAAAAATTATCCCGCATGTTTTTCTTTTAAACAAAAAATCGAAATTTTATTTTAAGGAGAAATAACGATTATTTCTAACCTTAGAGATGAAGTATGAAAGGATGAATTGTGAAGAGTAATGATAAACGGAAAAATAAAAGTGTCCAGGGATGGGAATCCCTTTTGTCTTATTTATTGAGAACCACCTTTGTATTATTCTTTTAAAAACATGTAATGCATTCTATTCAAACGTTATATTATAAAGGTTTGTGGATGAGAGGGTAACACCCTCGATTCCCGACAGTCATGAACCGGGATTGAATCCCGCGTTAACATTTTGTTTAATATGTGAATAACTTTCACGTATTATTCACTGTTTCAATTATCATGAACTAGGTTGCTCTTGTTGAGCGGTACCTATTAATGTGATTTTGAACCGGCGAAACGTTATATTTACAAAGAGTCGGTAGACGAATGGGTAAAACCCTCGATTCCCGACAGCCATGAACCGGGATTGAATCCCGCATTAAACTCTTTGTTTTAATATGTGAATAACCTTCATATATTATTCATTGTTGTAAATATCTTAAACTAAGCTAATCTTTTTGAGCGGCACCTAGTATAATTAATTCGGAACTGGTTATACTTCCCCCCACAATTTCAAGGAAGCCACAAACTAAAAATGCGGAAAAAGAAAAAAAATTGAAACAAATTCTTCATCAACTAAGCCAGAATGACGAAAAGTGGAAATATAAACCCAACTTGAATATTAAACAAGCCAGAAAGAACCTCCTCAAGAACAAGGTACCCAAGAAACTTAAAACCCACACAAATACACTAATATTTTATATACAGTTACGAGCGTCATGCGTCATCTCTGTCACCGTTTGCTTTTTCTTTGGAATGGCGCTCTCCTATTGGTTGGCTACGATCACGTGGCTACGATGGCGCCGCCACTACGCGAGATACTTTGTTTTTTACTTTGCCCCCCCCCCCCCCCACTCGCTTTTTGGTTTTTGTAACTATTGTGTTGGAGCGGGTCGCTCCTTAAATAAATGCATATATTAGTTAATAACTAAATGAAATCCTCTCTTTCTTTTTCCCAGTAAGAGACGCCTACGGAAGCCAACAGTACATAGACAGATAAAGCACATAGGCTATATTTATTAACTAATATATGCATTTATTTAAGCCGCCAATTTATAATTGTAACAAATAGTATTTGAATCAAAACATTCAATCGGGTAAAACACGGGCGTTGCCCGGGTCATTCGGCTAGTAAAATATAATTGTAACCCCACATCCCTCACACATTACTGTAAATAGGATGATCTAGATCAGCCCTGGCAAACCTAAATGACGCCACGGGCCGCACGGAATCGTAAACAAGGTCTAAAAACTTTAACTATATCAAAATTTTAACTTTAAAATGTATTTTAAAAAAATACTTAATACTTCCTTGATTCTTAATGTTTTTTTTTATTATTTTTCGGCTGCTTTTTTTTAAATAAAAATAATAATAACAATTAAAAATTTAAAAAATATTTCTCTATTAATTACCATTAATGCTAACTTTTTTCTTCCTTTTTATGGAATCAAATATGTATTTTAAAAATTGTGGGACATATCTATATACAGTGGACCCTCGGTTTGCGAGCATAATCCGTTCCAGAGCCATGCTCGTACTCCAAAACGCTCGTAGTGCGAAACTAATTTCTTATTTTTAATAATTGAAACTCGGGCAATTCTTCTTGCTACGAACAATTGCACAGTTTCCCACATTTTACATATTTCCCGAATCTGATCTGAAGGGAGGGATCCCAGTGAATTTTCATCCATCACGATTACGGGCAACCATCACGAGTTGCTCGTAATGCGAAATTTCACTCGTAATCCGAGGTAAAATTTTTCAAAAATTTTGCTCGTACTGCGAAAAGCTCGTACTCCAAGGTGCTCGTAAACCGAGGGTCCACTGTATATATAAAATTGAATGTCTGTCTGTGTGTACTCTATAGATTCAAAAACCATACATCCAATCGCCGTGAAATTTTGGGATATTATTAGGTATATCCCCGGGAAGGTTTTTGAAAAATAATTTCTTGAATATCTTTAATATCCTTAGAGTTATTTGTAGATTTGTAGATTTAACTCGCAAGCAGCGCCCCCTTTGCGACGATGATAACAAGTTTTTTTATCTTTAAGTTTTATTATCTTAAAGATTATTTATCAAAAGTAAGATTTTCTACCTATTAATTGCGCACAAGTCAAAGTTAGTTTTATCATTTATCTCAACCTATATATTGGGAGAATAGATAAAATGATGATTTTGTAATGTAGAAAATTAGGAAAGACAAAATTCAGGATGACACGGCAATTTATTTGAGACAAGAATAATGATACAATTCCAAGGCAAGATACTATTCCTTTAACTTCCAATTACGGAGGGAACCAATTAATATTGATTTTATTCAACTTATCGAGTATTTTTCAAGGGACCGGGAAAAAATATTCACTTTATCGAGAGATTCAAATTTACGATTTTCAAATTATCAAAATATATCTTTTTTTTTTTTTTTATAAGTTTATAGAGAATTGTTTTAACAAATGTTCGTTAGACAAACCTTTACTCGGGTAAAACCCGGGCGAAGCCGGGTACGTCCGCTAGTTTTAAATAAAATGTATTATAATTATTTTTTTTTTTAATGTATATATATTTTCTGTTTTTGAATATACAGACGAAAAATGAAAGTTACAAAAGAAATATAAAGTTAAATGGCGAGCCGCAAAATTCTTTACGGCGGGCCGCGGGTTGGCCAGGCCTGATCTAGACGATGCATTTGCGCGCCACCTGGGATAATAAATTTGAACTATTTTGACGCCTTTGATTCGTTTTAAAATAAAATAAAAAATCTACTGCCCTTCCATTATTTTATCATTAAAGTAAAGGCAGTAGAATATGGTTTTACAGTAGAACTACCTCCCTGTAAAGGATAACACCTAATTGCAGAGTCAAAGTGTCCTTTAGGGAAAGGTGTCCTCTTACCGGAGAATTGCTAAATAGTAAAAATGGTAATTCTGTAAATGAAAATTGTCCTTCATAGAGAGGTGTCTTCTAGCGTGGGTGTCCTCTCATGGAAGTTCTACTGTATTTTAAAAAGAATCAAACGCTTCAAAAATAATTCAAATTTTTTAATGATAATTAAGGTTGCTCATTTTGAGCGGTATCTAAAAAAGTTATTTTGGAGCTGGTTATATTTTCCTTTATAAGTACAATCAATTATTTTAAAAGTACAATACATTAGAACTAGGTCTGCAAAAATAAATTCTGATGGGTACTCGTCGAATTTTGACCTGCCTGCGTTCGTCATTACTCTTCATAATTCACCCTTTCATACCTCATCCAAAAAGGTTAAAAATGGTCGATATTTTACCTTAAAATAAAAATTTGATTTTTCGTTCAAAAAGAAACTCATGCGGTGTAACTTCAAGTGCCGTTTTACAATCACAGGCCGCAGTGTATTATATTGTATTATAAGTTACTTTATGTATCATTTACGAACGGAAAAATACGTCCAGGGTAGCCTAGTGGACATGGCATCTGCCCGGTAAGCGGAACATTGTGGGTTCGATTCCCATCCCTGGACACTTTTATTTTTCCGTTCGTCATTACTCTTCATAATTCACCCTTTCATACCTCATCCAAAAAGGTTTAAAATGGTCGATATTTTACCTTAAAATAAAAATTTGATTTTTCGTTCAAAAAGAAACTCATGCGGTGTAACTTCAAGTGTCGTTTTACAAATGTCTTATTAAAAAATTATAATAATGCAGTGGAACCTCCATGAGAGGATACAAGAGTCAGTGGACGAGTGGTTAAATCCCTTGATTCCCGACAACCATGAACCGGGATCGAATCCCGCATTATACACTTTTTTTCTGTGAAGAACCTGTTCATGGTTCAAATTCACATTAATAGGTACCGCTCAGCAAGAGCAACCTAGTTCATGATAATTGAAACAGTGAATAATATGTGAAGGTTATTCACATATTAAACAATTTTTAACGCGGGATTAAATCCCGGTTCATGACTGTTGGGAATCGAGCGTGTTACCCTCTCATCAACCGACTTCCTTAACCTGTTCATATTTTACGTTGTAAATAACATAAGCTAGGTTGCTCTTTTTGAGCGGTACCTAATAAAATTATTTTGAAACAGAGGATGAGAGGATACCTCTATACAATGGACAGTTTTCATTATATAATACACTGCGGCCTGTGATTGCAAAACGACACTTGAAGTTACACCGCATGAGTTTCTTTTCAATGAAAAATCAAAATTTTATTTCAAGGTGAAATATTGACTATTTCTAACCTTTTTGGATGAGGTATTTTATTTTTCCGTTCATCATTACTCTTCATAATTCACCCTTTCATACCTCATCCAAAAAGGTTAGAAATAGTCAATATTTCACCTTGAAATAAAATTTTGATTTTTCATTGAAAAGAAACTCATGCGGTGTAACTTCAAGTTTTCATTATCAAAATTACCATTTTTGTCAATTAGCAGTTTTACAGTAAGAGGATTCCTCTCTCTAAAGATCATTTTGACTCTGCAACTAGATGTATTGTTCTTTAGAGAGATTTTCGACAGTAATAAAACATATTTTAATAAATATCTACTTTCCACGTTAATTTCATAATTAGATGTGAAAATAAGAATTTTCATTTAGGTACATTAGAACCTCTCTTTAGTGAACATCTCTCTACAAAGGACAATTTTCATCAGAAAAATTATCATTTTTACTATTTAGTAACTCTCCGGTAAGAGGACACCTCTCCCTAAAGGACAGTTTGACTCTGCAATTAGGTGTCTTTTACAGGGAGGTTCTACTGTAGTAGTTTTTTTAATAACTAGTGTTTTTTGTCGTATAAATAAATATAGATGTATTTTTTTGACAAAAATCACCGGTTCGACGGCCAAGAAGTTTGATAAACAATCCCCAAAGACGACCTCTATCCTGAGAAACCGACAAAAACATGGTTTCTCCTGAAGATTCATGACAAATTGAAATAGGACAATTTTTTGTGATTTTTCAAAGAGGTCACTAATTAGAGGTTTTCTTATATAAAATCAAAGAAACAAAAATTACTATATATACAATAAAAAAATAACGGTTTTTAGGCCAAATTTATTATTATACAAATTTATATTCAAAATTTTTTTATTAAAAAAAATAACAAAAATATAAAGAGAATTTTGTGTATATTTTGGTCAGAATATTGTTATAGAGGAAAAGTATCTTACATTATTGGTATAAAATTGTGTTAATTGGGACTTTTTATTTACAGTGAATTTACAATGAATGTATGTAAATATGTTATTTAGGATTATT
>CP092871.1:11216194-11236594 GCA_030710605.1 Cordylochernes scorpioides | reverse complement strand
GGTAGCTGTTGTTTAGATCGTCTTGACTATCCACTATAGATTCATCAACGTAAAGCAGGATAGACGCGAGGAAAAGTTTGTTTCGGATTTCCGTAACTTTAGAGTCGTTAAGTCTTTTCCAGATTCCATTTACCATAATATCGGCTAGGTAGTGGTTATGAGCATGACGAACTATTCCAATAAGTTTATAAGTCCTTCTGATATCTGGGTTTTGAATTGGAATTTCAATCCTTTCAATATAGTCTAACTCATGTGTAAGTTTAATAATTTTTTTGTCATCATCCAGCGTCAATCTCTGCAAATTTATCAATAGAATTGGAGGTAATGAAAGAATCCTACGAGCTCTTTTAATTTCTGGTCTCAAATACTTCATAAAAGCGCCACGAATTGTTTCAACATTGTTGATGTCTATAATCAAAGAGTTGACGATCTGTTTTTCTCTGTAGACGACTCCATTTCTGAAGGTTATTTCTTCAAGTCTTGTACGGAATAGATCGGAGATTGGTGTTTGATCGATTTCCGAAATTCTGTTGCTTCTATAGGTGACAACTTTTTCTTTTATCATTTTCAGAAAGTTTTCATGAAGCCTGTCCAGGAAAGATTCAATAAATTCGTGAGTATCTCCAATTTCACCTGGATATAATCCCGGATTTATTGAAGATATGTTTGAAGTGATTGACGTAGCTAGGATATGTTCTTTATTCCATTCACCGACTTCTGAAAAGAATTCAGTGGAGTATTTCAGAAATGAATACTCACTAAGGACTTCTTGGCTGAGGATTTTTATCAGATTGTGCATGAGCTTGACAAATGGCGAACAGGCAGTGAGAATCTGAAGTCCAGCATTGATATAACAGCAATTGCAACCATTTATCAACCTTCGAGGATAATGTGTTGATTGTGTCATGTCTAGCGTTATTGGAATAGCCTCTGATGTTTCATTTTGAGAAGACCCTGGTAAAGATGTAGAAGATTTCTCAATACCTTCGTTTTTGGAATTGGTCGTCTTTGATTCGCTTTCGTAATTCTGATTAGCAAAATCTTCACAAGATGAGGCAATTTTTTCATCAATATTTGGAAGAGCTTCATTTGAAGCAGTTTCCGGGATATTTAGGTTAGGTATCTTCTGACTTTCGTTGTTAAGTGATTTTGGTTCGTCTTGAGTATTCTGATGACTAAGTTCGCTTTGCTTTGTAGTTTTTTCAGCATCCGTATTGAAAACATTTGATGAGATAGCCTGATCCTTTTCAGAATTTTCTGTAATAGGAACGGATGGTTTTAAAACATCGATGATTTTGTAATTGATTGTCTTTGGTTCCTTTTCGCTTTTCTGATGACTAAGTTCGCTTTGCTTTGTAGTTTTTTCAGCATCCGTATTGAAAACTTTTGATGGGATAGCCTGATCATTTTTAGAATTTTCGGTAATAGGAACGGATGGTTTTAAAACATCGATGATTTTGTAATTGATTGTCTTTGGTTCCTTTTCGCTTTTCTGAGCAGTGGTTTCAATTTGGGTTGATGGAATAGTTTTATCAGTATCATTTCTAGATACTACCTCATTCTCAGAATTCGGGTTTGTAGTAACTGACATATCTTTTCTAGCTTGTGTCATTTTGAACTTTTTAGGCCAGGGCTTTCCTGGGTTTTTTAACTTACGTTTCATCATTGTAAGTTTACCTTTTTTTTATCTAATATATTTTATCTTTGATTACTTTCTCTCTTTCATCAATTTTGTTTTTTTAAAGACTCAACAAAACGATGTAGAAAAATTCTTATTTAAAAAAAAAAGATAAATTTAAAAGGTGCACTTTTTTAAACTCACGTTTTGCTTTTGAAGTACATTTGAAAATGTAATATTTTTATTGTGAAATGAATTGCTTTTTTTAATCGACACAGAATAATATTTTGAATATTTTCAACGATAAAAAATGAAAATAATATTTTATACTTTTAGAAAATTTTTGATTTAAAAAATGATTTTTTTATTTGGATAGTTGGCGTTCTGTTTTCCGAAGACGCTAACCAGGTAAAAATCTCCTTTATTAAAAAATTTGCCTAGGAAATTAGAGACATTTGTATGCTTACAAACACACACACCGAGCGAGCGGCCACGCTATATTTTTAGCTCTGCCGTTTTTCGCCTTTGGCGTATATGAAAATGTCACTAAGTGCGTCAGAATTGGTGGAAAGCCCTGGAGAAGCTGCATGTGTTACTGAAAGTCCCAACTCAAAACTTCAAGCCAATGAAGAATTATTGGCGAAAATTGATTTACAGAAAGAAATTTCGAATAGAAATCAAGAAAGATGCAAATCCGCCTGCTGGCATGGAGAATGCAAATTCTGCCGCGGCGGAAGACATCGTGGACAAGCCTTCTGCTAACGGCGCTGAAAAGGCCGCAAAGAACTGGGCTGATAGAATGGAGGAGGAAGATAAAAACGAGGACGGCTACATCGTGCTGAGGAGTAAGAAGAGGCGCCGATAGATGTAGGTTGAGGTGGGTCAGTCCAAGCAGGATAGCATAAATAGCTTTGGAAAGTTTATAGATTAAAAAAATATATTTTATATTTATTTTCTAACTAGTAATAAGGTAATTCTTAAACTTTTGAATATTGGCATTCACATGATTAACATGATTTGTTGCATGTGAACTTACGTTCTGCATTGGAAGAAAATCACCCAAACTTATCCTTCTGTAGTACAATATAATGCAGCTTATGATTGTAGAACGAAATTTGAAAATTTTACCGCAAATGTTTCTTTTGAACGAAAAATCAAAATTTATTTTAAAGAGAAATAACGATTATTTCTAACCTTAGGGATGAAGTATGATAGGATGAATTTTGAAGAGTAATGATAAACGGAAAAATAATCCTTCTGTACATTTCGAAATTCTAAAAATAGTCTTGATTTTGTTGGAAATTCTTATATTTGTGCATGGAAATTTAATTTCTGTGGCAATGGTAGAAATATATTGGGGGGGGGGGGATAATTTCACTCATTAGTGGTGGGGAATTGTCTCAACAACTTTTTTTGCTTATCCCTAGTACATGTGGTACAGGCCATGATAATCATCTTATTTTTCTTTCTTATCTCCACTCATTCATATTAGGGTATCAAGCTTGTGAAGCTTCAGACTTGACAACCATCATGACTGGATGAAGTAGAATGCGTCTGCCTTTGTCATTAAGACTGGGAGCACTACTCAGTGGCAGGCCGACTTAGCTACAAAAGAAATGGTCGCCTCTGACATAAGGAACAGACGTCATGTACAGCTGCTCCTAACATGGAATACAAACGCTGCTCATCCTGTATCCCTGGATTAGGAGCCCTAACAGGATACTATCAGCCGGGCCAGCTGAACCCATGTTTTTTAGCGAGCTTGTTACTGCTCCCCCTCCTCCTTTTTCATCCGGGCTTGGGACCGGCAAAGGCGGAGTTATGGTGGGTAGAAGTAGGTGACTGCTTTTACTGTAAGTGCACTACATGTCTACACATGTGAAAAGCAGTTTGATTTTGCACTTACAAATGTGCCAGAGCCCCGTTTGGTTACTTGCACTCGCTGGTGGGGTTGGAATTTTGTAAGAATCAGGGGCCATTGGAGCATTTCTCATCAACTTTTCGAGGCAATTGTGTTTGATAACTCAGCTTATAAATGCTGTGTTGAAATTACTAAAAAAATAAAAAAGCGCCCTCTCTATGTGAAAGATGGAAACATTCAACACTTTTTTTTTTCTGATAAGGTACAATTTGGATTATAGATTATAAACACAAGGTATAAACACGTTGAGAACAGCGTTGTTACTGAAATGTCACACACTCTTTATTTGGATTTGTTCTTATTGTCTTGTGTTTAACAACGGTTGAAGTGTTGTCTTCAGGTATTCTACTGTATTTTCCTGTATCTGATAGGAATAACATATCAATAAATGTTTTTGATAAGTTACAATTTGGATTATATTTATAAATTTAATTTTATCAATAAAATTTGTAACAAATAAATTTACTGGCAATGTGTTATTGAATGAGAGGGCTTGGCTCATCAGTAGTGAACCCTCTCAGCGGTTTCGCCAAATAATCTCTAGACCTCTCTACTATTGTATTGGATTTGGATATACCCTGTATTTCATAGAGGAAGGCAGCCAAGCCCTCACATTCAATAACTTATATCATTGCAGTAAGGTCTGTAGAGATAATATTTGATGATATTAATGAAAAGAAACATATTGGCAGTAAATTCATTTGTTACAATTTAGATTATAGACTAGCGGACGTACCCGGCTTCGCCCGAGGTTTTAGCGAACATTTGTAAAAACATGCCGTGTCATCCTGAATTTTGTCTTTCCTAATTTTCTACATTAGAAAATCATAGTTTTATCTAGTGAACATTTTTTCCCGTGTCATCCTGAGATAATCTTACTTTTGATAAATAATATTTAAGATAACAAACTTAGTGATAAGAAAACTTGTTATCATCGTCACAATGGGGGCGCTGCTTGCGAGTTAAATCTACAAATCTGCAAATAACTCTAAGGATATTCAAGATATTCAAGAAATTATTTTTCAAAAACCTTCCCGGTGATATACCTAATAATATCCCAAAATTTCACGGCGATTGGATGTATGGTTTTTGAATCTATAGAGTACAGACAAACAGACAGACAGACATTCAATTTTATATATATAGATTAGAATCAACAGGTAACAAGACCAAATTATTGTTGGCATTTCAGTGACAGCATTGTTATCATTATCAGATAAAGTGCTAACTAATTTGATAACTTTGTCTGACAATGGTTACAATCATGTTATCGAAACGTTTTTCAATTATTGGAATTGTGTTACCTTTTAATAAATGTTTAATTTGATCAAATAATCTCCCCTTACAAAGGCAACAAATTTTTCTACAATACAGTAAAACCCCGCTATAACGAACCCTGGATATAACGAACCTTCCCTTATAACGAACCCACGCCGATTCCCAATTCCATTCCATTGAAAATACCATCGTTATAACGAACTTTGCGATTTTTAGAATAACGAACTACCCCTATAACGAACCTATTTTGGGTCCCAAAATGATAAAATCTATTTAAAATACTATGCTTATAACGAACTTAGAATTGTAATTAAAAAAAAAAATTAAAAAACAAAATTTTGAGCATGTTTAAAGCTCGCGGATCGCGATTTCAAAACAATAAATTTAGCGGCATTGTTTGTTTGATTTTTGCACTTTATTTTTGCTGTATGTTGTATAAATTTTTACACATTATACTTTTTATTAATTAGAATATCTTTGCATCCATTAAATTTGAAATATAAAAATGCAAATGGCTTCCAAAATGAAGAAAACAAAGGCATTTTAAAAACAAAAGCATTATTTCTTTAAAAAAAAAAAGGCCATTTTCAGAACTTTTCAAAGTGAAACAACATAGGCAAAATGTTAAGAACATATTAAAATAAGAGAATATAACTTTTCTATTATAAAAGATAAAATATAAAGTTATTAAAAATTGTTACAAAGAGGAATCAACTTCAACTTTTGCCGCGATCGCGATCGTACGTTTTAGGGCTAAAAAAAAAAAAAGTCCAAATAAACGGTCCCGTGATGAAACAAAAATTATTTTTATGCCATTAACTATGGTGATTTTAAAGTCAGCAATGTTTTGCATGGCAGGTTAAAAAAAAAAAACGAAATCTAGACCTAGAAGAATATGGGGAAACATGAAATGGAAGAAAAACACTAACTTTATTTGAATGGTGCAATGCTTGGAAGAATGCTTTGAAACAACAAGGTATTAGAGCCATTTTTTCAAGTAAAAATTGTATTATATAATGTGATAATGATGTTTTAAAATCATTTCATATCTTTGAATATATATTTAATAAAACTTTGCCTAGGATTTGTCTTGATTTTTAACTTAGACATAGAGGTACATGTATGTTAATCATAAGAAGAACCTATTATCTAATGATTTCTATTATTATTCAGTATTAATATATGGAAATTAGTCAATTAAGGGAATTAAAATAAAGTGACCACTATTAAGAGGCAGCCTCTACTTGTGTGTATGGCTGTTTTTTAATTATACAGTCTAAAATTTTTGAAAAGTAAAAAAAAAATAGCCAAACCGTGGCTATAGTGAACCGTGGCTATAGTGAACCAAAAGCTCTGTCCCATTGGGGTTCACTATAGAGGGGTTTTACTGTATATAGCAATGGTTTGAAATGAAATTAATTTTTACATATTTGCATACATTCCTTTCTACCATCTGTTTACAGTTTGTAAACACATGGATCTTCAGGATGGCAAAGCTCTTAAAGATGATATGAAAAGGTAGATATATTTCAATACAGTAGAACCTCTTCCATGAGAGGACACCTCTCTACAAAGGACAGTTTTCATCACCAATACAGTAGAACCTTTATGAGAGGACAGTCCCGCTAAAGGACACCTCTCTAAACAAAGGACAGTTTTCATCACCAATGCAGTAGAACCTCCACAAGAGGACACCTTTCTACATAGGACAGTTTTCATTGTCAATTCGGTAGAACCTCTTCCAAGAGAGGACACTCCTGCTAGAGGACATCTCTCTACAAAGGACAGTTTTCATCACCAATTCAGTAGAACCTCTTCCAAGAGAGGACACTCCTGCTAGAGGACATCTCTCTACAAAGGACAGTTTTCATCACCAATTCAGTAGAACCTCTTCCAAGAGAGGACACTCCTGCTAGAGGACATCTCTCTACAAAGGACAGTTTTCATCACCAATTCAGTAGAACCTCTTCCATGAGAGGACACACCTGCTAGAGGACATCTCTCTACAAAGGACAGTTTTCATCACCAATACAGTAGAACCTCTTCCAAGAGAGGATACTCCAGCTATAGGACATCTCTCTACAAAGGACAGTTTTCATCACCAATACAGTAGAACCTCTTCCAAGAGAGGATACTCCAGCTATAGGACATCTCTCTACAAAGGACAGTTTTCATCACCAATACAGTAGAACCTCTTCCAAGAGAGGATACTCCAGCTATAGGACATCTCTCTACAAAGGACAGTTTTCATCACCAATACAGTAGAACCTCTTCCAAGAGAGGATACTCCAGCTATAGGACATCTCTCTACAAAGGACAGTTTTCATCACCAATACAGTAGAACCTCTTCCAAGAGAGGATACTCCAGCTATAGGACATCTCTCTACAAAGGACAGTTTTCATCACCAATACAGTAGAACCTCTTCCAAGAGAGGATACTCCAGCTATAGGACATCTCTCTACAAAGGACAGTTTTCATCACCAATACAGTAGAACCTCTTCCATGAGAGGACACTCCAGCTATAGGACATCTCTCTACAAAGGACAGTTTTCATCACCAATACAGTAGAACCTCTTCCAAGAGAGGACACTCCAGCTATAGGACATCTCTCTACAAAGGACAGTTTTCATCACCAATACAGTAGAACCTCTTCCATGAGAGGACACTCCAGCTATAGGACATCTCTCTACAAAGGACAGTTTTCATCACCAATACAGTAGAACCTCTTCCAAGAGAGGATACTCCAGCTATAGGACATCTCTCTACAAAGGACAGTTTTCATCACCAATACAGTAGAACCTCTTCCATGAGAGGACACTCCAGCTATAGGACATCTCTCTACAAAGGACAGTTTTCATCACCAATACAGTAGAACCTCTTCCATGAGAGGACACTCCAGCTATAGGACATCTCTCTACAAAGGACAGTTTTCATCACCAATGTAGTAGAACCTCCACAAGAGGACATCTCTCTACAAAGGACAGTTTTCATCACCAATACAGTAGAACCTCTTCCATGAGAGGACACTCCAGCTATAGGACATCTCTCTACAAAGGACAGTTTTCATCACCAATACAGTAGAACCTCTTCCATGAGAGGACACTCCAGCTATAGGACATCTCTCTACAAAGGACAGTTTTCATCACCAATACAGTAGAACCTTCATGAGAGGAAACCTCTCTACAAAGGACAGTTTTCATCACCAATACAGTAGAACCTTCATGAGAGGACACCTCTCTACAAAGGACAGTTTTCATCACCAATATGGTAGAACCTTTATGAGAGGACACCTCTCTACAATGGACAGTTTTCATCACCAATATGGTAGAACCTTTATGAGAGGACACCTCTCTACAATGGACAGTTTTCATCACCAATATGGTAGAACCTTTATGAGAGGACACCTCTCTACAATGGACAGTTTTCATCACCAATATGGTAGAACCTTTATGAGAGGACACCTCTCTACAATGGACAGTTTTCATCACCAATATGGTAGAACCTTTATGAGAGGACACCTCTCTACAATGGACAGTTTTCATCACCAATATGGTAGAACCTTTATGAGAGGACACCTCTCTACAATGGACAGTTTTCATCACCAATATGGTAGAACCTTTATGAGAGGACACCTCTCTACAATGGACAGTTTTCATCACCAATATGGTAGAACCTTTATGAGAGGACACCTCTCTACAATGGACAGTTTTCATCACCAATATGGTAGAACCTTTATGAGAGGACACCTCTCTACAATGGACAGTTTTCATCACCAATATGGTAGAACCTTTATGAGAGGACACCTCTCTACAATGGACAGTTTTCATCACCAATATGGTAGAACCTTTATGAGAGGACACCTCTCTACAATGGACAGTTTTCATCACCAATATGGTAGAACCTTTATGAGAGGACACCTCTCTACAATGGACAGTTTTCATCACCAATATGGTAGAACCTTTATGAGAGGACACCTCTCTACAATGGACAGTTTTCATCACCAATATGGTAGAACCTTTATGAGAGGACACCTCTCTACAATGGACAGTTTTCATTTACAAAATTGTCCTCTATACTAGTATAATTATCAACTCGCCAGTAAGAGGAGACAACTCTTTCTAAAGAACACTTTTGCTCTGCGAATAGAGGAGTGTTGTCCTTTACAGAGAGGTGTTCTACGGTAAATAAGTATGTTTATTCTTCTGGTTGGCTGTTTTCCCAAGAATGAGACTTTACAAACACAACTTATATAAGATGTGAGATGTTTAATACAACAATATGTACAGATTCCATTACAACAAAATATATACAAAAGAGTTATTTGAAAACAACACTGAGCACCATTAATCTCTGTGAAAAATGTCAAATTTCTCATAATTATTATCTCTTAATTCTTTTGTTCCTTTTCTTAAAAGACAAATTTCAATAACCACTAAAAGAGGAAAAATATATTAGGAGGGTTTGGCGTTGTTACCATCTTCATACCGAAAAGCGTCACACACTATTTATTTATTTAGATTTGATCTTATTACCTTTATTTATAATCTATAATCCAAATTGTGCATTATCATTACTAATTATTTTGTTTGATTTTTTTTAAGACAAATTTCTACAACCTCTCTGAATGGAAGATGAAAATATATTAGGAAGATAAAGAGATAAGCTTGAAACAAAAATTGTTTATAATTTCTTTAAATGCCTTTTTTTAATAGTTAAATACAAACAAAATTTTGTTATCATATTCTCAGTAGTTTCTCTAACTATTTTCCCTAATTAGGGAACAAAACAATCTATACAATAATTGTAATAATTAGGTGAATTAAATTGACGAAACAGCTTATAGGATTCACTACTGATGAGTCAAGCCCTTCTAATATATTTTTCCTCTTTTAGTGGTTGTTGAAATTTATCTTTTAAGAAAAGAAACAAAAGACTTGAGATAATAATGATGATAAATTGACATTTTCCTACACAGAGGAGAGTGGTTTAGGCGTCGAGTTCCCAGGCTTCCATGAAGGCCGTACACATCTTTGAGCAGACCTTGGCAGCTGAGAGATGGCATAGGCTGATGGCGATGGTTTCCTCCGTGTAAGCTGGGGAGATGTGGCCCTTGGCCATCGCTCCAATCACCACCACCACTGGAGCATCAGGTCCTGCTACCTCTGGTGATGGCAGAGCCGCGATCTGGTGTACAGTCATCTTCTTCTCTGTATCGTAGGACATGGCCAGTTTACGGCATCCTACGGGTAGATGGTCCTCCACTGGGTTCTTTATCAACTGCAGCATCAGAGATGGATGTGTTACTTGTGTTCTGGGATATATGTGGGACATTTTTAGAGTTGGGTGAAACTTACTAAATACATTACTAGTTGGAAAATTTGCCGGGAGGAAGTTAATCCATGGAAGCAATGGGCGCTTCTCCCGTCAAAATAAACGTCAGAATCTGACGCCATCTATTGACCATCACCGCAACTAGCGGCCTCGGGTCGGTGACAAAGCCACAACACCAACTTTGGCAAACTGATAAATGGCGTCAGATTCTGACGTTTGTTTTGACGGGAGAAGCGCCCATTGCTTCCATGGACATTACTAGTTGATATAGACAATTAAGAGATAATTCCCCTAAGGAACTCTCCTTAGACTTGCTAGACAGTGAGTCACTGAAAAGTCAGGAACTAAATAAACTATTGGTTGATGTAGACATCTTTTTCCAAACAAACTTTCAACCAACACATGATCTTCAAAATTGACACATTAATGATTATTATTGATTTCTTGTAAAAACATGCAAAAGTGCACAGTCCACACTATTTATGATATTTTAAAATAATTAGGTATATGCTATGTACAGGGAATATGTAGCTTGAGGAGCATGAACTCATGGAAGTGTAATCTTTACAAAAGGGGATAAGAAACAACAACAACAGGGAATATGTACCTCTACCACCGCTGCAGAGTTTGATAGAAAATAGCCAGTAAGTTTCCAACGACACCAGTGGTTGGTAGAGGAGCAGACAAAGGCGTCTGCTTCCATGTTAGGGACGGCCTCAAACTACAGGCAAAGTCAGACTTTCAGCAAAGTGTCTGGATCATGGTGCCATGATCAACGAAAGCTGCACCCCTATACCCCATTCCATTAGATCATAGAATTCGTGTAATCTTTACACAAGGGGATAAGAAACAACAGAGGAGTGATTCACTGCCAATTTTTAGCAACCGTGATTTGGGATTGAATCCTGCCTTGAGAACTTTTTTCTATTTCAATGGTCCTGATACTTGCACAGGTCCAACCCTATCACCCAATACAAGTAACCAAACAGGGATCTGGTACAGTTGTAAGAGCAAAATTCGAACTGTTTTCTACATGTGTTACATTTACAGTAAAAGCAATCGCTAACTATCCACCATGATTATCATGGGTTTAGAAAGAACAACATGATTTAGCATATATGTATCATGTATTGATAAGGTACAATTTGAATTATAGATTAGAACTACAAGATAATAACACCAAATACAAATAAATTGATAGTGTGTGAAATTTTAGTAACAGCATTGTTACCATCAACAGACAAAAAAATAAAATACATAAAATTAAACAGAATTTATTCTTTTGTCTGATGATGGTAACAACATTATTACCAAAAGGTCATACCTTTTATCACACTATTTATTTATTTGGGTTTGGCCTTATTACCTTATGTATCATGTATTAAATGAAAATTAACATATTTTAAACACAAGGTAACAAGACCAAATCCAAATAAATAAATAGTGTGTGACGTTTAGGTAACGGCGTTCATTCAGCGAATCCTTCAGTACTTTTGTCTGAAGATGGTAACAACGCCGTTACCAAAATGTCACACACTATTTATTTATTTGGATTTGGTCTTGTTACCTTGTGTTTATAATCTATAATCCAAATTGTACCTTATCATTAACATATTTTAAGAGTTATTCCAACAAATAGCAAAAGCCATCAGCAACTTCAGCTGCATGACCAGGTGATGAAATTTCCAACAACTCAAATATAAAAGACATATAAAATTAAAGAATTTAAGCACGAATGTCTCTTTTATACATAATACAAACTTCTACTGTCCTTACTGCGATGAAAAAATATATTGGGAGGGCTTGGCTCATCAGTGGTGAACCCTCCCAGCGGTTTCGCCAATTTAATCTACCAGACCGCTTCTCAGAGCTCTTAATACTGTATTGGACGATTCTGCTTATATACGCAGCACTGAAGGATAGAATCTCAGAAATGGTTTTCAAGAAAACTATGGACATAAGCTTATAGGACATTAGAATTATATTCTGAGAAGCAGTCTGGTGGATTAAATTGGCGAAACCGCTGGGAGGGTTCACCACTGATGAGTCAAGCACTCCCAATATATTTTTTTCATCGCAGTAAGGACAGTAGAAGTTTGTATTATGTATAAAAGAAACATTCATGCTTTTAAATCCTTTCATTTTATATGTATAGATGGCGCGTTATTGCTTTGTGATAAAAGACTTACCTTAGCCAGAACAGTTTTACCATCTGGTGCCACAATTTTCCTCTTGTACAGTAACTGGGCTGTAACACATTGACATTGTTGGAACGGCATATTCTGTGAGTTTATTAAGGTGTAGTGACATTTATTGTTCAATAGCCCCATTCCTAATGTAATAAAAAAAAGGGCACAAAAATATATCATTAAATATAAGGTACAATTTGGATTATAGATTATAAACACAAGGTAATAAGACCTAATCCAAATAAATAAATAGTGTGTGATGTTTTGGTAACAGCGTTGTTACCATCTTCAGACTGTATGTAGTACTGAATGTTGATTATTATTACCTTGTGTTTAGAAAGACAATAAAAAAGATTTACTGGCCGAAGTGTCTTCATTTTGAAGAACTATGAATGCTGGCCAGGCAGCCTCTATCTTTATGATAGAAAATACTTGTTGAGAACACCAATGAAGAGCAAGATGAGGATAAGGAAAGTTACCAAAGAGTTTGGAGAAATGGTGGAAGTAGCTGGGAACCTGCATGCTGGGACTGATCCGGATGAGGGCATTCTCAGAGGAGTGGATGAAGACTTGGAGGTAGCCGGCCTTGTTGAGAGGGTGGTTCTGGAGGGTCACCAGACACTGCACAGGGGAACAACCTTCCTCACTATGGAGTCTTTCAACCAAGTCTCTTATACAGAGTCTCAAGGAAAAATTAAGTTTATAATAAACTGCGGCCTGTGATTACAAAATGACACTTGAAGTTACACCGCATGAGTTTCTTTTCAATGAAAAATCAAAATTTTATTTCAAGGTGAAATATTGACTATTTCTAACCTTTTTAGATGAGGTATGAAAGGGTGAATTATGAAGAGTAATGATGAACGGAAAAATAAAAGTGTCCAGGGATGGGAATCGAACCCACAATGTTCCGCTTACCGGGCAGATGTCATGTCCACTAGGCTACCCTGGATGTATTTTTCCGTTCGTAAATGATACATAAAGTAACTTATAATACAATATAATACACTGCGGCCTGTGATTGCAAAACGACACTTGAAGTTACACCGCATGAGTTTTTAAAAATTAAGTTTAACCATGATTTTAGGCTACACACACACACACACACAATTTCTCATGGGAGAATCTCTACTAGACATTTGAAAAAAGCATATCATCGATGCAAACATTTTCTAGATACAGTTAAACCTGTCTATAGCACCTCCTCTTGGGACTCACCAAAATAGGGTGCTATAGACAGGTCACTTTTAATGTAAATCGCATCGTACTACGTATTTAAAATCTGGCGCTATAGAGAGGTTTAACTGTATATAGAAAGAGCAATTTCTTTTTTCTTTAAATTAAAAATTACCTGATATAAACCAATGGAACCATCTCCAGGAGAGGTGTTCAAAATCTCTCACGTGGGAGGTACAATATAGTCTCCCATGTAACCAGGCTTCTCCTGGAGGTGGTCTCTCATCAGAGGCTATTTTGGTTGAAAGACCCATCATGACTTGGCCTGGCAGAGTCACCTATAAGACACCGCTTCCTGAAGAGAACAGGCTCGGTCATTTTTTTATGTAGCCAATCATGGTAGTCTACTGTACTATATTTTCCTGCATGAGGACTAGCAAATACTTTAAAATATATATGTAGGATGGTTATTGCGTGATGTGTTGGTGTGGCTTGTGGAAAGGCTGCTGATAAAATTATAATTAAAATTAATTTATTTAAAGTCAGAAATATAGAAATAGAAAAGAAGCAACGGTTGAAGTAACGGCCGTCGGAGTTAGCCTTGTTGTTTACCGCGTGAGTGCCAAATCAAGTGTCGGAAGAAGCCAGCCGCTAGAAAGTTCCGGATGACGCCCGCACATGCGTAGTGACATGTTCTCCCAACACGTGCTTGCCGAGGCATAGTGGGGCTGCCATTTTTCTGCCCGTATGTGTTTTGAAGCTTTGTCCCAGTTCGCTGAAGCAAAGTGTGGTCGCCACATATATAAAAATAAAGGTAATCTCTTTCAAGTCAAAAGAGACGTCAAAGCTAGACCCCTTTTTATGACTATTGTCGCAAATAGCGGCTTCGGGTTGGTAATAAAACCACAACACCAGCTTTGGCAAACAGAAGCGACCACCTAGAGACCATGGTTTCGGGCTAATGGCCCTCGTCAGTCTGGGGTGGACTTTATTTCATGGGATTCACAAGGGATCAAATGAAATCTTCACAATCTGCCAAAGAGGTGTTTAGCTGGTAGAGTGGCTAGGCCAAATCTTTGTCAGATTGTGAAGTTTTCATTAGATACCTTGTGGATCTCATGGAATTAAGTCCACCCTGGACTGATAGGAGCCATAGCCTGAAATCATGGTCTCCAGGTGGCCGCTTCTGTTTGCCATAGCTGGTGTTATGGCTTTGTCAGCAACCCAAGACCCCTAGTTTGTGGAGACGATTACTAGATAGCATCTAGTTTTGACATCTATTTTGACAGGAGAAGTGACCTTATATTCCAACATCAAATTATTCATTTTTCCAAAATTTCCATCAAAATTAAATAGTACCAATTTTCAAAGAAAAAAAAAATTACATTGAGATTTGAGAGACTGCCCTAAAACAGGGAGATGCTCCTAGATATTGTTACTCATCAGAAAGGGGTTTATCTACCTCTCTTAGAAAGAAAGTGAGGGAAGATATTTCAAAAACTATTTTTAAAAGGTGGTAAGACCAAATCCACATAAATAGTATGTGATGGTACGGTAACAATGCTCTGTTACCAAAATGTCACACACTATATACAGTAGAACCTCCCTATAAAGGACACCTAATTACAGAGCCAAAGTATCCTTTAGGGAGAGGTATCTTCTTACCAGAGAGTTGCTAAATAGTAAAAATGGTACAGTTAAACCTGTCTATAGCGCCTCCTCTTGGGACTCACCAAAATAGGGTGCTATAGAGAGGGGGTACTACTATAGACAGGTCACTTTTAATGTAAATATTGCATTGTACTATGTATTTAAAAATGGGTGCTATAGAGAGGGTGGCGCTATTTAGAGGGGGCGATATAAAGAGGTTTAACTGTAATTTTGCAAATGAAAACTGTCCTTGATTTGAGTAACTGCCTATAAACACAGATGCTCCTGGAAATGGTTACTCATTTGAAGGAGGTTTACCTGTATTATAGAGAAAGTGAGGGAAGATATTTTAATTTCCTAAACTATAAAAAAAAAAAAAACAGTAGCGACACTTACATGATGGGTGATGTCAGGACGACATGTGTTGGCATCAATCTTGTTCTTCTTGATGTACTTGATGTGGTCGTCTGTGTTGAGTAGTTCCACCTCTGTGCCGCGGATCTGTAGAACATACCACAGGAGGAGGGTTACATAATGAGCCAGTGTGTGTGAACCAAGGTTCAACAACACAGTACAACCTCTCTGTAAAGGGCAACACCTAATTTCAGAGTCAAAGGGAGAAGTGTCCTCTTACAGGAAATTTGCAAAATAGTAAAAATGATAATACTGTAGAACCTCCCTCTAAAGGATACCTAATTGCATAGCCAAAGTATCCTTTAGGGAGATGTTTCCTTTCACCGGAGAGTTTCTAAATAAAAAAAATGGTAATTTTTCAAAAGTAAACTGTCCTTTATAAAGAGGTGTCCTCTTGCATGAGTGTCCTCTCATGGAGGTTCTACTGTATTCACAAGGTAATAAGATCAAATCCAAATAAATAAATAGTGTGTGACGTTTCGGTAACAGCATTGTTACCATCTTCAGACAAAAGTACTGAATGAGAAATTTTACCACAGCATGTACTTTTGTCTGAAGATGGTAACAATGCTGTTATCGAAACGTCACACACTATTTATTTATTTGGCCTTATTACCTTGTGTTTATAATCTATAATCCAAATTGTGCTTTATCGTTCTACTGTATTGTTAATGAAAAATGTCCTTTGTAGAGAGATGTCCTCTACCGTGAGTATCCTATCATTGAAGTTCAATGTATAGTTTTTTTATTATCCCCTAGTACACATGATACAGCCCATGATAATCATAGTAGGTAATAGATAGAGACTGCTTTTACTGTAAGTTCATTGATTAATATTCATATTCAGTAGAATCTCCTCCTGTAAATAGTAAAAATGGTTATTTTGGTGATTAAACTGTCCTTTGTAGAGAGGTGTCCTCTCATGGAGTAGGTTCTATTGTATAGTCTTCATTGGTGTCTTACACCACAGGAAAGGCTGCTATTAACGGAACGCCAGATTTCTTTCCCACAGAGTGAGGAAGTCGAAGTGAGTGACACTTTTTAAAAATATAATAGGCTATACAGTAAAACCTCCCTGTAAAGGACAACAACTAATTACAGAGCCCAAGTGTCCTTTAGGGAGAGGTGTCCTCTTACTGGAGAGTTACTAAATAATAAAAAGCAAAATAATTTAAAATTGCAAAGTTCATTATAACGATGGTATTTTCAATGGAATGGAATTGGGAATCGCCTTAGGTTCGTTATAAGGGAAGGTTCGCTATATCCAGGGTTCGTATTAGCGGGGTTTTACTGTATATAGTCACGAGGCATCACAAGATTTTTTAAATTATTCCTAGTAAACTTGGTGCATATTTTGCAAATGAAAACTGTATTTTATAGGGAGGTGTCTTCTAGCGCGAGTGTCCTCTCATGGAAGTTCTACTGTATTTGACAGTTGGTTCCCCTGAAGTGTTGCTTTCCAGGTCCTAAACATGTCAAACCTGAAGATTCCAAGTCACTAAGAATGAGGAAAGTGTGGTGATCAATCTATTCTTACAAGTGAATTGTTCAAGGGACCCTTTATTGATAGGAAGAGCTTGAAATTAGATATTAGGGAATTCTGAGTGAATAAGTAGAAAGTGGAGAACCACGAAAATAAGTCCTTATAGAAAAACTCAAGGTGAAAAAAAAAAATTAAAATATTTTAGTTCCCATCCCTGGACACTTTATTTTTCGTTTATCATTACTCTTCACAATTAATCTTTTCATACTTCATCCCTAGGGTTAGAAATAATCGTTATTTCTCCTTAAAATAAATTTTGATTTTTCGTTCAAAAGAAAGACATAGGGGGTTCGGTAGGAGGATGGTCTAAACCGTTTGTTTTCGACCGCTACGACCCGGGTTTGATTCCCGCATTGGGCACTTTTTTCTATTTAAAAAAAAAAAATGTCTCAATGGCCCCCGATTCTTGCAAAAGTCCAATCCCACCAGCGAGTGCAAGTAACCAAACGGGGCTCTGACACATTTGTAAGTGCAAAGTCGAACTGCTTTTCACATGTGTAG
Organism: Cordylochernes scorpioides; assembly: GCA_030710605.1. Classification (NCBI taxonomy): domain Eukaryota; kingdom Metazoa; phylum Arthropoda; class Arachnida; order Pseudoscorpiones; family Chernetidae; genus Cordylochernes; species Cordylochernes scorpioides. The sequence continues at coordinate 11,218,972 of CP092871.1, read as the reverse complement.
ACATGTGGTGCACTTACAGTAAAAAGCAGTTGCTAACTACCCACCATGATTATCATAGCCTGTACCACATGTACTAGGAATAAGCAAAAAAAAAAAAACATGCGGGATAATTTTCAAAAGTCGTTTTACAATCATAAGCCGCATTATATTGTATTATGAACTTCATTTTAAAAGAATTTTTTTATAACAGCAACTTGGTTGTTGTTTGACTTTAGGTGACTATATGAACATGTATTCTCCAATTCCATCTGTTAGTGATCATCACTCATAGCTCATCTAGTGACTACCTGGTAGCTTTCTTGATTTCTTCTAGCCAGCTTATTACAGCAGGTCTTCCTTTCTCCCTTCTTCTTTCAATTTTTCTCAACATCTTTTATAAATCATTTGCTCTCATATTATCTCCAAGTATGTTGGTGGTCTTTTTTCTGTTTAAAAAAAAAAAAAAAGCCTCAATGGCCCCCCGATTCTTGCAAAAGTCCAACCCCACCAGCGAGTGCAAGTAACCAAAAGGGGCTCTGGCACATTTGTAAGTGCAAAGTCGAACTGCTTTTCACATGTGTAGACATGTGGTGTACTTACAGTGAAAGTAGTCGCTAACTACCCACCATCATTATCATGGCCTTATTAGACACCTTATTATGTAGGTCTTTGTTTACATATTTGGGCTTCTAGGGATATAACTGGATGAATTTCATTCAAGATTGAAACATTTGACTTTTTAAACGACTTGGTTATGCCATCAATATTCTACAGTACCAAGTTTTAAGTCCTAATTGTGTTTTAACTGTGGTTATAACCAAATAAAATCTTGGTCCCTAGTGCCCACCTGGGGCCCATTGTTTTGAGATAATGGCCCTGGTCGATCCAAGACAAGCTTTCTTCTTTCTTATCTCAACTCAATCATATTAGGATGTCAAGCTTGTAAAGCTTGTTGATGGTGTCTGTTGACAACCATCATGACTGGGTGGAGTAGAATGTTTCTGCCTTTGTCATTAAGACTGGGAGCATTACTCAGTGGCAGGCTGACTTAGCTCTAAAATAAATGGCCGCCTCTGACATGAGGAACAGACACCATGGCAGCTGCTCCTAACATGGAGTACAAACGCTGCTCATCCTGTATCCCTGGATTAGGAGCCCTTATAGGGTACTATCAGCCAAGCCAGCTGAGACCAGGTTTTTTAGCGAGCTTGTTACTGCTCCCCCTCCTTTGATTTCAAGAGATTACAATTTGAATTTGCCAACGAGATATTTAGCTGAGCTTTCTTAATTCGCCAAAGCTGTGCTGTCAAATTATTTGATCAACATAAGCAGTTTAAGCTTATCAATCATGTAGGAAGAATGTTAAGTGAACTGATCTCTCACGTCTTCTGATTGGACAAATGTGGCCAGGTTTGTACATAAAGTGTGTTCATGTATGAATTTCTTTCTATATGTGTAAATATGTGGTGCACTTGTAGTAAAAGTCGTCGCTAACTACCCACTGTGATTATTATTGCCTGCACCAAGTTTACTAGGAATAATTTTTTAAAATCTTGTGATGCCATATGATTATATATACAACCTGGAATCAAATACGGCATTGGGAACTTTTTTCTAATAAAATAAAATATAAATGAAAAATGCTCAAATGGCCCCCCGATTCTTGCAAAAGTACAACCCCACCAGTGAGAGCAAGTAACCAAATGGAGTTCTGACACATTTGTAAGTGCAAAGTCGAACTGCTTTTCACATATGTAGACATGTAGTGCACTTACAGTAAAAGCAGTCGTCAACTTCTACCAACCAGCTTCCCCAACCAGCTTATCCCTAGTACAGACCATGATAATCATGATGGGTAGAAGTTGGCGACTGCTTTTACTGTAAGTACACCACATGTCTACACATGTGAAAAGCAGTTTGACTTTGCACCTACAAATGTGCTAGAGCCCCATTTGGTTACTTGCACATGCTGGTAGGGTTGGACTTTTGCAAGAATCGGGGGGGGCCATTGGAGTATTTTTTTTTTTTATCAGAAAAAAGTGCCCAATGCGGTAATCGAACCTGGGTCGTAGCGGTTGAAAACCAATGGTTTAGACCATCCTTCCACCGACTCCTATGATTATCATGGCCTTTACCATGTGTACTAGAGATAATAATTTCAAAAATTAAAAAGGTAAATAAGATGATGGGACCGATAGATGAGGAAACTGATCCTTACAAGCTGAATAAGTCCCAGTCATCTTCTTTCTTATATCCACTCAATCATATCATGGTATCAAGCTTGTAGAGCTTGTTGATGGTGTCTACTGGGGATGAGTAGAACTCATCAATGGATGAGCCAATACAGTCAATAATGTCTTCTTCTTCTTTCTTATCTCCACTCAATTATATCAGGGTATCAAACTTGTAGAGCTTGTTGATGCTGTCTGCTGGGGATGCCTAGAGCTAATCAATGGATGAGTCAATAATGTCTTCTTCTTTCTTATCTCCACTCAATCATATCAGGGTATCAAGCCTGTAGAGTTTGTTGATGGTGTCTGCTGGGAATGAGTAGAGCTCATCAATGGATGAGTCGATGCAGTCAATAATGTGTTTTAAGGTTGCAAGTTGACACTTAATACATAGTGGGAAAATCTTGCAACCATTCTGGAAAGTTATTGTCCATAGACCCTTAGAGAGAGAGATAAGAAAGAAAAAGATTGTCCAAAGATGACCAGACTTAAGTCTGGGAATCAAAGACTGTTGTTATCTTGGGAGGACAGAATTGATGCTTGTCCCTCCTGCTCTGTACTTGTCCCT
>CP092871.1:11067841-11216094 GCA_030710605.1 Cordylochernes scorpioides | reverse complement strand
TCTATGACCGCATTAACCAATTAGCGATGAGTTCATTATCCAATCAAAATACAGTGTTGTTTCAGCTTAGTGATTGAATCGGGTAAATAAAAAGTTAAATATCAAGTAGTGGGTTTAATTCTCAGATGTTCTCTCTCTTTCTTTCTCAGCGAAAATATAATATCAACATATATAGTCACGACCGTCTTTCCTCAATTCCTCATGTCACTGATGCGCGCGCATCATCATTATGATCATTATATCATTATCTAATGATAATAATAATAATAATTATTATTATATTATTATTATTATTATTTTATTATTAATATATAGTCACGACCGTCTTTCCTCAATTCCTCATCGCTGTCACGGATGCGCGCGCATCATCATTATGATCATTATCTTCTATAGAAGCTTCTATCTTTATAATTATGTATATTTACAAAAGGTCAATTCGCTCGCGCCTCTTGCGGTGAAAATGAGGGGTAATACCAGCTGACCTAATGTACATGTAAAGTTTGGAGCGGGACGTTTCACAAAAGTGACATCCACGGCTCCAATTTATAATTGTAACAAATAGTATTTGAATAAAAACATTCAATCGGGTAAAACACGGGCGTTGCCCGGGTCATTCGGCTAGTTCAATTATAAATGACAGTATGCTTGGCAACTAGTAAAATAGCAAAGATACAAATCTTCCAGCTGGATAAATCAACAGGCAGGCAAATTGGGCCGAACAATTGGAGGCCTCGTAAAATGACATGGCTTGGATGGAAGGCTTTTCAGAGCTCAGGGGTTTAAAGAGGAAAGTTAATGTTCTCCAAAACAACACAAAAACCTTCGAAAATTTCAAAAGCAGGAAAGGCTGTGACCTCAAGTGTCTGAGAACTCAGAAGTAGTTACAGAAATCCGCACCAGTAGGCAGAAAAAATCCCAGTGTAAATTTCGGATGGACGCTGCCACCTTCGATCAGTGTTGCTTCATTGAGCACTGCGCGGACTTCGGGGCCCTAGAATATGTGACGGCCTTGGAATATCTGCTGTGAAAAGGCTCAATTTACGAGCTTATGAAATTGTCCTACCAAATAATGGTGGTACCTTCAAGTATACAGAAGAGCCTTACAATCGGCAACACCTTGCGGAAGACGTATGCTTATAGAAAGAAGGCAGAGAACTTCACCATTGATAACCTGCTCCTTGTTGTCAGCTACGAGGATGTCGCCAAGGTCTTGAAACCATACTACAAAGTGGTATCCTTCACCCTGTTTATCTCCGACCACAAAGAGGCGAAAATATTCAACTTCTTCAAGAATTGACATCAAATACAAAGGAGACGGAGAGATGAGAATGCCAGGCTGGCGAAGGGCACGTCGATGACAGGCGCCCAGCGCCGGAGATACCGTGAGATGGGAACGGCGGGCAGGCGGAGGCGCTCCAACATGCGACGCGCAGGGGGTATGCTGATGCGCAAGAAGAACGTGGCCTCCCGCGCAGCACCAGGATCCTCCAAGCTCCTGTCCTGATATGCGTTTTCCATCGCCAGACGGGAGCAGAATGGACTAAGGGCATCTGCTTGCAGGTGCTCCTCGTCAACCTGGTGGTGAGCGACTAGCAGGACCCGCCAGGTCTTGGACGCGCACTCCTCTCCACCTTGAGGGAGCCCGAAGCCATGGCGTCGCCAGGAACCTGCAGGCACCGACGAGAGGCAGGTTCAGTAGATTGGGAACCACCCGGTGGTTCAGACTCAGGATGGAGTAGACCTGCTTTCAAAGATCCAGCAGCCGACGGGGCAGGAGCCCGAGGCCAAGAAGGACATCGAAACCGGACTCCGTAACTCACACTGTGAATGACGTATTTTGAAGCTCTCTTTGACTTGTTTTCCCATCTAATGTGTATGCTGGATTTACCCTGTCTAAATATAGTTTAGAGAATATGAAGATACTTCAAAATTTGGGAAACTATATTTGAATCCAATATATATATATCTTCAAATATATTTTTCACAGCAGTTGTGTGGCGTTCAGCGCTCCAGGAACCTGGGTTATAAATATCATGATTGAATGAAAATATTTTTTATTAAATAATTTATTAAAATAAATCTGTTTTCAATGAATAGAAAAATGACAAATTTTATATCATTTAAAAAACAATGTAAGCAAAAAGAAATCTCACTCTTCTCTAATTATATGTATAAGAAATATATATTAAAAACAGAGAAAAAAGAAAATGTTCAAAATATTTCTCAAGATTTTACTACTCTCCCTTGTTGCTTCACAGATCGAAGGAGGATCTGTCTGCAATGTGACTGACTCCAGAAACGTCAAGTACGACCTCGGTCCTCTAAGAAACCCCAACAGGAACTACCACGCTATCGCCACGTGGGAGCATGAGAATGCCATCTACGCCATGAACCCCTGCGGCCCAGCTCTGGGGAAGGACGGCGTGCTATGTGAGAAGAACGCCACGCTGTGCCGCTACGATACGGTGACAAAGACCTCCACGACACTGGGATATGACGGCACCGCCATTAGCGTACCAAACACCAACTACCCTACCTTGGAGTACGTCACGGGGAGGTATTGTCCATACACTCAGAAGTCGGAGTCTAAGACTCAGATCGAGTTTCATTGCGACCCAACAAATGGCCGAGGAACTCCTAGAATCTACCCTGAAGACCAAAACTGCATTCAAAAGATTGTTTGGATCACCTCCGCGGTCTGCTCCGAGGAACAACTAGAAGAGACCAAGGGACAAGAACTCGACCAGCCCACCTGTACCTACTACGACCCTATCACCTCTCACACCTACGACCTGAGTCCATTCAGAAGGCCCAGTGACTCTCCCTACCGCATTCCCAGCTTTAGGTACAAAAATGAGAATTACCTTCTGAACGTATGTGGAGCGGCCGCCAGCGACACCTCCACTGTCTGCGGCTCCTCTGGTATGTGCAGAACAGGAAAGAATGGTTCAGTTTCCTATGGTCACACCTCAGGGATTGCCTTTAACGTCGAGGAAAAGACACTTTCATTGACCTACGGTCGTGGAGATATCTGCAGAGATAGGAAGGCAGACATCAATGTCGAGTTTATCTGTGACCGAAGTGCTGGACTGGGCAAGCCGGTCTACGTGGAAGAAGCGGCCTGCCACGTTCGCCTAGAGTGGCGCAATAGCTACACATGTCCCCATAGTTTCCCAACCTGTATTATTTCCCATCAACAACGAGAATACGACCTGACCAGTCTCTCCACAGTCGAAGAGAACTGGAGTGTTGAAGACGACAATGGCAATAGGTACTGGCTGAACCTATGCGGAGAACTTCCCCGGGAGATGGGCTGTGGTGAAGACACCGCAGTTTGCATGAAGGACGGGAACTCCACCTTCTCCCTGGGCAGGACCAGCGACCAGTGGATCCATCACGACTATGACGCTGGCCTCATCATCGAGTATGGTCAGGGAGACCAGGTCTGTCAGCGCGGGGTGAACTCCACGGCACAAGTTCAGCTTCTCTGTTCACCATCGGCCCAACCTCCACGACTCCTCTACAAGACCCAGAGCTGTCTCTACAAGTTTGAGTGGGCGACTCCCATCGCCTGCGAACTGACATCAGAGTTGAGCGTCCCCGTGACAAGAATTGTCCTGTTGGTCCTGACAGCAATTGTCATCGTGGCGGCAGCCTTTGTGGCTGTGTATTGGCTGTGTAGGAAGTTCACCAAGAAGGTTAGCTCTTCTGACTCTAAAATTGTCTTACATGTGTAAATTATAGGAAAACTCTATGTATGTATATATTACATTTTGATAAAAATATCCATTAAAAACATTCTAATATATAAATTTTCTGAGTTCAACTTTTGAAACCACTCACGATTAAATTGCTTTTTTTTGCATTCCTCACGAGATATTTTGCCTCTATGGTTGAAGAAGGTTGGCAATATAAATTTAAAAAATGTCATTTATTTTCTAATTTGGGGTCATGAAAAATCGCAAAAAATACATAGTTCAAACGCTCTGCAGTTTATGAGTTTAAATCGGGCATCACACAGATATCATATTTAAAGAAAGATGATGATTATAGATGATGTAGGGAGCCGAGAGACATCCTTCCAGCTTGCTGGGATGACAGACCACGGCAAACATACAAGCGAGGCCCGGATATAATACGGATGGCCACCGCTGTGTGGCGCGGCAGATCGGCGGAAGTCAATAAGAACCCAATAGACATTCTAGGATGTTGTCCTTTTGTCTTCCTCTAAAAATGTAGCTAATAAGTACTACCAATAAAACACTAACTTGGAAATACTTTCTGGGCCATTGCTGGACTAATAAATCGACACAACAGCTAGATATGTTTAGAGATAAAGTTAAAAATTAAAATATTGAGATAAAATAATAAGGAAGATAATACAAAAACTAATTTTAGTCTTGAGATGATATCCCGATATCTTGGATGATATTTCTTTTCAAGCTCGAATCAATTTTTGCATTTGTTTATCTCTTGAAATCTTCGTATTATTTTTCTTTTCAATCACGTCCGGCTCACCAATGTGGTGTGTCGATTTATTATTCCAGCGATGGCCTATAAATTATTTCAAAGTTAGTGTTTATTGGTATTACTTATTAGCTACATTTTTAGAAGAAGACAAATGGACAACACCCTCGAATGTTTATTGGGTTAATATTGACTTCCGCCGATCTTGGTAGACGCTCTTATATAGATAAAACATGCCGTTTTTAGTTAAATTATAAGCCTAGTTCTTTATTTTTACTAGGCTAGCATGTGCTTGATCTAAACTGGATTCAAACGCTCTACTCTTACAAATGAATTTGTGGTATGTCATAAAATTATATAAAACAACCTAAATAAATTTTCTAGAATTAAAGATACTTCGGACCAATGAATCATTTTATTATCTCGACGTTTCGACAAAATTATTTTCTCCTCGTCAGGAACAAATAAAAATTAAAGCATTTAGCAAAGATTTTTATTATTTTTAACGCCTTGCCAAATTCTTTAAAAAGATTTACTCGTCGAAGTATCTTTAATTCTAAAACTATGAATGCCAGCCTCTATTTTCATGATAAATCAATTCGTGACCGTCTTTTTTTAGCTAATTTGTCTCGCATTCACTGCATCAATTTTGCTGAAATTCTGTAGGCTAATGTACAGTAGAACCCCCCTGTAAAGGACACCTAATTGCAGAGCCAAAGTGTCCTTTAGGGAGAGGTGTCCTCTTACCGGAGAGTTGCTATATAGTAAAAATGGTCACTTTGCAAAAGAAAACTGTCCTTTGTAGAGAGGTGTTCGCTAGCTGGGTGTCCGCTAAAGGGAGGTTCTACTATATTTACGTTAAAAACGCATGTTACGGAAGTGCAAAGAGAAATTTATCCATATTCCAAAAATAACTAGAAGAATCTCAAATAATGATATTAGTGAGTTTAATCATTTTAAGAGAGTCAGCAAGCTCTAACATTATTTAAGGGGTAGTTGGCGTTCTGTGCTCTAGGAACCTGGGTTATAAATATATATCTCTAATAATCTTATTTAAACATTTAAAATCTATATTTTCATGGTTTTTTTTTTACACAAATATCATGATTAAATTTAAAATATATCTGAAGGCAACATATAGAAACCTGAAAATTCACCCACTTACTCATTCTAGATGACAATGCGAAAAAGGAGATGATAAATTTGTGTGACCACTTAAATAAAAGGTAAAGTTAAACCTGTCTATAGCGCCCCCTCTAAATAGCGCCTTCCTCTCTATAGCGCCCGATTTTAAATACGTAGTACGATGCGATTTACACTAAAAGTGACCTGTCTATAGCACCCTATTTTGGTGAGTCCCAAGAGTGGGCGCTATAGACAGGTTTAACTGTATATGAAAAGAAAGAGGAGAAATATGAACAATGGAGACTTAACCAAAGAAACATAGAGAATAAGAAAAGTAAGTCCATGAATCAAAAGTTAAGAAATTATCAGAATGATTTAAAAACTACCGAAAAAATACGAAAAATGTTGACAAAATAAACAGAAGTATAGCATGTATTATTTATTTGGTCAATACAGGTTCCTGGAGTGTAGCTAAACGTAAATGTATCAGAGAAATGAAGAAAATAGTAATAAACATGCACAGAAATCAAATATGAAAATTTGAAATATTACATTGCCATCGTGATTAAGCGAATAGGAATATAGACATTTTCTTATATATATATACTAGATGAATGGCCCGGGCAACGCCTGGGTTTTACCCGAGTGCGTATATATTTTAAAAATGTTTTAATTAAAATACTATTCGTTACAATTATAAATTGGCGCCGTGGATGTCTCTCTTGTGAAACGTCCCGCCCCAAACTGTGTGTGTCTTGAAAATATAAAAATAAAAATGTGAACGTAAAAATATGTCCAGGGTAGCCTAGTGGTCATGGCATCTGCCCGGTAAGCGGTTGGTCGTGGATTCGATTCCCATCCCTTGACACTTTTTTTATTTTATCCATTCTGACCAAAATCTATCCGTGAACTTCACACAGACAGAATAAGGCAATTATATAAGTAGATAATCCAAATTGTGCCCTATCACACACTATTTTTTTAATTGGCCTTATTACCTTGTGTTTATAATCTATGACGTAATGCCGGCGGCGCGCGCCCGTTGGCTGCCGGCGAGCACGTGACCTCCCTGTGCGCGCGCATCCGTGACAGCGGCTGATGAGAAATTGAGGAAAGACGGTTGTGACTATATAATAATAATAATAATTATTATTATTATTATCATCAGATAATGATCATAATGATGATGCGCGCGCATCCGTGACAGAACCGGCCCATGACGGTCGTGACTATATATAGGGATATCTCTATATATTGTTGCGCCGGGTTGCGGCTTGGCAGACTCTTCAGCCTTGATTCTCTCCTGTGCTGGGTCTTGCATCTTACCAGAGCGTGTTTCAACCATCCTACAAATTTATATAAGGGAATAATGAGATAAGTCTACTTTAAGTAGCCTCCAGAATAATTTATTTATTTTCTCACATCAAAGAGAGCAGTGAAGTCACACGTGTACCTAAATACAAATGATGATAATCTAAATAATCTGTTTTAAATAAATATATAATAGAATATTTTATATAAAAATAAATAAATATATAATTTAAATTTCAAATATATTAAAAACAATATAATAAATACGCCATTAATCATGATGTAACACTTCCCCCTCTCCAGAGGTCGTCACGTCCTCGTGATTGACCTCATCAATTCTTTCAAAATAGGGTTTGATTCTTGAGACATGGACAATCAATGGGTCTTGGCCAGGATTATCTTTTGGTTCAATCAAGTAATTTACGTTGGTCAGCTTCTTTAATATTCTATATGGGCCAAAATATTTTCTCAGTAGTTTCTCACACTTTCCTATTTTCCTAATTGGGGTCCAAACTGCTACTAATTCTCCTGTTTCGTAGCTTCTTTCCATGTGTTTCTTGTCATAGTTCTTTTTCATTCTTTCTTGAGTCTTTATTGTGTTGTTAATAACTAATTTTCTTGTTCTGTTTATTTTGTCTAAGTGATGTTTTATGTATTCATCATAATCATCCTTGTCAATGTCCACCGAGATATTCCTGTCGTCCAAAAGAGACGTGGGTTCTCTTCCAAACATCAGGAAAAAGGGAGAATATCCTGTGGTTTCCTGAATTGTAGTATTGTAAGCGTGAGTGATGAATGGGAGTATTTCGTCCCAATTCTTCTGATCAGTGTTCACATACATACTGAGCATATTGATCAATGTTCTATTTAACCGCTCTGTCAATCCATTAGTCTGGGGATGATAGCTCGTTGTGAAGCAATGTTTAATCTTGCACGTTTTCATCACCTCTTTCATTAAATTACTGGTAAATTGAGAGCCTCTGTCACTAATAAGATATTGTGGGGCTCCGTGCCGGAGAAAAATATCCTCTACTAGAAATTTAGAAACTTCTTTCACTGTTGCTTCCGAGACTGCTCTTGTTTCTGCATATCTAGTGTAGTAGTCCGTCAGCACGATTATCCATTTTTTCCTGTTTTTCGTAGATGGCAGTGGACCAACAAAGTCAATTCCAATTCTTTCGAAAGGAAAGTTGGCTGGGGGGATGGGCTGTAGTAGTCCAGAAGGTAATTGGTTTGAGCCTTTCCTACTTTGGCAAAGGTGACACGTCTTAACGAATTCTGAGACATCCTTTAGCATGGATGGCCAAAAGTATTTACTCTTTATTCGGTACATGGTTCTGGTGACGCCCAGATGGCCATTCGACATATGATTGTGATATTCTTTCATAATTTCTCTCTTTTTCTTCTCTGGAACCACAAGCAACCACGCCCTGCCTTCAGGGTTCGGATTTTTCTTAAAGAGGCATCCATCTTCTTCTTTAAAGTTTTGCGCAATTGATCGCCTGCTTCCATTAAGGTTTTTCTTAACACTTTCGATAAATTTATCCTCTTCGTCTGTTATTTGATTTAAAAATAGCCTTTCAAAATCCTCATCCCAACCAGTTTCTGGTAAGGGTCCCCTAGATAAGCCATCGGCGTCCAGATGCTTCTTTCCCGATTTATGTATTATATCGAAGTCATATTCTTGAATTTTCAACGCCCATCTTGCCAATCGACCTGTTGGATCCTTCAAGTTTTTGAGCCAGCATAAGGCGTGATGGTCTGTTACTATTTTAAAGTGTCTTCCATAAAGGTAGGGTCGTAATTTTGACATTGACCAGACAACGGCCAGACATTCTTTTTCAGTGGTTGAATAATTTTGCTCCGCTTTACTCAGGGTACGACTCAAATATGAGATCACCTTCTCTTCACCACCGATGTCTTGGACAAGAGTTGCACCTATGCCGATGTTGGACGCATCAGTATGAATATAAGTAGGCGCATTTGGATTGAAGTGCCCTAAGATTGGTGGACTTAATAGTGCTGTTTTTAGGGTTTGAAACGCTTCCTCTTGCCTTTCTGTCCAGGTAAATGATACACTTTTTTTAATAAGGTTGGTCAAAGGGTCAGCAATTTTTGAGAAATCTTTGATAAACTTTCTATAATATGAGCACATTCCCAAAAATGATTGTACTTCTTTGACCTTTGTGGGCCGAGGAAAATTTCTGATAGCTTTGATGTTATGTTCCGCGGGTTTTATACCATGTTTGCTCGTTATATAGCCGAGAATCTCCAATTCTTCAAAAACAAATCGGCATTTTTTGTCGTTTAATCTTAAATTAGATTCACGAAAACATCTAAAAACAGTTTCGAGTCTTTTGAGGTGCGTTGGAAAATCCGGGCTATATATGATAACATCATCCAGATAACACAAACAAATTTGCCATCTCAGATTTCCAAGCATATTCTCCATATTTCTCTCAAAGGTAGCAGGAGCGTTACAAAGTCCAAAAGGCATCACGTTGAATTCATATAACCCATGTGCCGTAGTGAAAGCCGTCTTCTCTTTGTCTCTCTCTTCAATTTCGACTTGCCAATATCCCGATTTGAGATCTATTGCTGAGAAGTACTTGGATCTTTGGAGAGAATCCATTACATCATCAATTCTTGGGATTGGATAAACATCCTTCACTGTTACTTCATTTAATTTCCTGTAATCCACACAAAATCTGTATTTGCCATCTCGTTTTTTCACCAATATAACGGGAAAGGACCAGGGACTTGAAGATGGTCTAATTATTCCTTCTTCAAGCATCTCGTCTATTTGATCCTTTATGATGGTTCGTTCCTTAGCACTTACCCTGTAAGGCTTGTGCTTTATCGGTTTTGCGTCTTCTGTATGAATCTGATGTTTTGCCAAATTGGTCCTGCCTAACCTCGATGAGAACAAATCAGTATACTTGGCCAAGATTTGTTTTAACCTCTCTTGTTCTTTAAATGATAAATTTTTGTTTATTTGAAATTGTATTTCGTCATTTTCATTCTGCTTCTCTATATTCTCTATAAAATTTACTTCTGCAGGAAGACTTCCATAAGCCAATGTTTGGTCTTTCATGATTTTTAAAGGTCGAGGATAAGGGTTCGTTATCCAGATATGAGTTTTCTTATCCGTGACAGTAAGCAAACTTCTTGCCAATCGAAGACCATTTGTTTGAGTCATTTTGTTGTTCTCTTCGATGACATATTCCCCATCCTCTGCTTCTATTGAGGCCCTATTCAATTTAATAGATAGTTTAGGTATAACGGTATCTGTAGTGCTCTTTATTTTTTTTAGATCATAATTGCTTACGTCATGATTACTCATCAAATTATATTTTATCGTTTCTCGTTTACAATCAATTTTAGCATTCATTTTTTTAAGGAAATCTCGTCCAAGAATAAGAGTTCGTAGATGCGCGTCCATTACTACAAATTCGTGGGATAATTCAGTGTCATCAATTTTTAAATCTAAAATAATGCTACCTACCATATCTAATTTTTTCCCATCGGGTCCTGAACATGTTTTAGTGAGACTATTTATTTCACGGCCAGCAAAAAGTGCTGTCCTTAGGTCGACCACTGAAAGATCGGCGCCTGTATCAATCAAAGCTTCGCATAACCCTATCTTGTCCACATTAATATTAATTTTGTACCTAGGGTCCAACTTTCTAATTCCATTTATGGTCGACTTGCTTTGATTGAAGGAATCAGGCGCGACACTTAGTTTAAATCTTCCAACACGGAATATCTATTCCGTGTAGGAATATTCGTTTGTGTGTCATTACAAACATCCGCATAGAGGCGAGGCCGTGTATAATCTTTTCTTTCGTCCATTTGAAGATTTTCTTGACTCTTGTCTTGGGAAACTGAGGGGTCCTCTTCTACGATCCTCACAAACTTGACTCTGCAATACCGCGCTACGTGTCCTGGCTTGTTACACTTGAAACATATTGGTCTCCCGTCTTCTGTCCTATTCCTATTTGAATTTGAATTCTTATTGTATGTTTTACTTGGGTAGACCGGTTTTGGCTCAGGATTGGGAGTGTAAGATCGTCTAGGGGCAGATACCTGGGGCAGAGGCTTGTTCTGGTAGTACCTCGGAGTGGGGGCCTGGGGCTTGGAGGTGTTCTGGTAGTACCTCGGAACGGGGGCCTGGGGCTTGGAGGTGTTCTGATATGGTCTTCTGAACGACGTAGCATTCTTCCATTGCTCTTGATGATGGGGACGAGGAGAGCGCGGTCCAATATATAGAGCTCTTGATTTTTCTGCACGTTCTTGGTAATTCTTTTCGAACAAATCCAGCTTTTTACAAATTTCTAGAAGTTCATTGGTATTTTTAGGAGGGTTTAGGTGAAGGGCAAAAGAGTAATCTTTCTTTAACCCTCCAATAACCCAGTTTATTTTAGTCTCTTCTTCCATTTGGGGGTCGACCTTGTTGCACAGTACAAGGATATCCTCTGCGAACCTGATTGCAGGTTCATTCCACTGTTGCATCCTGTTTAGTCTCATCTTCATTTCTTCTTTGTTGGCGTCTGAGGCAAAATCCTCAATTAGGCGGCTCTTGAAATTTTCCCAGCTGGTGAAACTTATCTTGTGTAGGTTCAGCCAGGTTTTGGCGCTACCAATCATATTCATGGCAGCATAACGAGAGATAATGTAGTCTGCCCAATGGTACAGGAAGCCAATTTCTTCAAGAGATTCAATCCATGGGCGAGGGTCTTCCGTTCCATCATACTTGGGGATGTCGATGTTGGGATTCAGGACAACTGGGTCGGAACTAGCATCTCCACCAATTGTTGCGCCGGGTTGCGGCTTGGCAGACTCTTCAGCCTTGATTCTCTCCTGTGCTGGGTCTTGCATCTTACCAGAGCGTGTTTTTCAACCATCCTACAAATTTATATAAGGGAATAATGAGATAAGTCTACTTTAAGTAGCCTCCAGAATAATTTATTTATTTTCTCACATCAAAGAGAGCAGTGAAGTCACACGTGTACCTAAATACAAATGATGATAATCTAAATAATCTGTTTTAAATAAATATCATAGAATATTTTATATAAAAATAAATAAATATATAATTTAAATTTCAAATATATTAAAAATAATATAATAAATACGCCATTAATCATGATGTAACAATATATATAAATGAATGTTTGTCTGTTTGTTTGTATGTCCGGTATACAAATTCGCAGTAGTTCACTAATTCAAACCAAAATTTCCATACATAGGTAAAAGAATACGGGGAAGACGATAGGCTATTTAAAAAATATATAAATCAATTATTAAAACTATATATTTTTAGTCAGAAAATGATGATGACGATATTGCTGTATCAGGTTTGATTATCAGATACAAAATTATATCGGGAAAAATTCCAAAAAGCAGAAACCACGGGTGAAACCAGTTCATTATTTTGTATGCAGGAACAAAATTCTAACAGAAAAACATTCATTCGAGCAGAAAACAAAAGCCAGATCATCTTTCTATAAAAATATCGCTTCTCAGACACAAAGTTTAGAGCGGGACGTTTCACAAGAGTGACATCCACGGCGCCAATTTATAATTGTAACGAATAGTATTTGAATAGGGTACATTTAATAGGGTAAAACCCGGGCGTTGCCCAGGTCATTCGGCTAGTATATATATAAATCAATGTTTGTATGTTTGTTTGTTTGTATGTCCGATATACAAATTCGCAGTAGTTCACTAATTCAAACCAAAATTTCCATACATAGGTAAAGAAATATGGGAAAGACGATAGGCTATTTTAAAATATTTATAAATCAATTATTAAAACTATATATTCAAATTATTCTACTTAGCTCACGAACAGCGCCCTCTATCAAAGATTAGATTAAATTATGCTGATGCAAACAAATAGATAATGCTAATAACAAACAATTATATTTTTTATTTATTTCATCTCAATTTGCAGGTGTTACATTCGAGCACAGCTCGCGAGTCACCTTGTCCAGATTATTTACACATGGCGAGTTGTAATGCTGGAGTGGCCCCCGGAACCTTACAGGAGGGCAGTTGTTGGGTGTTTGGCTGTCAGCTAGCCATTGGGTCCAGGTCGTCGGATTCGGTGGCTGAGGTCACCTTGATTTTGAACAATTTCTTTTATAGTTGGATTTGATGATTTTTGAAATTGCGAGAATAGTCTTGTCGCAGAGTCTTGATAAATCTCTTCTATATTAGGCTGGTTGAGATCTTCTTTGAGAATTTTGTTTGAAAGATTGAATGGGGCTCCTATAGTGGTTCGTAAGCAAATCCTCATGAAGGCATCTATTCTTTTTTTATCCGAAGGTGTGATATATTTGCCCCAGACAGGTAGTGCGTACGTGATGATGGGTAGAATACAGGTTTTGTACAACGTGAATTTATGCTTTGTTGTTAAATTACTTTTAAAATTAAGCAGGCTTGATAGAGATATTTTGGCTATCTTTGCCTTTCTTATGGTGTTTTGGACATGTAGGTTAAATTTTAATTTCGAATCCAAAGTGACACCAAGATACTTGGCATGGTCGGCCCAACTAATAGTGCTTGAGTTTACTGTCAAGTTGGTTTGTGGCTTGAATTTTTTGTTATCTCTTGGGGGAAAAACTATTGCTTGAGTCTTAGTTGGGTTAATGTCTAGTTTCCACTCATCGCACCATTTGATTATGTCATTTAGGTAATTCTGAAGCTGAGTAACCAATAGGTTGACTGATTAAGAGTTAAATAAAATTGCTGTGTCATCTGCGAAGAGCTTAAGTTTACATTTAGAGTGCAGTGGGATGTCATTGATGTAAATATTGAAAAGGTAGGGTCCGAGGATAGAGCCTTGAGGTACTCCAGTCTGGATTGGCTTTAGTTCAGTTATAAAATTTCCTTGCTTGACTGAAAATGTCCTGCCCTGTAGATAATTCTGCATAAAATTGATAATGTCACTTGGAAACTGGTGTTTTGTGAGTTTCTTTATAAGGCCATTATGCCAAACTTTATCAAATGCTTTCGCAAAATCTAGAAAGACAGCACCTACCACTTCCTTGTGGGATCTTCTTATCTGGATGTAGTCCAGAACTGCAATGAGTTGGTGAGTTGTTGAATGCCCCCTTCTAAATCCGAATTGCTGCGGGATGATGAAGTTAGAGTTGTCCAAGTACATCTGAAGTCTACGTAAAATAATTCTTTCGTAAATTTTGCCGATGGTGGGGAGGAGGCTGATAGGTCTTAGATCTTCAGGGGATTTAGCGGATTTTTTTGGAATTGGAATTATGATAGCATGCTTCCAGACTTTGGGGTAGTAACACAAGTGCAGTGCGGCGTTGAATACTCCAGCTAGAAATACAATCCATTTGATGGGAAGATTCTTGGCCATTTGCGGAGTGATATTGTCATGGCCAGGAGCTTTGTGGTTAGCTAAGTATTTAATCACTTCTTTGACTTCATTTGGTGTCGTCATTGTGAGCATTTTTTCTTGTTGGTTATTATAAGTTATATTTGGTTGGTCATCTTCTTTTTCCTTGGAGAACTGGTTAGAGAAGTGTTCTGCAAGTTCACTTCCGATTTCTTTGTCGGTCAATAAGGTTTTGCCGTTCGTTACTAAACTTGAGATCCTTTCCGTTTTTTTCCTGATGGGTTTTGTTTTTCTCAAGAAGTCATTTGGGCTTGATTCAATCTTGTGTATGAATTGATTCCAGTTCTCGGTGGAGTCGGATTTGAGGGCTTTGTTAACTTTTCCCTGTAGGTTTAAATAAATGGCTCTATGGGCTGGATCCCAGGTTGCTTGCCATCTCTTACGAGCTTTATTCTTTTCTTTTATCAAGGCCTTGGTCGAGGGGTTCTGTTTTGATGAAGAGGATGATATAACTGTGTTTTTTGAGTAGCTGTTGTAGATTTTATCATTTAGTATGGTCACTGCTGAGTCAATATTGGCTTCCGTTTTCAAGAGTACTCTAGGAGGCGTACTGGAAATTAAGTCTTGTTGGAAGTGTACCCAGTTAGTGAGTCGGCAAGCCCTAGTCGTGAATTCATCCTTCGGGCAGGTCAGCTCTAGGATTACTGGAAGGTGATCTGAAGATAAGGCATCCAGGGTCTTAATCCTCGAAGTCCAGGGGATGTTTCTAAGAATTGCGATGTCTAGAAAGTCTGGGTTACCCAAAGGACTGTAGTGCGTGGGTGAAGAAGGTGCGACAATGTCCAGGTTTTCTTTTTCGGAAAAATTATGAAGCACGGTTCCACTATTATTGGAGGTTCTTGAGCCCCAAAGAGGGTGCTTGGAGTTCCAGTCTCCTGCAGCGATTACTGATTGATTATTCTCTAACAAGAGATTCAGATCTTCCTCCTGGAGTGGTAGATCGGGTTTCTTATAGATTGACGAAATCTGCACTACTGCCCTTCCATCTGGTTTCATTAGAATTGTGGTGTTTTCCATGTTAGATGTTTGAATCAGCACTTTTTTATATTTAAGATAGTTTTTTAGAATTATTGCCGTTCCACCGCCCCTTCCAACGATTCTATCGTCTCTTATTGTCTGATAGTTTCTGAGTTTGAGGTCGACAGATGGTTTTAAGTGTGTTTCACTGAGCAGTGCCATGTCTATTGAGTTTTCTTCTAAAAACTGTAGAAATTCTTCTTTTTTGAGTTTGATTCCGTTGCAATTCCAGAAAACGATTTTTAAAGGTAATTTGCCTTTCATTGTAAGTAAGTTTTGATAATTTCTAATAACTTTTCGCACAGTTCCCTGGTGTCAGAACGAGTAGTTTTCTTTTTTTGCAGTTTCAGCGTAACTTGCCTTTTGTTTTTCAACAGTTGCTTCTTCTGTTTTAGTGGAGCTTGCTTGTGGTATGGTGTTAGGGGAGTTTTGTCTGGGAGGCTTTAGCTGCTGTTGTTTTGGCTTCGGAAAATTTGGGCATCCGCGGTAATTGGCTGTGTGCGCCTCTCCACAGTTAGCGCACTTTGGTGCGAGTTGTTTCGACTTTCTTGGACAATCCTTCGAATGGTGTTCTTCAGCACACTTGACGCATTTGGGCTTCAAAAAGAAGTTTAGCTGGCCATGCCCAAAACCCTGGCAGTTAAAGCATTGGGTCACTCGTTTTGTAGTCCTGAATGATTCCACGACTATTTTTTGATAAAGTATTTCGGTTATTCCATAGATTCGTTTATTTTGTTCATTTTTCGGTAGCTCTACTAGGACTATATTCATCGGTATTTTGGTCGATTGTCTATGGAGTCTTTTGACAATGACCTCAGTGAAGCCCATTGAGACCAATTCAGTTACGACGTCTTCTTCTTTGAAGGCTGTTGTTACCCCCTTCAATACCACTTTCAGTGGTTTTTCCTCCTGTAGTCTGTAGGAATATCCTCCATTATTTTTCTGTACATACTCTCTGATTTTTTTGAAGTCGCCTATGTTTTTCGATTTAATTATGTGCTTTTTGCCAGAAATCGTGACTTGGAATGGTTCCGTGCACAAGCCTTTTAGTTCTTGGCAAAGAAGCTTCCAATCTGCTACATTTTCTGCAATAACAGGAGGAATTCTCGTTTTTTTCACGTTAGTGACTGTGGTCCATGGGCCATCGTTGTCGTTATTTTCTTCATCGTCTTGCGGTGGGTGAGCTGCGGTCATTTGTTGAGAAATTCCAGTGGCGGGACTTTGTTCGTCGATGTCCATTCTAGGCGTCTTCAGATTACACAATTATAAAAAAAATCTTATCTAAATATATATCACTCGGCTAGATATTCACACGGGTCAATCCCGGGGCGAAGCCTGGGTCACCCGTCTAGTTTATTATAAAAATAGATTAGCATTGTTATCATGAATAAGCAAGTAGGAAAAATAGATAAAGTGGTTCAATGGTTGACGCACCTTATTTGGCGATTTCAATAGAAATAAATATTTAAAAAAAAACCTATAATGGTAATTAAATTAAATAGAAGTCTTTAAGGAAAAACTTATTTAAAAGTGTATTAAAAAGTGAAAACACTGTTTTAATATTAAAATTACAATTATATTCTCACAATGAGTATCTTTTTTATTTAAAAAAACGATAGCTTTCAAGCGTTAATCGGTCTTCAATGGGCTTACTATAATATCGACTTGATCCCACCAGAAATATTTACGTTGAAGAGCGATTAACGCTTGAAAGCTAGCGTTTTTTAAATAAAAAAGATACTCATTGTGAGAATATATTTGTAATTTTAATACCTTTCACAATTTTATCATGAATACTGTTTCAATATACCATCACTAAGCAATTATTTTTTATATGACTATAGTAATATATAATTGCCTTATTCTGTCTGTGTGAAGTTCACTGTGTGAAGTTCACGGATAGATTTTGGTCAGAATGGATAAAATAAAAAAAAAGTGTCAAGGGATGGGAATCGAACCAACGACCTTCCGCTTACCGGGCAGATGCCATGACCACTAGGCTACCCTGGACATATTTTTCCGTTCATAAAGTTAATATATGATGCCAATATATATAATAATTGTATAAATGAATGCAAGACAAAATCACCGCGAATGTTACTTTTTTTAAGGCAATTATCGTTTTGCACAATTACTTAATCTTTTAAAATATAAATAACAATACTTAAATGAAAATATGTTTCTTTAAATAAAATAAACATTTAAATCGGTAACCTTTTTTTATGAGAACCATTAAATATATATAAGTACCTTATAATTGTAACGAATAGTATTTGAATTAAAACGTTTTAAAAATATATACGCACTCGGGTAAAACCCGGGCGTTGCCCGGGCCATTCGTCTAGTAGATAATAATTGGCAAAAGTTTTCATTGTGAATGCTAAACGCAGTGTAAAACAATTGGTGTTTTCATGTTTCACAAACAGAAATATGTACCAATCACTAAGTCACGTGCTTACTCATCACTTTCGTACTCACTTTTAGCCATATAAATCTAATTGTTTAGTAGTGTTAGTTGAGCCCAATATTTTTACCCGTAGTTTTATATTTAGTTTTACTCTCATGTATGGGGCTGAAAGACGAACGAGAAGTGCTCCTCATTGAAATAGGCCTTGAGGGACTCTCTTTGGAGCTCCTGTTGAAGGAGGTGGTGAGAAACAGAGCTGGAGCGTTTGCGTTGTTCAAATTTTTGAAGACGGCTGAAGAGAAGGGGAAGCTATATACATAATCTAATTGATGTAAATAATCATATGTAAATAATCTTTGTCAGGACTAGAATGACGAATAATGTATGGGACTTTGATTCCAGTAAAAGGCTTGTTGCTGCTGTTGTATATAGTCACAGTGTAGTTGTCCATATTTAGTTTTGGGGGTCGGTGGAAGGATGGTCTAAACCATTGATTTTCGACCACTACGACCCTGGATCGAATCCTGCATTGGACACTTTTTCCTAATTAAAAAAAAAATGCTCCAATGGCTCCCGATTCTTGCAAAAGTACAACACCACCAGCGAATGCAAGTAACCAAACAGGGCTATGGCACATTTGCAAATGCAAATTCGAACTGCTTTTCACATGTGTAGACATGTAGTGCACTTACCAGTAGTTGTTGAGAATCCGGACTAATTGGCCACAAAAATGGGTCTTCTAGCCCTACTATGGCTGCAGGTCGCGAACTGGTGGGAAGGGATCCAAGGGTCTGGCAGTGGAGGTGTCATCGCAGGGGGGAGAAGCTGGAGAGGTCAGGGAAACAGCGCCTTGATGGGTGAGAAGCCAGGATGGAGGACTGTTGATGAGGCAGGAGGTCCTGGAAGCCTAGAATTTGAGGGCTCTAAGCTTCAAGGTGGGGCAGCTGGAGGCTCTCGCCTCGTGCTTGTATGGGAGGCCCTTGGCACAGCAGTTGGTGCACTTGGAAGTGTGCCGGTCAGCAGCAGAGGGGCAGGAACGGCCTTCCTGGCTACCTTCACCGCAGTGGAAGCACCTGGGATCTCTGGTGCATTGGGCAGAGTTGTGGCCGAAGCCACAACAGCGGAAGCAGATGCGTGCGCGGATGGACTCCTCGAAGTTGAGGATCACTCCATCTACCACGATCCTTCCGCGGTTGCCCAGAGCTCTGAAGGTGTTGAGGTCCACCTCGATGAAGGCGGTGCAGGTCCCGTTTCTGGGTGCAGAACGGTGCGCAACGCGCACCACCTTCTCCCCAGGTAGTTGGCTGACAGCGGGGGTCCCCAACAGCGTCTCTTCAATGGTGGAGTTGGACGTTTCCTCCTCCACTTTGAAGAGGCAGATGCGAGGCAGGAGCACCTTCTGCTGGCGGACCTTCATTCCCGTTAGCTTGCTGGCCAGGGAGGTTGTCACCTCAGGGATGATGTCGGGGTTGCTGGAGTGGAGGACCAGCTTTCCCTTGGTTCTCAGAGAGGCCCAGACGCCTTGGGGTAGAGTGTGGGCAGCGCGGACAGCCTTGTAGATCTCCCGTGGGTCGGCCTGTGGGTCATCAGAGACGACCACTGTGTGGGCCGCCGATTTCTCACCGTGGAGAACCACTTGGGCGGCCGCAAGCTTGACCACTTGGGCGGCCGCAGGCTTGACCACTTGGGCGGCCGCAGGCTTGGAGACACGGGAAGGCGCAGGTTTTGTTGGACCTTTGAAGTTGGATCTTTTGGCAGGGGGGTTGGGAGCCTCAGGCTGCTTCCTCTTGGATGCACCAGGAGCAGGCAGGGTGGAGGCGGGATTCTTGGCAGGGGGGTCAGCAGGAAGAGGAGTGGCGGGCTCGGTGGGGTCAGTCTGGGAGCTGGTTTCCTTTAAGGAAGGAGCAGGGCTTGTTTGGGTGCTGTGGCAGGCAGTCTGGGGCTTGTTGGCATCTTCGTCCAGCTCCTTGAAGGACGCGAGGATGCCAGAGAGGCTCTCCATCTCGGCAAGGAGGGCAGTGATCTGCCCGGTCCGCAACTTGATGAATCTGTCCATTTGGGCGTACAGTTTCCACGCATAAGCAGGATCAGCGGACTTTGAGGGATTTTTGAAGGGTAGCAACGCCTCCTCGTTCTCCATCTCCATTTGGGCGAGGGTTACGAGGGGCTTCTCGTCATTTTTCTTCTTCTTCCTAGAGGGAACCATGGCAGGAACAGGAGAGCAAAGATGTGCACAGGTAGAGAGCTAGCTGCGAACTAGCTGTACCACGTGAACTAGGGATAATGAAAAAAATGGTATTTACCAATTTAATAAAAATAATTCAATTTAAAAATTGAACTTATTTGGATGATTGTTTAGGATTTTAAAGAAGGAATAATTAATAAATTTCCCCCAGGTTTCTATCTTTAACCCCCTTGGAAATTTGAGCTATAAACAAGCCTGATTGATCTGAAAATTTAAAAATAATTACCAAAAATTATTTTTTTTCTCTTATATATTTTTTATAAATAGTTTATTTTTCAAATTAAGCGTTACAAATTATTTTATTTACAAAGAGCTATATCCCGCAAGGGATACTTGCGCCAAACAAGGAGAAAAGTTTATTTACATAAGTTATTTACATTATTCAACGCATGAAAATATTAGAGATCGAGATTTTGTAGAAAGTTTAGAATGTATTTACAAAATGAATTGAACTTTAAATATGATTTTTTAATCGGAAATCAAATCGTTAAGTTCACAAACAACTAGTTCATTCTTCATTCTATAATCTTGAAATGCTGGGCAATCGATCAGATGTCTTGAGGTTTGTTCCTCAATACCACAAAAGCAACTTGAATCCTCCACTGCCTTTATTCTATTTTAAAAGTATTTAGGAATTTCTTGGGAAAAAAGCTTAAAAAATGAGTCATGGTGCATTACCCCCGTCAACTGTTATAAGAAAGTGTAACTATTATAGACACGTATGATTCTTTTTTAAAATAAACAATTTCTACTGCCCTTACTGCAATGGAAAAATTAATGGGAGGGCCTGGCTCATCAGTGGAGAACCCTCCCAGCGGTTTCGCCAGTAGAATTTTTTTTTCTCATGTGCATATTTTGAAATCTTATTTATACTTATTTCATTTTAGATTTGGACATATGCAGATTTTTATAGTTATATGTATATATTTGCATTGTTGGCTGGAAAGCGGAATTAGAAAGAAAGTTCGCTGTCTGGCGCGTAGAAGCTCTTGGCTGGCCCGTGAGCTCACTGGACTGACCCACCTCAATCCTAGATCTATGGCCAGACTCAACCTCAGCATGGAACTTCTTTCCAGAATTACTTAGCATAGGATACAAACAGCTATCCTACTAAGACTGACCCACCTCAATCCTAGATCTATGGCCAGAGTCGACCCCAGCATGGAACTTCTTTCCAGAATTACTTAGCATAGGATACAAACAGCTATCCTACTAAGACTGACCCACCTCAATCCTAGATCTATGGCCAGACTCGACCCCAGCATGGAACTTCTTTCCAGAATTACTTAGCATAGGATACAAACAGCTATCCTACTAAGACTGACCCACCTCAATCCTAGATCTATGGCCAGACTCGACCCCAGCATGGAACTTCTTTCCAGAATTACTTAGCATAGAATACAAACAGCTATCCTACTAAGACTGACC
This sequence comes from Cordylochernes scorpioides, assembly GCA_030710605.1. Lineage (NCBI taxonomy): Eukaryota > Metazoa > Arthropoda > Arachnida > Pseudoscorpiones > Chernetidae > Cordylochernes > Cordylochernes scorpioides. Next base: position 11,194,671 of record CP092871.1, on the reverse strand, counting down.
CACCTCAATCCTAGATCTATGGCCAGACTCAACCTCAACATGGAACTTCCTGGTCAACTGGTTCAACTCAGCAATCAAAACAGGACGCGAGTAAAAGCGCTCAACACTAGTCCATACTAGTGAGCTGGACTCCCCGGGTAGTTGGTGTTCTGCGCTCCAGAAACCTGGGTTATAAATTTCTCTCTTTATTTTAAAATTGAGCAATTTTCTCCTACTGTTCTTATATCCTCTTTCTGCAAAGATTATATTAAATTATTTATATTTGGTCTCAGTTTACAGGTGTTACATTCGAGTCACCATGTCCTGGCTATTTACACAGTTGGTGGAGTAGAGATCTTGCAGCTGTTGGAGCTCCTAACTAATCGTCAGGTCGTCGGGGATTGATATCTCCTTTGTTTTGTAGAATATCTTGTATAGTTGGATTTGATGAATTTTTTTTAGTTGAAGGTATAATTTCTTAAAATAAATTTGGTACATATCTTCTAGATCGGGTTGGTTTAAGTCCTCCTTCAGTATCTTGTTTGATAGAGTGAATGGAATTATATTATTTGAGAAATTTATGACCTAATATAAAAAAAATGAATATACAAATAATTGAATTGTCATCACGCGTGATAAAGTTGAAAGCTAATATACAGTTAAACCTGTCTATAGCGCTCCCTCTAAATAGCGCTTCCCTCTCTATAGCGCCCTCTCATCCGAGAGGCGTTCTCCACCTTCAGTCCTGGATCTTCGCGGTGGGTCTCGAGGACCACGCCATCGCCATATCCTCAGCGGCGAAGCAAGCGATCTGCATTTTTTTCATAGATCGCGAAATACGTGGTGTCGCTGAAGACCCGTTGGCGATCTTCCATCAAATTCTGCAGCGGTTGCAGAGGCGCCATATTCATTGCACATAGCATATATTTTATTGTATTTTTTATTTTATTTCTTTTTTTTTTAATTATAATAATCATTTTATTTTTTTCATATCTACTTGAATAGTGCGGACTGTGCACTTTTGTCTATTACGATGCACTAGCGCGCCATCTGTTATCAAATTACAAAACTATTTTAGACGCGTAATATTCTTTTTGTCAAAATAGTTTTGTAATTTGATAACTTTTGTCTATATTTTTGACGGGATGTCAATAAAACTATGTTATTTGTCTCTATAGCGCCCGATTTTGGTGAATCCCAAGAGGGGGCGCTGTAGACAGGTTTAACTGCATGAGGATGGAATTTTCAACTTGTAGCTTTGTGGTAATTATGTTTTGAGAAGGTGTGAGATTGTATTTAATAAATATTAAATGAATTAAAGCAATGAATGTAGCGTGATGTTTTTTTTTTTTTTATATAGATAATGGAATTAGTAATCGCAATTTTCTTAATTCCTGAGAACATTTCTTTGTTACCATTCATTTTACCCTGTAGAAATTCGACTTCATATTAAAAAAGAATAGACAGAATTAACGCTGAATCATTCCCTATTCTCAACATGAAATTAATGGATTTCTTACACAATATAATGCGGCTTATGATTGTAAAACGACATTTAAAAATTATCCCGCATGTTTTTCTTTTAAACAAAAAATCGAAATTTTATTTTAAGGAGAAATAACGATTATTTCTAACCTTAGAGATGAAGTATGAAAGGATGAATTGTGAAGAGTAATGATAAAGGGAAAAATAAAAGTGTCCAGGGATGGGAATCCCTTTTGTCTTATTTATTGAGAACCACCTTTGTATTATTCTTTTAAAAACATGTAATGCATTCTATTCAAACGTTATATTATAAAGGTTTGTGGATGAGAGGGTAACACCCTCGATTCTCGACAGTCATGAACCGGGATTGAATCCCGCGTTAACATTTTGTTTAATATGTGAATAACTTTCACGTATTATTCACTGTTTCAATTATCATGAACTAGGTTGCTCTTGTTGAGCGGTACCTATTAATGTGATTTTGAACCGGCGAAACGTTATATTTACAAAGAGTCGGTAGACGAATGGGTAAAACCCTCGATTCCCGACAGCCATGAACCGGGATTGAATCCCGCATTAAACTCTTTGTTTTAATATGTGAATAACCTTCATATATTATTCATTGTTGTAAATATCTTAAACTAAGCTAATCTTTTTGAGCGGCACCTAGTATAATTAATTCGGAACTGGTTATACTTCCCCCCACAATTTCAAGGAAGCCACAAACTAAAAATGCGGAAAAAGAAAAAAAATTGAAACAAATTCTTCATCAACTAAGCCAGAATGACGAAAAGTGGAAATATAAACCCAACTTGAATATTAAACAAGCCAGAAAGAACCTCCTCAAGAACAAGGTACCCAAGAAACTTAAAACCCACACAAATACACTAATATTTTATATACAGTTACGAGCGTCATGCGTCATCTCTGTCACCGTTTGCTTTTTCTTTGGAATGGCGCTCTCCTATTGGTTGGCTACGATCACGTGGCTACGATGGCGCCGCCACTACGCGAGACACTTTGTTTTTTACTTTGCCCCCCCCCCCACTCGCTTTTTGTAACTATTGTGTTGGAGCGGGTCGCTCCTTAAATAAATGCATATATTAGTTAATAACTAAATGGAATCCTCTCTTTCTTTTTCCTAGTAAGAGACGCCTACGGAAGCCAACAGTACATAGACAGATAAAGCACATAGGCTATATTTATTAACTAATATATGCATTTATTTAAGCCGCCAATTTATAATTGTAACAAATAGTATTTGAATCAAAACATTCAATCGGGTAAAACACGGGCGTTGCCCGGGTCATTCGGCTAGTAAAATATAATTGTAACCCCACATCCCTCACACATTACTGTAAATAGGATGATCTAGATCAGCCCTGGCAAACCTAAATGACGCCACGGGCCGCACGGAATCGTAAACAAGGTCTAAAAACTTTAACTATATCAAAATTTTAACTTTAAAATGTATTAAAAATATATTTAATACTTCCTTGATGCTTAATGTTTTTATTTATTATTTTTCGGCTGCTTTTTTTAAATAAAAATAATAATAACAATTAAAAATAAAATAATATTTATCTATTAATTACCATTATTCCTAACTTTTTTCTTCCTTTTTATGGAATCAAATATGTATTTTAAAAATTGTGGGACATATTTTAAATAAAAAAATCATTATAAATATTTCAATATATTTTATGTTTTTGAATATACAGACGAGAAATGAAAGTTACAAAGGAAATATAAAGTTAAATGGCGGGCCGCAAAATCTTTTACGATGTACTAGAGCGCCATCTGTTATCAAATCATAAAACTATTTTAGAGGCGTAATATTCTTTTTAAAATAAAACAATTTCTACTGTCCTTACTGCGATGGAAAAATTAAAGGGAGGGCCTGGCTCATCAGTGGTGAACCCTCCCAGCGGTTTCGCCAGTTTAAATCTTTTACGGCGGGCCGCGGGTTGGTCAGGCCTGATCTAGACGATGCATTTGCGCGCCACCTGGGATAAGAAATTTGAACTATTTTGACGCATTTGATTCGTTTTGAAATAAAACAATTTTCTACTGCCCTTCCATTATTTTATCATTAAAGTAAAGACAGTAGAATATGGTTTTACAGTAGAACTACCTCCTTGTAAAGGATAACACCTAATTGCAGAGCCAAAGTGTCCTTTAGGGAGAGATGTCCTCTTACCAGAGAGTTACTAAATAGTAAAAATGGTAATTTTGCGAATGAAAACTGTCCTTTATAGAGAGGTATCCTATAGTATGGGTGTCCTCTCATGGAAGTTCTACTGTATTTTAAAAAGAATCAAACGCTTCAAAAATAATTCAAATTTTCGTATGATAATTAAGGTTGCTCTTTTTGAGCGGTATCTAAAAAATTTATTTTGGAGCTGGTTATATTTTCCTTTGTGAGAATACAAAAATTATTTTAAAAGTACAATACATTAGAACTAGGTCTGCAAAAAGAAATTCTGATGGGTACTCGTCGAATTTTGACCTGCCTGCGTGTTAAAACACAAATGTCTTATTTAAAAATAATAATAATGCAGTAGAACCTTCATGAGAGGATACAAGAGTCAGTAGACGAGTGGTTAAAGTCCTTGATTCCCGACAACCATGAAACGGGATCGAATCCCGTATTGTACTTTTTTTCTGTGAAGAACCTGTTCATGGTTCAAAATCACATTAATAGGTACCGCTCAGCAAGAGCAACCTAGTTCATGATGATTGAAACAATGAACAATATGTGAAGGTTATTCACATATTAAACAATTTTTAACGCGGGATTCAATCCCGGTTCATGACTGTCGGGAATCGAGCGTGTTACCCTCTCATCAAACGACTTCCTTAACCTGTTCATATTTTTGTTGTAAACAACATAAGCTAGGTTGTTCTTTTTGAGCGGTACCTAATAAAAGTTATTTTGAAACAGAGGATGAGAGGGTACCTCTATACAACGGACAGTTTTCATTATCAAAATTATCATTTTTGTCAATTAGCAGTTTTACAGTAAGAGGATTCCTCTCTCTAAAGGACATTTTGACTCTGCAACGAGATGTATTGTTCTTTAGAGAGATTTTCGACAGTAATAAAACATACTTTAAAAAATAAGCAACTTTTTACGTTAATTTCATAATTAGATGTGAAAATAAGAATTTTCATTTAGGTACAGTAGAACCTCTCTTTAACGAACACCTCTCTACAAAGGACAGTTTTCATTTGCAAAATTACCATTTTTACTATTTAGTAACTCTCCGGTAAGAGGACATCTCTCCCTAAAGGACAGTTAGGCTCTGAAATTAGGTGTTGTCCTTTACAGGGAGGTTCTACTGTAGTAGTTTTTCAATAACTAGTGATTTTTTTGTCGTAAAAATAAATATAGATGTGATAAAAAAAAAAAAATTGTTGACCAAAATCACCGGTTCGAGGGTCAAGAAGTTTGAAAAACAATCCCCAAAGACGACCTCTATCCTGAGAAACCGACAAAAACATGGTTTCTCCTGAAGATTCATGACAAATTGAAATAGGACAATTTTTTGTGATTTTTCAAAGGGGTCACTAATTAGAGGTTTTCTTATATAAAATCAAAGAAACAAAAATTACTATATATACAATAAAAAATAACGGTTTTTAGGCCAAATTTATTATTATACAAATTTATATTCAAAAGTTTTTGATTAAAAAAAAATAACAAAAATATAAAGAGAATTTTGTGTATATTTCGGTCAGAGAATTGTTATAGAGGAAAAGTATCTTACATTATTGGTATAAAATTGTGTTAATTGGGACTTTTTATTTACAGTGAATTTACAATGAATGTATGTAAATATGTTATTTAGGATTAATGGTAGCTGTTGTTTAGATCGTCTTGACTATCCACTATAGATTCATCAACGTAAAGCAGGATAGACGCGAGGAAACGTTTGTTTCGAATTTCCGTAACTTTAGAGTCGTTAAGTCTTTTCCAGATTCCATTTACCATAATATCGGCTAGGTAGTGGTTATGAGCATGACGAACTATTCCAATAAGTTTATAAGTCCTTCCGATATCTGGGTTTTGATTTGGAATTTCAATCCTTTCCATATAGTCTAACTCATGTGTAAGTTTAATAATTTTTTTGTCATCATCCAACGTCAATCTCTGCAAATTTATCAATAGAATTGGAGGTAATGAAAGAATCCTACGAGCTCTTTTAATTTCCGGTCTCAAATACTTCATAAAAGCGCCACGAATTGTTTCAACATTGTTGATGTCTATAATTAAAGAGTTGACGATCTGTTTTTCTCTGTAGACGACTCCATTTCTGAAGGTTATTTCTTCAAGTCTTGTACGGAATAGATCGGAGATTGGTGTTTGATCGATTTCCGAAATTCTGTTGCTTCTATAGGTGATAACTTTTTCTTTTATCATTTTCAGAAAGTCTTCATGAAGCCTGTCCAGAAAAGATTCAATAAATTCGTGAGTATCTCCAATTTCACCTGGATGTAGTCCCTGATTTATTGAAGATATGTTCGAAGTGATTGAAGTAGCTAGGAGATGTTCTTTATTCCATTCACCGACTTCAGAAAAGAATTCAGTGGAGTATTTCAGAAATGAATACTCACTAAGGACTTCTTGGCTGATGATTTTTATCAGATTGTGCATGAGCTTGACAAATGGCGAACAGGCAGTGAGAATCTGAAGTCCAGCATTGATATAACAGCAATTGCAACCATTTATCAACCTTCGAGGATAATGTGTTGATGGTGTCATGTCTAGCGTTATTGGAATAGCCTCTGATGTTTCATTTTGAGAAGACCCTGGTAAAGATGTAGAAGATTTCTCAATACCTTCGTTTTTGGAATTGGTCGTCTTTGATTTGCTTTCGTAATTCTGATTAGCAAAATCTTCACAAGATGAGGCAATTTTTTCATCAATATTTGGAAGAGCTTCATTTGAAGCAGTTTCCGGGATATTTAGGTTAGGTATCTTCTGACTTTCGTTGTTAAGTGATTTTGGTTCGTCTTGAGTATTCTGATGACTAAGTTCGCTTTGCTTTGTAGTTTTTTCAGCATCCGTATTGAAAACATTTGATGAGATAGCCTGATCCTTTTCAGAATTTTCTGTAATAGGAACGGATGGTTTTAAAACATCGATGATTTTGTAATTGATTGTCTTTGGTTCCTTTTCGCTTTTCTGATGACTAAGTTCGCTTTGCTTTGTAGTTTTTTCAGCATCCGTATCGAAAACTTTTGATGAGATAGCCTGATCATTTTTAGAATTTTCGGTAATAGGAACGGATGGTTTTAAAACATCAATGATTTTGTAATTGATCGTCTTTGATTCCTTTTCGCTTTTCTGAGCAGTGGTTTCAATTTGGGTTGATGGAATAGTTTTATCAGTATCATTTCTAGATACTACCTCATTCTCAGAATTCTGGTTTGTAGTAACTGACATATCTTTTCTAGCTTGTGTCATTTTGAACTTTTTAGGCCAGGGCTTTCCTGGGTTTTTTAACTTACGTTTCATCATTGTAAGTTTACCTTTTTTTATCTAATATATTTTATCTTTGATTACTTTCTCTCTTTCATCAATTTTGTTTTTTAAAAGACTTAACAAAACGATGTAGAAAAATTCTTATTAAAAAAAAAAAAGATAAATTTAAAAGGTGCACTTTTTTAAACTCACGTTTTGCTTTTGAAGTAAACAAAACATTTGAAAATGTAATATTTTTATTGTGAAATGAATTGCTTTTTTTAATCGACACAGAATAATATTTTGAATATTTTTTCAAGGATAAAAAATGAAAATAATATTTTATACTTTAAGAAAATTTTTGATTTAAAAAAATGATTTTTTTTATTTGGATAGTTGGCGTTCTGTTTTCCGAAGACGCTAACCAGGTAAAAATCTCCTTTATTAAAAAATTTGCCTAGGAAATTAGCGACATTTGTATGCTCACAAACACACACACACACCGAGCGAGCGGCCACGCTATATTTAGTTCCGCCGTTTTTTCGCCTTTGGCGTATGTGAAAATGTCACTAAGTGCGTCAGAAATGGTGGAAAGCTACTCTCTAGCTGTACTCTGCACAGAAGCTGCATGTGTTACTGAAAGTCCCAGCTCAAAACTCCAAGCCAATGAAGAATTATTGGCGAAAATTGATTTACAGAAAGAAATTTCGAATAGAAATCAAGAAAGATGCAAATCCGCCTGCTGGCATGGAGAATGCAAATTCTGCCGCGGCGGAAGACATCGTGGACAAGCCTTCTGTTAAAGACGCTGTAAAGGCCGCAAAGAACTGGGCTGATAGAATGTAGGAGGAAGATAAAAACGAGGACGGCTACATCGTGGTGAGAAGAAGAGGCGTGGATAGATGTAGGTTGAGGTGGGTCAGTCCAAGCAGGATAGCATAAATAGCTTTGGAAAGTTTATAGATTAAAAAAATATATTTTATATTTATTTTTCTAACTAGTAATAAGGTAATTCTTAAACTTTTGAATATTGGCATTCACATGATTAACATGATTTGTTGCATGTGAACTTACGTTCTGCATTGGAAGAAAATCACCCAAACTTATCCTTCTGTAGTACAATATAATGCAGCTTATGATTGTAGAACGAAATTTGAAAATTTTACCGCAAATGTTTCTTTTGAACGAAAAATCAAAATTTATTTTAAAGAGAAATAACGATTATTTCTAACCTTAGGGATGAAGTATGATAGGATGAATTTTGAAGAGAGTAATGATAAGCGGAAAAATAATCCTTCTGTACATTTCGAAATTCTAAAAATAGTCTTGATTTTGTTGGAAATTCTTATATTTGTGCATGGAAATTTAATTTCTGTGGCAATGGTAGAAATATATTGGGGGGGGGGGGAGGATAATTTCACTCATTAGTGGTGGGGAATTGTCTCAACAACTTTTTTTGCTTATCCCTAGTACATGTACAGGCCACGATAATCATCTTATTCTTCTTTCTTATCTCCACTCATTCATATTAGGGTATCAAGCTTGTGAAGCTTCAGACTTGACAACCATCATGACTGGGTGAAGTAGAATGCGTCTGCCTTTGTCATTAAGACTGGGAGCACTACTCAGTGGCAGGCCGACTTAGCTCCAAAAGAAATGGCCACCTCTGACATGAGGAACAGATGCCATGTGCAGCTGCTCCCAACATGGAATACAAACGCTGCTCATCCTGTATCCCTGGATTAGGAGCCCTAACAGGATACTATCAGCCGGGCCAGCTGAACCCAGGTTTTTTAGCGAGCTTGTTACTGCTCCCCCTCCTCCTTTTTCATCCGGGCTTGGGACCGGCAAAGGCGGAGTTATGGTGGGTAGAAGTAGGTGACTGCTTTTACTGTAAGTGCACTACATGTCTACACATGTGAAAAGCAGTTTGATTTTGCACTTACAAATGTGCCAGAGCCCCGTTTGGTTACTTGCACTCCCTGGTGGGGTTGGAATTTTGTAAGAATCAGGGGCCATTGGAGCATTTCTCATCAACTTTTCGAGGCAATTGTGTTTGATAACTCAGCTTATAAATGCTGTGTTGAAATTACTAAAAAAATAAAAAAGCGCCCTCTCTATGTGAAAGATGGAAACATTCAACACTTTTTTTTTTCTGATAAGGTACAATTTGGATTATAGATTATAAACACAAGGTAATAAGACCAAATCCAAATAAATAATTAGTGTGTGACGTTTCAGTAACAGCGTTGTTACTGAAATGTCACACACTCTTTATTTGGATTTGTTCTTATTGTCTTGTGTTTAACAACGGTTGAAGTGTTGTCTTCAGGTATTCTACTGTATTTTCCTGTATCTGATAGGAATAACATATCAATAAATGTTTTTGATAAGTTACAATTTGGATTATATTTATAAATTCAATTGTTGTCTATCAATAAAATTTGTAACAAATATATTTACTGGCAATGTGTTATTGAATGAGAGGGCTTGGCTCATCAGTAGTGAACCCTCTCAGCGGTTTCGCCAAATAATCTCTAGACCTCTCTACTATTGTATTGGATTGGGGTATACCCTGTATTCCATAGAGGAAGGCAGCCAAGCCCTCACATTCAATAACTTATATCATTGCAGTAAGGTCTGTAGAGATAATATTTGATGATATTAATGAAAAGAAACATATTGCCAGTAAATTCATTTGTTACAATTTAGATTAGAATCAACAGGTGACCAAATTATTGTTGGCATTTCAGTGACAGCATTGTTATCAGATAAAGTATTAACTAATTTGATAACTTTTTCTGACAATGGTTACAATCATGTTACCGAAACGTTTTTCAATTATTTGGATTTGTTACCTTTTAATAAATGTTTAATTTGATCAAATAATCTCCCCTTACAAAGGCAACAAATTTATCTACAATATATAGCAAAAGTTGGAAATAAAATTAATGTTTACATATTTGTATACATTCCTTTCTACCATCTGTTTACAGTTTGTAAACACATGGATCTTCAGGATGGCGAAGCTCTTAAAGATGATATGAAAAGGTAGATATATTTCAATACAGTAGAACCTCTTCCATGAGAGGACACCTCTCTACACAAAGGACAGTTTTCATCACCAATACGGTAGAACCTTTATGAGAGGACACCTCTCTACAAAGGACAGTTTTCATCACCAATACGGTAGAACCTTTATGAGAGGACAGTCCCGCTAAAGGACACCTCTCTACACAAAGGACAGTTTTCATCACCAATACGGTAGAACCTTTATGAGAGGACAGTCCCGCTAAAGGACACCTCTCTACACAAAGGACAGTTTTCATCACCAATACGGTAGAACCTTTATGAGAGGACAGTCCCGCTAAAGGACACCTCTCTACACAAAGGACAGTTTTCATCACCAATACGGTAGAACCTTTATGAGAGGACAGTCCCGCTAAAGGACACCTCTCTACACAAAGGACACCTTTCTACATAGGACAGTTTTCATTGCCAATTCGGTAGAACCTCTTCCAAGAGAGGATACTCCAGCTATAGGACATCTCTCTACAAAGGACAGTTTTCATCACCAATACAGTAGAACCTCCATGAGAGGACACTCCCACTAGAGGACACCTCTCTACAAAGGACAGTTTTCATCACCAATACAGTAGAACCTTCATGAGAGGACACTCCCGCCAGAGGACACCTCTCTACAAGGACAGTTTTCATCACCAATACAGTAGAACCTTCATGAGAGGAAACCTCTCTACAATGGACAGTTTTCATTTACAAAATTGTCCTCTATACTAGTATAGTTATCAACTCGCCAGTAAGAGGAGACAACTCTTTCTAAAGAACACTTTTGCTCTGCGAATAGAGGAGTGTTGTCCTTTACAGAGAGGTGTTCTACGGTAAATAAGTATGTTTATTCTTCTGGTTGGCTGTGTTCCCAAGAATGAGACTTGTTGTTGTTGTTTCTTATCCCCTTGTGTAAAGATTGCACGAATTCCATGATCTCATGGAATGGGGTGTAGGGGTGCAGCTTTCGTTGATCATGGCACCATGATCCAGGCACACTTTGGTGAAAGTCTGACTTTGCCTGTAGTTTGAGGCCGTTCCTAACATGGAAGCAGACGCCTTTGCTGCAGACTCTAACAGTACAGACGCAGCTCCTCCGTATCCCTGGAGTGGGACCCTTGCTGAGGTCCATCAACCGGGTCAGTTGAAGTCAGGATTTTTAAAGAGGTCTACTCCTCTTTTAACAATGCAGCTGTTGGTCCGCGACTGCTTATTTGTCAGAGTTATTCTGCTTGTTTCGCAGCTGGCCTTCATATCTGAAGGTCGTTCCCCTATCCGCCACCTGGGGACGCGCCCTATAGCAGTCAGCTCTGCCAAAGGAGGATGAGACTTTACAAACACAACTTGTATAAGATGTGAGATGTTTAATACAACAATATGTACAGATTCCATTACAACAAGATATATACAAAAGAGTTATTTGAAAACAACACTGAGCACCATTAATCTCTGTGAAAAATGTCAAATTTCTCATCATTATTATCTCTTAATTCTTTTGTTCCTTTTCTTAAAAGACAAATTTCAACAACCACTAAAAATATATTAGGAGGGTTTGGCGTTGTTACCATCTTATTACCTTGTGTTTATAATCTATAATCCAAATTGTGCATTATCATTACTAATTATTTTTTTTGATTTTTTTTAAGACAAATTTCTACAACCTCTCTGAATGGAAGATGAAAATATATTAGGAAGATAAAGAGATAAGCTTGAAACAAAAATTGTTTATAATTTCTTTAAAAGCCTTTTTTCAATAGTTAAATCCAAGCAAAATTTTCATAACATGTTCTCACTAGTTTCTCTTTAACTATTTTCTCTAATTAGGGAACAAAACAATCTATACAATAATTGTAATAATTAGGTGAATTAAATTGACGAAACAGCTTATAGGATTCACTACAAGCCCTTCTAATATATTTTTCCTCTTTTAGTGATTGTTGAAATTGATCTTTTAAGAAAAGAAACAAAATATTTGATAATAATGATGATAAATTGACATTTTCTCCTACACACAGAGGAGAGTGGTCTAGGCGTCGAGTTCCCAGGCTTCCATGAAGGCCGTACACATCTTTGAGCAGACCTTGGCAGCTGAGAGATGACATAGGCTGATGGCGATGGTCTCCTCCGTGTAAGCTGGGGAGATGTGACCTTTGGCCATCGCTCCAATCACCACCACCACTGGAGCATCAGGTCCTGCTACCTCTGGTGATGGCAGAGCCGCGATCTGGTGTACAGTCATCTTCTTCTCTGTATCGTAGGACATGGCCAGTTTACGGCATCCTACGGGTAGATGGTCCTCCACTGGGTTCTTTATCAACTGCAGCATCAGAGATGGATGTGTTACTTGTGTTCTGGGATATATGTGGGACATTTTTAGAGTTGGGTGAAACTTACTAAATACATTACTAGTTGGAAAATTTGCCGGGAGGAAGTTAATCCATGGAAGCAATGGGCGCTTCTCCCGTCAAAATAAACGTCAGAATCTGACGCCATCTATTGACCATCGCCGCAACTAGCGGCCTCGGGTCGGTGACAAAGCCACAACACCAACTTTGGCAAACTGATAAATGGCGTCAGATTCTGACGTTTGTTTTGACGGGAGAAGCGCCCATTGCTTCCATGGACATTACTAGTTGATATAGACAATTAAGAGATAATTCCCCTAAGGAACTCTCCTTAGACTTGCTAGACAGTGAGTCACTGAAAAGTCAGGAACTAAATAAACTATTGGTTGATGTAGACATCTTTTTCCAAACAAACTTTCAACCAAAAAATGATCTTCAAAATTAACACATTAATGATTATTATTGATTTCTTGTAAAAACATGCAAAAGTGTACAGTCTACACTATTTATGGAATTATAAAATAATTAGGTATATGCTATGTACAGGGAATATGTAGCTTGAGGAGCATGAACTCATGGAAGTGTAATCTTTGCACAAGGGGATAAGAAACAACAAGGAATATGTACATGGCACCTCTGCCACCACTGCAGAGTTTGATAGAAAATCGCCAGTAAGTCTCCAACGACACCAGTGGTTGGTAGAGGAGCAGACAAAGGCATCTGCTTCCATGTTAGGGACGGCCTCAAACTACAGGTAAAGTCACTTTCACCAGTGTGCCTGGATCATGGTGCCATGATCAATGAAAGCTGCACCCCTATACCCCATTCCATGAGATCATGGAATTCGTGTTATCTTTACACAAGGGGATAAGAAACAACAACAACAGAGGAGTGATTCACTGCCAATTTTTAGCAACCGTGATTTGGGATTGAATCCTGCCTTGAGAACTTTTTTCTATTTCAATGGTCCTGATACTTGTACAGGTCCAACCCTACCAGCCAATACAAGTAACCAAACAGGGATCTGGTACAGTTGTAAGTGCAAAGTTTGAACCGTTTTCTACATGTGTTACATTTACAGTTAAAGCAATCGCTAACTATCCACCATGATTATCATGGGATAAGAAACAACAGAATGGTTTAACATATATGTATCATGTGAAAAAATAGTACAAATGTAACATTGTACTGGGATAAGGTGCATAAATTAAGAAAAAGGCATCTCCTTTGGGTATTTGGCCAATTCTGGAATAATTAAAAATCAACGAGAATAGTTGATATTTATTCCGATAGATGGCGCAAGCCATCAGTGACTTTCAGTTGCACGATAAGGAGATGCCTTTTTCTTAATATATGTATCATGTATTGATAAGGTACAATTTGAATTATAGATTAGAACTACAAGATAATAACACCAAATACAAATAAATTAATAGTGTGTGAAATTTTAATAACAGCATTGTTACTATCATCAGACAAAAAAATAAAATACATAAAATTAAACAGAATTTATTGTTTTGTCTGATGATGGTAACAACATTATTACCAAAAGGTCACACACTATTAATTTATTTGGGTTTGGCCTTATTACCTTATGTGTCATGTATTAAATAAAAATTAACCAATTTTAAACACAAGGTAACAAGACCAAATCCAAATAAATAAATAGTGTGTGACGTTTCGGTAACGGCGTTCATTTAGCGAATCCTTCAGTACTTTTGTCTGAAGATGGTAACAACGCTGTTACCAAAATGTCACACACTATTTATTTATTTGGATTTGGTCTTGTTACCTTGTGTTTATAATCTATAATCCAAATTGGGATTTATTATTAACATATTTTAAGAGTTATTCCAACAAATAGTTTGAGCCATCAGCAACTTTCAGCTGCATGACCAGTTGATGACCGTTCCAACAACTCAAATATAAAAGACATATAAAATGAAAGAATTTAAAAGCACGAATGTTTCTTTTATACACAATACAAACTTCTACTGTCCTTACTGCAATGAAAAAAATATATATTGGGAGGGCTTGGCTCATCAGTGGTGAACCCTCCCAGCAGTTTTGCCAATTTAATCCACCAGACCGCTTCTCAGAGCTCTAATACTGTATTGGACGATTCTGCTTATATACGCAGCACTAAAGGGTGGAATCTCAGAAATGGTTTTCAAGAAAACTATGGACATAAGCTTTTAGGACAGTAGAATTACATTCTGAGAAGCAGTCTGGTGGATTAAATTGGCGAAACCGCTGGGAGGGTTCACCACTGATAAGCCAAGCCCTCCCAATATATTTTTTCATCGCAGTAAGGGCAGTAGAAGTTTGTATTGTGTATAAAAGAAACATTCGTGCTTTTAAATCCTTTCATTTTATATGTATAGATGGCACGTTATTGCTTTGTGTTAAAAGACTTACCTTAGCCAGAACAGTTTTTCCATCTGGTGCCACGATTTTCCTCTTGTACAGTAACTGGGCTGTAACACATTGACATTGTTGGAACAGCATATTCTGTGAGTTTATTAAGGTGTAGTGACATTTATTGTTCAATAGCCCCATTCCTAATGTAATAAAAAAGGGGAAAAAATAGTATTAAATATGATAAGGCACAATTTGGATTATAAACACAAGGTAATAAGACCAAATCCAAATAGTGTGTGATGTTTCGGTAACAGTGTTGTTACCATCTTCAGACAAAAGTACTTTTTTTTTTTTTAGTTTAGTACATTCAGTACTTTTGTCTGAAGATGATAACAATGCTGTTACCGAAACATCACACACTATTTATTTATTTGGATTTGGTCTTATTACCTCGTGTTTATAGTATTAAATAAAAACACACAAGTGATAAGATACAATTTGGATTATAGATTAGAAACTTAAGATTTTTTTTTTTGCTTATCCCTAGTACACGTGGTACAGGCCATGATAATCATGGTGGGTAGTTAGCGACTGCTTTTTACTGTAAGCGCACCACATGTCTACACATGTGAAAGCAGTTCGACTTTGCACTTACAAATGTGCCAGAGCCCCGTTTGGTTACTTGCACTCGCTGGTGGGGTTGTACTTTTGCAAGAATAGGGGGGCCATTGGAGCATTTTTTTTTTTTTTACAGAAAAAAGTGTCCAATGCGGGAATCGAACCCGGGTCGTAGTGGTCGAAAACCAAATGGTTTAACCAACCTTCCACCGATCCCCCGAAACTTAAGATAAAATGGCTAAATCCAAACCAATAAATTGTGTGTGAGGTTTCGATAACAACATTGTAACCAAAACATTGTTACACTCTATTTATTTATTTGAATTTGGTCTTATTACGTTGTGTTTATAATTATACTAAAGTTATAAATGAAAATATCAACAACTATAATACTGTAGAACCTCCATGAGAGGACATCTTACAAAGGAGAGTTTTCATTTGTAAAAATACCATTTTTACTATTTAATAACTCTCCAGTAAGAGGAAATCTCTCCCTAAAGGACACTTTGGCTCTGCAACTAGGTGTTGTCCTTTATAGTTAAAAATCTGTGATAGTTTAACACTCATTACGGGGCAGTTGAGCCATTGGAATTGTATGGTAAATTTCAGATTCCAAAGGTCTCAGACGAAATCTGCTAGACACCTTTACAGGGAGGTAGTTCTACTGTACCTTGTTGTTTAGTTAATTTATTTCTTGAAAAGTTGTGTTGTATCTGAGACTGATTAAAGTTATAGTAGGGTATGAATATGACACCAAATAGATTGTACTATACACAGTACCATGTTGTGGTATTTTTTTCTTTTTTATTCTTTTGTTTGATGATGGTAACAACATTGTTACCGAAACGTCACACACTATTTATTTGGATTAGGTTTTAATTTCTTGTAGGTATAATCTATAATCCAAATTCTTCTTCTTCTTTCTTATCTCCACACTGGGTGAAGTAGAATGCATCTGCCTTTGTCATTAAGACTGGGAGCATTACTCAGTAGCAGGCCAACTTAGCTCCAAAAGAAATGGCCGCCTCTGACATGAGGAACAGACGCCATGTGCAGCCGCTCCTAACATGGACTACTCATCCTGTATCCCTGGATCAGGAGTCCTTACAGGGTACTATCAGCCGGGCCAGCTGAGCCCAGGTATTTTAGTGAGCTTGTTACTGCTCCCCCTCCTTTTTCATCCAGGCTTGGGACCGTCAAAGGCGGAGTTAATCCAAATTGTTACATTACCGAATAGATTGTATTTTAAGGTTCAATTTAGGTTTATTTGTAAAAAGAAACATTCGAGTCTTAATGTCTTCATTCGTTATATATAGATGGCGGGTTATTGCTTTGTATTAATTTATGTACAATTTGGATTATAGATTAGAAAAGGCTTCTTCAAATTAAAGACACTTTGGCCAGTAATTCTTTTTTATAGACAACTAGCCGAATGACCCGGGCAACGCCCGGGTTTTACCCGATTAAATGTTTTTATTCAAATACTATTCGTTACAATTATAAATTGGCGCCGTGGATGTCACTCTTGTGAAACGTCCCGCTCCAAACTTTGTGTCAGAGAAGCAATATTTTTATAAAGAGATGATCTGGCTTTGTGTCTTCTGCTCGAATGAATGTTTTTCAGTTAGAATTTTGTTCCTGCACACTAAAAATGAACTGGCTTCACCTGTGGTCTCAGCTTTTTGGAATTTTTCTCGATATAATTTTGTATCTGATAATCAAAGATGATACAGCAATATTGTCATCATCATTTTCTGACTAAAAAAACAACTATTTTTGCCCAAAACCTGTCAATTTTATTTTTTATTGGCTAAAAATCCGATAAATATCTTTTCCAGATTTTTCTCTATGTCCTGTCAAAACACGTTTTACATGTACATTAGGTCAGCTGATATTACCTCCCATCTTCACCGCTAGAGGCGCTGCTTGCGAGCAAAAAGGCTAATTTGCAACGCAATTTGCAAATAACTCGAAGAATATTCGGGATAGAGACCTGAAATTTTCACTATAAGTTTTTCCAGATTCTACTCTATATACTGTTAAAATTTCAGTTAGATTAGTTACGTATTGTGGACGTGTATAGCCGACATAGATACCCACATACATACATACATACACTGACTTTTATATATATAGGGATAAAATGATAAGGCACAATTTGGATTATAGATTTAAACACAAGGTTAATAAATAGTGTGTGACATTTCGGTAACAGCGTTGTTACCATCTTCAGACAAAAGTACTGAATGTTCATTATTATTACCTTGTGTTTAGAAAGACAATAATAAAAAGATTTACTGGCCGAAGTGTCTTCAATTTGAAGAACTATGAATGCCGGCCAGGCAGCCTCTATCTTTATGATAGAAAAGGCTTGTTGTTGAGAACACCAATGAAGAGCAAGTTGAGGATGAGGAAAGTTACCAAAGAGTTTGGAGAAATGATGGAAGTAGCTGGGAACCTGCAGGCTGGGACTGATCCGGATGAGGGCATTCTCCGAGGAGTGGATGAAGACTTGGAGATAGCCGGCCTTGTTGAGAGGGTGGTTCTGGAGGGTCACCAGACACTGCACAGGGGAACAACCTTCCTCACTATGAAGTCTTTGAACCAAGTCTCTTATACAGAGTCTCAAGGAAAAATTAAGTTTATAATACACTGCGGCCTGTGATTGCAAAACGAACACTTGAAGTTACACCGCATAAGTTTCTTTTCAATGAAAAATCAAAATTTTATTTCAAGGTGAAATATTGACTATTTCTAACCTTTTTAGATGAGGTATGAAAGGGTGAATTATGAAGAGTAATGATGAACGGAAAAATAAAAGTGTCCAGGGATGGGAATCGAACCCACAATGTTCCGCTTACCGGGCAGATGTCATGTCCACTAGGCTACCCTGGATGTATTTTCCGTTCGTAAATGATACATAAAGTAACTTATAATACAATATAATACACTGCGGCCTTTGATTGCAAAACGACACTTGAAGTTACACCGCATGAGTTTTTAAAAATTAAGTTTAACCATGATTTTAGGCAACAATTTCTCATGGGAGAAAATCTCTACTAGACATTTGAAAAAAGCATAATTTTATCATCGATGCAAACATTTTCTAGATACAGTTAAACCTGTCTATAGCACCTCCTCTTGGGACTCACCAAAATAGGGTGCTATAGACAGGTCACTTTTAATGTAAATTGCATTGTACTGCGTATTTGAAATCTGGCGCTATAGAGAGGGAGGTGCTATTTAGAGGGGGCGCTATAGAGAGGTTTACCTGTATATAGAAAGAGCAATTTCTTTTTTCTTTAAATTAAAAACCACCTGATATAAACCAATGGAACCATCTCCAGGAGAGGTGTTCAAAATCTCACGTGGGAGGTACAATATAGTCTTCCATGTAACCAGGCTTCTCCTGGAGGTGGTCTCTCATCAGAGGCTGTTTTAGTTGAAAGACTCATCATGACTTGGCTGGCAGCAGAGTCACCTATAAGACAACGCCTCCTGAAGAGAACAGGCTTGGCCATTTTTTTAAGTAGCCAATCATGGTAGTCTACTGTACTACATTTTCCTGCATGAGGACCAGCAAATACTTTAAAATATATATAGAAAATAAGGGTAATTCTCTCTCTAGTCAAAAGAGACATCAAAACTAGATGCCATTTTTTTTACTATCGCCGCAAATAGCGGTTTCGGGTTGGTAATAAAGCCACAACACCAGCTTTGGCAAACAGAGAAGCGTCCACCTAGAGACCATGGTTTCGGACTAATGGCCCTCATCAGTCTAGGGCGGACTTAATTTCATGGGGGATCCACAAGGGATTAAATGAAATCTTCACAATCTACCAAAGAGGTGTTTAGCTGGTAAAGTGGCTAGGCCAAATCTTTGTCAGATTGTGAATATTTGTTGACTTTGCTTAGAATTATTAATGAAATTGATTCCAATAATTATTAATTACACATTATATTTATTGAAATTCAAAACTATTTTAAAGGCGTAAGATTCTTTTTGATATTAAACAATTTCTACTGCCCTTACTGCAATGGAAAAATTAATGAGAGGGCCTGGCTCATCAGTGGTGAACTCTCTCAGCGGTTTCACTGAGAGAGTTCACCACTGATGAGACAGGCCCTCTCATTAATTTTTCCATTGCAGTAAGGGCAGTAGAAATTGTTTAATATCAAAAAGAATCTTACGCCTTTAAAATAGTTTTGAATTTTGATAACAGATGGCGCGCTAGTGCATCATATTATATTTATTGCTTTACAAGAGAGAAAACAAAATAAAAAAGGGAAACTAATATTGAACAAAGGAACTTCTGTTTCGGTTAGCGCCTATTTACCTGTGAGCTTACACACACTCTGTGGTAACAATTTATATATATACAACAATATTTCATTTGATCCCTTGTGGATCTCATGGAATTAAGTCCACCCTGGACTGATATGAGCCATAACCTGAAACCATGGTCTCCAGGTGGCTGCTTCTGTTTGCCATAGCAGGTGTTATGGTTTTGTCAGCAACCCAAGACTCCTAGTTTGTGGAGACAATCAATAGATAGCATCTAGTTTTGACGTCTAATTTGACGAGAGAAATGACCTTATATCCCCACATCAAAATTTCCATTTTTCCAAAATTACTGTCAAAAATAAATTGTACCAATTTTCAAAGAAAAAAAAAAGACATTGAGATTTGAGAGACTGCCCTAAAACAGGGAGATGCTCTCCTAGAGATTGTTATTCATCGGAAAGGGGTTTATCTACCTCTACTAGAAAGAAAGTGAAGGAAGATATTTCAAAAACTATTTTTAAAAGATAGTAAGACCAAATCCACATAGATAGTATGTGATGGTACGGTAACAATGCTCTGTTACCAAAATGTCACACACTATATACAGTAGAACCTCCCTGTAAAGGACACCTAATTGCAGAGCCAAAGTGTCCTTTAGGGAGAGGTATCTTCTTACCAGATAGTTGCTAAATAGTAAAAATGGTACAGTTAAACCTGTCTATAGCACCTCCTCTTGGGACTCACCAAAATAGGGTGCTATAGAGAGGGGGTACTATAGACAGGTCACTTTTAATGTAAATATTGCATTGTACTACGTATTTAAAATTGGGCGCTATAGAGAGGGAGGCGCTATTTAGAGGGGGAGCTATAGACAGGTTTAACTGTAATTTTGCAAATGAAAACTGTCCTTGATTTGAGTAATTACCCATAAACACAGATGCTCCTGGAAATGGTTACTCATTAGAAGGAGGTTTACCTGTATTATAGAGAAAGTGAGGGAAGATATTTTAATTTCCTAAACTATAAAAAAAAAAAAAAACAGTAGTGACACTTACATGATGGGTGATGTCAGGACGACATGTGTTGGCATCAATCTTGTTCTTCTTGATGTACTTGATGTGGTCGTCTGTGTTGAGTAGTTCCACCTCTGTGCCTCGGATCTGTAGAACATACCACAGGAAGATGGTTACATAATGAGCCAGTGTGTGTGAACCAAGGTTCAACAACACAGTACAACCTCTCTGTAAAGGACAACACCTAATTTCAGAGTCAAAGGGAGAGGTGTCCTCTTACATGAAATTTGAAAAATAGTAAAAATGGTAATACAGTACAACCTCTCTGTAAAGATCAACACCTAATTTCAGAGTCAAAGGGAGAGGTGTCCTCTTACAGGAAAGTTGAAAAAAGTAAAAATGATAATACAGTAGAACCTCCCTGTAAAAGATACCTAATTGCATAGCCAAAGTGTCCTTTAGGGAGATGTTTCCTTTCACCGGAGAGTTTCTAAATAGTAAAAATGGTAATTTTTCAAATGTAAACTGTTCTTTATAGAGATATGTCCTCTCATGGAGACTCTACTGTATTGTTAATGAAAACTATTTTTTTGTAGAGAAGTGTCCTCTACCATGAGTGTCCTCTCATGGAAGTTCAACTGTATATAAATATATTTTATTATCCCCTAGTACACATGATACAGCCCATGATAATCATAGTGGGTAATAGATAGAGACTGCTTTTACTGTAAGTTCATTGATTAATATTCATATATTCAGTAGAATCTCCTCCTGTAAACAGTAAAAATGGTCATTTTGATGATAAAACTGTCCTTTGTAGAGAGGTGTCCTCTAGTGAGTGTCCTCTCATGGAGTAGGTTCTACTGTATAGTCTTCATTGGTGTCTTCCACCACAGGAAAGACTCGGCTATTAACGGAACGCCAGATTTCTTTCCCACAGAGTGGGAAGTCGAAGTGAGTGACACTTTTTAAATATAATATGCTATACAGTAGAACCTCTCTGTAAAGGACAACACTTAATTGCAGAGCCAAAGTGTCCTTTAGGGAGAGGTGTCCTCTTAATGGAGAGTAACTAAATAGTAAAAATGGTAATTTTGCAAATGAAAACGATCTTTTATAGAGAGGTGTTTTCTAGCGCAAGTGTCCTCTCATGGAGGTTCTACTATATTGGTGATGAAAACTGTCTTTTATAGGAAGGTGTCCTCTCAGGGAGGTTCTACTGTATTTGACAGTTGGTTAATCTGAAGTGTTGCTTTCCAGGTCCTAAACATGTCAAACCTGAAGATTCCAGGTCACTAAGAATGAGGAAAGTGTTGTGATCTATCTATTCTTACAAGTGAATTGTTAAAGGGACCCTTTATTGATAAGGAGAGCTTGGCAATCAGAATTTTGGGAATTCAGAGTGAATAAGTAGAAAGTGGAGAACCAGGAAAATAAGTTCTGATAGAAAAACTCAAGGTGAGAAAAAAATTAATTAAAATATTTCAGTTCCCACATCCCTGGAAACTTTTATTTTTCAGTTTATCATTACTCTTCATAATTCATCCTTTTTCCCTAAGGTTAGAAATAATCGTTATTTCTCCTTAAAAGAATTTTTTTTTTTCATTCAAAAGAAACACATAGGGGGGTCGGTGGAGGGATGGTCTAAACCATTTGTTTTTGACCTCTACGACCCGGGTTCAATTCCCGTTCAATTTCTGTTAAAAAAAAAAAAAAAATGCCTCAATGGCCCCCCGATTCTTGCAAAAGTCCAACCCCACCAGCGAGTGCAAGTAACCAAAAGGGGCTCTGGCACATTTGTAAGTGCAAAGTCTAACTGCTTTTCACATGTGTAGACATGTGATGCACTTACAGTAAAAGCAGTCGCCTACTTCTACCCACCATGGTTATCGTGGCTTTATTAGACACCTTATTATGTTGGTCTTTGTTGACATATTTGGGCTTCTAAGGATAAAGCTGGATTAATTTCATTCAAGATTGAAACATTTGATCTTTTAAACGACTTGGTTATATCATCAATATTCTACAGTACCAAGTTTAAAGTCCTAATTGTGTTTTAACTGTGGTGTTATAACCAAATAAAATCTTGGTCCCTGGTGCCCACCTGGGGCCCATTGTTTTGAGATAATGGCCCTGGTCGAAATAAGACAAGCTTTGATTCCAAGAGATCACAATTTTTCAATAAGGTGTTTAACTGGGCTTTCTCTATTAATTCATGGAAAAGTGCCCAATGTGGGAATTGAACCTGGGTTTTAGCGGTTGAAAACCAATGGTTTAGACCATCCTTCCACTGACCCCCATGATTATCATGGCCTCTACCATGTGTACTAGAGATAATAATTATAAAAATTAAAAAGGTAAATAGGATGATAGACCAATAGATGAGGAATCTGATCCTTATATGCTGAAGAAGCCCCAGTCATCTTCTTTCTTATCTCCACTCAATCATATCAGGGTATCAAACTTGTTGATGGTATCTTCTGGGGATGAGTAGAGCTCATCAATGGATGAGCCAATACAGTCAATAATGTCTTCTTCTTCTTTCTTATCTCCACTCAACAATCATATCAGGGTATCAAGCTTGTAAAGCTTGTTGATGGTGTCTACTGGGGATGAGTAGAGCTCATCAATGGATGAGCCAATACAGTCAATAATGTCTTCTTCTTCTTTCTTATCTCCACTCAACAATCCTATCAGGGTATCAAGCTTGTAGAGCTTGTTGATGGTGTCTACTGGGGATGAGTAGAACTCATCAATGGATGAGTCAATACAGTCAATGATGTGTTTTGGAGTTGCAGGTTTAGAATTGCACTTAACACATAGTGGGAAAGAAAACCTTACAACCATTCTGGAAAGTAATTATCCATAGAGAATGGTTGCAAGGTTTTCCCACTATGTACTAAGTGTCAACCTGCAACCCCAAAACACATTATTGACTGTATTGACTCACCCATTGATGAACTCTACTCTTCCCCAACAGACACCATCAAAAGTCTCAAGCTTTACAAGCTTGATACTGTAATATGATTGAGTGGAGATAAGAAAGAAGAAGATTGTCAGTAGATGACCAGACTTAAGTCTGGGAATCAAAGACTGTTGTTCCTTTGGGAGGACAGAATTGATGCTTGTCCCTCCTGCTCTGTACTTGTGTCTCCTGACAATGTAGTGTTCTGATACCAAATAGAGACAACCATAACTTTCTATCAGACATGTTCTCTCTAGTCTGATCATTGACAACATTTTGAAAATTTGTAGAATCTCTATGACAACTGATCCATAGAAATTTGGAAATTACAGGTCACATACTTATACTAGAGGATTCTCTTTGTTGGAGGACAGAACTGAAATGAATGGAATTCTATTATATCTTTGAGACTGTATCAAGTAACAAGGCCACTTGTTAAGGCCACTCATAAAACTTGTATATATAGAGGAATATACAGTTAAACCTGTCTATAGCGCCCTCTCTAAATAGCGCCCGATTTTAAATACGTAGTACGATGCAATTTACATTAAAAGTGACCTGTCTATAGCACCCTATTTTGGTGAGTCCCAAGAGGGGGCGCTATAGACAGGTTTAACTGTATTTATAACTCAGGCTCCTGAAAGCAACTTGTATTGCGATTATTCATTTAGTTTCCTAAATCTAATGTTGCACATGACTGGTACAGAGCAGGAGGGACAAGCACCAATTCTGTCCTCCCAAGAGAACAACAGTCTTTGATTTCCAGACTTAAGTCTGGTCATCTACGGACAATGACTTTCCAGAATGGTTGCAGGGTTTTCCCACTATGTACTAAGTGGAATTTTCAACTTGCAACCCCAAAATACATTATTGACTGTATTGACTCATCCATTGATGAGCTCTACTCTTCCCCAGCAGACACCATCAACAAGCTTTAAAAGCTTGATACCTTAATATGATTGAGTGGAGATAAGAAAGAAGATTTAGTTTCCTGGAGCAGAAATCGCTAACTACTCGGTTTGTATTGATAAAAAAAAGAATAGAGTGGAAATCACACAAATTTTCTAAATAGAAAAATATTAATCTTTTGAATAAATAAAAAAATTCTGTTATTATAGAGGATCCTCATTGTTGGTGGACAGGACTGTGATGAATGGAATGATAAGACCAAAGAAGTATGGTTTGATGATTACCATCATGATTATCATGGCCACCATATCTCTGAGATACTCATTTCTGCAGCCACTGGTGGCAACATGCAACTGAGACTATCAATCTGCTAGGTTAGGTTAAATTGATTACAAATTAAACTATTTTCACCATCATCAAGTAAGCCTAGTATGCAATGATACAATTGAATGTTTTCACATGGCCGTATAAATTGGTATCTCTCCAAAAAATTGTTCCTGATTTGTCAATGAAATCATTTGTCATATTGAATTCATGTCCAATATATTTCAATATATCTCTAGATATGGCACAATTTGGATTATAGATTATAAAACAAGGTAATATGACAAATTCAAATAAATAAATAGTGTGTGACGTTTCGGTAACAGCGGTAACAGATCTGTGTTTCTCAGATAACTATTCTTCTTATCTGTTATCGTGTTTACACACTTGATAACAATAACTCTTTAACACTTTGAGGACGGACGATTCTGTAGTTGTATAGGAGGCAATAGGGGCTGATGGAATGACGATCTCACGTAATGTTGTACAGGTACATTAGGTCAGCTGACATCTCCTCAACCCACTGATAGATAGACAAGATCCTGGTGGATGTGAATTCGTGTCAGCAGCCGGCGATTTTATATTTAATTTTGAAAATCGAGGGCGCGAATTCACGTCCTTCGGGCTTGAGGCAAAATCGGCAAGGACGCGAATTCACGTCCCTTGGGTCGAAAGTGTTAAAACATGCTGTGGTAAAATTTCTCATTCAGTACTTTTGTCTGAAGATGGTAACAATGCTGTTACCGAAACGTCACACACTATTTATTTATTTGGATTTGGTCTTATTACCTTGCTTTTTCAACATCTCTAAATAAACTATATAACACGAGACTAAATAGTGCCGTATTTCTTTGCCTTTGCTATTTGAAAGTATGGAAATGGTATATTTGATTACATTACACTACTTGAATGATTTTATATTATAAGTGGATTTACTAGTATTTATTATATTACCTGTCCCAAAGTTAAATTAGCATTTTCTAAAATTACAATAAGTTTCTTCCCTTTGAGTTTCAAATTCGTACGTGTGAGGCTAGTTTGTTGAACATTCTGTTCATCGTCTAGTTTTTGCTTTTTATTTGGTCTTTCTGACATTTTTAAAGACTAAAACTGATTAACACTTTGCGTAAACTAAACAATAATAAACGAGAAGAAAATCACGTGTTTACATTTTGAATTGATGATGATTTTATATTTTAAAATGCTTTATTTTTATCAATGAGTTCACACATAAAAATATATTTATAAAAATAAATTTAAAATTTTATTTATAGGTTTTAAATTTTGATTAGACATTTTAAATTTATATTTAGATATTTTTCATTTTAATTTAGGCACTTTTCATATTAATTTAGACATTTTTCATTTTAATTTAGGCACATGGGTATTTCTATTAAATGTACTAGTGTCTAAATTAAAATGAAAAATGTCTAAATTGAAATGAAAATGTCTAAATATAAATTAAAATTGTCTAATTAAAAGTTAAAAACCTATATAACAAAATAATTTAAATGTGTGAAAATTTTATTAGTTTTCGAAATTGAAGAAAATAAACATGGAAATTATTAGCAATAAAAATATGTCTTTGTAGGTTTTATATCATAAACTAGCAGAATGACTCTACATTGCTCTTTTTATCCTTGAGTGAATGTTTGCCTAATGAAAATATAAGACTTTAGCAATTATAACAGATGGCGCTCTAGTACATCGTAGCAATTATTTATAATTTTGATACTAGAGGAATACTCAGAACAACGCGGGAATTTATTTTATTTTTTATTTTTTCAAAATCAAATCTCAAATAGACTAATTGAATTCTCAGTTATATACTTTGATTAATCACTATAATTATGAGTGCTATAGGAATTTTCGCCTCCGAAAAACAACAACCTGGACATAATTTTACTTTTATTTAGAGACAAAGAAAAGATTTCCCAATCTATGAAAGAACTAAGGCAAACAAAATTTTATTATCAATGAATTTGATTACCATTAAGATGTGGTGCTAACGCAATTATATGATTATACTAGGGATGTGTACCTGGCTTCGCCCGGTTTTATCCGAGTGAAAGTTTGCCTAACGAATATTATATATTATTGTTGGAAAAGAAGACGTCCGAAGCAGCAAATGGGAGGCCGGCGGAGGCAGCTACGGGGATGCAGCGGCAAAAATGAGGAAACAATAGAGGAAGAACTTGTAAACAAGTTTTTTTCGAACGCTAGAATTTGCCCTGATCTCCGATTCTTTTAGTGTAAATGTTTAAATAATACTTTACTTATTTTCTTAAATTGTAATAAATATAATTTTCCCTCCTGTTTTCGTCGTATATTTTAAAAGTGTTATAAACAACGACGCCTTAACTTTGAACCTTCAACCCCGCCGACCAAGAATAGAGGTGAGTGACTACCTCTATAGAATTTAGATCGTCGTCACAACACAGAGTGGCGGTGAAATCGCAACATTTTTGGCATCCCAGCCGGGACTGTTGAAGGTAAATTCTAGAAGAAAAAAAGGAAGCATTTTGAGCTGACCATTTTGGAACTCGCTAGCTAACCCTACTTGCCGCTTTGTTTACAAGATGGCGGAAGAATTAATTCTACGTTTAAAAAAGAAGCGTGCTGTTAACAGATCATATTTAACGAAAACATGCAATAAGATTGAAAGTGGACTTGACACGCTAATGAGAATTGAACTTGAAGAATTATTAGAACAATTGAATGAGAGAATCATTTAACGAACTTAAAGTAGTGGATCACGAAATAGAAACGCTTCTTGAAACTGACGATTTAGAGAAGGAATTACAGGGCGTAGAGGAATATCGAGAGAAATATATTACTTGGAGATTTAGGGCAAATAAAAAGATTCGCCAATCAGATTTTCAGGGCGAAAATATACCGAATTCGAACTCACGAATAGACGAAAACGAAATGAGACATTATGTACCTTCCTGCACGACTGTGAAACTTCCGAAATTGATGATATCGAAATTTTATGGAAACTTTAGTGAATGGCTGACGTTCTGGAATTCTTTTGATGCAGCTATACACCAGAACAACTCACTGAACCCGATCGATAAATTTAACTATCTGAAGTCACATCTCGGCGGAACTGCACTAAACACAGTCGAAGGTTTCGCTTTATCTGCGGACAATTATGAAAAAGCTATAAAATTGCTTAAAGACAGATTTGGGCGAGAAGACATTTTGATTAGCCGACATATGAACAATTTGTTGTCAATGAGACCACTCAAAACATCAAGCGATGTAAGAACCTTCCGCGAACTTTTTGACAACCTTTCTGTTCATATAAGAAGTCTCGAGTCACTAAACGTGTCCATTGATGTTTACGGACAACTGTTGTGCCCGATAATAATAAAGCTTCTACCTGCAGACCTTAATTTGGAATTGAACAAAGAACTCCCGACAGGTTATGTAATTAATGACTTGATTACCTTTCTGGAAAGACAATTAACTGCACGGGAGAAGAGTTTTAGAAACGAAATCGGTACCGGGAATGAATCAACTTCTAAACCTAATTTGGTAAACAAACATCCAAAGACAAGATTCTACAATGAAAAACCAATTGCGACAGCTTCAGAACTTTTGAATTCAGTTCACAAATCGAATGAATGTGTATTTTGTGGTAAAGACAACCATGGAAGCCCTAAGTGTGACTTTGCAGCTAATATTAGTTTAAACGAAAAGAGATCACTCATGAAGAAAAAAGGCGTTTGTTATAAATGTCTTCGGCCTTCTCATTTAAGTAAATTTTGCAGAAATGTAGTCCGTTGTTCGATCTGCAACATGTCTTCCCACCTGGATGTCATGTGCACAAAACTGATTTTAGATAGAGGTGGATCTTCCAAGTCTCCAACGGTGCAAGATGAAACTCTCGCCAACTTATCAACCTCCCCAGACGTCTTGTTACCTACTTTGAGAGTGACCCTCAAAGGGAACAGAACGGAGAAGACGGCACGGGCTATAATAGACACCGGATCTCAAAGATCGTATATTTTACATAGCACAGCAATGGAAATGGAATACGAACAATCTAGGAGAGAGTTCTTCCGGCATTCCTTGTTTGGAGGATCGAGTACCGACGTAGTTGAACATGAGGTCTATACCATTCGTTTATCTGACATCAATAATTCCTATCGCTGTGAGTTTGAAGCACTAGGTCAACCCCTTATCTGTGGAAGCATACCTCCGGTGTGTCCAAGATCATTGTTAGAAGGGAGTGAAGAACTCGACGTGTCTGATTTGATGAGAGACCGTATAGAAGTCCTTATAGGCGCGGACATCGCCGGGAGATTGCTAACTGATGATCAGAGAAGGATCTCATCTGGACTGGTGGCAATCCGTACCAAACTAGGATGGACTGTGATGGGAAAGATTCCTCCAACGGAGGTGAGAGATGACATCAGCTCCCTTTGCGTGACCACACTTCTATCTTTGGATCTAGAAAACTTGTGGAAATTAGATGCAATTGGAGTCTCTGACGCGGAGGTTGAGAAGAAGACTCAGTCATTACAAGCTGAAATGGAGGAACATTTCGCCCACACCACGACGCGAGATATCGAGGGGCGCTATGAGGTAGCTCTACCCTGGGTGCAAGACAAGGAAAGGATTCCTTCGAATAAAGATCTAGCCGAAAACCAACTAAGGTCTGTAAGAAGAAAACTTGAAGAAGTTGGAGACATGAAAGAGTATGGACAAATCTTTGAAGAATGGATGAAACAGGGGATAATCGAGTATGCCAGAGAGGATAAACTAGATGGTGTACACTACCTGCCACATCGACCAGTGTATAAAAGGAACAGTCAAACTTCTAGAATACGGCCAGTATTCAATGCGTCGGCCCGGAAGAGAGGTAAACTTTCCCTGAATGACTGTCTGGATAAGGGACCCAATTTGATAGAAATTATACCAAGACTTTTAAATAAATTCCGGAAATATGAAGTTGGTGTCTCTTCCGATATTGAGAAAGCATTTTTACAAATTGGAATAAAAGAAGAAGACCGAGATTATTTACGATTCCTGTGGCACACAGAAGACGGAAGATTAATCACGTATCGACATAAAAGGGTTGTTTTTGGAATTACCACTAGTCCGTATCTTTTAAAGGCTACCTTATCTCTCCACTTAGATAAGGCTCCTGAACATTTAAAAATCACAGCTGAACAGTTGAAATCATCCTTTTATGTTGACAATTGTTTATCCAGTTTTCAGAATGTTGAAGAAACGGAGAAATTCGTGAAAGAATCTACTGAACTGCTCTCTACAGCTTGTTTCAATCTCCGAGATTGGGTGAGTAACGTTACAGACTTTTCTCTTATGAACCAACTGAATAAGGAAGTGAACATTTTAGGAATAACATGGAATACTGATAGAGACACACTGACAATTGGTTTGGAAGATTTTGAATTAATTGGACCAACCACCGAGAAAAGTACTTTCAATAGCGAGCAAGATATTTGATCCATTAGGAGTTGCTTGTTCTGTGACTTTAATTCCCAAGCTGATATTACAGGAAACTTGGATACAGAAGTTGACATGGGACGAAGTCCTACCTGGATGTTTAGTACAAAGATTTTGGAAGTGGTTTAGCAAATGAAACACTTGCCTAACATAGAAATTCCTAGATGGCTTTGTTTTAAGGACTCCTATGTAGAGAAAACCACTCTCCACATCTTTTGCGACGCCAGTCAGTTTGCCTATGCAACCTGTATTTTACTCCGCATTGAAAAGGAAGATAGAGTGGACATCCAATTGATACAGGCTCGAACACGAGTAGCTCCACTGAAGAAACTCACCATCCCAAGATTGGAGCTTTTGGCTTGTCTGATTGGAGCTCGTTTGGCAGCTAACGTCATACAAGATCTGGAATTTGAGGAAATTCCAAGATTTTATTGGACCGATTCGACCAATGCTCTCTGTTGGATCCAAAGGGAAGACAACTGGGCAGCCTTTGTGATGAACCGTGTTAAGGAAATTCATAATCTTAGCTCCCCCGAATCTTGGCGCCACATACCAGGCCGATTAAACCCGGCAGACCTCCCATCTCGGGGATGTTCAGCAGAATCACTTAAGGAGACAAGATGGTGGGAGGGACCTGCATGGTTAAAGGTATCCCAAGAAGAGTGGCCCAAATCAACCATTATCCCTGATTTGGAGATTGTTTATTCTGAAAGGCGCAAGACCATCCTGAACACCTTGTGTACGACAAGAGAAAATGAAAATTTATTTGGACGTTATTCCCATTTTTTGAGAATAGTACGAATCACCGCCTGGATATACAGATTCTTCAACAACGCCAAGATTGATAGAAGAAAGATAATTTCAGAAGATCTCAGTACAGAGGAAATCACTAAGTCAGAAATAATACTGATAAGACTTATCCAGAGAGAATCGTTTTCAGGGCATGAAGATAAGAAACTACAAGGCTTTAAGTTGCTAGTAGACTCTTCAGGGATTTTGAGAATAAAAACTAAAATTTGCAGAAGAGAAGATTTTGCTAATTTTAGAATGCCCATTTTATTGCCCTCAGATCACTTTTTGGTTTCTTTGCTCATCAGGTGGAACCATGAAACCCACGGGCACGCCGGTCTACAAACTCTCCTCGGTATTCTGAGAGAAAACTATTGGATACTAAGATCCAGGAAAACCGTCAAAAAGATCATCAATCAATGCATTCGCTGTAAACGATTCACCGCGACACCAGCTACCGTCGAGTCAACATCATTACCAGAAGACAGAGTACGAGATGCTGCAGTTTTCGAAATAGTAGGAGTTGATCTAACTGGACATCTTATCTTAAAGAATAAGAAGAAAGCATGGATTGTCATCTTCACATGTGCAGTGTATAGAGGAGTTCATCTGGAACTTGTGACATCTTTGTCTATGGAAGCCTTCCTCCAAGCTTTCCGCCGATTTATTGCTCGAAGAGGCCGACCATTGATTGTGTATTCGGATAATGGGACTAATTTCAAAGGTATAGCTAATGCTTTAAAGAAGATTGATTTTTCGAGATTAAAATGTGATCCCACATTGAAAAACATCACCTGGAAATTCATACCGCCTGGTGCTCCTTGGTGGGGTGGATGGTGGGAGCGTTTGATTGGAATGATGAAACAATTGCTCTTTAGGATTCTCGGTCAAACCTCCTTGGGATATGAAGAACTTTCCACGGTAATGTGTGACGTCGAAAGCTTGATGAACACACGCCCACTGACCTACCTAACTGAAGAAAGTGAGGATCTCGCTCCATTGACACCTTCGTTGTTCTTACATGAGGTCAGAGAGGTTGGCGTTCCAGACCTGGACTTGATTGATAACCAGACCCTCTCCCGCAAATATCAATATATCAAACGTGTACGAGAAGATCTTAGAGAACGATTTCGTATCGAATATTTTGGATTCCTGAGACAAGAAACGAGACGCCTGAAGACTACCATACCACTCAAGGTGGGAGACATGGTACTCATTGGACAAGAGAGTTTAAAGAGACTACACTGGCCGTTAGCCAGAATAATCCAACTCTATCCAGGAAAAGACGGACTTGTGAGGGTTGCGAAAGTGAAAACTTCATCAGGTGATAAAATACGACCTATTCAAAAACTCTACAATTTAGAGATAACGCCCGAGATAAGATGTCGAGACCCTCTAACGGAGCGATCTCCCACACAAGAAGTTCGATTGACAACTGAAGAGGACCCTTTGACTTCACAACAAGAGCAACATCACATTGATACCCCGAATGTTGTGTCAAGTTACGGACGGCCCATCAAGAGACCCAACCGATTGGATCTACTGAACTTTTCCTTCCCATGTTTGAGTCGTCGAGACGCCAACTCAAAGGTGGGAGAAATGTTGGAAAAGAAGACGTCCGAAGCAGCCAATGGGAGGCTGGCGGAGGCAGCTACGGGGATGCAGCGGCAAAAATGAGGAAACAATAGAGGAAGAACTTGTAAACAAGTTTTTTTCGAACGCTAGAATTTGCCCTGATCTCCGATTCTTTTAGTGTAAATGTTTAAATAATACTTTACTTATTTTCTTAAATTGTAATAAATATAATTTTCCCTCCTGTTTTCGTCGTATATTTTAAAAGTGTTATAAACAACGACGCCTTAACTTTGAACCTTCAACCCCGCCGACCAAGAATAGAGGTGCCCTGAACTGGCTGAAGGCCTTGCCTCTCAGACTTTAATGACCGAGATGTCCTCACTTCTTTTTTCTAGATTTGATTCATTTTGTCTCCTCTCTAATTGTAAAGACGTTGCTGTATCACCTCATAAGCATAAATAAATAAAAGAATAGAGGTGAGTGACTACCTCTATAGAATTTAGATCGTCGTCACAACACAGAGTGGCGGTGAAATCGCAACAATTATGAAGTATAATAAACAATGTTAAAGATTAGTTTTAATTATTAATCAAGATTGTGTGTGAATATGTGAGAAAGATGTAATATCGTTGTTGTTTTCTTGGCTTACTGTTTTACATATGGTATTATGTTAAAATTGCTTGTTTTGAATATTTTTTTAGATTGATTTGAATGAATTGCTGAATTTTTTTTTGTATTTATATATAAATGAAATTAACTCTGTTGATTTTTTTTGTATTTAATCGATAACAGCGAAGTTACGCATGTTAAAGTTAGGAAAAATATTTTGATGTTAAGCAAAACCTGCTCCATCTCGTTTTACATAAATGTCGAAAATTTGGTCGAAATTGATGCATTGTAACGAAAGTTTTTAGCGAACACCACTTATGAAATTTGCATTTTATTAATATAGATAAGATATTGTCACTTTTGTGAATTTGATAATTAATTATTTCTTTTTTCTCAATGAGGACCTGATCCGCTACATCGCCTCGCGGACTGAAATGATCAAAGCCCTCGCTACCAATGTAGAGAACCTCACTGACACCCTCGAGTCCTTCGCAGAGATGGACGAAATTGAGGAGGCCAACAAGCCCAAGACTGCTTGCCGCGGCACTCAAACCTGCCCTGCTC
Source organism: Cordylochernes scorpioides (assembly GCA_030710605.1). Taxonomy (NCBI): domain Eukaryota; kingdom Metazoa; phylum Arthropoda; class Arachnida; order Pseudoscorpiones; family Chernetidae; genus Cordylochernes; species Cordylochernes scorpioides. The sequence goes on along the minus strand of CP092871.1, from coordinate 11,160,839 downwards.
CTTCCTGCAAGGAAACCAGCTCCCAGACTGACCCAATCAAGCCCGCCACTCCTGCTCCTGCTGCTCTCCCTGCCAAGAAGCCTGCCTCCACCTTGCCTGCTCCTGCTCCAACCAAAAGGAAGCAGTCTGAGGCTCCCAACCCGCCTGCAAATAGGACAAACCTGAATGGTCCTTCAAAACCTGCGCCTTCCCGCGTATCCAAGCCTGCGGCAGCCCAAGTGATCCTCCACGGAGAAAAATCGGCGGCCCACACAGTGGTCATCTCTGATGACCCACAGGCTGACCCAAGGGAGATGCTAAAAGCTGTCCGCGCTGCCCACACTCTCCCCCAAGGCGTTTGGGCCTCCCTACACACCAAGGGGAAGCTGGTCCTCCACTCCAATAATCCTGACACCATCCCTGAGGTGACAACCTCCCTGGCCAGCAAGTTGAATGGAATGAAGGTCCGCCAGCAGAAGGAGATCCTGCCACGGATCTGCCTCTTCAAAGTGGATGAGGAGACATCCAACTCCACAATTGAGGAGACCTTCCTGGAAACCGCTGCTGTTAGAAAGCTTCCTGGGGACAAGGTGGTGCGCGTGGCGCACCGTTCTGCACCCAGAAGCGGGACCTGCACCGCCTTCATCGAGGTGGACCTCAAGACCTTTAGAGCCCTGGGCGTTCGCGGGAGAATCGTGGTTGATGGAATAATCCTCAACTTCGAGGAGTCCATCCGCGCCCGCGTCTTCTTCCGCTGTTGTGGCTTCGGCCACAACTCTGTCCAATGCTCCAGAGCTCCTAAGTGCTTCCACTGCGGTCAAGACGGCCATGAAGGCCGCGCCTGCCCATCCATTGCTGACCAGCGCACCTCCAAATGTGCCAACTGCTGCTCCAAGGGCCTTCCTGACAAGCACGAGGCGAGAGCCTCAAGCTGCCCCATCCTGAAGTCTAGGGCCCTCAAGTTCTAGGCTTCAAGGACCTTCTGCCTCCAATTCCATCTGCCACTTCTACTGGATTCCTGGCCAATTCAATGCTCCTGCCTCACTTCACCTTGGCGCTGTTCCCCTGCTTTCCCAACGTTTCCACTACCCCTGCGACACATCTCCTGCAGCCAGATCCTAGGGTCCCTTGCCACCTGACATCGCGCTTGGGCTCAAAAATCATAACTTTTGGTTAGTAGCCCGTGAAACCATATTTTCTCACAACAACAATTAGGGGCTCAAAAATAATTTCTTATGGTTAGCTGCTTCGTAAATAAAGATATTTTCACAACAACAATTAAAGTTGCATCATCATTCTTATAAAACAACTGCAAATTAAATTAACAATGTAAAAATATATTTTATCATTACATTTTAACATTTAACACAAAATCGTAACAATTTTTTCTTTAAATATATATTAATATTGAAATGCCAAGTATTTTTTACGTCATTGGAATATTATATTACTAAATTCTCAAATTAAATTTATTATACTTGAAAAACATTTTAAGCATTGTTACAATTTATAAATATAATTTCACCAGACGCCGCTAGAGGCGCTGCTTGCGAGTGAAAGTGGAAAATTTGCAAATAAAATTGCAAAGAATATTTATTTCAAATCAAATTCAAACCAGAAATCTTCCCAGTAGTATAGTAAATAACTTCCTAAAGTTTCACGGCGATTGGATAATCTTACCTTTTAAAAACATTCATCGTGTGAACAAACTAACATTCATCGTGTAAACAAACCACGTGTTAATTATTAACCAATCAAATTCATTTATCGTCGCGACCAGTGCTGCGCCCAAGCGGTAAAAGACTGGAACTAACCGTTTTTGGTTTTTTATTTTTTAAAAAAAGCACATTAACTTTTTTAGTTTTTTGAATAGCCTATATGTTAAACGAAATCTTCAGCTACCTACATGCGAAATTCCATAATGATTGAGTCAGTAGATTTTGCGTGATGCGATAACAAACATCGATTTCGCATTTCATTTTTATATATATAAGGATATTACTTTATTATTCTACTCAAAAATAATTAACTTTAACGTTACATATATCTCCCCATATTGTTTTTTTTATGTTTAGCAAAAACAATCCTATTTATATTAATTACTTTAATTCTTCTTTATATTTCTCCTTAATATATATATATATATGATAATTTAAACCAATAACCCTATATTATGTAATTTATAACAAGATTATCATGTTGTATATAGAACTAATTATAAACTATAACTAATTATATGCATAATTGACATGTCTCCTTGCATCACCAAATGTAATGTACTGAGGATGAATAAAAAAAAATATATAATAGATTAAAAACTGAGTTAAAAGCAAGATTGAGAGATTTACAAAGTAACTTCTAAAGATAGATTGGGAGCCGACAGCCAGGCGCCATTCTCGAGTAACAGAGACACGTGTGACACGTGTATGACCCAATTCTCTTGGTCGGAGGCGTAGTATAAATAAGACCGGCCTTAGCGAAAGTTAGTTCAGTTCTAGTCAGTTCCGGTCAGCGTCACCCCTTATCGCCGGTTGTCACCAACTCATCGACCATGTAAAACAGTAAGAAACCTTCTCGATCTCCATCTTTGCTTTTGGCTCGACTTTTTATCTATTCAAGGAACTTTCTTTCAACTGTGTCGCTTCGTTTTGTGTGTGTGGACATTCCCCAGCTTTTCCACTCTGCCTCGACCACGACTGCCTGTACTTTGTGAGAACTGTTAAAGGTCCTACAAGGTGCAGAGAGGTACTGGAAAACTCTCCACCCCTGACTGTCCCTCGCGGTTACTACAGGTTTGACCCTCGGTTGCCACAACTTATAGCGAGAGTCGACGAGGTTCTACAACAGGCTTACCAAACCCCAACGCATTATTACAGCTAGTCGTCAGGATCTCAACCTATTATTACAGAGAGTCGACAGGATTACCACAACGAAGGAGACCACAACGAAGAAGGTAAAGACTGTCCAGATAGAAAAGAGCCAAGAAGCAAGATGGAGGAGCAAACCAACCCATCCAACGATACAACCGAACAAACTATCCCCAAACAAGAGGCGACATTGGAAGAGGAGGAAACGTCGCCGCCCCAAGATACCTCCGCAGACCCACTGACACAGATCGCCGATGCCCTGAGTAAGTTACTGGTAGCCCGATCTCCTAGGGAGATAGACGTAAGTCCATACGATGGTACTTTTGAAGCCCAAAGCTTTTTCGACAACTTCGATGCCCAAGCAGACCGAACTGAACTGACCTACACAGATCGCCTACGCAAATTACCCTGCTACCTACAAGGTAAGCCCCTCCAATATTTCCGAAGCCTACGGTTAGATAGATTATATTATATTGAAGCCCGCCAGAGATTGATAGACTTATTCCCAGCAACGACAGAAGCGTCGTTTGCACGCTTTTTGGCAATCAAAATGACACCCCAAATGTCCCTAGAAGACTACTACCAAAACAAAACTGTTATGGGTATGAAACTCGACCTACCCGCCGACATTTTAATTGAATCTCTGACCGACGGACTACCCGTCGCAGACCAGCGATTAGTCGCAACTGTGCAGCCAAACACCATTAAGGAATGGTTCGACCTAGTGTCAAGAATAACTCAGTGTGCCACCAGTGCAGTGAACCAGCGCCAAGTAGACAAGGCTCCACACCCCACCTACCACAACCCACCACCGCGGTACAACAGCCAGCGGCCATCACGTGTAACATACCCAGTTACACCTCCCCCCTCGCCTTGCAAGTATTGCAATGCCATGCACTGGCACTCCCAGTGTGAACAACGGTTCCCACGGGACCAAACACGCCCAGTCTACAGCGCCCGACCACACACAACCACTGTACCAAAACGTGGTACCCACACCCAGCCCAAGGTCCAACCTCCGAGCCATGTTCCCCAAGTCCAAGCTGCAAGCCCAGACGACTCTGCAAGCCCCGCGAGCAGCTCAACGGTAGGAAAACCTAAAACTTATTTTCGTTGAACGATTAATAATATGGACTGAATTGTCACCAAATGTAAACTTGCCCTTTTTAATAGACACGGGAGCATCTATAAACCTACTTAACTTAGATATTTTAAGAACCATAGAAAATAGATTACCATATAAAATTATTATCCATCAGTACAGTTTAACTATAAATGCAATAGCCCACAATGTAAATACCCTTGGATATATTTTTTTAAAACTTAAAATCGGTAACCTCACCCAAAAACTAAAATTTTTTATAGTAGAAGCTTCACTACCTTTTGGTATTTTATCTATTAATACCCTTAAAATATTTAAATTAATTATAGATTTTAATAATCTCCAAATTTATCAAAATAATGATGCTCTCCCAACGAATGTCTATAAGTTCACCAAGTGCAAACAGGATTTATGTTCCACTCAACCGAGGGAAACTGATATGTTTACCACTTTCCCCTCGCACCAGTCCTGTTTACACGTGGCGGACTCTACTCCAATTATATGTTCACCCCCTATATCTCCTACCCATGATATTGAGATTTCTATACCTTCTAATGCGGCACCTCAGTTAGAACATTGTCCACACGAACTCCACCGAATTCTATATGAATTCTCACAAGTGTTCTCTACTAATAAATACAATGTGCCCAAATTGAACATACCACCGGTAAAAATCAATACCACCACAGATAAAATAATAGCATTACGCCCATATAGAGTGCCACTACACGACCAACAAGAAATACAAACCCAAATAGAACAAATGCTCCAATATGGAATCATTGCCCCGTCAGTTTCACCTTATGCCAGTCCCATAACGCTTGTTACCAAACGTGACCAAACGAAGCGTTTCTGTATTGATTACAGAAAACTTAATGAAATCATCGCTCCAGACGTACATCCTTTACCCTTAATAGAAACCATTCTTGACAAATTGTCAAAAGCCAAATATTACTCTTCTGTATATATAGCATCCGCATATTGGCAAGTGGAAATAGAACCTAACTCACGTAATCTACTAGCTTTCGTGACGTTAGATAGTCAGTACGAATTTTGTAGACTTCCTTACGGATTTAAAAATTCACCACAGATATACCATCGTACCATAAACCAGGTCATGCAAAAATATAAACTAAATTTTGTTACCCATTACTTCGACGATTTCATTATTTTTTCTGACACCCTAGAGGATCATCTACAACACCTACAACAATTTCTAACAGTGTGTCAACACGAAAACATCAAACTTAATTATAATAAATGTTCATTTTTTAAAACAAAAATAGATTTCTTAGGATACACTGTTACCGCAGGTACTTATGCACCGCAGACGCGCAACCTTGATACTATAAATGCCATAAAACCACCTAACAATCAAAAAACACTACAATCATTTTTAGGAGCAGTAAACGTTTATAATAAGTTTATAGCAGATTATGCCCGCTTACGAGCACCTTTAAATAAACTACTTAAAAAGGATGTAAAATGGAATTGGAACACAGACTGTCAACAAGCTTTCACCACTCTCAAAGAGAGTTTAACCAGTAAACCAGTACTACACTTGTATCAAGTCGGTTTACCATGCCGCCTTTATTGCGACGCATCCACCCAAGGGATTGCCGGCATACTCAAACAGGTACACCCAGACGGACAAATACATCCTGTGCAATATTTTAGCCGCGCCCTTAGGGCACATGAGAGAAACTACACCGTTTCCGAACTTGAGTGCCTCGCCATCGTCGAAAGTGTAGACAAATTCCGAATATACCTCACCGGTATAAAATTCACCATATACACAGACCATCAAGCTTTACAATGGCTTAAAACTATAAAAAATCCGTCAGGCCGACTATTTAGATGGAGCCTGAGACTATCTACCTATAATTACGAAATACACTACATCAAAGGCAGTCAACAGTATGAGGCAGATTTACTCTCAAGAAACCTCTTTGTAGGATTTATCAGTACTGATATTATAAAACAGCATCAACCAACAGCATCCCCCTTCAACATTGATACAAACGGCTTACATACCATTACCCGAAAAGGTGTAACTAAAATAATAATTCCCGAAACCCTGCAACATACTCTCATGAACAAAGTTCACCAAGAATATAACCACCCAGGCATCTCTCAGATGACCCGCATAATTACTACCCAGTACTACTGGAAAGGTATCTCTAAATCTATAGAAAAATTTGTCAGGTCGTGTCACACCTGCCAAATCATTAAAAGGCCCAAAGGTAAACCCTATGGTGCCCTCGGACGAATTCCACAACCTCAACAACCATTCGACTTAATCTCTATAGACACCATAGCTGGATTTTCGAAATATGGACACTCCAAGACCTATCTACACGTAATAGTGGATCATTTAACGCGATATGCTTGGACCTTTCCATCGAAGTCCACCAGTACCCTAACGTACATTCAAACCCTCAAGACTGTACTACAGCAAGGATCTCCAAAACGTCTGTTATCTGACAGAGCGCCCGCTTTTACCTCAGAAAAATTCCGTAAATTTCTAATAATGCATGGTATACAACCTCTACTAACTACCAGCAATAATCCACAAGCAAACGGTTTAATAGAACGCTTAAATGCGACCATTACAGGCAAGCTCAGACTAGCTTATCTAGAAAATCCGAAAGCTTCCTGGACTCAACTAGTTAAACGCGTCACTCAGACGTACAATAACACACCCCATTCTGTCACAAGTTTTCCACCTACCTACTTAATGTTCAATGTTATCCCCCCAGATCTAAGAACTCATCTTAACCCATATCCCGAGATAAATATAGCTCGAGAGATAGCAAGCTCTCGTACTCAAAATAAACATAAAAAAGATAAAGAAACATTTGATAAGCAGCACAGAACACCACATTTCGAAGAGAATGATCTTGTTTTGGTAAAAAATTACAGACATCCCGACACAGGTAAATTAGCACCATATTTTACTGGACCCTACAAAATAATTGAAATCATTTCACCCAATGTCGTTCGAATAGATCGCCCAAATCAGCCTCTCAATAGAGACAGTGACACCATACATGTCAATAAATTAAAATATTACACAGAGGATGTGTTGTACATAACACCTCCACAGCCCCGATTCGCTCAACACCCACAGCGATTGCCTCAAGATGTACATTTCATTGAATTCAATCATTTGACCCCAGATATCTTCGAGACACAATTATTCCGAATTATACCGCCTACAAGCTCACAGCCTTTTTTACATTTAAATCCCAGTATTTTCAATTAGGCTAGAAACAAATTACCACAGTTGAGGCAGAGGAATTTTCTTCCGGCCGGCAGGGTGACTCGCGGCGCCCGCCAACATCAATAAACAACCCAGCTGATATGGACACCGGTTGCAGCGGCGTCAGGTTAACATGACACCTCCAATTTCAGTAGGCCTGTATCTTTGGCACAGCAGAATGCTAGATTTTCGTGTCCAAATAACCTACCAGATTAAAACGGATAGGAAAGTTATATAAAATTCCTTTTATAGCAAATCTTATTTTTATAAGGTTGTCGATCCTTTAAATGACATCATATGAGACGCCATATTATACCATCGTAAAAAGACGATTAAATCCCCAAACTGGCGCCCATCGCCACGACAATGTTCCAATCTTCAACACTCTTCACTGTCAATCATACAATTATATGGCTTTTGGGTACGTTTTTAATACGAACAAACACAACATTACCGGCTCATTCGTTAGGAATAAAAAAGAATTTAACCTCTCATTTCTCCATAGGTAACGCAATGTTACATGGAAAAAAGATCTGTTAAATTAATAGTTTAAATGATTTTTTCCCAAGCGTAACAAGCCGGCGTTTGGGTAGGCTCACCTAAAAATTTTGCAGACCAAACTGCATAAAACGCTCTGCAATCTTTTTAGCGCCTAAGACATGCACTACACACTTCATGTATCCAAAGTCCCCATCTTCCACTACACTACATCATTTTTAGGGATCAAGATCGCTCCCCGTCTGGTCTCACATAATATAATCGGGAAGATCTGGCAAAGACCAACTTCTCAGACCGGACCAAAGCGACATAGGGCCACATTGCCTCCCCATAGGTCAAACTAAAGACACCAATAATCTTGGACCTACACCTAGACATTGTGTGAATATGTTCCTTTCTTTTTTTTCAGGAACGAATATTTTTTGTTTTCTTTTAACTTTTCTTCAAAAGAGACATTTTTTGCTCCATTTGTTACTACTTAACATTTATCTAATCATTAATAACCTTTAATTATATTATATTCTTTTTGTATAAAATCTTGAATAATTATTTTTATTTTTATTTTTTTTTACTTTTCAATTATAATCAAATTTTTATTCCAACATTATTTTAACAACTTTATTGTAACAATTTTATTCTTCATGATATTATTTTAGTATGGCAAAACATTTAATTCTTTCAATAATCATTTTTAATTCATTATTATATCTTTTATATATTACTAATTCTAATTATTATATCTTTTATATTTTGCTAATTCATTATCATGTCTTTTGTATATTACATGTTTGATTTTATCCCCTTATACTGTTGTTATCCGCAATCATATTTCTATCTTTTTATTCACTATATTTTTGTTTAAATAACTTTATTATATGACAATGTTTATCATCAACTATCGGGCATCTACAACAATCGTTTTCAACAATCATATTCTTTAACTAATTCCCTATACTTTCTCACTACCTATTTCAGCCATTGCTAGAAACGACAGCACTGCTTGACAATTTTTCTTTTGATTTCGTAATTCAACAAACTCTTTGAAAACACCGTTCCCCAGAAGTACAAGTCTCGACTTTTGGTCTGAACACGTTTCAAAAGTTTATTTCAATCATCCGCAGAGCACATCACCAACGCATGCACAAAGCGTTCACTTTTTTCAATTTTCAATTTTTTTCAGCACTAGCGGACCACAATCAACCTTTGATTTCAAGTCAAGTCAGACCACCTACTGTCGCTACAACAATTCTACGTATCGCATGGCTCTACCATCCCTTTCAATCATATTAAGTCTTTTCTTCAACAACTTTTCAACCCAATAACCCTACAATTGTGTCAAAGCACTGTAACCTTATACAGGATCACAGGTGAAACATTGCCAAGGAAGACGCACAAGTCTATATCCTCGCTTTGCACCTGGATCTCAGTATTTGATTGTCTGTGCAACACTTACAATTGCATATTCTTCAACCCCTAACCCTTTCCAACGCCCGCCAACAATCTTTTAGAACATCATTTTTTATCATCATTATTTTTAGCAAACAAAGGTTTTATCTACAGTTCTCTTTTATAATGAATATCATAACTTTTAAATTAAACATAAGTTTTATTTTTATAATTTTCAGATATAGCCAAATAAACATCTTGTTATAGCCCTTTACCCTCACAGTTTTAATTAATTAAAAGAAATTTTAATTACTTACCTGTGTTAGAGAGGCTTTACCCGCTTAAACCCGGATAAACCCTTTCACTCACGGGGCCCATCTATGATAATTTAAACCAATAACCCTATATTATGTAATTTATAACAAGATTATCATGTTGTATATAGAACTAATTATAAACTATAACTAATTATATGCATAATTGACATGTCTCCTTGCATCACCAAATGTAATGTACTGAGGATGAATAAATAAAAATATATAATAGATTAAAAACTGAGTTAAAAGCAAGATTGAGAGATTTACAAAGTAACTTCTAAAGATAGATTGGGAGCCGACAGCCAGGCGCCATTCTCGAGTAACAGAGACACGTGTGACACGTGTATGACCCAATTCTCTTGGTCGGAGGCGTAGTATAAATAAGACCGGCCTTAGCGACAGTTAGTTCAGTTCTAGTCAGTTCCGGTCAGCGTCACCCCTTATCGCCGGTTGTCACCAACTCATCGACCATGTAAAACAGTAAGAAACCTTCTCGATCTCCATCTTTGCTTTTGGCTCGACTTTTTATCTATTCAAGGAACTTTCTTTCAACTGTGTCGCTTCGTTTTGTGTGTGTGGACATTCCCCAGCTTTTCCACTCTGCCTCGACCACGACTGCCTGTACTTTGTGAGAACTGTTAAAGGTCCTACAAGGTGCAGAGAGGTACTGGAAAACTCTCCACCCCTGACTGTCCCTCGCGGTTACTACAGGTTTGACCCTCGGTTGCCACAACTTATAGCGAGAGTCGACGAGGTTCTACAACAGGCTTACCAAACCCCAACGCATTATTACAGCTAGTCGTCAGGATCTCAACCTATTATTACATATATATAAACTTATCCCTAACGCATCACCAAAATTATCTTCAACAACATTTTATCAAAAAGTAGTGTCCAATTTTATTATATCTTTGAGACTGTATAAAAAAAACTACATCGAAAATAAGGAAAGTCAAAAAAAAAAAAAAAAAAAACAAGACCACTTCTTTCTATTGAAAACAATCACAAAACTTGTATGTATAGAGGGAGATATTTATAACTCAGGTTCCTGAAAGCAACTTTTTTGATTATTTATTTAATATATATTTATTTAGGAAATTTTGCTTTTTTTTACTGATACTGAATCTAAACACTTGGAAAGGGTACTTTAAATCAACTATGGATATAAGTAGTGCATATGGGCAGTAGTAATACATATATTTATAAATATATAATGTGCTTCTAGCAATTGCTCTTTCGCAAAAATCGATTTGTGCCAATAAAAGCAACCCTATCGCTTCACCAACCTCAATTAGGCAATCCATCACCAGGCAGCGTTCAGGATTAATAAAAGGAATCCAGAGACGCAGTCAGCAGCTACAACGCCGAACTCTCCGCTGTTTTAGTAGCTACTTATTATACTTTTTCTCCTTCCCATAAAAAATCAAAAACATTATGGATACTTGCCTCCCTTGTTGCCAAACTTCACTCAAAGCTACAATATTCCACTCTGCTCTGTGAGGAAAAATATTAAAATAAAAAGATCTGAAATTAGATGTTTTCATTTCAATAAAAATTAATTTGGATTTTTGAAATAGTTTCAATTACTTTTTAAAAACGAAAATAAAAATTGTGGGATCTTGTCATCTTGGGGTTTGCTTGGGGAAGGTTCAAGGCTATTGGTGGGACTGGCGTTGGCCTGAAGATGTGCAACTGTGATCAGCCACTATGGATTTGTAGATTACACAAAGGGATTGGGCGTTTAGGTATAGTCCACTGGACTCTGGCTTGATGCTAGTGGGGTCAAGTCAGCAACCATTGGTCAATGTGACTCGACTATAAGGAAGAGGCATTTGAGTATCTCATACTCTGGCTTGGTACTGTCAAGGCTAAAGACTTCAGGCTTCATCTACGTCTCACCCCTAACGCACATCCTATATTGCTTGTGCTTGAACGGTTTCGACATTTTGTATCTATCGTTTTGCTAAATCAAATCTGCGTATTTTGGCAAAACTTGTTTCAACTTCTTCTGTTCCTCTTCAACATTCTCTTCTTTTCTCTTTCCCTAATATCATTTATTTTTGCTGAGCCGCTTCCAAACCCACAATGTTTGGTATTCCCATATTTTAATGGTGGGGGGGGGATAATGATGCGTTATCCTTATTCAAAACATTGATCAAGCTTCGTGCTAGTCGAGATCCATTGAAAAAAAAATATTTTTCTGCTCTCCTCGATGATATTTTCACAATCCTCTGCTTCTAAAACTGTCTTAATCAATTTAATGAAACGTTCTGGAATGAAGGTATCTTTGACACCTATCATTATATTTTTTTCCCCTTGATTTCATCGCCTTATTATAGTGTTTCAAACTGACAATAATTTTTTTAGGTAGTGTAGATAGTTTCGAGAAAAGCTTGATCGATTATGTAGAATTCTAGATTTTTTAATGCACTCCCAATAAGCCCCTTTTTTAAATAGTCCATCTTCTTGTAAATAACAAGAAGCTATTTGATCTTTTCAGGAGGGTTTAGGTATAGAGTGAAAACGAATATTAATTTTAAATCCTCCCAAAAAACATTTATCATTTCTCTTTTTTCATTGAGGGGTCAGCCTTGTTGAAAAACACAAGGATATGTTCCGCGAACTTGATTGCTAGTTCATTCCAATGTTGCAGTCTGTTAAGTTTTACTCTAATTTTTTCTTTGTTTGAATCCAAAGCAGAATATTGAGTGAGGCGGCTCTTGAATATTTTTTCAGCTGGTGAAGCTAATCTTGTGTATGTACAGCCAGGTCTTTTCGCTGCCAGTCGCATTCATGGGGGCATAATGAGAAATTGTGTAGTTGTCCAGTGGTAGAGAAATCTCTTCAAGAGACTCGATCCATTGGTAAGGATCTTCCGTCCCATCATTCCTGGGAATATCGATGTTATGATTCAAGACTAAAGGTCGGTACTTGCATCTTCACCAATTATTACATCAGGTATACATTTGAAAGGTTCATTGACCTTGATTTTCTCCTTCTTTATGTTGTATACATTTCACGAGTGGGTTTCAATAATTAAAACAAATGAAAAAGTAAATAATGGAGAAATTAAAGGTTGTTAAAATCTTATTTGTTGTCCTCTTCGTAGCTGGTGATCTTTAATATTCGAGTCCATGGCTCCTTAAGTCGTTCATCCTCATGACAACGTTCAAAGTGGATTGTAGTAATAGTGGTGTTAAATATACATAATATTATTCTAATACATACTCTGACATAAGGTATGATCAATGAAAAAGTACAAATTTATATTAATATAATTTTGTTGATTGGGAAAGTGAAAATCATGATGCAGTAATATATAATGAGGTAGGTGTTAGAAAATCACCTGAAAATCATAAGAGATGAATTTTGGAGAAAGATTTATTAAGTCGCCTGTCTTTCACACTACATTCTAGCATTAGGTTTTTTCTTTTCTCGGTTATCGCTTCTCAGCATTTTGGCTAAGATCAAAGTCTTTCTCTGTCTACCATAGGTATATATGAAACTGCCATGGATGAGGACAACGAGCTGATAACGCGGACGTACTGTGTGACGTACATTTTGAAAACACTATTTTTATTCAGGATTTAAAAAATAACCGTTTAGTTGCAATTTATTCCAGTAAGTGGTGGTAGTTATATCCAGGACTTTCACGAAAACAGAGCGGTCTTCCTGGATGTGTGGTCAGAGGAGATGCCGTAAAGAGACGGGAAAATAACAAATAATCATGATGATACCAAAGTAACAATATATAATCTCTCTATTTTTATATTAATTTTCAATCTTGAATCGATAATATGATGCATTAGCGCGCCCCATCTGTTATAAGAAATGTAAACTACAGTGGTACCTCGACATACGAGTTTAATTCGTTCCGCAACCTTGCTCGTATCTTGAATTACTCGTATCTCGAAGCAAATTTCCCCATACAAAACAATTGAACTACCATTAATCCGTTCCAACCTACAAAATGTCACCCCAGTTATTTTTGTTACGTGGTTTTAAATAATAAAAACGTATTTATAAATATCACATATTTATTGCACAAAAACAAAAAAGAGAATGTAAAGAAATAAATTAGATATCCTCACTGGTCTTTTCCTTTTTCGCTACATTTTTCTCGCTTTCACCTGTAGGCCGTTTAGAAAAAAACATGTCCAAGGAGGTTTGTTTCTTCCTCCCTCTCAGAATGTTCCGGAAATAAGTTAGGCAAGTGTCATTAAAAAGGTCAGATGAACGACCTGTTACAACTTTTTCTGGGTGTTTTTTTTTTTCCACGAACTGTGAAACTCTCTCCCACATTCCTAAGATCTCCTTTATCTCACTTGTAGAAATTTCACGTTTTAATTCAATACTCATCATCTTTTTCTTAGCACTTGACTTTTTACAAACTTTCTTCCGATCCATGGTTATAAAAATAAATGAACTAAAACTGTAAATGTAAACGCAACACAAAACACAACTTATCACAGCGGAAGCACGCTGCTAACTGATCGTGATGGCGCGACTGCGTGTTACTACCGAACCGAACTCGTATCTCGAATTTCGCTCGTAACTAAAAGCAAAAAATCACTTGCTCGTCGGCTCGTATCTCGAAAAACTCGTATGTTGGGGCGCTCGTATGTCGAGGTACCACTGTATTTTTGATGCGTATGTTTCTTTTAAAAATAAAATAACATAAATTTATACTGCCCTTACTGCAATGATAAAATAATGGGAGAGTCTGGCCCATCAATGGTGAAACCTCTCAGAGGGTTCGCCAGTTTAATAGATCATACCGCTGTAATATTGAATTTGGATCTTTTCCTTTTATATCAATACTGAAGCTGACCTCTTGTAAAGGGTATTTTGAATGAACTATGGAATAATGCTTTAAGGATAGTAAAGAGAGAGAAATACATATACAATTATAAATATACTAGACGAATGGCCCGGGCAACGCCCGGGTTTTACCCGAGTGCGTATATATTTTAAAAACGTTTTAATTCAAATACTATTCGTTACAATTATAAATTGGCGCCATGGATGTCACTCTTGTGAAACGTCCCGTTCCAAACTGTGTGTTTTTAAAATGTTTTAATTAAAATACCTATTTAATGAATATCATATTTTATTCTTATAAAGGTACTTATATATAATGACCCGGGCAACGCCCGGGTTTTACCCGATTAAATGCTTTTATTCAAATACTATTCGTTACAATTATAAATTGGCGCCGTGGATGTCATTCTTGTATAATATATAAATGAGTTTTAAAAATTGTAAAAAAAAAAAAAATGCATCGGCCGGGAATCGAACCCGGGCCGCCCGCGTGGCAGGCGAGCATTCTACCACTGAACCACCGATGGTTATGAAAATTCCCATCCGTGAGCTTCAGACAAACAAACAGACAGAATAAGGCAAATATATAAGTAGATGACCCGGGCAAAGCCCGGGTTTTACCCGATTAAATGCTTTTATTCAAATACTATTCGTTACAATTATAAATTGGCGCCGTGGATGTCATTCTTGTATAATATATAAATGAGTTTTAAAAATTGTAAAAAAAAAAAAAAAATGCATCGGCCGGAAATCGAACCCGGGCCGCCCGCGTGGCAGGCGAGCATTCTACCACTGAACCACCGATGGTTATGAAAAATCCCATCCGTGAGCTTCAGACAAACAGACAATAAGGCAAATATATAAGTAGATAACATGAGGCGATAATATTGAAAGATTAGTTGTAAGATTTGGAAGAAAATGGGGAAAAGAAAGTATGGGTGGAAGGAGACGTCGCAAGAAATTTCGCTTCAGGTGCATACAATCCTTGAGACGACTTAGGGTATATCCTTTAAGGCTCCTTTGTGTCATATGCGTTATTAATCTTATGTTATGTATATGTGAATAGATAGGCGTCCAAAATTACAACTAGATAAATACCAAATGGCATTTAAATTATGTATACTGAAACTTTCTTTTCTAAAATAAATTGATGAAATAGGTAAATATTTTCAATCGTAAAGAGACCCTTGCATTAAAATACGACTCTAATTTGAAGCATTGAATTTTTCACATCTTTACAAATTCTCCAATTTATTTTCAGCTTCCTTGGGCGTTTGATTATTTGGCAATTTTAAATATTTCATTATATCTCGAAATGTATTCAAATTGGAAATAGCTTTACTTTTAGAATTTTTAGGAACTAAGTAAATGAATACTGGGGATGGTAATGTGCTCATATATAACATAATAGTTTTAGGATTAGGCACCATTTTATAATTATAGAAACCTTCCGAAGATCCTATCTCTGAATCCATAGAGCCAGCTATTTGAATACTGAAGAAACCGCTATGCATTACTTTTGCACGCACCCATGCCTTGAATTCAGAATGAGAAGCATCCATAAAACATTTGATTATAGCTTCTTTGTCGAATTTATAGGTAAAATTTACAATCTCTTTGAAATTTTCTTCAACATTTTTCTTTATATCTGAAGATTTTCTCTTATCGCTTATTAGTTTGAAGACTTTTTGGAAGAAAGTTTCTTCAGGAAGATGCTGGATTCGATTGTAAAATGATTTAAGGAATGATGAAATGTGAGAAGTGACATTTTTGCAGGAAGTATGATATGAAGAGATACTCACTTCAATTGAGAAAATGAGTGAAGATTCAAAAGACAGATTTGTACATGTGACGTAATAAGAAAGCTGGCAAAGTTCACTATTAAGATAGTCAGATATTAAACCAACAAGGATTTCCATATAGCACGTTTCCATTAATGAAGTCCCTTCAATTTGATATAAATTTGTAATGGTTGATATTAAATTTTCGGTATTGATGGAAGCGATTCTACAGAATTGTTCTTTTTGGGGAAGAAGTGAAATATATTTGATAGGATAATCTTCTTCAGTCATTTGGGATCGTTTCAAACATTGATCAATTATAGGTTCAATTTGTTTTGCCTCTTTTTTTGATATATTTCCTTCTACTAATATTTCAATAAACATTTTTGATTTAAAGTCATCAAATAAATGTTGCAAATTCCTGTTATCAACTTTCTTTAACACTTTCAGTTTTGTATTTATAAAGAGTTCGTCATGATTTAGGATATAATTCTGGAGTTCTTGATTTAAATCTTTTGGGTCAAGTACTCGATTCCAATAATATCTTATCAATTGTTCTCTAACGCTTTCGACTTTCAATTTATCAAAATTCAAAGAGAAAAAAGAATTAAGGAATTCTTGAAGGAAGAAAATAATTTTGTGGCTAAAACCAAATATTTTAAGTATGATTCCATATTTGCTTGGAAGGATTTCATAATTCAATCCAACAAGAGTTGCTACAAATAAATTTTCACTTAAAATTTGATAACTAAATTCTACCAAAAATTCAAGAAGAAATATCTTCTTTGGAGATTTGCATACATGTGATAGAAGATGTAGATAGATATAGGTTTTTGGATTTTTTGCCGATTTTTTATACCAGATTCGAATGAAATCATCATTGCAAATCTTTTCCAAAACATTTTCAATAGGTTTAGATTCTATTAATGAAAATTTAGAAGGCATAAATGGATTTTTACCAGGTATGCTCATCGTTGGAAGGTATGTTAAATTGATCCAATTTTTCTTCCATTTTTCAGGAATTTGACTTTTTGCGAATGCCACTTTCGTCCATTCATCTTTTTTGAAATCTCTTTTATTCTTATAAATCGAAGAATAAATAATTATATTAACAGAGCTTGGATTCAATTTGGTAATACATTCTTTTATAAGTTCAAAGTTAAAATATAAGTAAAAGGAACCTCCCAAAGTACAATATTTTGGTCCATACAACATTAAAGATCTGGAAATTTGTGAGGCAAAAGTAGCTGGATCATAATCATCTTTATAAATGAAATCATTAATTTGAGATAGCTGTATCTCAGTGAAAATTGATCTTAATTGATCTTCTTTAAGAGAATTCAGATATGTTAGAAATTGGAAAGAGACTGTGATTACATCTTTAATATGTTTTGCGCCCTTTTTGGTAAGAGTTACGAGAATATTGAAAAGTGAATGATACTGATTTTGATTAAAAGATGCATCATCGTTTCCTGCTATTAGAGAAATGGCAAAATTCTTATTTCTGAGATGAGAAAGAAGTGATCCTTTCCCTTCATGACTTACCAACCATCCAATTACTTGTAAAGGTTTGGTCTTGAAAGCTTTAACTTGAGATGGAAATGACCATGTTAAACTTAATTGATAAGATTTATATGAGGGAATGACTTGAAAAATGCAATTAAAATCTTCATTTTTGAATGGTTCAGGAATTCCTTTTTCATAAATCCGAAGTGGTTTATTATTTGGTATGCATGTGAAACTTTCGATTACAAAGCCCTCTAGATCATTTATAGAATGTGGAGAAACAATTGCAAGGCACATGTTACTAGCTGTATAGTAATTTGAAATAAATTCTTTTAATTCTTTCGATATATTAATGCGGTTTTTATTTGGAATATCTACAAGCGATTTCTTATTTCCCCAGCCAAATTTACGAATTGGATGCCCTTCAGGTGCACAAGTTGCTAAAACAGATTCCATTTGAATATAGTCTGAAAAGGAAATAGGATAAAATTCATTTTCAATCAATCCAATCTCTTTATCAATATCTTCATTATTTATTGAAGGTGATATGAATAGTCGAGCAAACATTTGTAATGCTTCATCGAGGTATTCTTTTTTGATTTTGAAATAAAATGTGGAATTTTCGCCATTTGTGAATGCATTGTTTGATCCTCCGTGGCGGAAAAGATATTGATCGAATTTAGATTCATGAAAAGATCCAGGTCCAAGAGGAATGATATGCTCAGCAAGATGTGCTAGTCCTTGTAAATTAGGTGGATCAGAAAAGCTACCAACTCCAACACAAATAGCGGCTGCAGATATTTGATGGCTAGATGCTGTTGCTTCAAATAAATGTTTGCCATGATGAGTCTTGTGAGATTTATATTTATGATTGCCATGTTGTTTTTCTTCGTAATTTTTGGTTGAAACTAATATAGCTCCCAGATTGTTTTTCAGAAATATAAATTTATATTCATTTTTATCATTAGGAAGCTTTTCTATCTCCATCTATCTAAAAAATTCACAGGGTTTCTAAAAAAAGGTTGAAAAATTTTCAAAAAATTGATTGGATTCTATTGATTTTAAAGCAATTGTTAACTCTAAAATATTTGAAAAGTTTGTGAAAGGAAATTTCTGCAGAAATCGGAAAATACCTATTTGCATTAACAGTCAAATAAAATATAATTTCAATTGAACATATAAAAGTGATCCCTTTTGAGAAAAATAATTATGAAACTTTATATTTCTCTGATTAGTTTTATCTAAATCTTAAGGCTTGGAATTTCTATTTGATTCATATATAGAATCATGTTAACCCTTCATATATATAAAATTGATCATTTAGAAATCTTTTAATACTTTTATTGATTGTTTAGTAGAATTTCTGCGAGATTCGTTAATCCATAATTATATTTTAATTTTTTTAATCATAAAATTATATCACAGCTATACGATGTCGAAAATAACCAATCTACTTCTTTGCCTTTTATAAATTGCAATATTAATGTTCCTATTACGGGTTATCACACAAAAATGGAATATACTAGGGCCTAAAGTAAATGTAACTTAATACACAGAAAAGCGTTCACTCAAGAGTACAACACCAACAACAAGAAGGAATTAAATAAAACGATTTGTAAAATAAAAACAAAACAGTACTTATATTTATTGTAGCGTTGGTAGGGATCAAACTCGGGTCACACCGGGTTGCGAAGAGATCCCCAGACATGGAAAAATCACGTAGAAAAACACTTTAAGCGTCTCCACACCAATTCTCCACGCTCTGGGCCCCCTCGCATTCCCTTAGTCCCCTTTTATATACAGACATGACCACATTCGTCCAATGAGAAGGCGTGAGAGATTGGTTCACTAACAAACGAGGACAACATTCTTCCCGCTAAAAACTGATCAGAAAAAAACTGAAAATGTTTGTCAATATAATTTGACAAATGTTGGAATTATAGTCGAAACTTGTACATAACAATCTAAGTGGCCACAAGTGTAGAGTGGTCCACTTCTGAAATGACCATAAAATTATCAATCAAAAGACTCACTTACAAAAGACCACTTCTATAGCTTTGCAAGTAGCTATAAAATTGAATCTCTCCAATTTCAACATACTGTAACAACTATAGCTGTATAGTGTCCTTTTTATAACAATATATATAATTATTATACAACTGGAGTGTATTAACCCATGGAAATATCTGAGGCTCTTCATTGGACACGACAACAACAACAATACAGTATACACACCCAAGATAGAGGACATTGCGACTGCTGTGATAGAGATGTATGGAGATATTTGAGGCTCTTCATTGGACACGACAACAACAACAATACAGTATACACTCCCAAGATAGAGGACATTGCGACTGCTGTGATAGAGATGTATGGAGATATCTGAGGCTCTTCATTGGACACGACAACAACAACAATACAGTATACACACCCAAGATAGAGGACATTGCGACTGCTGTGATAGAGATGTATGGAAATATCTGAGGCTCTTCATTGTACACGACAACAACAACAATACAGTATACACTCCCAAGATAGAGGACATTGCAACTGCTGTGATAGATATGTATGGAGACATCTGAGGCTCTTCATTGGACACGACAACAACAACAATACAGTATACACTCCCAAGATAGAGGAGATTGCGACTGCTGTGATAGAGATGTATGGAGACATCTGAGGCTCTTCATTGGACACGACAACAACAAAAATACAGTATACACTCCCAAGATAGAGGACATTGCGACTGCTGTGATAGAGATGTATGGAGACATCTGAGGCTCTTCATTGGACACGACAACAACAACAATACAGTATACACTCCCAAGATAGAGGACATTGCGACTGCTGTGATAGAGATGTATGGAGATATCTGAGGATCTTCATTGGACACGACAACAACAACAATACAGTATACACTCCCAAGATAGAGAACATTGCGACTGCTGTGATAGAGATGTATGGAGATATCTGAGGATCTTCATTGGACACGACAACAACAACAATACAGTATACACACCCAAGATAGAGGACATTGCGACTGCTGTGATAGAGATGTATGGAGATATTTGAGGCTCTTCATTGGACACGACAACAACAACAATACAGTATACACTCCCAAGATAGAGGACATTGCGACTGCTGTGATAGAGATGTATGGAGATATCTGAGGCTCTTCATTGGACACGACAACAACAACAATACAGTATACACTCCCAAGATAGAGGACATTGCGACTGCTGTGATAGAGATGTATGGAGATATCTGAGGCTCTTCATTGGACACAACAACAATACAGTATACACACCCAAGATAGAGGACATTGCGACTGCTGTGATAGAGATGTATGGAAATATCTGAGGCTCTTCATTGTACACGACAACAACAACAATACAGTATACACTCCCAAGATAGAGGACATTGCAACTGCTGTGATAGAGATGTATGGAGACATCTGAGGCTCTTCATTGGACACGACAACAACAACAATACAGTATACACTCCCAAGATAGAGGAGATTGCGACTGCTGTGATAGAGATGTATGGAGACATCTGAGGCTCTTCATTGGACACGACAACAACAACAATACAGTATACACTCCCAAGATAGAGGACATTGCGACTGCTGTGATAGAGATGTATGGAGACATCTGAGGCTCTTCATTGGACACGACAACAACAACAATACAGTATACACTCCCAAGATAGAGGACATTGCGACTGCTGTGATAGAGATGTATGGAGATATCTGAGGCTCTTCATAGGACACGACAACAACAACAATACAGTATACACACCCAAGATAGAGAACATTGCGACTGCTGTGATAGAGTTGCATGGAGACATTTTAGGCTCTTCATTGGACACGACAACAACAATACAGTATACACACCCTAGATAGAGGACATTACCACTGCTGTGATAGAGATACATGGATACATCTGAGGCTCATCATTGGACACGACAACAACAACAGCAACATCTCTCCATCAAAAGGCAACGTAGAAATGTGGATATAAAACCAATTTATTTTATTCAAAACTAATTCAAAAACATGTGAAAAATAGTATAAAAGTGAAATTGTATTCAGATCATGTGGATAATTTAAGAAAAAGGCAATTCTGATCGTGCAAATAAGAGTAACAGAGTAATTCTCATGTTTGAATGGGAATTACCCACGGGATCTCCGATTCTGAGTGATGGGGGGATGAACCGGGCCTTTTGACAAATCTTGTTAAAGTTGAGGTGCAGTCTCCATCTGGCCAGCTGCAGTGATTTTCGACCCAGAAGGGTTAGGAGTCTGACTACTTCAGGGTTGGGGTTGGTAAAGCGGCGAAGTGCGTCCAAGAATAGGTGGGCTTCACGGCCGATCGCCATCGATTCTTTGATACTAGAGCATAAGTACAAATTTTTTTTCAATATTAAAACCAAAATCACGAAATTTCTCTTTAATGGCTTATAAAATGCTAAAAATGAAGAGAAAAAGTTTTCTTTATTAAAATATATATGTTACAAGATTTCGGGCACCAAGCCCTTCTACAGGTACAACGTATTGTGAGAAACTAAAGCTATATATAGAATCGATATGTGAAGAATCTGCATATTTTAACTATGTATGAGGCAAAGATATCAAAATAAGATATGGAAAGAAGGCTTTTTTAGAAATATTTAACAAAATAAAGGATATGATAATTTACAAAATTAAATTGTGATAGATTTAGCATACTACTAATAGAACTATTGCAAAATAAAATAACGCGTGATCATCCCTGGATGCCAAACAACTGAAAAATACCATACACACCGTAACGCTAAAAAGTATTAACAGAGATCCTTTATTTTGTTAAATATTTCTAAAAAAGCCTTCTTTCCATATCTTATTTTGATATCTTTGCCTCATACATAGTTAAAATATGCAGATTCTTCACATATCGATTCTATATATAGCTTTAGTTTCTCACAATACGTTGTACCTGTAGAAGGGCTTGGTGCCCGAAATCTTGTAACATATATATTTTAATAAAGAAAACTTTTTCTCTTCATTTTTAGCATTTTATAAGCCATTAAAGAGAAATTTCGTGATTTTCGTTTTAATATTGAAAAAAAATTTGTACTTATGCTCTAGTATCAAAGAATCGATGGCGATCGGCCGTGAAGCCCACCTATTCTTGGACGCACTTCGCCGCTTTACCAACCCCAACCCTGAAGTAGTCAGACTCCTAACCCTTCTGGGTCGAAAATCACTGCAGCTGGCCAGATGGAGACTGCACCTCAACTTTAACAAGATTTGTCAAAAGGCCCGGTTCATCCCCCCATCACTCAGAATCGGAGATCCCGTGGGTAATTCCCATTCAAACAAGATTATCCTCCGAACCCAATACCAGTTACTAGAGTAATTCTCAATTGCATAATCAGGAGATGCCCTTTTTGTGAATTCAAACATGTTTATACAAAAGAATAGAGAGGAAGAGATGAAGAGAATAAGCTAAATAACAAAATATTGAAAATAATATTTAGTTTATTAAATAACTGATCAAGCTACTTTATCTATAATAATACAGTTAAACCTGTCTATAGCGCCCCCTTTTTGGGACTAATCAAAATAGGGTGCTATAGAGATGGGGTATTGTTCGTGTTCGTTTAAAAAAAAATAAATGGTGATCGACTGAAAGGAAAAACAATGGGGGAAATAAATGCACAGAAACACAGTAAAACAAAAAGTTTTATTTAAAAATTAAAACAAAAGGGGCTAAAAACTATTACACTTATATATATATAATTATGGTTTTATTTAAAGATTAAAACAGAGCTAAAAAAACTAGATAAAAAAGGTTAAGCAAAAAAAGTAAAGTAAAATTAAAGTAGTCTTAGGGAAGGGAGATAAAAACAAATGTCAGGGGGGGGGGGTGTCGACACAGTACCTTGGGTGGCAGCACCGTCGCTGGCTTGGCTTGTCTTGTGCGATGTCCAATTGTCGCGCGTTGGTTGTCTAAGACGTCCTTTTCCGTCCACGAGACTCTTCTTGTGGGATATTTGTTCGACGTCTTCCCGTCCACAAGTCGCCGCTTGTAGGATATAGCCTGACGTCTTTCCGTCCACAAGACGCTGCTTGTGGGATAATTTTCAGGCGCGTCTGCTCCGCCTGGCAAGGGAACTCAACTTGGTCCGCTGCTTCTAACAAAGGAATCCTGCCATCTGACGCCACATCCCGGGGCTCTCAGAACAACCAATCACATCGCGGGTGTCCACGTGATTCTGCGTCCCCGCTGCTGACCTTTGCCCCCTCGTCTCAGCGGGGGCTTCCCCGACCATGTCGATATCTTGCTCGTTGTCTCCCTTCACCTAAGACCTTCATTCTATGTACAAAAGTAAAGGATCTATAAAATAGTTTTAACATTCTCCCACAAAATTTTGCTCTGAAAGAAGTCAAAATTAAGTATAAGACAAAAGAGCATATATATACACAATACACACAAGAGTATATATGCCTATTACATTACATAAAATACACATAAAAGAATACACATATTACACTTTTTTTTCTACAGGTACTTTCACTAGTCCTTCGAGTCATACCTTGCAGGCTTTCTGATTACCCTACCATATCTATTTCTAGAGTCCCTGGATTCAATATTGGGCCTATTTCCTAAAAATGCATCAGATTGGGGTTCGGTATTTGAATTGTCCATTTGAATCGTCTTAACATTCGAGGATATTTCAAGAGGGTGTAAGCGTTGTAGAGCCCTGATCAAGGTTCCTGTGGATGTTTTAACATGGGCCACTCTCACTATTCCATCTTTTCCTGGTATGAGATTTACTATTCGCCCTTTAGGCCAAAACATTCTTTTAAGATTTTCTTGCCCGATCAGTACAACGTCTCCTACTTTCAACTGTCTTCTATCAATATTTTCGGATTTCTGAATCAGCGCGCCTAAATATTCCTTTAAGAATCTCTGCTTCAATTCTCTCTTCAGTTGACCTAACTCTCTGTATCTAGTGTGCAACATTTCTGGCTTTAAATTTTCAAATTCAGGAAAGCTAGACTCTGGACCATTTTGTAAAAACTCATTAGGAGTTAACGGTTTTAGATCATTGTCGTCTTCAGAGACATAAGTGAGGGGTCGATTATTAATGATAGATTCGATTTCACAAAGGGCAGTCTGCAGTTGTACATATTTCAGCTTCCTGTGACCTAGCATCTTTATCAACATTTTCTTTATTGTCCTAACCATTCTTTCCCAAAATCCTCCCCACCAAGGAGCAGAAGGAGGGCTAAAAATCCATTGTATCCTTTTAATTGAGGTTTCCCTTTCAATTCTAGTCCAATCCAATCTCTTGAATATTCTATTAAGTTTTGCGAAATTGGTGCCATTGTCGCTATATATTTTCTCGGGGCGCCCTCTCCGACAAATAAACCTATGGAGGGCCATCATGAAGACTCCAGTCTCTAAACTCTTCACCATCTCCAGATGAATAGCGCGATAGACGGCGCAAGTAAAGGCGGCTACCCACACTTTCCCACCTTCTTTCAAATGAAGAGGGCCTAATAAATCAACTCCTGTAACTTGGAAGGGTTTGCCCAGTCCAATTCTGTTTTCTGGCAAAGCTGCCATTGGTCTTTGCAGAGACTTTTCTTTAAGTCTCCTGCAAGCAATGCACTTACTGATAATTTTCTTTATCGTTTTCCTTCCCCTGATTATCCAAAATTTCTCTCTCAGCTTTGATAAAATGAATTGCACCCCTACATGTCCATTCTTCAGGTGCACTTCCCATATAAGTTGCTCTACGAAGGGATGGTCGCCTGGTAGAATGATAGGAGTTTTAAATTCTTCTGGGACCTGTCCATGTAAAAGTTTGCTTTCTACACACCAAAGTCCGTCAGTGTTTTTTAATATTTTAAAACTCTTGGTTGCATTCGATTTCTCTATGGAGACTTTCTCCTGAATCATTCGGATAAGCTTTTTTTTCTGCCAAGTCTAATTCTGAAACTTTCAAAGGTCCTGTTTCAGTTGACTGTTTTTTAAGTTTCCCTAAAAATCTTAAAACATAGGACATTACCCTGATGTTGAGAGAGTAATTAGACCTCCTTGTCAGTAACCAGTCTTTATAATCGATGTTCAAATTAATGTTGGTTTTCATAATGTTTTCTTCAACCTTTATTTCTTTTGGATTTATCGAGAACTCTGAATTGGGCCAGAATTCTTTAGGTTTTTTCAACCATTCGGGGCCCTCCCACCATCTGCTTTGCACAAACTGGCTTGGAGGGCAACCTCGAGACAGAAGATCGGCCGGGTTCAACTGACTAGGAACGAACCTCCAATCGTTCAAATTGGTAGTGGCCTGTATTTCTCTGACTCGGTTTCTCACGAAAACTCTCCACTCAATTTCTCTCTTTATCCAACTTAGCGCGGTAGTAGAGTCAGACCAAAGAGTTGTTTCACATTTTCTCTTCAAGGCAGCTTGGATTGCATTGGCTAGTCTAGCTCCTAGTACCATGGCCATTAATTCCAAGCGAGGGATCGTAATACTCTTCATAGGAGCTAATCTGACTTTGCTCCAAATCAAAGTTAGAGTATTTTCTCGTCCCGTTTCGCTCCGTAAATAGGCTACAGCTCCATAGCCTCTTTGACTAGCGTCACAAAAGATATGAACTTCTGTAGGGAAAATGAGATCATTCCACATATATCTCGGTATCTTTATTAACTCTATGAATTTTATTTGATCCAACCAGGTTCGAAATTCCTGGGCCATACTTTCGGGTAGAGGTGTATCCCAACCTAGTTTCAGTCCCCATGATCGCTGCAGTAACAACTTTGGTAGCAAGAATACTGGAGCGCAAAATCCAAGTGGATCAAATATCCGCTGAACCATGGACAGTACCAACCTTTTCGTTAATTTGGGTTGAAGACTCAAAATGTCAGGGAGTTCGCATTTTAATGAATCTTCCATTTTATTCCAAACAACACCCAATATTTTTGTACAAGTCCCCTTTTCAGGGTTTTCCTCCAGAGAATATTCCCACTCTCGTAAGTTCATTTTAGCCCTGTTCATAATTTCAATTGCGGCTTTTTGAAATTCCTGCACTTCCTGCTTTGTTTCCAGCGAGGTAATACAATTGTCCATGTAGAAGGATTGAGCTGAAATCTTTGCCCATTGAACAAGTGGGCCTCTTATTGATTGAAGATGGTATTCTATTACGGCGTTCAGCACAAAAGGACTACAGTTTAAGCCAAATACAAGTCTCTTATGCCTGTAAGCTATTAGTTCTCTATCGCTCTCCTTTTCCCACCAAAGGAATCTAAGATAGTTCCGTTCAGATTCTTCAATCGCCACCATCTGGAATGCTTTTCTTATATCTGCCGTGACTCCAAATTTATTTTCCCGAAATCTTATCATCATTTCAGGGATTCTTTCCAATAAATTCGGTCCCTTTTCTAAACATTGATTCAAAGATAGTCCATTATGACCTAGACAAGAAGCATCGAAAACCGGACGTATGGGCGTCGTTTTAGATTCCATCTTGTACACAGGGCGGTGAGGTAAATAGTAGCCTCTTCTCTCGAGAGCATTTTCCTCGACTCTTTCAATGAGTCTTTCAGTCAGCCAGTCACTAAAGATCTGACTATATTCGGTCAACTTATTCTGTGAGTTCATTTTCTTAGTGCTTATATCTAACCTTTTTATCGCTATGTCAAGATTGCTGGGGATTGACTCCTTTTCTACCTTCCAAGGTAGACCTACAGAATATCTCTGATCACTTTGTCTTTGAATTTTTGTTATAAACTTTTCTTTTATTTCCTGGTATCTGGTCTCTTTGGAGCAAGTTTCAACAGGATCCCTAATGCCTAGTACTTCTAGATCCCACAAATCCTTTAAATCGCATCGCGTTGTTAGCAGATTCAAAGTCTGCTGCACATTGTCATTGCTATCAATAATTGGCGAATTCCCCATTAGTGTCCAACCTAATTTCGTTTCCACCGCAGTTAAATCTGCTTCAACTTGAACTATTTTTCCTGTCAAAATCATACCTAGATAGTTAGCACCAATCAATATGTCAATCTCTTGTCCTTTAAAATTGTCCTGAGACAATATTATGCCCTTAATCTTCAATTTTTCTAACCAATCTCCTTTTGGCAAAGGTGGTATGGCGTCGCAAATTTTACGTTGATCCAGCGCCTCAATATGGATCACATCTCTTTTATTACCTAAATTCTCTAATTCTAACATAAATTTACCGTGCTTTTCTTCATCAATCTTGTTACCTCCAAAAAGACGTTTAGCTATAGTTATTTCGCCTTTTCTTTCTATTCCTACACTCCAGACTAACTACTGTTTGATATACGAAAACTGACTTCCACTGTCGAGGAGAATTCTAACCCTTCTAGAGGCATTTGGGCCTCTTAACAGTGCTACCGTGGTCATCAGCAAGACCTGACCTGTGCAGGCTTGACTAGAAAGCGATGCAATGGGTTCAGTTGCATTTTCCTTTAGATTTTCTCTTCCTGGTTTCGTTAACCGGTTAGAAGCATTTCCTTCACATAAAACTTCCAAGTGGTTTCTCCCACAGTTTTTGCACTCCAATTGTTCTCGGCACTGACTCTGTATGTGTCCCTTTCTTAAGCATTTGAAACATAGATGGGCACTACGTATTTTATCATTTCTCTCTCCCGGAGACATTTTCATTATGGAACGGCATTGATGACTCGCATGATTTGTTCTTTCACAAAAGAAGCATTTTATATTAGTTCGCCCTCCGAACAGACTAGACACAGTGGCGGGTCTGAAATTGCTCCTGGTTCTGGTCCCATCATTGTAAGACCTTTTATAGGGTTCCTCCTGCTTAAAGCCTTTTTCCACAAATTTCAGCCGTTGAGCACTCCTTACTTCGGCTTTTAGAAAGTCCAATAATAACCTGAGCCTTTCTTGAGCTCCTCCAACCCCTTTATCTGACTCTTCCCGTTTTGCTAACTCTAGACCATAACCCGAAGAAGGATGCCTGTGCCATATTTTCAAAATATCCGAAGGTAATGAAGACTCGACAAGAGGGTATAAAAAAATACCCGACAACTGGGGATCAATGCCCAATGTCTCTAACGACCGGAGGTGACTGCTCAGTTCGTCGTACAGACTGCTTAAATTTCTATTTTCTTTCTTTACATTAGATATAACCGAATTCAATAGACGTCTGACATACAGTTCTGTCAGTATATTCGGGTCACCGAATCGCTCCTGTAGGGCTTGTACTGCCAAAGTATAGTTGGCGCCTGTAACGGGATAGCTTGCTACAACACGATAGGCTTCTGAATTTGGTATAATTGCTTGACGCAAATATAAAAACCGGTCGCTATCGGATAAATTCTTATTTTCGTGAATTTTCGAAAACTGCGCCCACCAAGGCAACCAACCTTCCAGAGAGCCATCATAGCTTTTTAGGGCTAACTCTGGTAATTTCACATTTATTACAGTGTCCTCGCTAGCAATCGGGATTGTTTCTTCTTTATCGGGATTCCGTAATACACTGACTTTCTGTTGAATATCAAACTTTTCCTCTTCATATTTATCGCATTCTTGCCATTCCCTATCAATACTTTCCTCTGTAATCCCTTCTTTCACTACCAATAAAGCCTGATATTTTTCGTTTTAGATCTACAAGTTTCGTGTAATAAGACTCTAGTCTATTAAACTTAGAATAAATATCATTCCTATCAATTTGAGACTTTTCAAATTCCCCATTTATTTCATTAATAATTCTAGTGAAAGTACCTCTTATGGCTTTTCTGCGCTTTTTAATTGCATCCATTTCCTCCATATTTCCTTTAAATCGATCACGTCCGGCTCACCAAAATGTTCGTGTTCGTTTAAAAAAAATAAATGGTGATCGACTGAAAGGAAAAACAATGGGGGAAATAAATGCACAGAAACACAGTATAACAAAAAGTTTTATTTAAAAATTAAAACAAAAGGGGCTAAAAACTATTACACTTATACAGGGTGTACCAGGTAAATTGGGACTAACTTTGACAGTCCATAAAACAAAAACTACTTGAGATTAAAAACTTTTTTTTTTCATTACGTAGCCATATTCATGTAAAATGCAACACTACATGTGTGCGCAGTGTAGTGATGAAGAGTAACCGAGAATTTGAAAATCGAGCTGCCATCATCGTTGCTCTGCGCGCCGGAAGGAGCCCCAAAGAGATAGTGGATTTTCTTAAGTTGCCCAAAACCACTATTTATCGTGTCAAGAAGCAGTTTGATGAGGCCGACAGTAACAAAGAGGGGATAGCTACAAGGAAAAAGCACTCGCGTCGATCGGACAGGGTAAGAGGCGAAGAATTTGTCAAAAATGTCAAGGAGAAGATTGATGGAAACCCTGGGAAGAGCATGAGGGCCATAGCCAAGGAAATGGACGTTGGCTCTATGACAATTGTCAGAACTATCCATGAGGACCTTGGTCTCAAGTCTTATGCCCTTCGGAAAGGTCAGTTGCTGACTGAGAATATGAAGAATAACAGAAAAGGAAAGGCTGCTGCCCTCCTCAACAACCTGAAACACGACTCTTTTGGCATGCTAAGGTTCTTCTCTGACGAAAAGAACTTTGACGTGGACCAAAAGGTAAATTCCAGGAATGATCGCTGGATCTGTAAAGACCCCTCAGAGATACCTGTCGTGATGCACACGAAATTTCCTGCCTCCGTAATGGTCCTTGGCGTTATCAGCAGTGAAGGTGATGTCATGCCTCCCCATTTCTTTGAGAAGGGCCTTAGGATGAACGCTGACACCTACATCAATGTTCTGGAGACCGTTGTGAAGCCTTGGATGGACATGGTGGCCGCAGGAAGGAAGTATGTCTTCCAACAGGACTCAGCTCCAGCCCATAAGGCAAAAAAGACACAATCGTGGCTGACACTTAACGTCCCTAGTCACTGGGGTCCTGATATTTGGCCCCCTAATTCTCCAGATTGCAATCCCCTCGACTACTATGTATGGGGCGTTGTTGAGAGAGATGTCAACAAAGCTCCTCATACCACCATCCAGTCTGTCAAGAAAGCAGTTCACACGGTGATGACCCAAATGGACAAGGTCATCGTCGCCAAGGCCTGTGCTTCATTCCGCACTCGCCTCGAGACTGTTGTAGCTAATAATGGAAACTACATTCAATAAATAAAAACTATATCCTTTTATCTACTACTGTGTCAAATTTCATTCGGATATTTTAATTTTTACTTGCAAAAAATTTCAGTTAAAATACCATTGTTGAAATTCCCAATTTACCTGGTACACCCTGTATATATATAGAATTATGGTTTTATTTAAAGATTAAAACAGAGCTAAAAAAAACTAGATAAAAAAGGTTAAGCAGAAAAAGTAAAGTAAAATTAAAGTAGTCTTAGGGAAGGGAGATAAAAACAAATGTCAGGGGGGGGGGGTGTCGACACAGTACCTTGGGTGGCAGCACCGTCGCTGGCTTGGCTTGTCTTGTGCGATGTCCAATTGTCGCGCGTTGGTTGTCTAAGACGTCCTTTTCCGTCCACGAGACTCTTCTTGTGGGATATTTGTTCGACGTCTTCCCGTCCACAAGTCGCCGCTTGTAGGATATAGCCTGACGTCTTTCCGTCCACAAGACGCTGCTTGTGGGATAATTTTCAGGCGCGTCTGCTCCGCCTGGCAAGGGAACTCAACTTGGTCCGCTGCTTCTAACAAAGGAATCCTGCCATCTGACGCCACATCCCGGGGCTCTCAGAACAACCAATCACATCGCGGGTGTCCACGTGATTCTGCGTCCCCGCTGCTGACCTTTGCCCCCTCGTCTCAGCGGGGGCTTCCCCGACCATGTCGATATCTTGCTCGTTGTCTCCCTTCACCTAAGACCTTCATTCTATGTACAAAAGTAAAGGATCTATAAAATAGTTTTAACAGGTATTATAGATAGGTCACTTTTAATGTAAATCGCATCGTACTACGTATTTAAAATCGGGCGGTATAGAGAGGAAGGTGCTATTCAGAGGGGACGCTATAGACGGGTTTAACTATATATGTATATATAATTTTTTTATAATCAAATTATAATGATGAATAATAATATTGTCGATGATATATATTAATGGATTCAATACTTCATACTTTTGTAGCTGTTGAAAAGTCTTGGTTTATCAGCACACACAAAGCCTTTATTAAGACTCCAGTCTTAAACAGATTCTCCTCTTTCATTGCCGACTTTCAACGATATCCTCACGATGATCAATCACCATCATGTAGTGGAGGAGAAAACGATAAATCTAAGTTATATTTCCTCCTTACTGCTTTGTAAAAGTTATATAGGGACAGAGCAACCATTCGACTTGATATGGCGCTGGTTAAAATACTTTGTACTGAGGTAAGTTGGATGTCGTTTACTTTTGAGAATAACGTCTCTCTTTCTTTGCTAATATACTGGCACTCAAAGATGTAATAAGATATTTAAATTTCTATTTTTATTTGCAAAAATATCGCATACTTTATCCCTTTCACTGAAGATTATGTTATGGTTTTCCTAAAAAAAATGAATGGAGATGTGGAGAGTAATATTCTATGTTGTGCAATATAGCGTTTTACTGGAAATGGAAAATCACTAAGTAAATAGCTTTCAGTCAAAAATGAACTTTGTAAGTACTTTTAGTGAGGATAGAATTTTCTATTTTAACCTGATCATTTTTGTTCTGTTGCTCTCTTGACTATTAATGGAATTTTTCTCTGAGTTAGAGTTGATTTTTGATTTGGTCAACATTACCCAAACCGAATTAATGGCATTTAGCGACTTGTTTTTAAAATGTTACGCAGCCTGTTGAGTTTGAAGTTGTCAGTTGGTAACCCAAATACGTGTATTCAGATGTTGTAATGAGTTGTCCCCAGAACCAAACATCAGAGCGAGTCAGTCAACCTCCATTTCTAAACACCATAACCCTCGACTTCCTTTGATTCAAAGTTAGAAAATTTTCTTCGAAATATTTTCGGAGTAAATTAATCTTTATCTGAAGATTTATTTTAGGAT
This sequence comes from Cordylochernes scorpioides, assembly GCA_030710605.1. NCBI lineage: Eukaryota > Metazoa > Arthropoda > Arachnida > Pseudoscorpiones > Chernetidae > Cordylochernes > Cordylochernes scorpioides. Next base: position 11,128,289 of record CP092871.1, on the reverse strand, counting down.
TCTCCCAAAAGCACAATATCATCTGTGAACAGAAGATGTATGTTTCCATAATTCGGTAAATAGAAACTTGGCATGTCTGCATCATCAGAGAAACTAAAAGTCGTTTAGAAAAAGGATAAATAAGTGAGGTAATAACGGTTCACCCTGTAGGACTCCGTATGTATTTTTATAAATACCGTAAGTGAGCCGTTCCATCTAACTGTTGATGACATTTGGGTATAATAGCTCTGTATGAGGCTGATAAAACGGTCGCTTAAACCATAAGCTGCTAACTTTTCACACATACATATTGATGAGACCGGGGATGTACTACTCAGAAGGTTTATTTGGTGCAGTACTGGGCTCTTGGTCCAGTCCAGGAAGCTCATGATGGTCGGGGTCTCACCGTGCCTATTGTAGGAGAGGTTGGAGCTGTAGCTGGACATATTAAAAGGCCGAGTCGAAATCCAAACAATATATATTGAAGAGAAGGTTGTCTCATCCGTCAAAATAAATGTCAAAACTAGACGCCACAAGTCCGCCCAGAGCTAAAGAGGGCCATTAGCTCAAAACCATAGTCTCTAGGTGGACACTTCTCTGTTTGACACAGCTGGTGTTGTGGCTTTGTCACCGACCCGCGACCGCTAGTTTGCGTCGAGGGTCAATAGATAGCGACTAGTTTTGACGTGTAATTTGACGGTGGAGGCGACCTTTGCTTCTATAGATCAATATCCTTTTGTTTGTGTGTGTGTGGCAAAATTTTCTATCTATAAATATATTTATATATTTTTGAAAATAGAGCAATCCATAAATATATCTTTAATTAAAAAGGCATATATTGGATCAAAATATCATTTATTTTCCTAATATTTTACCAATATTATGAAAGTATCTAAATTAAAACGAGGAATGTCTAAATATAGATTGGAATTGTCTAATTAAAAGTTAAAAACCTATATATCAATTTTTTCTCCCCATTGAATATAACAAAATATTTTTAAAAACTTAATTCTGTTGACGTTATGTGGCGCTGAGTTTGTTGTTGACACACATTAATATGTTATAACACCTTGATAAAGGTTGGCGTTCAGCCAACTGAAATATTGGTAAAATAAATTATATTTTTTATTCAATATATACCTTTTTAATAAAAAAAAAATTATATCTAGATGGTATTTTGCTGGGAGAAAATTGAAAAAAATAAAATAAAAGCATATAGCAAAAAACATTTAGCTTAATATTATCATCGTAGCGTGCACACAGGCAGTGGTCCCACAAATACGGCCATCTTTTTGAAAATTTTTAGATTGTTATTTACTAGCTTTTTTGTTTAAATTAATATATTAATTTTTACACATTGAAGTAAGTTTTCAATAGAAATCACATGATTCAATATTACTTTTGCTCAAAATATCAAAGTTTTATTTTATTATATATAATATATTTGATATATATATAAATTTCAATAAATTAATATTTCATAGAGATATTTCAAAATTATTGGGACCTTTTATAAAAATCTTGTTTCCAACGGTACAACAATGGGTCAGTCGGTTGGGAAATGGGGTTTGGCGGGTCTGCTGTGGATTCTGTCAGGGCCTTTTTTTAGCTTTCCCTCTCCCCCGACTCTTTGAGACGGAATCCATCTCATCGGCAGACCAGCCCTGGCATAGATTGTTGCCATCTGGCTAGGCTGGGTAATCCCAAACATGGAGTTTGGATGTACCCGGGCGACTTGGATGACCTGGTTCTATCAGAAGAGTGGAATAGGGCTTCTACGTGAAGCGAAGCGCCACTATAAACAATGGCTAACGCGTCGAGCAGGTACCTCCTGGGTGGCTGGGAAACCTTTTGCAAAAATATTAATGAAATGGTCTGGTGATGCATGGACTTCTTGGAATGAAAGAAAAAATAACGAAATAGACGGAAATATTTAAATCAAACAATAATATTGTGTTGATAAAAAACACATATAAATAATAATAAAAATACTTTTTAATTTTTTTTTATTAAAATGTGTATACTCTCTCTGAAAAGGAAAAATAAAATATTTCAACATCTGCCATTGAGAAAATAGATTTATATGAGTGAAAATAAAAGCGGCGGTGATGATCATAATGAATTTCGTACCTAATGGAATTCAACATGTAATAGCTGAAAAATGATTCTTATGTGTTTATTAAATATTTACCTGTTCTCTATATATGATCTAATTATGATCTATTGTACAGTAATTGTTTGATTACCTTATGTTAATCAATTTTTCTATGGTTTATGGAATAATTTTGGTTGAGAAAAGCAACAAAAATCAATTCAGCCTGCCTGGTTCAAATTCACATTAATAGGTACCGCTCTGCAAGAGCAACCTAGTTCATGATAATTGAAACAGTGAATAATATATGTGAAGGTTATTCACATATTAAACAAATTTTAACGCGGGATTCACTGTCGGGAATCGAGAGTGTTACCCTCTCATCCACCGACTTATTATCAATTCAGCAGTAAGGAGTGACTGCTTGCCCCGAAAATATTGTTTAAAAAAAATGTTCATTAGGCAAACATGGGTGAAAACCAGGCGAGAGAAGTACATATTTGTTAGTATTATACAAGGTATGATCATTAAGTTCCCGGGGACTGGTAGTATAACTTTATTCTACCAAATAATATCATAAATATTTGTTAATTTTAAAAGAATAATCCGACATTTGAAAATTATCTCGCATGTGTTTCTTTTGGGCGAAAAATCGCAATTTATTTTAGGGAGAAACAACGATTATTAAGAACTAGACGAATGGCCCGGGCAACGCCCGGGTTTTACCCGAGTGCGTATATATTTTAAAAACGTTTTAATTCAAATACTATTCGTTACAATTATAAATTGGCGCCATGGATGTCACTCTTGTGAAACGTCCCGTTCCAAACTGTGTGTTTTTAAAATGTTTTAATTAAAATACTATTCATTACAATTATAAATTGGCGCCGTGGATGTCTCTCTTGTGAAACGTCCCGCCCCAAACTGTGTGTGTCTTGAAAATATAAAAATAAAAATGTGAATTTTCATAAAGATTTCATCATGTCGATTTTTTTTGCATTTCACCTACTAAATCGATAGAGATAATTACATTTGCAACATGAACTTAGGTATATTGACTAAATAGAAAACTGCATAGTAATAAAGATCATTTTTTAAAGGCACCATATCGTTTTTTTTTTTCAATAAAATCGAAACAAAAAAAAATTCACAAAAAATGACCCTAATATTTAATGAATTACATATTTTATTCTTATAAAGATTATCGATTAAAGGTACTTATATATATTTAAAGGTTCTCATAAAGGTTACCGATTTAAAAGTTTATTTTATTTTATTTAAAGAAACATATTTTCATTTAAGTATTGTTATTTATTTTAAAAGATTAAGTAATTGTGCAAAACGATAATTGCCTTAAAAAAATTGCCTTAAAAAAAAGAAACATTCGCGGTGATTTTGTCTTGCATTCGTTTATACAATTATTATATATATTGGCATCATATATTAACTTTATGAACGGAAAAATATGTCCAGGGTAGCCTAGTGGTCATGGCATCTGCCCGGTAAGAGGAAGGTCGTGTGTTCGATTCCCATCCCTTGACACTTTTTTTATTTTATCCATTTTGACCAAAATCTATCCGTGAACTTCACACAGACAGAATAAGGCAATTATATAAGTAGATGGATATATATGTCCAGGGTAGCCTAGTGAACATGGCATCTGCCTGGTAAGCAGAACACTGTGGGTTCGATTCCCATCCTTGGACACTTTATATTTTTCCGTTTATAATTACTCTTCACAATTCACCCTTTCATACTTCATCCCTAAGGTTAGAAATAATCGTTATTTCTCCTCTAAATAAATTTAGATTTTTCGTTCAAAAGAAACACATGCAGGATAATTTTCAAATGTCGTTTTACAATCATAAGCCGTATTATATTGTCTTATAAAGTATAATCCCCTCCTACATCAATACATCGCCTAAATCTTTTCTCTCAACTAGCAAAACTTGCTGCGTCCTCTGTAAGACTTTTCAAAACTTCCAGGGTTTTATCTCTTCTTTCATGTCAAACCTCTTTCATGATAACTTTCAAATTAGGATAAAGGAAAAGTAATTAGGAGCTTAATCTGATGAATAAGCTTTTATTTTACTAATATAAATCCAATTTCTCAATGGCATATGATACCCTCAATGATAAATCTCAATGATAAAATATTTTCTTTTTCTTTTTTTAGAGAACACACATTTATATAAAAGTTTTAAAAAGTATTTTTATTTATTATTTATATAGTGTTTTCTTATCAACACGAAATTATTGTTTGATTTAAATATTTTATGTATTTTTTCGTTATTTTTTCTTTAATTCCAAGAAATCCATGCATCACCAGACCAGTTCATTAATATTTTTACAAAGGGATTTAAGGCCACCCAGGAGGTACCTGCTCGACGCGTTAGCCTTTGTTTAAAGTGGCGCTTCGCTTGCCGTAGAAGCCCTATTCCACTCTTCTGACAGAACCAGGTCATCCAAGTCGCTCGGGTACATCCAAACTCCATGTTTGGGATGACCCAGCCGAGCCAGATGGCAACAATCTATGCCAGGATTGGTCTGCCGATGAGATGGATTCCGTCTCAAAGAGTCGGGAGAGAGGGAAAGATAAAAAAAAAAGGCCCAGACAGAATCCACAGCAGACCCGCCAACTCCCATTTCCCAACCGACTGACCCATTGTTGGACCGTTGGAAACTAGATTTTATAAAAGGTCCCAGGGGTGTTATTTTTGGCCAAAAAGGCGAAAACTGAATGGGCTGTATTCGGGCTTGCGTTGTCATGATGACCTTGCACACACTTGCTTGCAGGTTTTTTCAGACCTAGATATTCGTGAATGATTTCCTGGCATAGTCCAAATAATATGTTGTTCGCTTCTAAAAGTCTCAGATCTTTATCCGACGATTTTTCATGATCAAAACCTTTATATTTTCAACATCTTCAGCGGTGTGGACTATCTGTTGGCTCCCGCACCTTGAATAATCAAATACTGACGTCACACTTTCTTTAATTTTTTAAAACCATTCAAAAGCCGTCGTTATTTTATTAGCCTCTTCTCTGAAAGCTTTTTGAATTTCAAACATTCCTGTTGGTTCGATTAAAAATTCCATCACAATATTTGTAATATTACTGGGTAAAATAAAGTTATACAGTAGAGAGGACACTCGCGCTAGTGGACACCTCTCTACATAGGACAGTTTTCGTTTGCAAAATTACCATTTTTACTATTTAGCAACTCTCTGGTGAAAATACACCTCTCCCTATAGGACACTTTAGCTCTGCAATTAGGTGTCCTTTACAGGGAGGTTCTACTCTATTACCAGTCCGGGAATTTAATAATCATACCTTATATGTCCAATATGTTTTAATAAAAGAAAATAAGACCTAATCCGAATAATTTATTAGTGTGTGACGTTTCGGCAACAACATTGTCACCATCATCAGACAAAATAATAAAATGTGTGTTAAAAGAATTAAAGAAATAAAGGAGATTTTATTCTTTTGTCTGATGATGGTAACAATGCTGTTGCAGAAACGTCACATACTATTAAATTATTTGGATTAGGTTTTATTTTATTTTATTTTAATCTATAATCCGAATGGTGCTTTATCGTTCCATAGGTTTGTAAAGTAATAACATATAGGTATCCCAGGATCCTGAAGCGTATCTATAGATCGCTAACTACCAAGGATTTAGCTTTGTTGTTCAATATTCTCTCTCTCTCTCTAGCTGTAAATAATTTTCTAGTTAAATTATAGTCACCTAGTTATGATGACGTCAGAAATAAATAATATCTTACTTTATCATTGTGATCTGCTTAGTCATTCATTACTTTGCAATAATATTTTTAAAGACTCGGATTTCTGGAGAGATACATTTGTCACCCCAACACATACGTCACTACAGATATAAAATTTTATTTAATGTCAAATATTTTTCAATTGATTTTTATAAAAAAAATGAATATTCATTATGATTGAGTTAAAATATATTGCCAATTACCATGAATTTTAAGTTTTATAATAAACCTTAAAATTTTAGATATCTTAACTTGTTATAACTTATACAAACACTAGCCGAATGACTCGGGCAACGCCCGTGTTTTACCCGATTGAATGTTTTTATTCAAATACTATTTGTTACAATTATAAATTGGCGCCTTAAATAAATGCATATATTAGTTAATAACTATAGCCTATGTGCTTTATCTGTCTATGTACTGTTGGCTTCCATAGGCGTCTCTTACTGGGAAAAAGAAAGAGAGTATTCCATTTAGTTATTAACTAATATATGCATTTATTTAAGGAGCGACCCGCTCCAACACAATAGTTACAAAAACGAAAAAGCGAGTTGGGGGGCATGATGGGGAAGCAAAGGTGGCGTGATCGTAGCCAACCAATAGGAGAGCGCCATTCCAAAAAAAAAAAAAAAGCAAACGGTGACAGAGATGAAAACTGAAGAATTGATTAAGAACGCATGACGCTCGTAACTGTATATGTTATACTCTCTTACACTTGTTATAGCTTTATAAAATAATATGTATACATTAATTTATATAAACCTATTTTTATAAATATCATAAACAGCAGACCCTCCAAGAACCTAAGCTATCTCCATTATGTCGATGATATGAATATAAACAGGTTTATAAATCAATAAAGGACACGCTTGTTCGGCGGTACATATACTAAAATTGGAACCATACAGAGAATATTAGAATTTCCCCTGCGCGCAAGGATGACAAGTAAAATCGTGAAGCGTTCAATATTTGAAAAAAAAAATCAATATATAAAATACTTATCTCATATACTTATATTACAGTAAAATTACCCTTTACAATTTAAGCAACAATATATATACAGTAGAACCTCCCTGTAAAGGACAGCACCTAATTGCAGAGCCAAAGTATCCTTTAGGGAGAGGTGTCCTCTTACTGGAGAGTTGCTAAATTGTAAAAACGGTAATTTTGCAAATTAAAACTGTCCTTTGTAGAGAGGTGTCCTTTAGCGCGATTGTCCTCTCATGAAGGTTCTACTGCATATATGACCCAGGTTCCTGAAGCGCAGAACACCAACTACCCGGGGAGTCCAGCTCACAAGTATGGACTAGTACTAAACGCTTCCAATCGCGTCCTGTTTTGATTGCTGAGTTGAACCAGTTGACCAGGAAGTTCCATGTTGAGTCTGGCCATAGATGTAGGGTTGAGGTGGGTCAGTCCAAGCAGGATAGCTGTTTGTATCCTATGTCTCAGGAGAAAGCTGGGAGATAGCATATATATTATAATATTTAAAACCTCTTATATATGATATTTTCATTCAGGAATTTTGATGATTACATCCTTCCTTATCGTAAAGATAGAGGTTGCCTGGCCGGCATTCATATTTATATAAAAAAATAGACACTTCGGCCAGTTGGAGTTTTTATTTTCTCAACGTTTCGACAAAAATCTTTTGTCTTCGTCAGGAGAAGTAAATAAAAATAAAACATTTGGCAAGGCGTTAAAACTGTTCTGAGGTTTGCAAGGGCGTTCTCACGTGATTCTTCGAATTTAGCACAACATCTAAAGCGCGAGTCAAAAACAAATATTAAACTCGTCAAAGACTATGATCCTGGAAATAAAAATATATAATAATAAAATTATAATAAATTAAGTAAAAATAAATAAATAAAGTAATATAATAATAATAATCACAAAGATTATTATATATATTTATAACTATTATGTTCAATTTTTTATCTAGCTTATTAACTACTTTTTAAATTTAAAAATGAAGCAAATTGTTGCGGAATATCTTCAAAAGTATTTATAGTTCTTTTCCCAAATTCTCGTGATACCCATCCCTCTAAAAATAACCTTTCCTTTTTAAATTTTATATTCCTATGAATTTTATATTATAATTTTATTATTATATATTTTTATTTCCAGGATCATAGTCTTTGACGAGTTTAATATTTGTTTTTGACTCGCGCTTTAGATGTTGTGCTAAATTCGAAGAATCACGTGAGAACGCCCTTGCAAACCTCAGAACAGTTTTAAACGCCTTGCCAAATGTTTTATTTTTATTTACTTCTCCTGACGAAGACAAAAGATTTTTGTCGAAACGTTGAGAAAATAAAAACTCCAACTGGCCGAAGTGTCTATTTTTTTATATAAAATCCTTCCTTATATCTATAAAAATGAAATGCGAAATCGATGTTTGTTATCGCATCACGCAAAATCTACTGACTCAATCATTATGGAATTTCGCATGTAGGTAGCTGAAGATTTCGTTTAACATATAGGCTATTCAAAAAACTACAAAGGTTAATGTACTTTTTTTAAAAATTTTTTAACTGAAATGGATTAGTTCACGCCTTTTGCCGCTTGGCGCCGCACTGGTCGCGACGAACTTGATTGTGATTGGTTAATAGACGTTTTGTTATTACACTCTGCGTATTTCGAAAGGTAAGATTCTAATTCTAATTCTTCTAATTCTAATTATGTTTTTTTTTTAATATCTTGCTACGTATATTTTACTATATATGTTTTACTATATATTTTACTATATATTGTTTACTATATATGTTTAATACTTATTAGCATTTATATTGTAAGCAGCTTCTATTCACTTTTAATAACTGCTTTTTTTTAGGGGTAGGCTCAATTTATTGGGCAGTTTTTTCATACAAATTAGACAAAGGTATACTGTTTGATTCTCATAAAAGGAATATTCATTTTGTATTATATATTCATATAATCATTTACGATTTGGATTATTGTTTAGAAATAATTTTCTAATTTCTAATTATGTTTTTTTCTGTATAGCTTACTACATATATTTTACTATATATGTTTGTTCCATGCAATATTTTATATTGTAAGCAGCTTCTATACATTTTTAATAACTGCTTTTTTTTAAGGGGTGGGCTCAATTTATTGGGCAGTTTTTTTCAACCAAATTAGACTTTTTTTTAGGCCTTCTTCCATTGTCTTTTTTTTTTGTTTTGCTGCCATTTGTTTAGGTAGTATTTATATTTATCTGCTTCCTAATATGTAGCTGCTCATGTATATCTATATATGTTCTACTCATATTTATTGTGCATATTTTTTCAGCAATAGGCTCAATTTATTGGGCAGTTTTTTTCAACCAAATTAGACTTTTTTTTTAGGACTTCTTCCATTGTCTTTTTTGCTGTCATTTGTTTAGGTAGTATTTATATTTATCTGATTCATAATATGTAGCTGCTCATATATGTCTATATAGGCTCAATTTATTGGGCAGTTTTTTCAACCAAATTAACTTTTTTTTAGGCCTTCTTCCATTGTCTTTTTTTTTTTTTTTTGTTTTGCTGTCATTTGTTTGGGTAGTATTTATATTTATCTGCTTCCTAATATGTAGCTGCCCATTTATTTATTGTGCATATTTTTTCAGCAAATTATACTTTTTTTTACGTCTTCTTCCATTTGATTTTTTTTAATCAGTTGTTTTACGTTTTCACTGAGTTTTATGCATTTTTCCCCTCCTTTCAGATTATTTCTATGCATTTTTTTTATTTTGGCCTTAGTCATGAGTCGAGCTTATTTTAATACACTATTTTTAATTTTTTTCTTCATTCTCAGCCCTTGATATTTTACATTTTTTCAGTTATCCTTATTTTTATTTTTACTAATGCTTTGTGTTTGTAGGTATGCCAAGCCATAGGAGAAGCAATCTTTCTCAGCGTTCCAATAGCTCTAGGGTTCAGCATGCTTACAGACTGCGCGAAACCAGAGGACAGAATATTCGAAGATTGCGTTCACAGTCTGCGCGTCAAGCCGCTGTGCGGTCGTTAGAGACACCTGCTCCCATCCATTCTCGCTTACAGGCTCATTCAGAAATATATTCTTCTACTCGGAGGAATACTAGAACACATAATTTTTTCAGCAGCGTTTGGTCTTCTATGGAAAATGCAGGTTTTAATTATTCGGTTGCTGTTGAATACTTTAAGCACCCTTTAATTTCCCTTGGGATGATGGACACTACATGCAGGTTTTGTGGGGCCTTAAGATGGAAAGATGAGTCTTCTGGAATGTGCTGTTCAAACGGGAAAGTCCGTTTGCCATTAATTGACTTACCTCCCGAGCCACTTCGCAGCCTTTTATCTGGAGAGAATTCTGATTCAGTCCATTTTTTGCGTAATATTCGCAAATATAATTCCTGCTTTCAAATGACATCATTTGGAGCTGAAAACCAAACCCACTCTGTTACTTTTCCAACCACATTTTCTATCCAAGGCCAGGTCTACCACAGAATAGGTTCACTTATGCCATCTGAGAACCAGCCAAGTAGATTTCTTCAGATCTATTTTATGGGCAATGATGATGATGATGATATTCAGACTGATCGAAGATGCCAGCAAATACAGGGAGTACGTCGTAATATTGTACAGGGTTTGCAGCGCATGTTGCACCAACACAATCTACTGGTTCAACAGTTTAAAACTGCACTTGAAAATCTCCCCAGTGATGCATACAGAGTTGTTGTAAATGCTGATCGGACACCTCCTGGTCAACATCCTAGACGGTATAATGCTCCTACAGCTGATGAGGTTGCGGTTGTCTTAGCTGGTAATCAGTTTGGCTCACGTGACATTGTTTTACATCAGCGCGATAATTTGCTACAACATGTTAGCGACACACATCGCTTTTATGATGCCCTTCAATATCCTTTAATTTTCTGGAAAGGCCAAGAAGGATATTCTTTTCATATCCCTCAGATCGACCCAAACACTAGCCAGCCTTTGTCAAGTAAAGTGTCTTCTATGGATTTTTATGGCTATTTTATTATGGTTCGCCGAAATAGTCCAAATGTCATTGTTCAATTTGGCCAGCTCTTTCATCAATTTCTGGTCGATATGTATGCGAAGGTAGAAAGTGAACGTTTGCGCTATATTACGCTGCACCAGAGAAACTTGCGTGCAGAGAGTTATATTCATTTGCGCGATGCCCTGTCAACTGATGCAAATATTAACCCTAATAGCTTGGGTCAAAGGATCATTTTACCATCAAGTTTTGTCAATAGTCCCAGGTATTTGGCAGAATATACGCAGGATGCTTTTTGTTATGTTCGGAAATTTGGGCGTCCAGATCTTTTTATTACTTTTACAAGTAACCCCTCTTGGGAAGAGCTATCTGCAGCGTTGCTACCAGGACAAAAACAGCTGGATAGACATGATATCACAGCTCGGGTTTTTCGGCAAAAATTAGTTAAATTTATTGGGGCTCTAACAAAAGGCCAATTGTATGGAGCAGCAGTTGCGTGGATGTATTCTGTTGAATGGCAGAAAAGGGGACTTCCTCATGCTCACATATTAGTTTGGCTAGCAAATAAGCTCCGTCCCACTCAGATAGACTCTGTTATATGTGCTGAGTTTCCAGATCCTATTCAAGACCCGCTATTGTATAACATTGTGGTTAAGAATATGATACATGGGCCTTGCGGTGAGTACGACCCTGTGTCCCCCTGTATGAAGAATAGTAGCTGTTCTAAAAAATATCCAAAACAGTTTTTGCTGGAAACCCAGACTAATGAGAATGGTTATCCTTTATATAGGAGACGCGCACCTGAAGCAGGTGGCTTTACTGCAAAGGTTAAAATACGTGGACGCGAAGAGGTCACAATTGACAATCGTTGGGTGGTGCCTTATTCTCCATTGCTATCGAAGATGTTTTGTGCACATATCAATGTTGAGAACTGTAGTTCTGTTAAGGCAATAAAATATATTTGCAAATATGTCAATAAGGGCAGTGATCAAGCTATTATTAATTAAGGCAGAGAAGGTAGAGGTCCTGACCCTCAAAATGAGGTGCGAATGTATCAGTGTGCCAGAATTTTTGAATTCACTAGAATTGCCTGGTACACCTTCACACAAAATTGTACTAAAAGTTGGTGTGCCAGTAATTTTAATACGAAACCTTGATCCACCCCGTCTCTGCAATGGCACTAGATTATGCATCACTCAAATGGGCACTAATGTTCTCCAGGCTCGGATTTTAACTGGCTCTTTTCGAGGGGAAGAGGTCTTTATTCCTAGAATACCTATTATTCCAAATGATCTGCCTTTTAAGTTTAGACGCTTGCAATTCCCAGTTATGGTTGCCTTTGCTATGACAATTAATAAATCTCAGGGTCAAACATTGCAAGTTGTTGGTGTGCATCTTGAGTCTCCCTGTTTCTCGCATGGGCAACTCTATGTAGCATGCTCCCGTGTTTCCAGCCCTAAAAATTTATTTGTCTTTAGTTCTACTTTTAGCAAGACACGCAATATTGTTTATCAGGGGGCTTTGATCTAGATTTTGACCATTTTTAAAGAGATTTCTTCGAATAATGATTTTGGGAAGCTTGACTTTTGTAAATACATAATTTGTTATCATTATTGCTCTACTGTTGTTTCATCAATAAAGCTTTTTTTACTTTATTTTATTTTAATTTTTTCACATTTAATTCATTTACATAACTCTATTCTTGAAAATTGTTTTTTTTTTTATGGTATCAACATTTCTGGTTCAATTAAAGTTTTTGTTAGCCTGCAACACACCTTATCATAGCTCATTGCATTTATCAGGATAACTTTGCTGTTTTGATTTTTACACCATTAGAATTTTCATGCCTCTAAAATATTATATTTGTTTGCAGAATTTTATAGACAATTTGGTTTGGGTTATGTACATTAAGAATTTGTTAAAATATAAAGGTCAAAGTTTTACAACAAAAAAAAATTTTGGAACACCATTTCTCTCCCATTTAATTTAATGATGCTTCATTTATGATTTTTAGAATTGCATTATTTTTATGCATATTATTTTTAAAAATTTGTGTTAGCAAGACATGGAATATTGTTAAGTTAATGTAATATTAACAGAAACTTTACCAACCCGTGAAGCGTTAGCTCCAGTCTTTTATCGCTGGGGGCAGCACTGTTAGAGCTAATAAAAGCTTTCGATTGGTGCTTACTTTTACATGCTGTTTGTTTTTAGACTAAATTGATACACATCAAGTTAGCATTTTTTCATGCTTCAAAAGTTAAGATTATATTTGTAACGTTTCATAATACTTTTTCAAATTAAAGCCGGAAATAATATTGCTTTTTCCCATCCTGCAGGTCTACATTACACTGCAACATGCTATCATAACTCTGGATTTTGGCATTGATATTTATATAATGTGAAAGTACTGTTTGCTACCTTAAGCTCTGGAGAGATTATAATGTGTCTACAGATCCATCATGTGGAAATCACACCATAGTGAAAATGCATTTAGCTGGTAGCAATGTATCACATTTGTAGACATGTGGTGCGCTTACAGTAAAAGCAGTCGCTACCTACCCACCATGGTTATCATGGCCTGTACCACGCGTACTAGGGATGATTAAAAAAAAAGGAAGCAAGACCGAATACAAATAATTACATTATGTGTGGTTTCAGTTACATTTTGGCTATCTTTAGACAAAGGTACTGAATACATTCAGTAATTTTGTCTTTATATGGCAACAATGCTGTTACTGAAACATCACACATATATATATATTTTTTATTTGGTCTTGCTTTTTTGGTATTTTTACAATTGCCCTTGACTATTAGAAAATTATGCAAATTTCCTTTTTATTTTATATACCATTTTAAAAATTATATTCTTTTGTTAAAATATCCAATTTCCCACACTTTTCTAAAACTGCAACAATAACTAATACAAAATTCTTCCAAGTCCAGGTATTTCAATATTGCAGAAATATATTACATTTATAAAAGTTGCTTAACTATTTAGATATGTAAATGCCGGATTAGGTGCCCTTTAAAATGTTTGCTCTGGCTGTTTCTTCTTGGACAGCCGAGAGTGAAGTGGACAAAGTGAAATTTTCAGGTTGTGCCGACCATTTTCCTTTATTCACACTAATCATTAGATTTTTTTTTTATTTTTAAGAATAAAAGCCCAGTTTGGTTACTTGCACTCACTGGAGGGGTTGGACTTTTTCAAGAATCAGGAGCCATTGGGGCAATTTTTTTTTTCAGAACAAAGTGTCTGAATCTGCATTCGATGACCCCGGGTCATGGTTTTTAAAAATTAACAGTTTAGACCACTCCTCCAAACAGCACTCTATTCATTAGATGTGTTTGTGAAATGGATCCTATATTTCAGATTTTTTTACACGCATTTTCGATATTGCTCTTTGCAATTTATCTCCATTTTGCTGAAATTTACATTGAGTTTACAAACAGTTGGGGCCTCTATTCATTTATGAGTAAACCTCGCTCGAACACTACCCAGGCGAAGCTGGGTCCAGTCGGGTAAAACCCGGGCTTTGCCCGGGCCACTCGGCTAGTATATACATATATATACCACTAGACGAATGGCCCGGGCAACGCCCGGGTTTTACCCGAGTGCGTATATATTTTTAAAACGTTTTAATTCAAATACTATTCGTTACAATTATAAATTGGCGCCATGAATGTCACTCTTGTTAAACGTGCCGTTCCAAACTGTGTGTTTAAAAAATGTTTTAATTAAAATACTATTCGTTACAATTATAAATTGGCGCCGTGGATGTCTCTCTTGTGAAACGTCCCGCCCCAAACTGTGTGTGTCTTGAAAATATATCAACGGTATAAAGAAATAATGAGCCTATCGTTTAAATATAAAATATAATATAATATATAATATAATATACTAGCGGACGTACCCGGCTTCGCCCGAGGTTTTACCCGAGTAAAGGTTTGTCTAGCGAACATTTGTTAAAACAATTCTCTAAAAACTTATTAAAAAAAAAAGATATATTTTGATAATTTGAAACTCGTAAATTTGAATCTCTCGATAAAGTGAGCATTTTTTCCCGGTCCCTGTGTGCCGTGTCATCCTGAATTTTGTCTTTCCTAATTTTCTACATTAGAAAATCATAGTTTTATCTAGTGAACATTTTTTCCCGTGTCACATTGCCGTGTCATCCTGAGATAATCTTACTTTTGATAAATAATATTTAAGATAACAAACTTAGTGATAAGAAAACTTGTTATCATCGTCACAATGAGGGCGCTGCTTGCGAGTTAAATCTACAAATCTGCAAATAACTCTAAGGATATTCAAGATATTCATGAAATTATTTTTCAAAAACCTTCCCGGTGATATACCTAATAATATCCCAAAATTTCACGGCGATTGGATGTATGGTGTTTGAATCTATAGAGTACAGACAAACAGACAGACAGACATTCAATTTTATATATATAGATAATAATAATATAAATAATATATAATATAAAATATAATCTTTAATCTATATTAATAAAATGCAAATTTCATAAGTGTTGTTCACTAAAAACTTTCGTTACAATGCATTAATTTCAACCAAATTTTCAACATTTATGTAAAACGAGATGGAGCAGGTTTTGCTTAACATCAAAATATATTTCCTAACATTAACATCTATATTAATAAAATGCAAATTTCATAAGTGTTGCTCACTAAAAACTTTCGTTACAATGCATCAATTTCAACCAAATTTTCAACATTTATGTTAAACGAGATGGAGCAGGTTTTGCTTAACATCAAAATATATTTCCTAACATTAACATGCGTAACTTCGCTGTTATCGATTAAATACAAAAAAAATCAACAGAGTTAATTTTATTTTTATATAAATACAAAATTTTAAATTTCAACAGAGTTAATTTTTTTACATACTAGCTAATAATCTCAATCTAAAAATATAATATAAAAAGCCAACAATGAAGAGTGAATGTAAGATAAAAAGCCAACAATGAAGAGTAAATGTAATATAAAAAGCCAACAATGAAGAATGAATGTAAGATAAAAAGCCAACAATGAAGAGTGAATGTAATATAAAAAGCCAACAATGAAGAATGAATGTAAGATAAAAAGCCAACAAAGAAGAGTAAATCTACATATATAATTGCCTTATTCTCTGTCTGTGTGAAGTTCACTGTGTGAAGTTCACGGATAGATTTTGGTCAGAATATAATATAAAAAGCCAACAATGAAGAATGAAGGTAAGATAAAAAGCCAACAATGAAGAGTAAATGTAATATAAAAAGCCAACAATGAAGAATAAATGTAAGATAAAAAGCCAACAATGAAGAGTAAATATAATATAAAAAGCCAACAATGAAGAGTGAATGTAAGATAAAAAGCCAACAATGAAGAATAAATGTAATATAAAAAGCCAACAATGAAGAATGAATGTAAGATAAAATGTCAACAATGAAGAGTGAATGTAATATAAAAAGCCAACAATGAAGAATGAATGTAAGGTAAAAAGCCAACAATGAAGAGTGAATGTAAGATAAAAAGCCAACAATGAATAGTAAATGTAATATAAAAAGCCAACAATGAAGAATGAATGTAAGATAAAAAGCCAACAATGAAGAATGAATGTAAGATAAAAAGCCAACAATGAAGAGTAAATCTATATATATAAAATTGAATGTCTGTCTGTCCTCTATAGATTCAAAAACCATACATCCAATCGCCGTGAAATTTTGGGATATTATTAAGTATATCACCGGGAAGGTTTTTGAAAAATAATTTCATGAATATCTTGAATATCCTTAGAGTTATTTGCAGATTTGTAGATTTAACTCGCAAGCAGCGCCCCCATTGTGACGATGATAACAAGTTTTCTTATCACTAAGTTTGTTATCTTAAATATTATTTATCAAAAGTAAGATTATCTCAGGATGACACGGCAATTTATTTGAGACAAGAATAATGATACAATTCCAAGGCGAAGATACTATTCCTTTAACTTCCAATTACCGAGGGAACCAATTAATATTGATTTTATTCAACTCATCGAGTATTTTTCAAGGAACGGGAAAATATTTTCACTAGATATATCGATGATTTTGTAATGTAGAAAATTAGGAAAAACAAAATTCAGGATGACACGGCACACAGGGACCGGGAAAAAATGTTCACTTTATCGAGAGATTCAAATTTACCAGTTTCAAATTATCAAAATATATCTTTTTTAAAATAAGTTTATAGAGAATTGTTTTAACAAATGTTCGTTAGACAAACCTTTACTCGGGTAAAACCCCGGGCGAAGCCGGGTACATCCGCTAGTATAATATAAAAAGCCAACAATGAAGAATGAATGTAAGATAAAAAGCCAACAATGAAGAGTAAATATGATATAAAAAGCCAACAATGAAGAATGAATGTAAGATAAAAAGCCAACAATAAAGAGTAAATCTACTTATACATTTGCCTTATTCTGTCTGTTTGTCTGAAGCTCACGGATGGTATTTTTCATAACCATCGGTGGTTCAGTGGTAGAATGCTCGCCTGCCACGCGGGCGGCCCGGGTTCGATTCCCGGCCGATGCATTTTTTTTTTTTTTTACAATTTTTAAAACTCATTTATATATTATACAAGAATGACATCCACGGCGCCAATTTATAATTGTAACGAATAGTATTTGAACAAAAGCATTTAATCGGGTAAAACTCGGGCGTTGCCCGGGTCATTCGTATATAATAATTGTATAAACGAATGCAAGACAAAATCACCGCGAATGTTTCTTTTTTTAAGGCAATTTCTTTTTAAGGCAATTATCGTTAATTTTTGTTTCGATTTTATTGAAAAAAAAAACGATATGGTGCCTTTAAAAAATGATCTTTATTACTATGCAATTTTCTATTTAGTCAATATACCTAAGTTCATGTTGCAAATGTAATTATCTCTATCGATTTAGTAGGTGAAATGCAAAAAAAAAAAAAAAAAAATCGACATGATATAATCTTTATGAAAATTCACATTTTCATTTTTATATTTTCAAGACACACACAGTTTGGGGCGGGACGTTTCACAAGAGAGACATCCACGGCGCCAATTTATAATTGTAACGAATAGTATTTTAATTAAAACGTTTTGAAAACACACAGTTTGGAACGCGACGTTTCACAAGAGTGACATCCATGGCGCCAATTTATAATTGTAACGAATAGCATTTGAATTAAAACGTTTTTAAAATATTTACGCACTCGGGTAAAACCCGGGCGTTGCCCGGGCCATTCGTCTAGTGTAATATAAAAAGCCAACAATGAAGAATAAATGTAAGCTAAAAAGCCAACAATGAAGAGTAAATATAATATAAAAAGCCAACAATGAAGAATAAATGTAAAATAAAAAGCCAACAATGAAGAGTAAATATAATATAAAAAGCCAACAATGAAGAATGAATGTAAGATAAAAAGCCAACAATGAAGAGTAAATATGATATAAAAAGCCAACAATGAAGAATGAATGTAAGATAAAAAGCCAACAATGAAGAGTAAATGTAATATAAAAAGCCAACAATGAAGAATAAATGTAAGATAAAAAGCCAACAATGAAGAGTAAATATAATATAAAAAGCCAACAATGAAGAGTGAATGTAAGATGAAAAGCCAACAATGAAGAGTAAATGTAATATAAAAAGCCAACAATGAAGAATGAATGTAAGATAAAATGCCAACAATGAAGAGTGAATGTAATATAAAAAGCCAACAATGAAGAATGAATGTAAGATAAAAAGCCAACAATGAAGAGTGAATGTAAGATAAAAAGCCAACAATGAATAGTAAATGTAATATAAAAAGCCAACAATGAAGAATGAATGTAAGATAAAAAGCCAACAATGAAGAGTAAATCTATATATATAAAATTGAATGTCTGTCTGTCTGTCTGTCTGTCCTCTATAGATTCAAAAACCATACATCCAATCGCCGTGAAATTTTGGGATATTATTAAGTATATCATCGGGAAGGTTTTTGAAAAATAATTTCATGAATATCTTGAATATCCTTAGAGTTATTTGCAGATTTGTAGATTTAACTCGCAAGCAGCGCCCCCATTGTGACGATGATAACAAGTTTTCTTATCACTAAGTTTGTTATCTTAAATATTATTTATCAAAAGTAAGATTATCTCAGGATGACACGGCAATGTGACACGGGAAAAAATGTTCACTAGATAAAACTATGATTTTCTAATGTAGAAAATTAGGAAAGACAAAATTCAGGATGACACGGCACACAGGGACCGGGAAAAAATGTTCACTTTATCGAGAGATTCAAATTTACGAGTTTCAAATTATCAAAATATATCTTTTTTTTTTAAATAAGTTTTTAGAGAATTGTTTTAACAAATGTTCGCTAGCCAAACCTTTACTCGGGTAAAACCCCGGGCGAAGCCGAGTACGTTTTATAAGTTTATAGAGAATTGTTTTAACAAATGTTCGTTAGACAAACATTCACTCGGGTAAATCCCGGGCGAAGCCGGGCACATCTATATTAATAAAATGCCAATATCATAAGTGTTGTTCACTATAAACTTTCGTTACAATGCATCAATTTCAACCAAATTTTCAACATTTATGTAAAGCGAGATGGAGCAGGTTTTGCTTAACATCAAAATATATTTCCTAATATATAATATATTACAATAAAATATAAATGAGATACTAAAAATTAAATTTCTAATTAATGAATTACATATTTTATTCTTATAAAGATTATCGATTAAAGGTACTTATATATATTTAAAGGTTCTCATAAAGGTTACCGATTTAAAAGTTTATTTTATTTTATTTAAAGAAACATATTTTCATTTAAGTATTGTTATTTATTTTAAAAGATTAAGTAATTGTTGCAAAACGATAATTGCCTTAAAAAAAAGAAACATTCGCGGTGATTTTGTCTTGCATTCGTTTATACAATTATTATATATATTGGCATCATATATTAACTTTATGAACGGAATAATATGTCCAGGGTAGCCTAGTGGTCATGGCATCTGCCCGGTAAGCGGAAGGTCGTGGGTTCGATTCCCATCCCTTGACACTTTTTTATTTTATCCATTCGTACCAAAATCTATCCGTGAACTTCACACAGTGAACTTCACACAGACAGAATAAGGCAATTATATAAGTAGATGATATATACCATGGTATATGTAGGTATATACATATATACTAAAATCCTCTTCATCATACCCTCCATTAGAGAAAGTTTACTAGTAACTTATACAGAGGACTTCATCCTGTTGACTCAAATTCGGGGCCGACTGCCGACCAAAGCTATCAACACATTTCTGGATCAAATCGTTTCATGGAGCACCGAAAACGGACTCGAGCTGAACCCCAGAAAGACACAAGTCTGTATCTTCCAGTGGCGAAGTGTCCGTCCTAACCCCGACCCTGGATTCATAATCCTTGGCCAACCCATCCCTAATAGAAAGACTATAACCATCTTCGGAGTAAAATTTAACCAGACAGGAGGTTTCGTCTCTCACCTATCCAAACTCATTTGCAGGTGTCGAGCAATTGTTCCAAGATTGACGAACTCGTTCCATAGGAAATTCGGTATTTCCTATGCTGCTGGCATCAAAATCCTTCAGTCGGTGGTCATCCCGGCCCTTCTATACGGAGTTTCAGTCTGGGGTCGTCGTGCTTCCTCCAAGGAGGGTGCCCGTCAGCTTCGGTTCATCTACTACCTGTTTGCAAAGCATATATTGAGAGGGGGCTCTTGTACGCCAACCATACCAGCCATATCCCTGACAGGCAGTCCCCCAGACACCATCATCCAGGCCCAGCTGTCTTTCCTAAAGGAGATCAAGGAGGGGAACTACGAATCGAAGCCAGGACCTGCTGCGCTGCCATACCCCCCATTCAGACAACTCCTCTCCTTCAGTTTGAACCTAGAAGAGATAACAACGGCACTAATTATTACAAATGGATCAAAAAGTGATTCAGGCGTTGGTGCTGCGATCATCTTCCCTTCCTAAGAAAATCAGCCAGTTCTCTTACGGCTTCACCCAGACTGCACTGCCTTTCAAGCTGAACTCTTAGCAATTCTCTGGGCAGCTTAAAACGCGGACTCAAACAGCAGTGACCATTGTCTCGGACTGGAGATCCGCTTTAGCAGCTATCTGATCCTCAGAACTAACACGTTCATCGCTAGGGGCAAAAATAATAAAAGTCCTTAACAGAGCTCCTTACATCAGGCTGTGTTGGGTTCCCGGACACACTGGGATCAATGGCAATGACCTAGCAGACAATGCAGCAAAAACTGCCGCTACTTCTGTCCTATCACACTCATACTCCACCCTGCCTCGAACTCATGCTCGATCCTAACACGTAAGGTTGCGCTATCATCATGGACTGTATTATATTCCCAAGATCATTCGACCAGATCTCTCAGGAAAATTGCTTCCACTCCAAGCCATATCCTTAAATTTCTACCAAAAATCCGCTATGGAGAGGCCCCCACCACCATCCTCGCGGGCCATGTACTGGCAGACATTACACGTGTGCATCCTGGAACAGACCCTACCTACATCCATTGTTCAGAAGAGCCACGGACAGTCGATCATCTCCTCTTCAGCTGTCCAGCATTCCTGAAACATAGGATACAAACAGCTATTCTCCCAGAATCAACCTCAGCATGGAACTTCCTGGTCAACTGGTTCAACTCAGCAATAAAAACAGGACGCGAGTGAAAGCGCTCAACACTAATCCATACTAGTGAACTGAACTGGATAGTTTGCGCTCTACGCTCTCTGGGTTATAAATCTCTCTCTCCACTAAATAAATTTTTTAAATTCCATACATTTTTTATATAAAAAAAAAATTAAATGAATGAATTTATCTTAAAAATCAAGTTAATCACCAAAGAGAATAATATATTTTCCAATAAAAAATGGCCACATTAGAACCTCTATGAAGGGACACTCCCGCTAGAGGACATCTTTTTATTAAATACAATTTTCTCCTATCATCAAAATGATCATCTTTACCATTGAGAAATGTCTAAAAGACACTTTGGCTTTGCAACTAGCTTTTGTCTTTTACAAAGATGTTCTACTGTATATACAGGGTGCATAAGATAAATTGGGAATAACCACAATGAAATTTTAACTGAAATTTGTTACAAGTGAAAATTAAAACATGAAAATTGAAACAGTAATATATAAAAGGACATAGTTTTGATTTATTTAATGTAGTTTCCATTATTAGTTACAGCAGTCTTGATGTGAGTACGGAATGAAGTACAGGCCGTGGCGACCATGAACTTGTCCATTTTGGTCATCACCGTGTGGACCACTTTCTAGAGAGACTGGATGTTGTTGTGGGGAGCTTTGTTGACATCTCTCTCAACAACGCCCCATACATCGTAGTCGATGGGGTTGCAGTCTGGAGAGTCAGGGGACCAAATAACAGAACTCCAGTACTGGGGACGTTATGTGTCAGCCATGATTGTGTCTTTTTCCCCTTGTGGGCTGGAGCTGAATCCTGTTGGAAGACATACTTACTTCCTGTGGCCACCATTTCCATCCAAGGCTTCACAACGGATTCCAGGACATTGATGTAGGCTTCCGCGTTCATCCTAAGACCCTTTTTAAAGAAATAGGAAGAAGTGATCTTACTTTCACTGCTCATAACGCCAAGGACCATCGCGGAAGCAAGGAATTTCGTGTGCACCACACAATGGGTACCTCTGAGGGGTCTTTACATATCCAGCGATCATCCCTAGGATTTACCTTTTGGTCCACGTAAAAGTTCTTTTCATCAGAGAAGAACCTCAGCATGTCAAAAGAATTATGTTTCAGTTTGTTAAGGAGGGCAACAGCCTTTCCTTTTATGTTATCCTTCATATTCTCAGCCAGCAACTGACCTTTCCGAAAGGGCATAGTACTTGATACTAAGGTCCTCATGAATAGATCTGACAATTGTCATAGGGCCAACGTCCATTTACTTGGCTATGGCCCTCATGCTCTTCCCAGGGTTTCCATCAATCTTCTCCTTGACATTTTTGACAAATTCTTTGCTTCTTATCCTGTCAGATCGACGTGAGTGTTTTTCCTTGCAGCAATTCCCTCTCTTTTTTTTTTTTTACTGTGAGATTCATCATACTGCTTCTTGACACGATGAGCAGTGGTTTTGGGTAACTTTAGAAAGTCCACTATCTCTTTGGGGCTCCTTCCGGCATGCAGAGCATCGTTGATGGCTGCTCAATTTTAAAATTCTCAATTATGGTTCATCATTACACTGCACACACATGTAATTTTGCATTTTACATGAATATATGGCTACGGAATGAAAAATATAATTTTGTTCTCAAAATCTAAAGTAGTACTTGTCTTATGACCTGGCAAAGTTATTCAAAATTTACCTGCTATTCCCTGTATGTCGACTTATCGCTGGCACTGGTCTTGTTCCTATGTCATACCTCTTATCCTGGAAGCATTCACCATCATCTAGCAGCCTCCTTACCTGCAGGATTGGGTCTTCGGATGTAGTATGACTGACGACTTCTTGGGCATTCTGCCAAAGTGTGCCTCTATACGAACTTCACTGTCGAACTTAGAAATGTTCAAGAAAAACCTTTCCTTGTCTTGAAGTAGGCTTTTCAAGGTGGTGGAGCCTCCCTCGGTGAGGTAAACTGTTAATATCCATTATCACCATATTTTATATCGAGTCATTTCTTCTGCATGCAAGAAATTAGCTTACAAGTGATCACCCTCCCAAATACTGACCGGGCATGACATTGCTTAACTTCTGGTAATCGGATGAGAACCGTTTTTTTTTTTCAATGTGGCATGACCGTGGCGTGACCAGTGTTGGGCATTAAAAAAATAGTTTTAATTAATATTTGCCCAACACTGCCTGAGATAAAAAGTGTTTTTATTAAATACAACACACCTTTACCATCGTCAGCTGCAGTTGAACGCCTTTTTTCTTTTGCGACAATGACAAATCTGCCAAAGAGTCACAAATTGTCGGACAGCATGTTCGAGAAGAGAGTGGTACTGAAATGCAGTGTTGGGCATTAAAAATTATTTTTCAATTAAATTGAAGTGCAATTAACAATTAATTAACTGTTAATTAGAAAAGTGCAATTAACAATTAATTAATTATGAATTAGAAAAGTGCAATTAACAATTAATTAATTGTTAATTAGAAAAGTGCAATTAACAATTAATTAATTGTATGAATACAATTAACAATTAATTAATTGTTAATTGTAAAAATACAATTAACAATTGATTGTTAATCTTTAATAAATCATTTTAATTAATATCTGCCCAACACTGCCGTAGACCCCATATTGTGGATATTATCACTTTTCACTTTCTCTTTTACTTATTTAACCATTTACTAAGGGTGAAAAAATATTTGAAATCATATACAGTAGAACTTGGATAATTCGAAAACCTCTTTAATTCGAATATTTATCTTGGTCCCTAGAATTTCCTATAAATAGAATTTCCGTTTTTAATTCGAATTTTTGGATAATTCGAATTTTTTTATGGTCCCTTGGGGTTCGAATTATCCAAGTTCTACTGTATTTACTGAAAATACTCCTTTTACGTAAAAAATGCATTAAAATAATGCATTTTGATTCATCATCCCATTATAGAACGTTAAGAAGGTGCTGAACTAATGTTTCGCAGTCAGTTTTGTCAAATTTTACCTGATTTCATAACTTCTATCTTAACATGTTATTCATTCGAAACCGTCATTGTATTGGTGAGGGCCTGAAACCATGGTATATAGGTTGTTGACTTTTGCGTGAATTTTTCAAAAATTAGTGTCGCAAGACTTTTTTTTAGCACTACCTTGATGTTTTGTATTGGGCTGCATTATTTTAGCTTATTTTAAACTACTTTTGGTGGTAAATAATTACCATCCTTCCCTTTATAATATACTAGCCGGGCAACGCCCGGGTTTTACCCGATTAAATATTTTATTCAAATACTATTCGTTACAATTATAAATTGACGCCTTGGATGTCACTCTTGTGAAACGTCCCGCTAAAAACATACGGACGAGTGGGTAACACCCTCGATTCCCGATAGTCATGAACCGGGATAGAATCCTGCGTTAACATTTTGTTTAATATGTGATTAACCTTTACATATTATTCACTGTTTCAATAATCACAAAATAGGTTGTTCTTGTTGAGCGGTACCTAAAAAGGTGTTTTTGGAAACGTCCCGCTCCAAACTTTTTGTGCTTTTAAAATATAAAAATACTATTCGTTGCAATTATAAATTGGCGTCTTGGATGTCACTCTTGTGAAACGTTCCGCTCCAAACATTTTGTGCTTTTAAAATATAAAAATACTATTTATTTAATTATAAATTTATTCGCCAATATTACAATACAATATATGCATTTTTATTACCTAAAGATTTAAATATATATATATATTTTGAAAGAGGAAAAGTAAAAATCAGGTAAAAAGTTTCTTTTAATTTTGAATTTGCAAGTTTTCGAGCAAAATATGCTGTTCTTCAACGGGCTAATACTCTATGTACAATCTCTTAATTATCTTTATACAAAATAATTGAAAACTTTTGTTATTGGCGTGTGTTCTCACGGGCGTGTACATTGTACATAGAGTATCAGCCCGTTGAAGAGCAGTATATTTTCTCGAAAACTTGCAAAATCAAAATTAAAAGAAACTTTTTACCTGATTTTTATTTTTTCAAATAATTTCTGGGTAACTATTGCTCACACATTCTATATACAGTTACGAACGTCATTCTTCATCTCCTAATCATCTCTGTCACGGTTTGCTTTTTTTTTGGAATGGTGCCCTCCTATTGGTTGGCTACGATCACGCCACCTTTGCCCCCCCCCCCCCCCCCCCATCATGCCTCCCCCACTCGCTTTTTCGTTTTTGTAACTATTGTGTTGGAGCGGGTCGCTCCTTAAATAAATGCATATATTAGTTAATAACTAAATGGAATCCTCTCTTTCTTTTTCCCAGTAAGAGACGCCTACGGAAGCCAACAGTACATAGACAGATAAAGCACATAGGCTATAGTTATTAACTAATATATGGATTTATTTAAGGCGCCAATTTATAATTGTAACAAATAGTATTTGAATAAAAACATTCAATCGGGTAAAACACGGGCGTTGCCCGGGTCATTCGGCTAGTATATATATATTTATTAAAAAGGCATATATTGGATAAAAAATAATTTAAATTAAATCATTTAAATGATATTTTGATCCAATATATAAGCCTTTTTAATTAAACATTTATTTATGGACTAGACGAATGGCCCGGGCAACGCCCGGGTTTTACCCGAGTGCGTATATATTTTAAAAACGTTTTAATTCAAATACTATTCGTTAAAATATAATATATAATATAATACAATAAAATATAAATGAGATACTAAAAATTAAATTTCTATTTAATGAATTACATATTTTATTCTTATAAAGATTATCGATTAAAGGTACTTATATATATTTAAAGGTTCTCATAAAGGTTACCGATTTAAAAGTTTATTTTATTTTATTTAAAGAAACATATTTTCATTTAAGTATTGTTATTTATATTTTAAAATATTAAGTAATTGTGCAAAACGATAATTGCCTTAAAAAAAAAAAGAAACATTCGCGGTGATTTTGTCTTGCATTCGTTTATACAATTATTATATATATTGGCATCATATATTAACTTTATGAACGGAAAAATATGTCCAGGGTAGCCTAGTGATCATGGCATCTGCCCGGTAAGCGGAAGGTCGTGGGTTCGATTCCCATCCCTTGACACTTTTTTTTTTATTTTATCCATTCTGACCAAAATCTATCCGTGAACTTCACACAGTGAACTTCACACAGACAGAATAAGGCAATTATATAAGTAGATTGCTCTATTTTTAAAAATATATATACAGTTAAACCTGTCTATAACGCCCCCTCTAAATAGCGCACGATTTTAAACATTGAAATGTAAACATTTTACATTAAAAGTGATCAGTCTATAGCACCCCCTCTCTATAGCACCCTATTTTGGTGAGTCCCAAGAGGGGACGACAGGTTTAACTGTATGTATGTTGTGTGGTATGCAGGTTATCCTTTCGGTTGATAGATGTGATGCCACAAGCACTATGCAGTCATGGGCCACAGTGTTCAGGCGTTAATAGGTAACACCAAAGGAAGATTGGATGCAACATAGAAGAGAGGCCGAAGACGTGTACAAGGTCCTGGAAGGTGTAATCTACATGAGAGGGAAAGTTGAGCTGCTTGTTGTCGCCTGTTTGTCGGTGTCCAGTGATGGTCGTAAACTTATTGGAAGTTTCCTGGGAGGAGATAAATAATATTTGACGAAATTCTACTCCTCAGACCCTCGTCCTGTCTTGGATGCGGCTGTCACAATAAAACTTTATTATCTTGATAAGACACAATTTGGATTATAGATTATAAACACAAGGTAATAAGTTCAAATCCAAATAAATGACACACTATTTATTTGGATTTGGTCTTATTACCTTGACTTTATTATCTTATTTGTATTACATGATGATCAAGCTGGGGTGTTGAATTCTGTCTACATTTTTGGGCTGTTATATACTTTATTAGGTAACATATGGAAATATAGTGTATAATAACATATATTACTACTTATTGTTATATATATATATATATGTCATAATATATGCTCTTCCAGGATTAATAAAACAAACCAACAGCCAACGAGAGAGAGCTGGGCAGCTAAAAGCGAGACACTTTAGACAACTAACTTACGACCATTTTTGGCCACATTCCTGAGGGGGGGGGGCGTCACCACCTGGCGACTATCCTGGTTAGCCCCCCGGTTGTGTACACATGAAAAACAGTCGTTCAGCAGATAACCTCTCGCTCGCTCTCTCTCGGCTGGCTGCCTGGATTATTGCTCTAACAACTCGTCGTGTGATTATTTATCACCTCACCAAATTATTACCACTATATTGTCACATATATTATTATATATTAGATAATAAAAAGGCATATATTGGATTTAATAAAAGATTTATTTTGCCAATATTTCGGCTGGCTGAACGCCAACCTTTATCGAGGCATTACATCTTTGTATATACCTCGATAAAATGCCTCGATAAAGGTTGGCGTTCAGCCAGCCGAAATATTGGCAAAATAAATCTTTTATTAAATCCAATATATGCCTTTTTATTATCTAATGATTTAAATATGGATTGCTCTATTTTCAAAACAAATATATTATATATATATATTAAAAACACAAAAGAGCCATCTCCTGACCGCAAATTGATTATCTTTCACAATAAAATAAATGTATAAAAACTATACTCGTAACATTAAAATAAAATTTAACGAAATATAGTGAGTAAAATAATGAGTAAATAGTGAGTAAAATATTTACATAAAGTTAAATTTTATTCACATATTGAGGTGAATATTTTATACACAAATAAAGTTAAATGGGTATATATATATTTTTTATATTTTATTTTTATTTTTATTTTTTTAAATGTGTTATCTATATATATACTTTTTTTTTTCTTTTTCAGGTTTTATTTTTCATAAATTTAACGATTTTCTTTAAGTTATTATTATTCAAGGCCTCAAGAAAAGCTTGTTTAGAATTATATGAAATTGTATTCAATATCGAATTCTTAATAATTTTTTTACATTTACCTTTTAAAAGCGCTCTATATTTACCTTTCCTAAATTGATTTTTAATATCATCTTTATAAATTGGAAATTCATTCATATACTCCTGACGGATTAATTCTTTCCTTAACTTTGTTCGTTTGCAACTTATATAGCCATGAATCTTGTCTAGGTTAGCCTCTTTGGCAAATTTATAGTAGGAAATAGAGCTAGTACCTAGTAAGTTGTTCTCTAGAGTTTCAACTTCTTTCTTGCATTCATCCCAGAAATGAGAAAATTCAGGTTCGGCTTTGATATAGAAAGGTTTTGTGATATTTCTTTCTTTTAGAAATTGGTGTTTAATTAACAACATACCTATATTAAAATAATTTTTTTCTACTGAAATTTCCAGTGGTGTAAGTTTAGCTTTATTCCTTAAATTGATATCTGCTCCTGCTTCTAGTAATACATTTACAATATCCAATCTATCATTACTAACTGCGTTATGTAATGGCGTATATTCAGAATTTGGTACCTTCAAATCTATATTAACACCCATTTCTATGAATACTTTAACAACATTTATATACCCATATATAATAGCAATATGAAATGGTGATATATCTTTATCAAATATCTCATTTGCATATGCGCCTGCCTTAATTAAAGATCTTACTGCATTGTAATGATTGTTCTCAGCAGCTATTTGTAAAGGTGATGCACCCCATTTATCTTTGGCATTCACATTACAACCAGCTTCAATCAACATATTCAACATTTCCAGTCTTCCCCAACGAGCTGGCCAATAAACGTAAGGTTCTTTACTATTTTTTGCTTCTGTAATATTAGCTCCAGCTTTAATAAGAGCTCTTGTAGCTTCAATATTATTATGCTGAATTGTCAAATTGAGAGGTTTAAAACCATTTATACATTTTTTATTCGCATTCGCCTTAAAGTCAAGAAGTATTTTGAATTTTTCATTACATCCCCCCTGTGCAAGGATATGCAAAGGTGTAATGCCTACATTATTTGAAACATTTGGATTTGCACCTTTCTTTAAATGAGAAATCATTTTTCTTTTTGTACAATTTGCGAGTTGAAAACAATCTAGCTTATTCTTTTTCTTTATCATTGTTTTTTTAATTTTAGATTTACCCTTCATTTTTTTAATCATATTAACAAAAAAACTTTTTAGAATTTTTATGGTTTTTGGAATTTTAGTTATTGTTTTAACCCAAACCTTCTTTATCTCTATCTCTTCTCTTCTGGAGGTTTTAAAATATCTAAATACTTGTGTTGATAGAACACTCTCTAAAGATAAATATTTATTACCCAGGTTCTCCCCTAAAATGAGAAATTTTTCTATCAAAAATATTAATAACATTTGAAAGAGTAAACATAACCAGTTATAACAATAATGCATATTCAGTCTTATTCAGATTATTTTCAGTCTGTTGCAAAAAGATTATTTAAAAGATTTTGACTTTCTTCAAATTTAATAGTTGAAAAGATTCTTATGTGAATATTCAAGGCCCTTTTTTTTCACACAATTGAAAAGAAAGCACACAAAAAAAATGCTATCATATCAATTTAAAAATGAATAAAATATTAAATAAATATGTTTCTATTAATAAATATTATCAATCTATGTGTTTATTTATTTTTTCCTTAAAATTTTCTTCAATATTTAACCAATATGGCTGATATTTTTATTGGATATATAGAGTTAAGTCTGAAAAAGGTTTTTGTCGCATTTTCAAAACCAAGAAAAATTAAAATTAACCAATTACTAACATTTTACATATTTTCAGACAGAAAATAATATTTTAAATTTTATTTTTCAATTTTAAGCGCTTTGTTCCCCTAGGGACACTTGCGCTGTTATACATGTATGTTTCTAAAGTTATCTATACATATTTACAATAATTTTAAGCCGCAAAGAATCGACATGAGATATTAACAAGGAAAAAGAAAAGAAAAAAAAAGGAAACGTTGTCATCATATATTTACAACAACATTAATTTATTTATCATTATCATTCAAAAAGTAGAGAAAAATATTTCTATATGTAAGAGTTTTAACATTCTAAGATAACAAATGAAATTTTTAAACTTTAAGGTTCCACTTTTATTAATGAAGATAAATGAACTAATTTTATTGTAAATATATTTGATGACAAAAAAGTTTCCTTTCTTTCTTTTTCATTGTTAATATCTCATGTCTATTCTTTACGGCCTAAAATTATTGTAAATATAATGTACATGTACATGAAACATACATGTATGACAGCGCAAGTATCCCTAGGGGGACATAGCGCTTTAAATTGAAATAAAATAAAAATATTTTCTGACTGAAAATATGACAGAGAATTAATAATCTAATTGATGCATTATTTTTAATGGGCATATATCAACAAAGTTCACTTGAGCATCATAAAAATAAGGAAGGTTAAAAAGTAACCCCTTCACTAATTTCCATTAAAACTTCTAATAAAAAATTTAATGACTATAACAAGTAGGTGTATAGATGAAGTTTTATTTATTTATTTATTAACTAGCGGATGTACCCGGCTTCGCCCGGGTTTTACCCGAGTAAAGGTTTGTCTAACGAATCTCTCGATAAAGTGAACATTTTTTCCTGGTCCCTTGAAAAATACTCGATAAGTTGAATAAAATCCATATTAATTGGTTCCCTCGATAATTGGAAGTTAAAGGAATAGTATCTTGCCTAGGAATTGTATCATTATTCTTGTCTCAAATAAATTGCCGTATCATCCTGAATTTTGTCTTTCCTAATTTTCTACATTACAAAATCATCGTATCATCATGATAACATTTAGAGCAGATTGTTGAATTATAACAGATAAATTAGAATATTTATTTTGATTATTTTTAGGCGAAAAGTTATTACAAAAATTTTATTTGCTAGAAACCTTCCCAGTACTATACTAAATAACTTCCCAAAGTTTCATGGCGTTCCAATGAGTGGTTTGGTCAGGCATAAAGGACAGACAGACACACATACATTCATTTTTATATATATATAGATAGATATTTCATGTCTATTCTATACGGCCTAAAATTATTGTAAGTATGTGTATAGACAACTGTAGAAACATACATGTATGACAGCGCAAGTATCCCTAGGGCGACATAGCGCTTTAAATTGAAATAAAAAAAAATATTATCATTATTTTCTGTCTGTAAATATGACAGAGAATTAATAATCTAATTAATGCATTATTTTTAATGGACATATATCAACAAAATTCTTTCTGCAGAACATTCACTTAAGCATCATAAAAATAAGTAAGGTTAAAAAGTAACCCCTTCACTAATTTCCATTAAAACTTCTAATAAAAGTTTCATGAATATAACAAGAAGTTGTAAAGATGAAATTTTATTTATTTATTAGCAAGGCGCGTTATTGAAATATTTGCGCCTATTATATAGGAAACAAACAAAACAACAAACAAATTAAAATTTAGAATTAAATATTTATAAATTTACATGTATTAATCGACAGAGTTCATAAATATATATAGACAAAGTGGCTGATGTAAGAAAGTTAAATTATTTAGATCATGGAACAATCGATGTCTCACTTCTGTAAAGTTCGGACAGTCGTAGATAAGGTGGTTTGTTCAGTTTCTCCGCAGGAGCAATTTGTTGTTTCTGATAGACCTCTTTTATTTCTGGAATTTTCCGTGTGATGTGACATGAAGTTGTAGCTTGAAATATAGGCTATTAAAATCCTAATCAAATTACCCAATATCTAATTTACACTTTTTGTGTAAAAGAAACATAAGAGATCTGGAAGGAATTCCCCTTATAACTTGAAATTGTCAAATATTAGATTAACTTTCGTATTTTGAGGTTAAAAAGCCTGATGTGTGTGTTGGGTCAGATTTCCACCAAACAGACCCAACAAAGATGTAAACATTCTTTTACATCCTATGTACATACACGCAGTGTCTCGCCGAAAGTGTTTGGTGTACAGATGGAAGTCCCACGGCAATGGCCGACGGTGGTTAAAAGACCAAGCCGGGGGGGAGACGCAGCCCTGGACGTGAATCCCAAGATCTACCAGGGGAAGGCACAGCCCTGGACGCGTATTCTAAGATCTACTGGAAGAGGATGATATCGGCCCTGGCTAAGTAGTCAGAAGCTCGACGAAAACAGAAGCAGGAGTTCACCCACAACATAAGCAGAAAAGCTGACGTGAGTGAAGAAGCCACCTCAACAAGAAGAAATGGACATCGAGCATGCACCTTTGTAAAACCTCCCTTTTAATTCTTGTATATATGACCTGTGATATCACATTTTTTGATAGATGGGGACCATTCAGTAATATTTTTGGGATTTCTTAAAGAAGAAATTAGCATATAAGTCTCTCAGAGGGGTAGCATCCTAAAATTGGATTTTAATTTCATTGTTAATTTAAATTATCTCTCAATAAGACAGATAAATTCTAAATTTTTGGTTAATATTTATTTTAAATTGATTTCTCATAAGCCGAGCAAGAATATTTTCTAATTCATAATTTTTCTTTAAAAATAAAATTTCAATAAAATATTATTTTATTACTTAAATTTTAACTATAATAATAATATTTTTTTTTATTTAATATTTCGAGAATTTTGTATATTCAAGATTTATTATTCTGTGGGAATTTGGGATTGAGGGCGCTGGAGAAAAGGAATAGGGGGCTAGATTTTTTTTGGGCGGGATCGAGCAACCATTCAGTATTGACCAAGCTTTCGAAAGGGGCACATCAGATCTCTCATCGGGAGATAGGTATGTAGTCGAGATATTTAGGTAAGTTTTAATATAGATTTTTGTTGTAAGGTCTATATAGAAACATGACGAAGTCATGATAGATATAAAGGATTTTTTTTTTTGCCTAACCAAGACGTCTTGTCATTCATGGCGAGTTTATATTGAGAGAGGGACATATCCATGCTTTAATAGGTAAATTATTTCTTGCCCAAGCAAGGTCACCTTTGAAATGAAGTGTTATAGATTTATATTGTGTTAAAATAAAAACATAGTAATACAAGGTTTAGATAGACCATACAATTTTAGCCATGTCATTTTTTTGTATTTAGGAATTTAGGGTATAAAACCTGTTAAGAATATTGGATTTTTTTTTGCCTAATTATGTCATGTCATAGTAGATACAATTTGTTTTATTTTTGTGTAAAATTGCTTCCTTTGTCGAATAAAGTTGATGCGGTAAATTATATAATGTGTATTAATGTCCATATCAAACCACATATCACACATAAACCTTGGTGCGTATGTTATAGATATTGAGTGTATTGTAAGAAGTTTATTGCCTTACCATAAACTGTGAATATATATGCACCTGGATTTTTCCATGAGTTAGATGAGATCAAGACATAGATGTCTTAGTAAGGCTTAAGGACAAAAAAACCTTACAATCGATGCTCAATTACAAGTTACATGTAAATCCGGGTCCGTATATGATGGAATGTAAGAGCGAATCTTACGTCCCAAAATTTATCTTGAAACAAATTACATATTTTGATTATTAATATGGATCTTTGTGTTCGTCGTACCATATCAAGTGTATATCTGAGTGTAATCTTAGTTATTACACATGTTGATGTAAGCATTTGGCGAGTGTTACATTTTGCATGTCTAAGTCA
This sequence comes from Cordylochernes scorpioides, assembly GCA_030710605.1. NCBI lineage: Eukaryota > Metazoa > Arthropoda > Arachnida > Pseudoscorpiones > Chernetidae > Cordylochernes > Cordylochernes scorpioides. Next base: position 11,094,133 of record CP092871.1, on the reverse strand, counting down.
AAAAGATGGAATTTAGCCATCTAGATGTAGGAGTGAATCTTACATTGGTGGTCAACTATAGGTCACATGTAAATCTGGGCGTATACTATATTCACCGTATGTATATATATATAGATATATATATTTCCAAATGTAATGTGAGAGGAAAACCTACATGTGTAATTATTACTGCATTATGTTTATTAATAAAACATTCTTATAATAATAATAGAAAATTGGCCTGTTTGAGGACATGTCTACACAGGTATTACGGAACCTTATTAAATTTTGTTGTAAGATTTAGGTACTTACAGCTTGTATGAAGGCATGAGGACATTGATGATTATATGATAATAACCTTTGTTATCCATTTAGTAAAAGATAGTTAAAATAGGGAACACATTTACAGTATATAGATAAGTGAGAAGTAGTAAACAAAACGGTAGTGATGATGATAAGGCCAGTGTGGCGCTAGCTGTAGTCATAGCATTCTGTTTCCAACAAATATTTTATCATAAACCCAATGCCTGCAGGAATGGAAATCTAAGGCTACACATGACTGGTACAGAGCAGGAGGGACAAGCACCGGTTCTGTCCTCCCAAGAGAACAACAGTCTTTGATTTCCAGACTTAAGTCTGGTCATCTACGGACAATGACTTTCCAGAATGGTTGCAAGGTTTTCCCACTATGTACTAAGTGTCAACCTGCAACCCCAAAACACATTATTGACTGTATTGACTCATCCATTGATGAGCTCTACTCTTCCCCGGCAGACACCATCAACAAGCTTTACAAGCTTGATACCCTGATATGATTGAGTGGAGATAAGAAAGAAGAAGATTTTATCATAATAAAGCTAAAAAATAAATAAATTACTCCTTCAGTCGAATTGTTTTTATTTATAATAATAAAAATAAAGTATACGTGAAAGTAAGACTATATTTTTTCACTAATGTATTTATAATTTAATACCAAATGTAAATTAATGGGGAAACTGATTTAAAAGAATAACATTTCATAAAATCCTCTATCTGTTCCCCCAATATTAATGATAATTGTCACCTATATTCCCAATTTTATTCAAAATAAATAAAATATATTTATATGAATTTTATCATTTTCTGGTAGTTGGCAATCTATGGATACACACTAAGAGCCTGGGTTACCTATATGTTGCTTATGTTTTACCATATACAGTTAAACCTGTCTATAGCGCCCCCTCTTGGAACTCACTAAAATAGGGTACTATAGAGAGGGGGTGCTATAGACAGGTCACTTTTAATGTAAATCGCATCGTACTAGGTATTTAAAATCGGGCGCTATAGACAAGTTTAACTGTATTTATTTCAGAATGGTTTTACATTCTGCTCTCTCACGATGACGCTGCAATTATTTGGAATATTTTTCTCTCCAAAATGTATCATATATCTAAATATATAGTTGTTTATTTATTTAATTTTTAGATTTGAATAACTTTAGTATTAAAATATACAAGTATCAGAGTCATAATCAACAATCAATCAACAATTCCTTAACCGTTTGCTTTTGTGAATGGAATAAATACCCAAATATGACCATTTTTTAATAAGCATTTGACAGGTTCTGGGCAAAAATAGTTTTTTTTTTAGTCAGAAAATGATTATGACAATATTGCTGTATCATATTTGATTATCAGATACAAAATTATATCCGGAAAAATTCCAAAAAGCAGAGACCACGGGTGAAGCCAGTTCATTTTTAGTATGCAGGAACAAAATTCTAACAGAAAAACATCCATTCTCGCAGAAGACACAAAGCCAGATCATCTCTTTATAAAAATATCGCTTCTCAGACACAAAGTTTGGAGTGGGACGTTTCACAAGAATGACATCCACGGCGCCAATTTATAATTGTAACGAATAGTATTTGAATAAAAGCATTTAATCGGGTAAAACCCGGGCGTTGCCCGGGTCATTCGGCTAGTTAATTTATATATTCAACTATAAAGGTTACCTCTTACTATGGAGGCGTTTGTTGTAATTAGTTCTTGTGTATTCCTGTGGAGGGATGAAGATACCTGATGGCTTGAGATGGCATTGATGATTATAAAAGAAACTCATCTCCAGAGAGAGAGAGAGAGATATATATATATATTTTTTTGTGAATATAAAAACGTATTTTAAAGGTTTTAAGCTAAGAAGAACAGATTCATTCTTCTAGTAGAGGCCACTTTATATAGTGTGGATGCTGCTAGTCCAGCTCATCGATAGTAGGCCCTCCCGTGTCAGAGGATTGGTGGATCCTGGTCATGATGGGAGCACACAGCGCCTCCAGCTCTTTCTGCTTGTTGTCAAACTCCGCTTTCTCCGCCATCTGGTTATCTTCCAGCCACCGTACCACAACCTCCAGGTGTTCCTGGATCTTCTTGCGTTCTTCTTCCTTCACTTTGTTCTTGACGCTCTCGTCCTCCATGCTGGCCTTGAGACTGAACACATTGCTCTACAGTGCGTTTTTTGAAGCTATTCTCTCTCTTTGACGAGAGAGAGAGAGAGATACCTTTTGTATTATTTAACTTATATCCAAGATATATATATTATTTAAATCAATTAAATATATAAATGAATATAATTTCAATAAGTTTAAATTCCTTATGATGCACTAGCGCGCCATCTGTTATGAAAATTCGAAACTATTTTAGACGCGTAAGATTCTTTTTGAAATTAAACAATATCTACTGCCCTTACTGAGCCAGGCCCTCCCATTAATTTCTCCATATTGCAATAAGGGCAGTAGAAATTGTTTAATTTCAAAAAGAATCTTACGCGTCTAAAATAGTTTCGAATTTGATTTGATTATCTTAAAATAACCGTTACTTGTTTAAAAAAAAATAGAGCTGAAACAAAAATGAATTCTTAAAAAAAAAGCTTGAAATCATCTCAATGGTCAAAAGGAGCTACGTAAAGAATTTGGTGATATTGTCTATATAATTTTATAAGTTTATCGATGAATATATAGATACATATTTTGACATATAGCTTACATAGTGATATACACAGAGTCCATGATAAAATACCCACAAAAACCCCCACATAAAAAAAAAAAACGACAACCCTCAGCCTCTCAAGGAGACCGTCTCTCATCGGAGACTCGATCATGTAATGATAAATTATGATAGATTCTTTCAACTCAAATACCTTTTGATAAATTAAATTTAATTGCCATCTATCGTTAAAATTTTACATAAATAAATTTACTGGCAATGCGCTTCTTTTAAATATTATCAAATAGTCTGTAGAGATAATATTTGATGATATTATAAAAGAAGCGCATTGCCAGTAAATTTATTTGTGTAAAATTTCAAATACCTTTTACTTTATCATTTATGTAACCTACATTAGTTTAAAAATTAAACATTCTATGGAAAACATTATTTTGTAGGTTGGCTCTTTAATATATTTAAACATGTTTAAAAATAAATCAAAACTTACAGCTTATCCAAATCATCACTGGTACAAACCATTGAAACAATTAGAAGAACTTCAAAAACTCAATAGAAATCAACAAACAGCTTTAGCAAGACTAAGAAGTGGCAATATAGAAAACTTAAAATTTCAAAATGGACAAAAAATGTCGACCAGAGAGAATTAAAATTTAGAGTTGGGGCAAGCAACGGCTATTTAAAATTATGATGATAAAATAACAGAAAGATATATAATTAAATGTACAAGGTTGGGTCAATAAGTAATTCACAATCATCAATAATATTTTTATTTGACAAACCATAAACTTTGTATATATGAATACCTAACTATTAGCTGTATATCATTCAATACCTTCCCTCGGTACACATTTGGTCCAGCGTTCTTTCCAACTCACAACTTTGGTAAAATGCTACATCTTGCTTTCTTAACCACCCTCTAACCTCATGTAGTAACATTTCATCATTTTCAAATGTTCTACCGCGTAGATAATTCCTTAATTTATCAAACAGATTGAAGTCGAAAGGAGCCAGATCAAGACTAAGCTGGGTGAGGCATTAAAGTCCACCCATATCTGGAAATTTGAGCCAATGTCTGTTGCGCGGTGTGAGGTCTTGCATTGTCCTGATGAATTATCCTTACTGCGATGAAAAATATATGGGGAGGGCTTGGCTCATTAGTGGTGAACCCTCCCACTGGTTTTGCCAATTTAATCTACCAGACGGCTTCCTCAGAGCTCTAATACTGTATTGGATCATTCTGCTTATATATGCTACACTGAAGTGCGGAATTTCAGAAATGAGCCAAGCTCTCCCAATATATTTTTCATCTCAGTAAGGACAGTAGAAGTTTGATATATGTGTGAAATAAACATTTGCGTCTGAATGTTTCATCTTTTAGTAATAATATTATTAATTATTTAATTAAAAAGACATATATTGGATCAAAAAATCAGTTATTTTACCAATATTTCACTTGGCTGAAAAGAGCGAGCAATCTCTCGAAATATTTTGAGAAAGAAAAAATGTTTAGATCTAGGTACGCCATTTTATATAAACATAAGCTAATTTGCTCTTTTTGAGCGGTACCTAATAAAGTCATTTTGAAACAGGAATTGTAATATTTAATTTACGTATCATTGAATTATTTTATGTTTAATATTCTGTTGTTATTAATGATGATTGAGAAACATCTAGAATTTGCCTCTTTGATTTGTAAATTAATTTGATTATTATTTATTTATTTTTTTGAGATTTGAGAGAGAAATTTATAACCCAGGTACCTGGTAAACAGAATTCTCTCTTTCTCTTGAGGTAACCCGGATTCCTGGATCGCGCAGATCTTGAGATTTGATCTGAAGACTTTTAAATAAAATATTTTATCTTATAGATAAGTGTTGTTTGCTTAGTTAATTACATTATCTAGCTGCTGTAGGTATCCCATTGAATTAAAACCTAGAGGATCTAAGAAAAAGCCGAAGACCTCGAGGTTTATCGTCGATTTAACCATAAGAACGAGCCATATCTGTGAAACTGAACATGGACAGAAAACCAAGACATCCTTCACCTGCCTCCAGGAACCAGGAAATCTTCCCGCCTTCACTGGTAAGTACCCTGATTGCCCTCAGCAATGGCTCAGAGAATTTGATCGCGTAGCCAAACACAATAACTGGGATGACTCTATGTGCCTTGCTAATGTAATTTTCATCCTAGATGGAGCTGCTAAATGCTGGTTCGAGAACATGAAAGAATATTTAACTTCATCGGGAAAATTTAAAAGCGATTTTCTTGAGATGTTTGGCGATGGTGAACAATTTGTTCAGAAGGCTGAAGCCAAACTGAAAACTCGCGTTCAAAAAGTGGATGAATCATTAGATTCAGGACATCCTCAACCTATGTCGCCATGTGAATCGTGACATGGAGGAAAGGGGAAAAAGCTGGGCATCTCATGAAGGGAGTTGTAGAAAATTTATACCAAGCACTTCTCCCTATAGAAATTGACACTGTCGACGAATTCTGTTCAGAATTGAGGCCTTAAATAATAATAATAAAAATGAATAGGAAATTCTCAAATCGAAATAATTGCAAACCGATCTCGGTAGATAGCGACAGCAATATTGAAAACATTATTTGGAAAGTGGTAAAAGAAGAGATCAGCAAGGTTGTTACTGGCATGGACCTTCCCGTACTCCCCAGACAACTGGAGGTTTACCAAAGAACCGAGAGGACACTAGCACCAATTCTTAAGCCTCAGAGTTCCAACAAGTGGCTTTAAAACATCGCGTGAAGCGTAATTGAAAAGAGAGTTCAAACTGTGATTAGAAATAAAAACGGATCATTACCGTACATTCCGATCTGTTTCCATTGTAATAGACCCGGACATGTGGTACAATATTGAAGAGAACGATAGTACCAAGAAAATAAGTTAAATGGCCCATCCCAATATTTCAACCATAATCGAACTTGCTACAATAAAAAATAGTCCTTAGCCCACCAAATACACACATAACCCTGAAGTTGAAGAAGAACATCCGTTCTTTAACAAACGACGCAATTATCTCAGAAGTCCATCACCATACCTAGGTCGTGAAAAGTTGTAAATGTAAGGCTCCAATCACAGTCATTAGCCGCTCTCCTAAACCTATGGGCCAGGAAAACTAAGTCACACGACCCTCAAAAGAGGTCACCAGAGACGAAAACCTTCCATCGGCGAAAGCCGAATTATATTCCAATTATCTCTTTATCATCATAAATGCCCTTAATGTGAGAACCTTAATCAGTACAGGAGAATCCTTCTAAGTAATACCAGACGCATTTCATAGAAAACTAAATATTGTGATGTTTGAATGATGTTAGGAGGTCGGTGGAAGGATGGTCTAAACCGTTGGTTTTCGACTGCTACGACCCGGGTTCGATTCCCGCATTGGGCACTTTTTATGTTAAAAAAAATGCTCCAATGGTCCCTGATTCTTGCAAAAGTCCAACCCCACCAGCAAGTGCAAGTAACCAAACGGGGCTCTGGCACATTTGTAAGTGCAAAGTCGAACTGCTTTTCACATGTGTAGACATGTGATGCACTTACAGTAAAAAGCAGTCGCCTACTTCTACCCACCATGATTATCATGGCCTGTACCACGTGTACTAGGGATAAGCAAAAAAAAAAAAAATGATGTTAAGAGTTGCAAACAATCAATTTGTATCCTCCATTGAAATGTGTACCATTAAATTTGAATAAATTGCTACAGGTACAAGATTTCTGATGCATCCCAGCTGTAGTCACAAAGTCATTCTAGAATGGAATTTTTTGGAAGCATTGAAAGCAATTATTGACTGTGGATAATCTAAAATATCCTTCTGAGAGACATGCAACTAATGAAGAGTCAGCAAATTTTTAAAGGATGCTTTTTGTCGAGGATGACCATTTGATTTTGCCAAACTCGAGCAAAAGGATTATGAATGCCACATCTGAGATTGCAGGAATTAAAAATTTAATAGCCGAGGGCTCTTGGACAATTATTATCTTATTCTTGGACAAAGAAATTCTAATCCCAGCTTCTCTTTTTTTGATACTGCATGGCAAGGCAGAGCTGTAGATCACAAATTGTTGCAACTCCGCCTTTGCCGGTCCCAAGCCCGGATGAAAAAGGAGGAGGGGGAGCAGTAACAAGCTCACTAAAAAAACCTGGGCTCAGCTGGCCTGGCTGATAGTACCCTGTAAGGGCTCCTGATCCAGGGATATAGGATAGCAGCGTTTGTACTCCATGTTAGGAGCAGCTACACATGGCGTCTGTTCCTCATGTCAGAGGTGGCCATTTCTTTTGGAGCTAAGTCAGCCTGCCACTGAGTACTGCTCCCAGTCTTAATGACAAAGGGAGCTGCTTTCTACTTCACCCAGTGTGGAGATGAGAAAGAAGACAAATTGTTACATGTAAACCAATTTGATTGCCTCTAGAATGTGGGTTGTTCATACTTCTGAAATTGATGACCATACCATTTGTACCATTGATGACTCCTTATATCCCACTGAAACTACAACTCATGATCCATCCAATATTGAGATAAATATAAAGTTGTGTATTGTCCCAGAACGTTCGCCTGAGGAAAAACAAGAAATATGGTGGTGGTGTCTTGTCCATGGAGCAGATCGGTCTATGCACCTTGATAACAATACTGGCCAACTGAGGTGGTGGTGTTTTGTCCATGGAGCAGATCAGATCGGTTCATGCACCTTGATCACAATACCGGCCAACTGAGGTGGTGGTGTCTTGTCCATGGAGCAAATCAGATAGGTCCATGCATCCTGATTATAATACCAGCCAACAAAGGTGCCTTGTTCGTATGGATATCCTCTTCTGGATTGATGTCTGCCATATAGAGGGCACAAGAAATATTAAAGCTTGTAAATAACTATGTAGAAAATTTCAGCTCAGTCATTGCCAACAATATATCTCAAAGAATTGTTAAGCATCGCATTCTAACAGGCAACAATGCACCAATATGGGGAATGTCTTAATAGCAATAAATATCTATTAAGAAACTGATTATTTATATATTGTACATATTGCCAGACACTTCTTTCTTTTATACACAGTTCTTTTTTTTCTCTTTCTCATTGTTAACATCATATGACTATTCTATTCACGGCCTGATATTATTGTATATATATGTATAGACAAATGTAAAGACATACATGTATGACAGCATCCCTAGGGGGACATAGCACTTTAAATTGAAATAGAATAAATAAAGAAGCAAAATATTTTTTATTTTATGAAAGATTATATAGATTTTTATATATTTATATTTCTGTTACACTCTATACGTTCTTTTTTCTCTCTTTCTCATTGTTAACATTATATGACTATTCTATTCACGGCCTGAAAGTATTGTATATATATATACTAGCGGATGTGCCCAGCTTCGCCCGGGTTTTACCCGAGTGAATGTTTGTCTAACGAACATTTGTTAAAACAATTCTCTACAAACTTATAAAAAAAAAGATATATTTTGATAATTTGAAACGCGTAAATTTGAATCTCTCGATAAAGTGAACATTTTTTCTCGGTCCCTGTGTGCCGTGGCATCCTGAATTTTGTCTTCCATAATTTTCTACATTACAAAATCGTCGTTTTATCTAGTGAACATTTTTTCCCGGTCCCTTGAAAGATATTCGATAAGTTGAATAAAATCATGGTCGTGAATCTCTCGATAAAGTGATTATTTTTTCCCGGTCCCTGTGTGCCGTGTCATCCTGAATTTTGTCTTTCCTAATTTTCTACATTACAAAATCATCGTTTTATCTACATATTTTCCTGGTCCCTTGAAAATTACTCGATAAGTTGAATAGAATCATGGTCGTTTATGGAAGATGGACGTAGTTCCCGGAGGTTACCCGCCCCCCCCAGCGCCAGGACCTCTTGATCCCTCTGATTGGCCGGCGGCCGGACGGGGGTGGGGGGGGGATCTTGATCCCTCTGATTGGTCGGTGGGAACTTGGACTGTCCAATGGCTGGCGGCCGGACGGGGGGGCAGACCTAATCCTAAGGTGGCGTTGCTTGCGAGTTAAAGCTACAAATCTGCAAATAACTCTAAGGATATTAAAGATATTCAAGAAATTATTTTTCGTAAACCTTTCCGGGGATACACCTAATAATATCCCAAAATTTCACGGCGATTGGATGTATGGTTTTTGAATCCATAGAGGACACACACACACACAGACATTCAATTTTATATATATAGATTAAAAATAAAGAAGGCATATCCTGACCACGAGCACATCTGCTTTTTAGATGGCAGAGCACCATCTAGTGGAGCAAAAATAAACTAAACGTTTATTTAACTTGCTCTGTGATATTTGGCCAACCTAATTTCTTGATAAATCAAGAAAAACCATCCACGAACATGTTTTACGCTGTTGGCGCTCGTCAGCGTGGAGTAGGCTGTACCACTGCGACCAAAAATATTTTTGGTTCCAAAGGCTTCTTGAAAAACCAAGAAATGGGCATTTAAGGCTAAATTTGCGTAAATACGCTAAACACATGAAAAAGCAATAGAAAAATAAGTGGGTCAGGTGTTGATATTAAAAATGAAGAGAGCATATCCTGACTAAGAGCACATGTGCTTTTTAGATGGCAGAGCGCCATCTAGTGGAGTAAATGCATAGACAAATGTAAAGGCATACATGTATGACAGCGCAAGTGTCCTTAGGGGGACATAGCGCTTTAAATTGAAATAAAGGAGAATGTCTTATCAAGTATCTCTAGTGGAAAAAATTATCCTACAAGGATGAATTCAATAAGATGCTAGAGGCAGACATCAGAAAGCCTACGAACCTCACCATTCATCTTAGTAAAGAAGAAAGATAACTCCTGGAGATTTTGCTTTGATTATATGATCAGACTGGTCTGGAAATCAAGGACAGCTGTTCTCTTGGGAGGACAATTGGTTCCTGTCTCTCCTGCTATGTACCAGTCATGTGCAACAATAGACTTACATTCTAAAACTTCTTAAAGAATAATGATTTGATAAAAGCATCTTTCAAGTTCTATGGTTTTTAAGAATACTGAGGCAACAATTTCATATATTTATAAAATGAAAGGATTTAAAAGCACGAATGTTTCTTTTATATATAATACAAACTTCTACTGTCCTTACTGCTATGAAAAAAATATATTGGGAGGGCTTGGCTCATCAGTGGTGAACCCTTACAGTGGTTTCACTAATTTAATCCACCAGACCGCTTCTCAGAGCTCTAATACTGTATTGGACGATTCTGCTTATATACGCAGCATTGAAGGCTGGAAAATCTCAGAAATGGTTTTCAAGAATTACATATAATGTAAAGATCTGCATGATCTACCATTATAAGAAATATTGTTTCTTATCCCCATGTGTAGATTACAACTCCGCCTTTGCCGGTCCCAAGCCCGGATGAAAAAGGAGGAGGGGGAGCAGTAACAAGCTCACTAAAAAACCTGGGCTCAGCTGATAGTACCCTGTAAGGGCTCCTGATCCAGGGATACAGGATGAGCAGCGTTTGTACTCCCATGTTAGGAGCTGCTGCACATGGCATCTGTTCCTCAAGTCAGAGGCGGCCATTTATTTTGGAGCTAAGTCAGCCTGCCACTGAGTAGTGCTCCCAGTTTTAATGACAAAGGCAGACACATTCTACTTCATCCAATGTGGAAATAAGAAAGATTATATGAATTCCATGAGTTCATGCTCCTCAAGCAACAGAAATGCTAGTTGGCATCTTAAAGAGTTTGCAGGGCCGACCAGTCCAGAGCTAGTTTACTAGAGTTTGCTTAAAGTCTGGCTGTAGTATAAAGTTGATGTATACATTTTGGATTATAGATTAGAAACACAAGGTAATAAGACCAAATCCTAATAGTGTGATGATAGTAACAACGCTGTAACCAAGTTTGAAACCTCACACACAATTTACAGTTAAATTATTATAGCAATTAAAATAGCGCCTTCCTCTCTATAGCACATGATTTTAAATACGTAGTTTTACATTAAAAGTGACCTGTCTATAGCACCCTATTTTGGTAAGTCCCAAGAGGGGGCGCTATAGACAGGCTTAACTGTATTTTGTCTAGTTGTTTTTTCTATAAACATAATAATGTGCTAGGGTGAAAACATAATGCTTCTGGAAGAAATAGGAAAAAAAAAAAAAGTATAAAAGTGATATTGTTGTTTCTTATCCCCTTATGTAAAGATTACACGAATTCCATGAATTCATGCTCCTCAAGGCATGGAATTGGGTGTAGCTTTTCTTGATCATAGCACCATGTCCAGGCACACTTTGGTAAAAGTATGATTGTAATTTGAGGTTGTTCCTAACATGGAAACCTTTGCTGCTGACTCTAACATAAGTACAGACATATCTCCTCCATATCCCTGTAGAGGAACCCTTTCTGAGGTCTATCAACTGGGTCAGTTGAACTCAGGAAGTGATATTATTATTATTTTTGCTTATCCCTTGTACACATGGTACAGGCCATGATAATCATGGTGGGTAGAAGTAGGCGACTGCTTTTACTGTAAGTACACCACATGTCTACATATGTAAAAATCAGTTCGACTTTGTACTTACAAATATGCCAGAGCCCCGTTTGGTTACTTGCACTCGCTGGTGGGGTTGGACTTTTGCAAGAATCGGGGGCCATTGGAGCATTTTTTTTTTTTAATCAGAAAAAAGTGTCCAATGTGGGAATCGAACCCGGGTCTCGTAGCGGTCAAAAACCAACGGTTTAGACCATCCTTCCACCAATCCCCTAGGTTATTGTACTGGTATCAGGTGGATATATTAATTGATAAGGCACAATTTGGATTATAAACACAAGGTAATAAGACCAAATCCAAATAAATAAATAGTGTGTGACGTTTCAGCATTGTTACCATCTTCAGACAAAAGTACTGAATGAGAAAATTTTACCATAGCAGGTTTTTAAATAGTTCCTGTTATCAAGTGTGTAAACAAGATAACAGATAAGGTTACACACTTGATAACAGGAACTATTTAAAAACATGCTGTGGTAAAATTTTCTCATTCAGTACTTTTGTCTGAAGATGGTAACAACGCTGTTACCGAAACGTCACACACTATTTATTTGGATTTGGTCTTATTACCTTGTGTGGATATATTAAGAAAAAAGGCATCTCATGGTCATTTAACTAAAAGTTGGTTTGCACTATTTGTCAGAATGACAGATGGCACAAGCCGCCATCATCTTTTAGTTGCACAATCAGATGTCTTAATTCCAGGGATAAATTTCTTTCAAAAGGAACTTATCTTTGGTGAAGCCTGATGTTTTCAACCTAATATTGATACAAGGTATTAATTAAAGAGAAAAAGTTCACCTCTCCAGTCAAAATAGAAGTCAAAACCAGACGCCATCTATTGACTGTCACCGCAAACTAGCGGCCTCGAGTCGGTGACAAAGCTACACCACCAACAGGTATTATTTAATTAAATAATTAATAAGGCACAATTTGGATTATAGATTATAAATACAAGGTAATAAGACCAAATCCAAATAAATAAATAGTGTGTGACATTTCGGTAACAATGCTTTTACCGAAAACACGTCACACACTATTTATTTATTTAGATTTGGTCTTATTACCTTGTGTTTGATTAAATACTAAATAAACATGTGTTGATTCAATACAAAAACACACACACAAAGATGGAGTTTTTTACTTCATTTATATTAAAGATATAAAAAAGAGAGCCCAATTATACAATAAATAAAAGTTTACAAACAATAAAAAAAAATATTTTGTAGGAATAAGTTAAAAAACAAAAAAATTATTAAAATCATTTTGGCAAGGACTCTTAAGAGGGAGGGAGGGAGGGAAAAAAAAAAAGAAAATTAAGTATAAAATAAATTATTTTGCAAAAAAAAAAAAAACTAATTAAAAAAAAAATAACAAAATAATAAAAAAAAAAAGAATTCAGTTATATAAAAACGTACAATAACTTAAAGAGAGAGGGGAAATATTATTAATAAATAGATTCACATTTTTTAAATAAAAAGGATTTATATTTATAATATAAACAAATATTGTTCTTTCTAACCAGCATCTTAATGATGTTTTACATTGTATGTATAAAATATATAAAAATTCTGCTGCAAAGGGAAAAGTAGAAAAAAAAGAAAAGAAGAAGAGAGACAGGGTTGGTAGGGAGAAAGAGAAAAAATATAAAGAGGAAGGAGGGGAAAGAAGAAGAAAGAAAAAAAATCTTGAATAATTCTACTATCAATAATAAAAACATATATTTTTATGTACAAAACTTGTCCTGATATGGTTGCGGGGAAATGATGGGGCTAGAGATGGTCCTGTAGGAAGGAGAGGAGGGTGGTTTCGTAGTGCTCTGAGGCTTCAAGATGGCGTAGGCTGTGTCTCTCGCTAGGGTACACCTGCAGCTGGTATGGCTTGCCTGCGCGAATCAGGGCGGACACAAGCTGCATGGTGTGGGTGACGTGGACATTTTCGTCCATGAGGCCGTGCATGATGAGCAGCCGGTTCTTCTGGTCGGGGAACTGCCCGGCGTAGGTTAGGATGGAACCGTTGATGTAGCCCTGGGGGTTGTTCTCAGGGGTGTCCATGTAACGTTCCGTGTAGCCTGTGTCGTAGCTGTTCCAGGAGGTGACTGGAGCCCCGGCTATGGCCAGCTTGAAGACATCCGGCCTCTGGATCAGGGCCATCAGAGACAAGTATCCTCCTGCACAGACAGACAACACTTAGAGCCTGGATTGTCAAATGAATTGTATGGACAACTGTTGTGGCTTGGAAGGGAAAACTTTGGAAACACTTCACTGTCAACTATCAGGGGGGTCGGTGGAAGGATGGTCTAAACCATTGGTTTTCGACCGCTATGACCCGGGTTCGATTCCTGCATTGGGCACTTTTTTATGTTAAAAAAAAAGATGCTTCAGTGGCCCCCAATTCTTGCAAAAGTCCAACCCCACCAGCAAGTGCAAGTACCAAACAGGGCTCTGGCACATTTGTAAGTGCAAAAGTCGAACTGCTTTTCACATGTCAAGACATGCTCTTTAAAAATCCTGAGTTCAACTGACTCAGTTGATGGACCTCAGTAAGGGTCCCACTCCAGGGAAACGGAGGAGCTGCGTCTGTACTCATGTTAGAGTTGGCAGCAAAGGCTTCCATGTTAGGAAAGGCCTCAAATTACAGGCAAAGTCAGACTTTCACCAAAGTGTGCCTGGATCATGGTGCCATGATCAACGAAAGCTGCACCCCTATACCTCATTCCATGAGATCATGAACTCATGGAATTGATAAGGCACAATTTGGATTATAGATTATAAACACAAGGTAATAAGACCGAAACGTCACACACTATTTTTTTATTTGGATTTGGTCTTATTACCTTGTGTTTATGAACTCATGGAATTCGTGTAATCTTTACACAAGGGGATAAGAAACAACAACAACAGACATGCGAAGACATGTCTAGACACAGTAAAATCAGTTGCCAACTTCTACCCACTATGATTATCATGGCTTGTACCACCTGTACTAGGGATAAATAAATAAAAATAAAAGGAACACACAAATGCTATTTGGCAAATTTTATAACAAAAAAATCCAAAGTTACTACACAATATTCTAGTGGGCACACTGAGCTTCACTTGAAACACTATTGACAAACATGAATATTTAGAAATGCTAAATCCTCTCCAGCATTACTTATCATTATTATAAAGATATGCAAAGTTGTACAATGAACCATTGACCAATGAAATAAAAAGAAGGGGGAATTGATGTATATAGTTGTTAATTGTTTTGCATAATATTTCATTTTTATAAATTAATCTCATAATTTAGTCTGTGAAAATAAAAATATTGGACTGGTGACCAAACAAACTGTAAATAGATGGCTTAATGTTATATAGTTAAGATATATAATTAATTGAGATGGTTATATAATAAAAGAAAATAAGACCTAATCCAAATAATTTATTAGTGTGTGACGTTTCGGCAACAACATTGTCACCATCATCAGACAAAAGAATACATTTTCTATAATCCAAATTGTGTTTTATCAATTTGGGATGGTTATGTATCTTGATCTTTATTGAATAAAATATAACAATTTTAAATGTGTTTTAAACTTTAATAACAAGTATTAAACAAAGACGCCAATCTAAATGGATTAAACATCCCAAACAGTTCCTATATAGGCAATTTGGTCTAAATCTTTAGAGCCATTTATAAGAATGCCAAACCAAGAGAATTGTTTATCTAATATTATTGGATAACATCGAGTAGAGGACTGTTGTTGTTGTTTCTTATCCCCTTGTGTAAAGATTACACGAATTCCATGAGTTCATGCTCCTCGAGCTGTTTTATGATGAACAGTGGCCTCTTCCAAAGGTCCTGTTTAGTGCATCTAATGCAAGCAAAAATGTGTTCTGGAGCTACAGGTGCCAAGATACATTTTGGGCAAGTGGGGTAGATTTTGTTATTATTTTATATCTTCAATGTAGAGGACTGATGTACTGAGGTAAGTAGGATAACTACAGATATGTTAGCACCTATTCACTCACCGTAAGACCAGCCATGGACAGCCACTCTGTTGAGGTCAATGTAGTCCTTGGTGGCAGCTAGACCTTGGAGGACTTCAACCTGATCAGCTATCTCTACCATTCCCTGTGAACACACACCACCTCGAGATATATGATGCAAGATTTATACACTTGAAGAATTCACCATTTTAAAGGCATAATTGAGAAAGGCAAAAAATGATAAAAGATACAATAAAACCCTCTTATAGCAAACTCTATGGGACTGAACTTGGGGGTTCACTATAGCCACTGTATGATAAAATATTTTCCATAATAGGACCGCTTGCATAATCAAGTTTTTTTTTTTAAATAGAAGAGCCATTTTTTTTCTTAAAGGCAGGCTTACATATTAAATAAAGAATTTAAAATAATTGTTAAGCAAATCTTTAAAAATTTTATTAACTCTCTCTCTCTCTCTTGTAGATGGGAATTTTATTGGGAAGAAATAGATCTATAAAAATGAATGATCCCTATTTTCAGTTAGAATAGACGATAAAACTAAGCCCATCTATTGACTGTCATTGCAAACTACGGCCTCGGGTCGGTGACAAAGCCACAACACCAGCTTTGGCAAACTGAGAAGTGTCCACCTGAAGACTATGGTTTCGGGCTAATGGTCCTCATCAGTCCAGGGTGGGCTTTGATTTGTGAGATCCACAAGAGATCAAACGAAATCTTCATAAGTTTTAAGCTGGTAGAATGGCTAAGCCATATCTATGGTCAAGATGATGCTTAGTTTCAGAATCATATTTTGACAGTATGGACAAAACTTAAGGAAATGGAAAGTATTTGATGTTGTCGGTCATCTAATTTTTTTTTTTTGAGGCAATTTTGTTCACACTTGGTTATCTTATGTGTCTTCAATAATGGTCAATGTAATATCTTACAGAGTTATTGACTGAATCCCGATATACATGCTAAAAGGTACAACTTCCTTAAGTTTTGTCCATGAGTGTATATTGGTTATCTCGTGTGTCTTCAATAAAGGTCACTGTAATATCTTTCAGTTATTGTCTGAATCCCGATATACATGCTGAAAGATACAACCTCCTAAGTTTTGTCCATAAGTATCTTACAGAATTATTGTCTGAATCCCGATATACATGCTAAAAGGTACAACTTCCTTAAGTTTTGTCCATCAGTGTATATTGGTTATCTCGTGTGTCTTCAATAAAGGTCACTGTAATATCTTTCAGTTATTGTCTGAATACTGATATACATGCTGAAAGATACAACTTCCTAAGTTTTGTCCATAAGTATCTTACAGAGTTATTGTCTGAATCCCGATATACATGATGAAAGGTACAACTTCCTTAAGTTTTGTCTATGAGTGTATTTATCAACTTGGAACAATGTGGAGAGACCAACCATGCGGTGACGGATGTGGCTCTCAAAAGCCAGGCCGCGGTGGCGCGAGCCCCTGCAGTCCGCCATCACCACCACGTAGCCCTGGGAGGCCAGCAGGTTCTGGCGCAGGTTCCTCATGCCGCGGTAGGTGTTGGCAACAAGCTGGACTTCAGGTCCACCATACACTGTCAGGACTGTGGGGTACCTGCACACACACCACACTGATTAGTGTCGTCCCAGCACTGACTGGCTGGTGTGTTCCCTTAAAACCTTTCTTTTTTTCCCATCAAATTGATAGATAGAATAATAAAAGTCATGAACCAAAAATATGAGAATAATACTTTAATTCAAAATCTAAAGTGCAAAAACATAGAAGCCAAATTAATCACATTACCATTTATAAACCAAAAGTTTGCAAGTATTTTACATATACTGTAGAACCTCCCTGTAAAGGACACAGCAGCTAATTGCAGAGCCAAAGTGTCCTTTAGGGAGAGATGTCCTCTTACCAGAGAGTTTCTAAATAGTAAAAATGACAATTTTACAAATGAAAACTGTCCTTTGTAGAGAGGTGTCCTCTAGCATGAGGGTCTTCTCATGGAGTATGTTCTACTGTAGGTATGTTGTTTCTTATTTTCTTTTACAAAGATTACACAAATTCCATGAGTCCATGCTCCTTGAGCTGTTTGATGATAAGCAGCGGTCTCTTCCAACGGCCCTATTTGGTGCATCTAATGCAAGCCAAAATGTGTTCTGGAGCTGCAGGTATCAATCTACATTTTAGGGCTAGATTGTAATCTTCAACGGCTTGAGATGGCCTATTCTATATGTACAGAAAGAGGCACCCCTCCCTTTAAATATCCTCTATATATATATATATATATATAAAAGAAGTGAATATTAAAGCCATATGAAGCTCCTGGCCTAGAACCTTAGTCTTTCTAGGAAACAATCTCTATTCAAGGACTGTTGCGAATGACAGTCTGCTACAAGACCACTATCAGAAGTGGTCAGGTTTAGCCTATGATCTCTAGTGCCTGTGTTAATGCTTGAAATCAACTGAAGTGTTGGGGGCTTACTTGGTGTTGGGCTGCATGTTGGGAGGCTTGAACAACATGCCATACACCAAGGGGCCTTTCTGGAGCTGGTGCTGGAAGATCTCTGGGTTGATGCAGGGTCCACCCTCGAGGTGGGTGGGCTGTTGAGCTGCTCACAGATCAGTTCTCTCACTCCCATAGTCCTGGCTAGGATCTCAACTACAGAACTGTGGTGTCGAGACAGACCAGAGGATAGGTACTAAATGCTGTGTCAAGACAAACCAGAGGATGAAGGATGGGTGCTACATGCGATGTAAAGACAGACCAGAGGAAAGGTGCTAAATGCTGTGTCAAGACAAACCAGAGGATGAAGGATGGGTGCTACATGCGATGTAAAGACAGACCAGAGGAAAGGTGCTAAATGCTGTGTCAAGACAAACCAGAGGATGAAGGATGGGTGCTACATGCGATGTAAAGACAGACCAGAGGAAAGGTGCTAAATGCTGTGTCAAGACAAACCAGAGGATGAAGGATGGGTGCTACATGCGATGTAAAGACAGACCAGAGGAAAGGTACTAAATGCTGTGTCAAGACAAACCAGAGGATGAAGGATGGGTGCTACATGCGATGTAAAGACAGACCAGAGGAAAGGTGCTAAATGCTGTGTCAAGACAAACCAGAGGATGAAGGATGGGTGCTACATGCGATGTAAAGACAGACCAGAGGAAAGGTGCTGAATGCTGTGTCAAGACAAACCAGAGGATGAAGGATGGGTGCTACATGCGATGTAAAGACAGACTAGAGGAAAGGTGCTAAATGCTGTGTCAAGACAAACCAGAGGATGAAGGATGGGTGCTACATGCGATGTAAAGACAGACCAGAGGAAAGGTACTAAATGCTGTGTCAAGACAAACCAGAGGATGAAGGATGGGTGCTACATGCGATGTAAAGACAGACCAGAGGAAAGGTGCTAAATGCTGTGTCAAGACAAACCAGAGGATGAAGGATGGGTGCTACATGCGATGTAAAGACAGACCAGAGGAAAGGTGCTGAATGCTGTGTCAAGACAAACCAGAGGATGAAGGATGGGTGCTACATGCGATGTAAAGACAGACCATAGGAAAGGTGCTAAATGCTGTGTCAAGACAAACCAGAGGATGAAGGATGGGTGCTACATGCGATGTAAAGACAGACCAGCGGATGAAGGATGGGTGCTACATGCGATGTAAAGACAGACCAGAGGAAAGGTACTAAATGCTGTGTCAAGACAAACCAGAGGATGAAGGATGGGTGCTACATGCGATGTAAAGACAAACCAGCGGATGAAGGATGGGTGCTACATGCGATGTAAAGACAGACCAGAGGAAGGGTGCTACATGCGATGTAAAGACAGACCAGAGGAAGGGTGCTACATGCGATGTAAAGACAGACCAGAGGAAGGGTGCTACATGCTGTGTCAAGGCAGACAAGAGGATGAAAGAAGGAAAGATGTACCAGGGTTGGGATCCAGGAGGTGGACTAGGGGCCGCAGCTCCACGTGGTCAGCGTGAGGCCTGGATAGAGAGGGGTCGCGGTAGACAATCTCCAGGACCTGGCACTGGGGCAGTGTGGTCACATTGCTCTGGGTGTCCACCACCAGGGAACACTCCTGACACCACAGACACAGTTGGCTGTAGTTTAATTATATGAGAACAAAAATTTAACATATCATTGAAGGGTAGACAGTCTGTATAAAAGACCATTGTTCTGGCAGCTCATTACTGGGTTCAGGCCTGTTTCTTGCTAATGCCAACATTCAACAACAACATTGCCTTTTGAAACAGTCTTTTTTTTCTATTAGAACTCAATGGTTGCAGTAGGATTGGTACAATCCAACATCAATGATGCTGGAGAAGTATGAAATGATAAAGAACAACATTTATTTTATTAGAGCAACATTATTAAAAATAAATATGCCTAATAAACAAATGAAAATATTTGCAAAGAGTTTATTTTTTTGAATTATATAAAATGTCAAGCTTTCACATGGTCTCACTTAATCGGGTTAATAGGTTCACAAAGACACGGGCAACATAAAAACAATCTAGAGATTCATGAAACAATAAAACTTCAAATAGAAAAAGTATAACATAAGAGGGGGTCACAGGAAGAACTTCTATAGAATTCTCTGTGTTGACTATGTTGGAATTTGCGAAGAGTCATCGAAAGTGAGAGTAAAGCAGACTTACATCGTCAATGGTGATCATGTGGTTGTAGTGGAGGGCTGTGAGCCTCACCACTTCCTCTGGGGCATCCAGAGACACCACGTAGCTGCCAGCACACGGGTGAGACATGGGGAGACACCATGGAGCTGAGTATATACTCACAGGTGTTTCTCCAGCGGGGTATCCTTCAGTCCCACAAAGTAGAGGAGACCTCGCCGGTGGTCTAGCCACACCTGTCCACCCACCACTTCTATCAGCCAACAAGGACTACATGTTCCCGGGTGCATGGTTCTATAACTATTGGATCACTGTTGTTTGCTCTGATAAGATTGCTGGAAGAGTTGTAAATCTTAGAATAGAGGGTGGTTGCCCACTGTGGAAACCATATTTGTGAATAACCTAAGACCCGTTATACACTTATGGACAAAACTTAGGTTAGTTGTACCTTTTAGCCTGTATATTGGGATTTAGACAATAACTTGGGAAGATATTACAGTGACCTTTATTGAAGACACACAAGATAACCAAGTTTGAACAAAATTGCCTCTGCCTGCTTCAAAAAAACATACAACAGGGGTGATGAAGGACTTCCTTGAGTTTTGTCCACGAGTGTAGATCTGATGAAACTACCCAGAAGGGGTATCTGGACACCAATTTGGTCACAGGAAACTACAGGAGTACTCTGTTATAGATAATGATGGCAATGAATCCCTTTTGATATTTTTACAACCCTGAATGCCCCATTCTCTACATTCTCAAAGCAATGTCTGAGCTCCCTGCTGATGTTCAGTATTTTGATAGTATTTGGGAATTGCAGGGGTTTCTATTGAACAAACAACAATAGAAGTAATAGATGGTCAAACCTTTAGGTACTGTAGAACCTCTATGATAGGACTCCTCTCTACAAAGTACTATTTTCATTTGTAAATTACCATTTTAACTACAAGGTTGTCTCAAAAATTCGTTAACACTTTGCAAAAATTGAAATACCAATATTATTCACCGTTATGTATGTCTTTGTATTATGTATAAAGTAATTGTATTATTATGAATTTGCCATTATAATATTATTCACCAAGTAATAAGAAAACAAAATTTTGGGATAACCTTATATTTTTCAACTTTCCGGTAAGAGGACATAGTCCATTGTTCAAAGTGCCATGGGCACAGATAAAACTATTTCAATATTAAACGAAATAAATCCTGGAAGATACCTAGAATCCCAAATATGTAAAGACTGACCTACTTCAGACATATAATAAGAGCAAACGAACTAGAAACGACATTGATGTTGGGGAAAATTGAAAGAAGAGAGGAAGACTTGCAATGAGCTGGCTAGAAGGTGCAATATGAAAGCTAAAGAAAGGTCACTAAATAAACTGAGAGTGATGTCATTAAAAGATCAAATAAGAGAACATTTGTCTATATAGTTACCATGTGATCTTATCTCCTGTTTCAATATATAATATACAGGTAAACCTGTCTACAGCGCCCCCTCTAAATAGTGCCATCCTCTCTATAGCGCCCGATTTTAAACATTAAAAGGTAAACATTTTACATTAAAAGTGACCTCTCTATAGCACCCTATTTTGGTGAGTCCCAAGAGGGGGCGCGATAGACAGGTTTAACTGTAGATTGTACCTCTAGGTGAACTCAGTTTGCCAAATCTGGTGTTAACACTGACCCGAGGTTGCTAGTTTGCGGCGACGGTCAATATATGACATCTAGTTTTAAAATTTATTTTGATGGGAGAGAGACGTCCTATGATTTCTATAAATTGTACCTTGTAATCCCACAAATTGAAACTTACGTCTTTGTCGGACACCTCCCAGTTGCCAGAAGTGAGGGGGATCCGGGTAGCTGGGGTCCTGGCTGCAGCAAGGCCAGGTCAGAGAGAGAGAGACAGGGAGGGGACAACTCACTCTCCATGGTGTCACAACAGTTGTCCAGACTGGCTGTCACCAGGTACAGGTGTCTGTAGCCACTCTGCTCACTGGCCCAGATGAAGGACAACTCCCGTTCTGACTCCTGGGATAGGAAGATGAGGACGTCGTGGACCTGCCGTCAACAACACAAATTGTCACCATCTTAACATCACCTGAAAGTTGAGATAATTAAAATATTATAACATTCAATTTATTTACAACTGAATTATTATTTGAGTCAAAAGGCGATCCATCAATTAAGATTATATAAAAGGCATATGTGCAATAAATTGATAAAGAGGGAGCAATCTCTCGAAATATTTTGAGGAAAAAAATATATTTTTTTCTTTACAGATCCAGGTACGCCCTTTTATATAATCTGAATTATTATTATTAATAAATCTATTGCTCTATATCAGTGTCGGGCAACCTTTTTCGAGTTGCGGCGCACTAAGCTTAATTTCTTTTTTTCGCGGCGCACCTGTGGTTCTCACTATAAATTTCCTCGTAGGTAATTAAAATACAACAATAAATACTAGTAAAAATTTAAACATATATATCACATTTTATTAATTTTCAATATTAAATTAACATAATCAATGCGAGCATTGCGATTGTTTTTGAGAGCATATCAAATCAATACGGGGATCTACTTGTGAAAGACAAACGCGCATCTCCTCATCTATCATTTGAAGTCTTTCGCGCTTCTTAGACTTCATTTCTGTGAGTGTTGAAAAACCTTGCTCACACAGGTAGGAACTTCCAAATGGCAACAATGATTCGATGGCCGCATTACTAAGTTTAGGAAATTTGGAGTTTAAGCACAACCAAAACTCAGATAGCTCCTTTTCAGTGAATAGTCTTTTGAAAACTAAATTGTTTTTTAAATCAATTAAGTTTTCTTGCATTTCTTCTTCCAGATGTTGAATTTCACAGTGCATAAATGGGTTAACTACCCATTCCATCTTTTCAACGTCCAAGTAAGGAAAATATTTATCAAAAGAAGCGGATAGTAATGTCAAAGTTTCTTCGACTTCTTTTTTGATAATAGATTTTGATGGATTCTCTTGAACCATCGGAAAAGATGCAAAGTTTTCTTTAGCAATGTTTAAATTCCATAAACTGAGTTTTTCCTTAAACGCTTTCAACTTGGTGGAGATAGTGATAATGTTCTCCTGAGCACCTTGCAAATTTAAATTAAGGCTGTTTAATTTGTCGAAAATATCACCCAAAAATGAAACTCGTAACCACCAAACATCACTCATCATGAAAGGAAAATTAATCTCTTCGTTATCAATGAATGCCATTATTTCATTTTTCATTGAAATAAATCGATTTAAAACTTTGCCTTTCGACAACCATCTGACTTCAGTATGAAACAATAAATTTTTATAATCGGAATCCATTGCTTCACAAAATGTTGAAAAAATTCTCGATCGAAGAGCATTTGATTTGATGTAATTGACTACTTTGACAACTTCATCTAGAGTTGTGACAAGGATGGGAGGAACCGACTTTGACACTAACATTTCTCTATGAATCATACAGTGAACAAATTTGATATTTGGATTTTTTTTATGACATGTGCTATCAATCCCTTTCTTGAACCTTTCATAGCTGGAGCTCCATCCGTACAGACGCTAACACAATTTTCCCATCTCAAGTTATACTTCATAACATTTTCATCAACTAATTCAAAAATGTCCGCACCAGTCGTTCTTTGTTTTAATTCTTTACAAAAAAAGTAGTTAATTCACAATTTTTCCTGTATCGACGAACCTCAAAAATGCCAGCAATTGAGCTTTATTACTAATATCTGTGGTTTCATCAAGCTGTATAGCCCATTTTGTTGATGAATCATTAAAATATTGTTTTATTTGCAACTCAATATCTTCTGACATATCTTCAATTCTTCTCGCAATAGTTTTTGATGATAGTGGAATCCATATTTGAGATAATCTTCAACGTATTTCCTCTTATTTCCAGTTGATTTTACTATTTTCTTATCTTCTTTATTTTCGTTTTGATTTTGTTTATCACTGGCACCTTCTCTAATTAGAAATCTCTCCATCTAGTTTTGAGAGAATTTAGAAAAAAAAAACACACAAATATAATAATAAAATGTTTAAATAAAGTTACCTTGAGTTAAAAGTGAGTGAGAATTTCGTAACAAAAATATTTTTTTCCTTTTTTAACCAACAGATTTTATGGTGTACAAAACTTATTGTGTGAATGTGTGTGTGTTTTACAACATGCAAAAAAAATGAAGAATTACTACAGCAATACTTTGACGAAAACTCCGAATAAATTTTTTAAATAAATTTATAAATTTTTTTTTGTTTTCTTTTTTTTTAATCTTTGTAGCTTTGAGTCTCTATTAATAAACAGCTGTGACAAAGATTGTAAATGACGGTTAAGTTTGGACATATTATATTAAAAATTAGGTATTTTCCCGCAGTATGTATTCAACTTTATTAAATAAAGTTGTTTTCGCGGATTGTTTTTTTTTTAACTTATGATTTTAAATAGGTACGTACCTATTTGCATTTTTATTTTTTAATAATGGCACGTGCCAGTTATGTACGTCAAGATTATGTACATACGTTATATGAAATATAAAATTATGCAAACTGTTGTAATTATAATACCAAAATAAGTTTTATATAAAATGAAATTTGCTTTTTTTAATTTCATTTTTATATGAAAATTTTTGAAAAAATTTATTAAAATTGAATAAAAATTATAAAAAATATTTTTTGAAACATTATTTTTAAATTTAACCAAAAGTTCTAAATACCTACAAAAATGTTCGCGGCACACCTAGAATTCTTCGCGGCACACCAGTGTGCCACGGCACACCGGTTGCCCGACACTGCTCTATATGATGATTCAAAAATATCTAGAGTTGCCTTTTATGTTTTTGCAAACTGATTTGATTATCTTATCGATAAGTTTTACTTGCCTAATTAATTACTTTACAATATTACAACATTAACAAGCAATGTGTAGTTCATTAAGAGCCAATTACAAGCAAACTTTCGAGTAAAAAGCTCTTTAGCTGACTGTTTCTTTTTAGCGTTAAAAAGCCCTTTGATCAAATATATTTTTTTACTTGAAAATTTGCTTGTATTTAATAAAGTACAGTAGAACCTCCATGAGAAGCCATTCACCCTAGAGAACACCTCTTTACTAAGTACAGTTTTCAATTGAAAAATTAACATTTTTTTACTATTTTTCGACACTCTAGTATGAGGACACCTCTCCTTAAAAGGACACTTTGGCTCTGCAATTAGGCGTCCTTTACAGGGAGGTAGTTCTACTATTTTTTTTTTTGCTTATCCCTAGTACATGTAGTACAAGCCATGATAATCATGGTGGATAGAAGGCGACTGCTTTTACTGTAAGTGCACCACATGTCTTACACATGTGAAAAGCAGTTCGACTTTGCACTTACAAATGTGCCAGAACCCCATTTGGTTATATGCACTCATTGGTGGGGTTGAGTTCTACTGTATTATAATAAAACACAGCCTCTGAGGATGAGCTTCTTACTTTACTAAACATTCTCTCAAGCTTTCAGGTACTGTAAAAGCCCTTCTACAGGAGCATACTACAAAATTAATGTCTCCTATAGAATAGTTTACAGTTCTCAAAAGCTTGAGTGAATGTTTAATAAAGTTAGGAAACTTATCCTTGGAGGCTGTGTTTTATTGTAATTTAAATTTAAGAAGATTCTCTGCAGATTTTACAAAGCCAGGTATTGCAAGTCCTTGAGCTTAGATAAAAGGCAGATAGAAACATCAAAATTCGAAACTATTTTAAAAGCGTAAGATCCTTTTTGAAATTAAACAATTTCTACTGCCCTTACTGCAATGGAAAAATTAAAGGGAGGCTTTGCATTGCAGTAAGGGCAGTAGAAATTGTTTAAAATTTTGATAATAGATGGCACGCAAGTGCATCGTAAGATGGAAACATGTAGAGAAATGGGCAATTCTATACAGTGAGGAGGCTTACATTGATCCAGACGTTGGTGGTTTCCTCCAACAGCAGCAGGCCTGTGGAGGACATGAGGCCGCTGGTGGAGCAGGCAGAGACAAACTCTGCTGGGGAGAACAGCACCAGCCGGAGGTGGGTCTGCTTGCGGTTCAAGAGCTGGGCCCAGATGCTGCACATACCACTCCCCACTCAACACCCGATATCCTCAGTAGCTGATACACCTTGAACTTATATTTCAATAAAAA